>RQOL01000531.1:2197842-2797842 GCA_013076295.1 Sanderia malayensis | reverse complement strand
ATCGTAACCGATACACCAGACACTGTCAGCACTATTACGTAATGCAACCTCCTGCGTAGTAGCAAATCTAGGGCACTGCGCATGCACGCCCACCTTTAGGGAATTTAAATTACAAATTACTGGTAAAACACAAAGTAAATGGTCTCATCAGGTTTTGAACCCGTGGTCTCGAAATTAGTTTGCAAGTAAGCTACCTGTAGTCTACAGCAGCGCTTCCTGGCAGAAGAGAAAAGCATAAGGTCAAAGGAATCAACGCACCAGACATAAAATCATCCTTCACCCGTTAATTGATTCCTATTATTCTATGTAACTAATTACAACTTGTAAAATGTAACAAAGGGCACATGACTAGATAGCTCCTATGAGTTTTTTCATGTGTCCTTCAGCAAATTAACTATCTTAGTATTTTATCGATAACAATTTTAGTGATCTAACATTTTTCTATTAGTATATTGTTGCTGAAAAAAATTGTTGACGTTTTTTTTTTTGATATTAGTCATCTTCCCTCCTGCATTCTGTTTTTTCATTGGACAGATGCTGGGCGATTCGCCGTTTGATTGGTCAATTCTTCCTCGAGGCAAAATCCAACGTTTTTTCAAATTCAATTCTTGTAGTCCGTTCGGTGGAAAGTTTTATGCTTTTGAAATTGAGCTGCCTGTATTTGAAGCCTGTTGCATTAAATAAAACGACTCGAGGCTAAAAGTAAGTAAACATGGTGAAAAGCAACGGAAAATTAGATAAAAATCAAAACATTCAAGTTGTTGTAAGATGCAGGTGAGCTGAAAAATTCGTTTCCTTCTTTTATCATTAGCTTTAGGCCAATAGGCTACTTATCGTACTTGTAGCGCTGGGTTTTAATTTGCATTTTGATTCAAGTTAATATGACTACTTTTTATACCCTGGTAGTATATTATATCTATTGTTTTAGACCAAGAAATCAGATAGAGTTGAAGGCAGGGTCGCCCTCAGTTGTTGAATGTAATTCGGAGAAACGCGAGGTTGTAGTCAAGCAAGATCTCTCCTATCTGGACAAGGGATGTCGAAGGAATTTCAATTTTGATCGGGTATTCGGACCGAATTCTAAGCAAATTGATGTATACAAGCATGTTGTTAGTCCAGTTATTGACGAAGTGCTTATGGGCTACAACTGTACCATTTTTGCGTAAGTTTAGTTGTGGCACTATAGGTATATGACTAATCTTCAATTAAAAAAAAAATTTATTTCTTGTTTGCGTTTATGGAAGATCACATGGATATGCGAATGCTTCTACGAAGATGTTTCACGAAGTACTTAATTTTAACTTTTTATGTGTAGCTATGGACAAACTGGTACAGGAAAGACATTTACAATGGAAGGAGAGAGGACTCCAGGAAACAAATTCACCTGGGAAGAGGTTAGTAATTTATATTCAAACCTCAAAAATTCTGAGGAAACCTGACATGATCCAATAGAGTTCAAGTATTTATATCATTAGACTTTTGCTAAAAATTTTGCTATCATTTTTCAGGATCCACTAGCTGGTATCATTCCAAGAGCAATGCATCAACTATTTGAAAGATTGAGTCAACAAGAGGTATATATAACATATGATCTGTTATTAATTGTCATTATTTTGAACAGATTCTTTAGAAGAAAGTTTTAGAATATTTTATTGTTAAATGTTATTTGTTGTTTAAATAGGACTGTGCAGAGTTTTCTGCAAGAATATCATTTTTGGAAATATACAACGAAGAGCTGTTTGATCTACTTGGAACCAGCAGTTTGGATTGTCAAAAATTAAGAATATTTGAAGACTCTGCTAAGAAGGTTTGTCATTCGGATATCTTCTAATTTAAAGCTCTTTTCTCCTTGAAGAAACTTCTATTACTGCTTGGATTTAGCTCTCTTTCAATTCTCAGTAAATCTTAATTGTTATCTCCTTTGATTGCTAGGGATCAGTTGTTGTACAAGGTCTTGAAGAAGTTATAGTTCATGATAGAAATGAAGTTTATGACATTCTGGAAAGAGGAGCCCAGAAGCGTCAAACTGCTGCCACTCTACTTAATGCACATTCCAGGTACGCAATGCTTGTGTTGTGTTTTGCAAATGGGACATCTGAAATGTCTATACATGTGTGTTTTAGTAGATGTTTGCCTTAAAGGGTTTTGCTCAAACTAATGTTTCTATATTTGCGTCTTCCGCAGTCGGTCACATACCCTGTTCATGGTGACAATTCACATGAAGGAGAACAATATTAATGGAGAGGAATTTCTAAAAACTGGCAAACTTAATCTTGTAAGTTTTGATGTGACCTGGTGTCTTGATAGCTGTGTTGTATGCAGAGATTGTTTTGAAGATTATCTGCTGAAATGAACCCTAGAGTTAACCTTGGATGATCTAAGAGTGAGATGGTCTTGATCTTAGATCATGGATGATCTTATCTTTTAATAGGTTGATTTGGCTGGAAGTGAAAATATTGGCAGATCAGGAGCTGTTGATAAAAGAGCCAGAGAAGCTGGTACGCTCAAATGCATGCATTTATCCTTGACAATGGCTTGTTGCTTATTCTTTGTCCTTACTATTATTATTGCGTGCAAGATGTTTACCATACTGTGCATTCTGTTTTAGGCACAATTAATCAGAGTTTGCTAACTCTTGGTAGAGTAATTACTTCATTGGTTGAAAGAGCACCACATATTCCTTACAGAGAGAGTAAGTTAACAAGACTGCTACAAGATTCGCTGGGTGGACGAACAAAGACTTCTATCATTGCTACTGTTTCACCAGCTGCCGTCAATGTTGAGGTATGCGGTCAATATCATATTACAGTTAACACTCGTTATGTCAAACTTTCAAGGGAAGTCGAAATTCGTTCCAATACCCCAGCTACATTACGCCAAAACGAAGGAAAATGAAATATCGTTTAAGAGTGCGAATTTTGGAGATAGCGGATACCAAATGTACATTGCTTCGTATTGCTTGCAATCTGACTAGTTTAGCATTTGATTAGATCTGATTTGTTTTTCGTTTTTATAGGAGACATTGAGTACACTTGATTATGCTCACCGTGCCAAGAACATTCTCAACAAACCAGAAATTAATCAGAAACTAACCAAGAAAGCTCTGATCAAGGTATCCTCAATTTAATAATAGTAACAAAAATAAAACTGGTGTTATTGAAACGTTATTTTATGGTGTTTTGAATTTTATTTTGTCTGCTCTAGGAATACACAGAGGAGATTGAGCGACTTAAAAAAGATTTGTTTGCAGCGAGAGAAAAGAACGGAATATATATATCAGAAGATAATTACAAGTATGAACTCTAATTTATGAGTTATTGTGTTGAATTAAATACAGTGAACATCCGGGGAATTTTCATGCACTTAGAATAAGAACCTATTGTTCAAATACAATATACTATTGTTTCTTTTTGTTGTTGAAGCAGAAATATCAGTCTGGGCGGGTCTGGTTCTTATATGCGGGTGCTTGTTGTAGCCATGTTGCTGATTCAATGATATACTTTGAGTATAATTTTTGCTCTTTTTACAGTGCAATGGAAATGAAGTTGGCATCGCAAAAGACGTGGATACAAGATTACGTTGACAAGATAGCAGCATTGGAGAAAGAGATGGAGAAAGTGAGCCAATTATTTACAAGCACCAAGGACACACTGGAGACTACGACGAAGCGATTGAACGTGACGAAGCAGAAATTGGATGAGCATGAACATTTGCTTAATCATCGAGTTGAGAAGGAAACAGAGCTGCATGGAGAGGCATCAGAGCTTCTTGCAACTGTGGAAGAAAGTGTTGCTGATGTTGCTGGCCTCCATTGCAAGTTGGATAGAACCGAGGTTGTTCATTCGCACAATAAGAACAGCTCGATTAGATTTCAGGATGAAATTGAGAAGAACATTGCATCGTTGGAAAGGAAAGCTGAAAAGCATTATGATATGCAGAAACAATTATGTGATGATATCAACAACAGACTCGGTAAGGATTTAGTTATTTCAACATTTTGATCGGGCTGTCTGGATAGAGAACAATGCATTCAGACAGGCATTGTTTTACAGAGATCTATTAAAATTACCTGGAAACGTGTAATTGCTCTTACATGCAAAAATGCCGAAACCACACCTACATGTCAGAATCCCTCTCCTTGTTACAGTAAGTCCCTGTGTTTAAGAAACGGACATATAAGAACCTTGATCCTACTTACTTGCCGAGAAGAATAGGAGGGACAATGGTGTTTGGCTCAATAACAATAGGTTGCACCACAAGGTCTTTTGTATGCAGGGACATACTGCCTTTAGTGCCGTAAAATGTCTTCTTGAAGTAACTGTTAGCAGATGGTACAATTAGAAGCTATCTAGAACAATTATTGATGTGATATTTTAGGTGATTTTTTGAAGAAACAACACGAGGCAGTAGAGAGTGTAAATAAAATGGTGCAGGATAAAGCCGCCAATGCGACTGGTAGTATGGAGAACATCTCTAGCCACCATCATGTGAGTTTGTTTATTGTTATGTACATCATGATTGCTCGAACCAGCCTGTAATTATGTGTATGAATGCCAGTAAACGACCTGTAATTTATGCAATTAACTGGAATTGCTTTGAAGCCATTTGATGTGATTAATGTTTGTCTCTTACTCGCCTGTTCACAATATCAATCGCTTTATTTGGCAGCAAAACAACAGACGCGCTGATGAGCAAGACGCCAAATTCAAGGAAACGACCCAAGCTGATAAGGTATCCAATTGTTCCCCAACACACCCATTTTAGTTTCCATAGTGTTGTTTACCATCATTACAGTTCCCTGAACTTGCACTGTATTGTTTCAGGATGCTATCATTGGACAATTGGCCCAGTCACATGACGATTCTTTTGTTCCCAATATGTCGAAAGTCACGGCAAACTTGCAGCTTATGACGGAGAATTTCCTCAAAATGCAGGAGTCGATGCGCCAACAGGTATCATTAACAACAACAACCACATCATCAATGTATCTATTGACATAGCCAATCAGAGTGTAGCAGCCTTGCAATTTTGATTTGCAATGATTTGGGTGTGCTCAACATGTTCATTGTTTATCATTTCAGTTGGCCATTCAACAGCAAGACAATCGTATCTTTCAACAACAACGACAGAGTTGTTTGAAAAGAATTCAAGAGATGATTGCAAGTCATTCCAAGACTCAGGTGAGTGCTTCGTCAATAACCACATAAAGAGACACGATTATTGAAGAGATGCCTTCATGCACATGCTAACAATAGTTTATTATTCATTGTTGCAAGTTGTTTTACGTTGCATGTTTAACTCCTTCTTTAGATGGTTACTTTGGGTCGAATAGATCAAAGTACCGAGGAAATGATCAATGAAAGAGAACAAGAGAACAAGGTTTGCATTCATTTATTAGAAGTATTGATAAGTAACAGCTAATTAATTATTGCTACAGTCTAATTTTAATGCTTTTTTAGGTCTTACGCGAGGATTTCATGAGAGAAGTTACAGAGTTTATATCGAGCAAAATCCATGGTGTTTTTGATACGCAGAATTGTCAGATGAAGAAGGGACTCAGATCTGTATGTTGTTATTGCCAATTTAGATCACACTATACAAGCAGCTTGACTTTGAAGGAGTTTGAGATAGTGTTGGTGGTTCATGACTGCTCAAGTGGATGGTTTTATTTATTGTTGTGCTTTCTTTGAAGGTCGAGAGTGGTGTGCAACAGCTGAGGAAGAATGTTCAGTGTATATCAGAGGAGATTCCTTGTCATGTTGAGAAGATGATTGACAATGAAGAAGATCGACATTCAACAATGGAAAGATTCTTTGACAAACATATTCAAGACAATGAAACACAAAGAGACCAGGTGTGGTCCGGGTTTTATTACCCCTTGCCTTGTTTTATGTCTTGAATGTAAAATCTATTGATTTTATTTTGGTTAGTGAGCATTGATTTAATGGCAATGGAATTGTTTGTTTTAGATGACATCTCGATCAGAAGCAATTGAAGAACAGATCCAAGAAAGCATCGAGAAACAAGGGGAGCATCGTGATGAAATTTGCAAGGTAACAGCACAACTTTGTCATCCTCGATGCCGTGTCAGCCTGCATACTGATCATGTGTTACCCCATGCATTGAACATACTCGAAACTTCTTTTGTAATCTATTCATAGATGCTAGAATCAAGCCATGATAAGGTGGGCAATCATGTCGATGAATGTCTTGAAGAAAGACGTCTTTTTATGGAAGATATGAACCAGCATATTGAGGTATATTTTATTGGTATTGGTGCTATATATGTATACTATATTGCTCTCTCTCTCTCTCTTTCTCTCTCTCTTTCTGGATGTGTTGTAATGATGCTGATATTGGTTTGTGTGTTTTTCAGTCGGCTAAGCGTGCTGAGGTTGAGTTTGTTGCGGCTTTTCAAGCCAAACACGAAGCTGACTTCTCTTCGTCGGTTGATTCGGTCAACAGCATCAAAGATTCAATCAGCAACCAGATGCAATCCAGTTTGCATCGCAAGGATGAACAAATAACAGATGTGCTTACACTCAGTGATAAAATCGGTCACTTTTTGCTTGAGGATTTAAGACAGATTGTCCCAACTGGTGAGGAATATCACATTGCCCTGCTATTTATGTTGCGTGTGTTTTGGAGTGTTGGCACCTGATTCAAGCAACTAATAGATGTTTAGCACTTTCTCCACTAGACTTGTGTGTTATCAATATTTTGTCAATGAGCATTGCTTTTATGTTATTTCAGGTGAAACTCCGCAAAGGAGACCATTTAATTACCCTACAACGCTAACTAAAGCTGGTGATCACGAAGAACTCTTGACACAATATCGAGAGCTTCATGGGCTTTCAATTCCAATATTTGAAGACGATGAAACGGTACGAAAATTAACAATAATCGATTTGGCCGCCGGCGCCAGATTCTTATGACTGCATAGATACATTGCTTCTGATATTATTGACACTAACTTTATAGGAGCTCAATTTAATTGATTTTCTTTTTTGTGGCATTAGGATGATATTGAAAATGCCGAACAAAATTTGGATGTTAGCAGCACAGATAGTAAACAAAGCAGCATATCATCAATTTGTGAAACTCCACCATTAAAAGTAAGTTTTTCTTTTGTTTTATTATTCTGCTCCATACGCTTGTATTTAAAGTTTACAAATAATGCTTTAAAACGCAGTGGACAATATTTGACAACAAAGTCATTGTCATCCATCCAGGATTAGATTGCTGCTTGATATTTTTAATCACCCTTCTTGGCACGGCTCTATCTACATTTCAAACGTTTCTCCGAGTTGTTTGTATCTTTTTTGGCGTCACTAACCATTGTTACGGTTGTGATTTATAAGTAAACTCTTTGTGCTCAACCTGGACAAAGAACTCACTTACCTCTGTCATTCTGAGACAATGATATTGAGAGGAGTAAATTGTGGTCTCATTTCATCCTTATGTTGCACGAAGCTGTTTTAAGTCGTGCATAGTGTTTTTATCCTGTCTTCAACTGATCGAAGTGACCCTCTATAAATTTCAACCTTCTTTGCGCAGATGACGTCATTGTCTGATTCGTTACTTGGCAAAGAAAATGAAACCACACCGACCCAATCCAAGTTACGTCATCACCCAAAAGGAAATAGTCATGATGCTCGAAGCAAAATCCCCCTGCGTCCTTCCAATGCTGTTTAAGATTGATTTACATTGCAAGCCTTGACGACTTCTCTATCAGCTCGATATCATGTCGTGTCTTGATTAGATTGTGTGGAAACTGCGAGCTATATTTTTATTATATACCAATATATTTTCTACGTTCTTTACTTAACTTTATCTGCACGAATAATATTTTACCTTTATATTTTATAATTATTCTTTATAATTTTCATGCAGTGCAATTAGCTTCTTCATTGGAAACTCGCACTTGCAAGTTCTTGTTCTTTCTCTTTGAATAAACTGTTATCTTTTTCAAAGTATATTATTTTACTTTTACTTTGTACATAAATTTGTATCTAATGCTGATTGCATTAATTCTTAGAAACAGTAATTGTTCTGAGTTATTCGTTTGTTATTCTGAAATGGATGCAAACTTGGTATCTTCTTTTCAACGGTTATCTTTATTTGTTATTTTTGCTTCTTCGTTCGTTGATGGCTACATTTCTTGAACTGTATATCACTCCTGGGTCGTCTCAAGCCTTGCTAAGAAATGCTATATTGTTTAACGTAAGGTACCCTGGAAGATCTTGCGTTAAAGAAAAGTGAATTCTATCTGTTGGCAATGGTTACTAACATGGTGGAATAGGTCTCATTGAATTTGCTGGGTTGAACAGGTGGCGATAAGTTTGTTTTTCTTATTTCTATCAAGTCTCGCTTCGCCTACGCTTCGCCATCTTCAATTAAGCTTTCTTAGTTTTCATTATCAGTCGGGCTCAAAAATCAAACGAAACATCTCTCTCTTTGCAATTATAAATTACTTTCAGTTAAACAGAATAACAACAATTCTATACAGTGAACAGAATGCATAAAACAAAACAAATATGCTAACTATTTTATTACATTGATTACGTCATAAGACTGTTTGTCCTATCTTAGCATCTCTTTGAGGAACATTTTCTTGACGAGACTGGCAATGTCCTTGTGTTTCTCAATAACTCCACAAACAAGTTCGCTCATTTTATTCAGAAATTCGCTTGCAAACCTGTTGAACACTGTTACTTGAAGACTTGCAATAAACTGATAGCCACACAGATGATCATAGTCAATGAATGTGACAAGAGCATTACCATTCAATTCACTGATATCATAATATCCATGGGCTATTGCATTTTTGATATGAGCAAGAGGCTTCTTACTTGGAAATGAATCGACCTTGATATCAAGTGGAGGGATAACGTTGATTAACAACATTTCAAAGTCCTTTTTCAGAGACTCAACTGATGCCCAGAGCTCAACAGGTTTGACTCCATCCTTGAGTTGGTCACGTTCGAGTCTGACACATTCCATCACTCGATCCAATGATTCGAATGGTGCGTTGAACACCGTGAACCAATAACCAGGTAGAATATGCCGGTTACCAAGTGGTGTTCCAATGGCTTTTCCACTCTTTATTGTCAGCTTCTGATGTTCACTGTCGTTGATCAAGTTATTTATTGTTAATCCTGAGACATAGCCATCGTTGATACGGTCAATGAAGCTCAAGAAAGAACTTCTGCTATCCATTATATCTATCTTCCTTTTCACAACTTTGAATTTTCCTTTGGAAATGTCTTCACTCCGTCCACTCCGAGGTTCAAATGATGCACAAAAAACAATTAAACGAGGATGAGAATATTCCCAAATGGCCTTCTTCAATCATCGATTTCAACCCACACGAATATCTTCCGGCATTACAATGAAAAAGCATTGTTTCGTAAGCATAACGCGTACAATGTTGAGTCGAGTGCGATCAGTGGACATCTGCCCATCGCAACACAAACCAAAACATCGATTGTACCTGTTAACTTTGGCCTGACACAAGCTGTATTAATTATGCATAACTTTACATGATCGTCATCTGCTCTGAAGTCGATCAAACTAAACAATTTATGTACAGGCGAAAGAAGATAAGTATAAAGTGTAGGTGTGTACCTAATAGCACCTGCCACTGCCCAACCCTTAATCGAATCCACGTGCACAACAGAAAAAAGTTTTTAATTTTGAAATAATGAGTTAATTTAAATGAACAAATTAGCACGGATCTCAACATCTTTCGAAAACTTTGTACAGATCAGGAAGACAAGCAACTTGTAAAATTGTTCCATTCTCAGAGAGAAATTTCGGAGGAAGCAAGCTGTGACGAAAATTTGGGAATAAAACATGTTCCACAGTCCATTTCCAGGGTTTCGCTTCGCATGAAACTTCTTTCTCAGTGTTAGCATCGCCTTCTGTATTCATAACATCATCACCGCTCTCATCTTGTTGCTTGATGTCCATGCAGTTGGGACCAAACGAGTAAAATGAACTGCAAACATCAGCAAGTGTATGGAAACATTCTTGTTCAGCATCCCAATCAACCTAATTTAAAAAATAGATAAATTTCTATTTGAATAGGTAGAAGTAACGAGAATATAAATAAATAGAAGAAATAGATAGAAATAGATAAATGAAAATGCCAGACAGCATTTCTTACGTCAGTCGCTAGTCTTAAAATGAACATTGGTAGTCGATTCAGATCAGGAATATATTTATCAAGCAACTGAGGCAACGCTGATAGTTCTCCATTTTCATTGATCTCAATAGAGAAATAATCCATCAGCATTTCTGCTTTATTTTTCAGTAAATCGACAGCGAAATTTGCGAGCTCGTGTTTAGGTCCATCCGATTGTGTCCAACCACTTTCTTCAGTATCCAATGCGAGCATTACCAATTCGTAAATCGGTGCTGCATTTGTCAATCGTATGTAGCCAAAGTTACCAAAATTGAATAGTATTATCTGATAGAACATCTCCTTCGTAAGATTTGTAGTGTTTACGAGATAGAGATTGGTGCTGTGTTGAATGAGAGCAGATGACCTATTGACACAGCCCACAAATGTATGATCTTCAAACAAGCTTTTCATCATTGGATGTTCATTGTCATCAATTGCTTTTCTCAGATTTTTCACACTTTTGAGGTTGATGTCTCTTCTTTGGCAGGCATTTGCGTCTTCATTGCTTTCCACTCGCTTCCTTTTCACTGTGATTCAGGGAAAATTTATTTAGAAAAAACTATGCACTACAAATAAATATCTGTTCAATGTATTGGGCAACCACAACAGAGCATAATACCTGAAATTTCAGCCTTGGTTCCTTCTGCTTCAAAAACACTTGTGTTGCTTTTGGCAGA
The DNA here is from genome assembly GCA_013076295.1 of Sanderia malayensis. Classification (NCBI taxonomy): domain Eukaryota; kingdom Metazoa; phylum Cnidaria; class Scyphozoa; order Semaeostomeae; family Pelagiidae; genus Sanderia; species Sanderia malayensis. The sequence continues at coordinate 2,786,979 of RQOL01000531.1, read as the reverse complement.
TTGTCCGTCCTCCATTGGTGTGTCATTTGAAGAGCTTTTGCAACTATTACCGGTTGAGGATACATTTGGTTGGTAGAATGCTTCAATCTTCTGCTCTCTTGCGTCAGTTCGTATCATCTGATGAGCATAAACCTTTTCATTCTTATTAACTGACTTCTGTTCTTCCAAAGACGTTGATGATATGTCTGTTATATCTGCAAATAAGAATGGTTGAGCTAAGTAAATCTTCTATGAAGATGCCAGGATGAGAGTCTGCATTGGGCATTCTGCAAAGTAATGTACCTGCTAATGTTGTTTGTCCAAGGGTTGGAATAAATGTTTGCGTATAATAATGCCGTGATTCATTTGCTCCAAGGAGCTTGGAGTCAACAGCTCTTTGAATGCTCTCAATGATTGCCTCTTCGTGAAGAAAATGGACTTCATGTTTGGTTGGGTGGATATTCACATCAATATTTGAACACAATATCTTGATACTCATGTATATAAATGGATGCTTATCTTTGGGTAGATAGTTTGCATAAACCATTTCTATTGATTTACGTAGATTACTACTGTCAACAAGTCTGTTGTTAATGAATAAGAGAAAAATGCATTTTTTAACCGAGAAATTAGCATTTGAAATATATCCATTCATTTCAAAGCAAAGTTTATCATCACTGACACCAACTTCCAACAACTCCCTTGCAATGGATGGTCCATAAATTCCCTTTATATTATCAACCATTGATGACTTTGCTAATGTTCGCACATCTGCAATAGTCTCACCATACTTTTTCAATATGAAACTGACACCATGATTATGAATTGCATATTTGCTTAGAACATCTGTTATCTTTGCATGCTCCTCACTTGCACTTTTCAACGCATTTCTTCTTATCGATACATTATAAAACAAATCCTCTACAAAGATTTGTGTTCCGATATTTCCTGCACAGGCTTTTGGCTCTCCAACCAAACATCCATCTTGATATTTCGCTTTATATGCACATTTTTCGTGTGCTGTTTTCGTTGTTATTGCAACATGGGCAACATGACTGATGCTCGCTAATGCTTCTCCTCGAAATCCAAATGTCTGTATGGATTTCAAATCGTCAAATTTCTTGAGTTTGCTTGTCGTGAATCTCTTGCAAACGATGGGCAAATCATCTTTGCTTATTCCACAACCATCATCTTGAATTTGAATCAATTTTAACCCACCTATAATTCAACAATTATCTCATTCATTATCGCGATCATTTTCACCGAGGCGGGGAAGACCCACCCATCACCACGTGGGTTGTTAATGTTTACATCACATTACATTTATTTTCTCAGAAGAGCGTTATATACCTGACTTCACTGTTACTTGAATGGATCTCGATCCAGCATCTAAAGAATTTTCAACCATTTCTTTAATTGCATTTGCAGGCCTTTGGATCACCTCTCCCGCAGCAATGCGATTAACAACAACTTCATCAAGTTGTCTTATCCTGGGTATTTCGTCCTCCATTTTCAAAACAGTTCACTTTTACTTGCCAGCCTCACTATCAATACGCGGTTTATGGAACTTCTTTCTTCTGGAGCTTTCATTCATCCATCATCATCGGCCTGAACCAGCTGACAACAATCCCCATTATTGACAGAACAGCCTTATTACAGAGTTGCCTTTGCTGTAATATTTTGCTACATTTTATAATAAAAGATGCATTGCTTTGGCCTATCCTTGCTTGCTTAGATGAGTATTATATGAATGCATAACATCATGTAAGTACATATCACATACATACCTCTCAGCGACAAGATGGACGTGTCGATGGTTTTGAATTTGCAGAAGGGAAAATCCCTACAGGCCAAAGGACAGGTGAGTCGTCATGCATTATTTGTTTTGTTTCAGTAATATTGGCAAACCATATTTTAAGTATTTGCTTTGAATTTTGTCCATTCTGTCGCGAAGCCATGTTGGGGGCGTGACTTGGGGGCGTGGCATGACGTAGTGTTTGGATTGAAGCAAGTTGGAGTGGTCCTGTTGGATAATTAAAGCATGACTTTTTCATGCAATTTTCTTATTTCTTAACAGAAGTGGATAGATATATAAGGTAGTTATAGTTTTTCATTGTATATTATGATTTTTTCAGGCTGAGGTTGAATCAGTTGAAGATGTAACATCAAAGGCTATTGTTCAGTACTCAGAGTCAAATCTGCCAGCAAATTTCAAGCAATTGAAACAAGTATGATAACATGGTTGATTCAGTCTATTTTGTTATTTCAGTATTCAGATATTTTTTTGACAACTCCTTCTCTTGTTTTCCAGAACACAGATTTAAACTCAGCACCAGATAACTGGCTACAAAGTAATTTGATTGGAAAATTTGTGGAAGGAAACATTGATAAAAGATCTGTACTTGATTTCTCCAGGTACAATTTTTTAAAAAGTGGCAATAACACCAATATTTCAGGCTCATTTGATCTTTTGTAAATCTTTACAGTGTGCCTCTAATAAATGATGGAATACTCTGTTCTGCCTTTTAGCTTTAGCATGACTCGAAATTACCTTGATTATGTTGGGAAAATTGATGTTATTTCAGATGCAGATGTAAGTTTATGCTGTTATTCCACTGAGCATCTATCTAGCATGTTTATAGAGTATTGCACACTATTGTACAGACATCAGAACTCCTTAATCACTGGTCATATTTTATTTTAGAACATACGACAACTTTTGAAGACCCCGTACAGGTATGCTAATCCATAGTAATTTTTCATCTTTTTGCATTCCTTCATCTCCACTTTGCTTTCCGGGTCTATTCCAATGTTCATTCCATTCCAATGTTCCACCTCATTCCAATATTCCATTCCATTCCAACGGTCCTTTCTATTTCCTTGTTTCGTCCCTTCCAATGTCTTGTTCCATTCCTTGAATGCATGCCATTCTCGTGTTCCATTTCTCAATCATTCTTTATACATGCAAGAATTCAAGCTTCATTTCTCAATCATTCATTGCTTTTCTTTGTATTTGCAGTGATGGATGCCTAAGTATGGCCGTGCATCGAATTCGCAATACGTTGCTAATCAATGAGCTGGACATTCCCAAACTCATATCAGCAGTATCTGATCAGGTATGTCAACAACTTTCTTTCAAATATACATTATTTTCTTTTATTAATTTTGCTTATTACAACACAGCCAATTATACCTACCAGCACATTTCTTTTTTATTTTGAACATTACAGAATCCTAAACTTCAACAGGATTTGGAATGGTTGAAGAATTTGTACTGTGAAGTTTCGAACACTCCAACGGTGAGTCATATCACGGACTTTTGCGCATTTCTACTCATTGTTTTAACAATTGGAAAGACCCGTTGTCTTAAAAATTGGAAAGACCCATTGTCTTAAAAATTGAAAAGACCCATTGTTTTAACAACTGGTCTTTTCAATTATTCAACAAGTGTATTTATAAGGTGGTGAGTATCAATGATTGGAATAGTATTTACTCTATATTAGGGGTCAGAGTTTCAAAAAGCAAAACGAAGCCAAGAGGTAGATTCGCGAAACATTCTCTCGAAGTTTCTGCATTACAGGTATGGATTTTTAATTTATTTTCAATCCAAATATTGTAATTAGTCGAAGTTGAAATCGACGCTAGCTTAACTTCCGATGGCTCAAACTGTTTCTAATTACTAAAGGGACAGTTAAAGCCCTCATGAATGTTGTTAGGGATAACTTGAAAACCCCGTATATGGTTAACGTCTGTAATCTGGAATTTCTATAAAACAATGTATTCCAGAATTCAATGCGTGTTCCTCTTTGAACAGCATCGCTGGTACAGACGCGTCAGAAATATCCAGCCACTCAGCTGTGGATGTGCAGTCGAATATAGAGCCTCCTCAAGAAGCAGATTTCGAGCGAATTACCCAACATCCAAATTTCATACCTAATGTCTCTACTGCTGAAGACAGCTCAAGTTTTAATTCAAATGTAAGATAGTTATTTATTTCTTTTATTTAAATGGTTATTTAGTATGCAGCATACTTTAACCTTATGACTCTTATGTGCTCTAATATACTGGTAAATAACGAAATATGTCTGTTTTATTGATCAATTTTATTTTATATCCAATGACAGAGATCTTTTCAAAGAAATATGTTGTGGAATTTTGAAGATATCACAATGCTCGTTGGATCAAACCTGCCGATTTTCGGTGGTGGACGTTTTCCTGCAGTCAGTTTAAGATTAAGGTACGCCATCCATTAGATTTCTGACTTCAATTTAGATATACTGTTGATAACAAAACCTGGTTTCAGCAGAACTAATAACGCTATTGTTTCTTCTATTGTTATGAGCAGATTTATCAACCTGAAATAGCTCAATCCACTTGTTTTTATATGCGGGTATTTCGCTGTATATGATAAATAAACATGCATATTTACTTACAGGGATGCAAAACAACCAGTTAACATATTAACAGGATTGGACTATTGGCTTGATAATCTTATGTGCAATGTTCCTGAACTTGTAATGTGCTATCATTTGGAAGGAATTGTTCAAGTGAGTCATCCATAAAGAGTTCCATCATTACCTTTTTTTATTTACCTTTTTTTATTTATCTTTTTTTATTTACCTTTTTTTATTTACCTTTTTTATTTATCTGTTTCATTGCTACCACATGGCAGCCAAATTGAATTTAGTCACGTGAGTTTAAGTGAATATGAAAATGAAAGTGATTTACTCACGTGCATCACATCTGATGAAATACTTTTTGCTGTTATGTGCTCACAAGGTGCGTGGCCGAAAAAGCCCTCATATTCTTTGCGGGAGCTAAAGCCCTTATTACCAAGAAAGTCAGGTGACCAAAGCAATAGAACTGAAATAGTGAAAGTCAGGTGACCAAAGCAATAGAACTGCTCTTTTACACGTTTTTTATTATTTTATAAGGCGCCTGGCTCGCACAAGGCCTAGTAGTAAGCGTTTCTTAATTTTTGGCCACGTATCAATTCTTTAAAACTTTCTTAGTTTAATGAATGAAAATTGTAGTGAAAGCGATTCAATAGAGTCTTTGTTTTTGTATTGATACTGAATTTGATACTGAAACTTCAAACACTGGTCTAGAAATTTTTAAAATTTTTAAATAATGACCCCGGCAGCAGTTAATTGCAATTTACAAGCATCTAGTATATCTATATTAGTACATTTGCATTACATATAAACTAAATGCTAGCTTTTTCTTAGAAATACGAAGTACTAAAGACAGAGGACCTTCCGAAGCTAGATGAATGTGGATTCTCACCAAAGGTATATTTGAATAGAAACTATTTATCAATTTGAAATGGGATTTTATTCTCTTTGCTCGGTTCTATTAAAAGCTGTATTTATCACAGGTTGTAAAAGATATTGCACAAGATGTCCTATCATTTCTCAAATCTAAATGCACTAAGGAAGGACATACCTATTGGCTTTTTAAAGGTATGCGAATTTGACTTTGTTTTCGTTCACTGCAGCATCAATACTCTGTCCTTTCGAAACTTCTCAAATAAATCGCTTGTATTGTCTTTTCTTTTGCTAGGATCAAAGAGTGATGTTGTGAAATTATATGATTTAACATCCATATGTAACGAGGTTTGTTCTCTCATTACGCTTGACACTTGCTTTTTATATACGCAATAAGCTTGTATACCAATTTCATGTTTATTCTTTGTTATTTCATAGGCCCCAGGAGATTCAAAAAACCCCTACACGATACCTGTCACAAGTTTACTCTATCGGTACGTATTTCTCAGTATTTGTTTTCATTTTCTTTAGCAGTAGAAAATTTATAACAAGGCAATCAGATTATATTGCTATCTTTTTTTTTATATGTAGTATTGCGCGAAATATGATTGCAAATGGCATATCTTCGCAAAAGTAAGAGCATTAAAGTTAAATCATATTTCATATATCACTATTATATTTGCAGCTAAAAAATCTTTTTATTTCCTTATCTCTGTTTCATTTCAGAGAAGCGCTTAGCGCTATTTCATTATTACAGAATTGCATTCTATTGCTTGAAAACGAAGACCATCCCGAGGTCAGTACATGGAAATATCCAAATATCATTCGAAGTAGTTTTTTCTATGCCCTACAGCTCTCTTTTCTACACAATTATTTGGCATCGCCACCACGTTACCCTATACATCTTTACATATATTTATCTTCTGGTATTATATATTGTGAACACCTTATTCTATTTCCTTTGTTAGCTCATGATGGCTGCAAACTATCTGCTGGCTTTTTTGTACATGCAAGAAGATTTGGTCAACGATGAAGCAAAAAGTGACAGCGAAGATCAACAAGATGAATCTTCAGATCAACAACTCGAATCTGAATCTGAATCTGAAGATACTACTGATTTGTTCGAAGTAAGCAGTTTTTTGCTTTGTTTCCATGAAGTAATTATTTCTACGTGTGCAGATGGCACAGGATTTTTTTCATTTTTTTTAAGGCTTGCAAGGAAAAGGAATTGGCATTACCTGATAACGTGCAAATGGATAAGGTAAATAAATTCTGTTTTATTAATGGTCGACTGAAATGACATGGTTTAAAAGTTGATTTTATTAAAACAATTTTATCTTCATATTTAGCTTTCTCTGCAACACCTGCATTGGATTTTAAGATTGACCTTGTAGATTAATATTTATATTAACTTTGTCTTTATGGAATACTAAAGATTTTACTGCAAATTTAAATGTAGAAAAACCCCTGGCATGAATCGAACAAAGAAGAAAAATGTCGTGCGACAATAAAGTTTGTCATTGAGGTAAATCAATTTTAACAGTTTCTCTTTTGATGAAACGTACACACAGCCATTTTTGTGCATTTTCATTCTTACTTCATGTCTGTTTACTTTTCCAGGCTTTGCAATGTTACCAGACAGTTTACTCGGCAGAAGGGACGAGACAAAGAGCTCTTACTTATGACCCACCCGAAGCATCTGTGGACAACATTGATAAAACACAGTTGGAGGGTCAGACGTATGATAGCCAACCTTGGAATTCAGTTGTTTCTGTTCCTAAAGATTCCGATAAGTCCATGCTTGAGTTGTATGGGAAGGACCTGGAAATGACAGTTGCTAAAATGTCAATATGTGACAATGATTGGGTGGTACAGTTGAAGATATTTGGGATACATGCATATACATCTTTGGCCGAGCTGAGCATCAACAAAGCAAAGTATGGCAGAGCGTTGCGGTATGCGAAAATCGGGTTTCTTTGTATAGGTAAGTTATTGCTGATTCATTGTAAGCTCCATTTTTTCATTTTAAGTAAATCTAAGCAGGGTCTCAAAGAAACATTGTGTTTTTATATGGGCAATTTGATGATGATAGTTATGATTTTGAATTGAGGGTGCGTGTTCTTAACTAGACTACTTTTCCTTCTGCTTTTAGAGGACATTCGTGATGAGATATCAGAGTCACTGATGCTGATTCGTGCCAAACTCTCGATGATATGTGGAGACATCAGTCTTATATTCGCACACAAAAGGAACGTGTCCTACGAGGAATATACCACGTTGAGTAAAGACGACGACCAGTTTATGAAAATATGCTCAACAATTGGGAATAAATTGCCGATTGTAGATAGCATCGAAGCTATGTTTAAACTTGACAGCGAGCAACTGCTGATTGAAACTGTATCTTGGTATGAGAGAAGTTTGGAACAAAGTCCATCGAATGAACGCAAGGAGAATGTTATACAGGTTTGATATGCATGTTATTTTTGCTCAGCCAGCTATGCATACCTACCTCCTCAGCCATTATCGCTGTTTAATCTTGATGTTTTTCTGTGAATATCTGCTTCGCTATACGCTTTTAACGACTCTCATAGGTTGTTGATGTGACCGCAAGATTGGGAAACATCCGCAATGAGCTTGGCGTGTTTTACATGAATTTAGCTGCTGCCGTTGCAAAGAATTACGCTGAGCCAAGCAAAGATGAGCAACAATTTTGGAGAAAGAGCTTTGATTATTTTGAAAAAGGAATAAAAGCATTTGATGTTATCGATGATAGGTGATTGAACTCCCTTCCTTACTCATCCAATCAACATGTTCTATCATATATCTATCCTTTTGTAGCAATGACCATCCAAGATTGAAGATTCATTGAAGTATCTTGATGTTCTTCAAGATATACGTTACATATGATACATTGTGCTGGTTCCAAAGAAACGTTTTTTCTGCTTTTCTAATCTCATAAAGTCTGTAGAATTGAAATGGAATTGTTTATTTTAGGCCGAATATTGCTCTGATTTATTCCAACGTGGCCCGCTTGATGAGAGTGTGTGCCAAGTCCTTTGGCAACAGTACGAGATCAAGTGACAAAGATCAGCGAGGTAGTTTCACCAGTGAGGAAAAGCTATATTTCAATAAAGTAAGTCTTTTTATGCCTTAAATTTACGATGCCCATATATGCTATGAAGCTGTAACATTTAATTACGCGTAGCTCTGATTTCATTATATTTAAGCTAGGGTTACAAAAATGAAATTTGGAAATGGATCGAAATGTCACTCACAAGGGGTCGAATCCTACTAATTAGGACCTTCTGATCAGTTTGAGACCCTTCCCAGCCTTCTAGCATAAATATTTCAAATGTTGACCCCTGCCGAGCTCTTGCCCCAACTGAAATACATTACCTATCATACATTAAACATGTTTTAATTCTTATTTTCAGGCATTTGAGTTCTATCAAAAGGCATTCACAAGCCTCAGATCCAGACAGGCAATGCAAGAGGTTTGGGATAGAATTTCATTCGAGTTATCTGGTGCTTATTTTTCAATGGCTTGTCTGTTACAGGATTATCCTCCATTACAATCGACATCGCAAGAGGAGGTGAGATCTTTATATTTTGCTCAGTATTAAACCTAGTTTTAATGAGAATATTTCAACTTAATCCGTTAATTTCATATCAACAAGAAAGTCCGATCCTTCAAGAGCTTTCTGATCACTTTAAGACCATTCCAAAGCAATCTAGTACCACATATTTCAAAAGTTTGCTGTCCAGAGGAGCTCTTGCCCCAAGTATATTGTGATTATCATTGTTTGTGTCGTAGGTTTTTAAAGACGTTCAGTCATTAATGATGAAAGCCCTTCATTATTGTGAAGAGGATGAGAAGAACATCAACTCTCCAAGGCACGAAAGTATAAGAATGAGAATTGGAAAGGTTCATCATCGTATAGCATCTCTTTATCAGCATTCTTACAGAAATAAGGTACAGTTTATCAACCATCGTTCAATTTAGTAACTTTTGTTTCCAGTTTGCTGCTTAATCAATTCGTAAAAACTTTCAGTCACGTATATTTGTTGTATATTTCTATATTCCTTGACACATTTCCATCATGCATATTTTTCAATCCACATTTCTAAATCTGTGAGTTGTCATAGTTAATTTATTTGAAATATTTTATTAATTTCAGTATCAAGATGTAAGCGGCAAGAAGTTCAAGTCTTTAGCTGAGTTGCATTACAACAAGGCGTATTCGTATTTGAATAACGAATTACTTGCTGTTGAGTTTCTTCGCACCGTGACAGAACATGTTGCACTGCATACTCACGGGGTCACTACCAACACTTCTAACTACGCGAGCAACGTAAAGAAGTTGAAATCAGCTTTAAATTTGTGCATCACGAAAGCGAACATCGATTCTATAAAGAGAATCATTCACTATTTCTGCAAGAGTGGCGACGAATCTGTGTCTCAATGCAATGTAGATTCCACTGCTGAAGCTTCGTCTGAGAGAAATCAGAGTAGTGATCCTTCTGGAACATGCAACGATATACCCGCTGTGGAAAACATGGATGATTATAGCATAGAGGAGACTTTTTCGACAATGGAAGTCTTGGAAAAACAGCTTAATAGTATTTTTAAAGATTTGATCGCTAATTTGTCTTCAAAATCTGCAAAAGGAAAATCTGTGAATAAACTAAGCATAGCCAATGCAAAGAAAATGTTCGAGATTTTCATAAGAGGCTCAACTGCGCATGCGCATCGTTTTGATATGATAAAGAGGTTGTATGAGAAGTGCAACATGCTGATTGGTGTAATGGAGAAAACTGTACGCTACCTCGATGAAACATTGTGTTGAGATAGTTATATGGATTTATTATTAAACATTAATTATGGAGAATGGAATTGGAATATTCAACTTGTTATTACTCGCACGGATTGTTTTGCGATAGAATGCTGATTATTGTGGTATATTTTGATTTTGATGTGATGATGAACCGAAACACTGTCCACTATAGACTGGCTTAATGCCAATTTCAAACAGTTCACGATTCTTAATAATGGTTCATGGCACTTGGATCTACGCAGTTGTATCTATATGAAACTGAACAATGATAGTGATGCTGTTTTGAGATGCATACATTTTGCGACGGGAAGTATAGAGGAAAAATACACTCCATTTTTTATCGGTGGGTACCATAATAATCTTGATTTCATGTTTGCATCTTTACATTTAAAATCTTTTGTCAAGTATGCATTTCATTAGAAATGCTCCTCTTTTCAGTTCTTTAAATCAGTGCGATAGGGCTTGTGTAGACCTCTAAAACAGCTGCATATTTCATTGTTTTTAGCCTTGTGTTCCATGTTTGGCACATAAGTCCACTTGTATAGCGATGTAATGATTTGGTGGAGCTAAACGTTGTCTCAAGCTGTTCAGACATGAGCCCGAGTCGCACATATTTTGTTGGAATTCTTTTCCCGTGAAGATCTTAGCAAATTTGTTTCATCTTCTTTTGCCTTTGTTGTTTTTGTCATCTGTCTTGATGACATAAAACTACTTTCAAATAGTGAGAGGAAGCTGTAATTTCACCTTGAATTTTCACTTCATCTCATTACGGAGTTTATGCTATGCTTAAGTAAGCTTACTTTTCATGTTTCAGACAGGATGAAGATATGTCGATTCAAAATTACTATTGCTACATATTTGTATTATTTTCCAATTTCCATGCTACGGAATTAGCAGTCAGCTATGCATAAATGTTTATTTATTTTTACAAAATTACTCCCTATTTAGAAAATCAGTTTCGCCATTGCACAAAATACAATGTAAATTATTCTAATCAAATTATGCAAAGTAAAAAATCACTCAATAATAATACCATGGCATCAACTCAATTTTTTACACGATTGTTGCTGGCGGTCTCATCAAGAAAAAGCAACACGTTCCAATACTGTCTTTATATCATCATGCATTTTGGGGGTGGGGGCAGGAAAAGGGGCTCTCAAAATCCCACCGTTTGCTTCTACAAAAGTTTCATACATAAAACTGCATTTATGTTCAATTGATGCCAAAACTAAACACCCTGTGGTCTGGTGCGAAATATCTCAAAAAACCGAGTATAGATAACCATGATTAAACAGTCGAAAAACTCAACATATGTCAGCACGGATGAACCAAGAAATAATCCAAGTTGGCCCCCAATATCCCCTGTAATATAAATAGACACGTTATTAGTAATTATTTACTGCTTGTACGTTTACGAAGGTATGCATGTGATAGATTGCGCTTACCTAGTAATACCATGAGGTCGTAGCTAGGCAACTGCTCCATCAATTCATAGCTTAGCTCACTGTAGTAAATGACAACTTGTAGATAATTGTCCCTGAAAACGATACATAAGTGTCATTTGTTTGATTTGAAAAGTGATTGGTTGACCAGTATGTTGTGTATTGTCTCATCACACAATGACGTTGATGCTGATTGGCTGAATAAGACAAAAGCACTGAATGCCTTGTATGATCAGGTGACCTCACCTTATGTAACGACGTTTTTCAGTTGTTGTCCCAGTGATGTTTGTCTCATTGGCTAATTTATCAGCGAATTTATTAGAAGGGTAATGAGCGAATGATAAAGTTGGCAAGTACGTATCAATAACACATGGTAGTGGACACGTGTACATCTTGTTGTTGTCGAAGGCGGCTGAAATCAAAGCAGTATCACCTTCAATATGAATTATATTTCAGATCTGGTTCTTACAATTTTCTATTTTATTGTTGTTGTTGTTGCTTGAGTTTACAAAAGTTCAATTCAATATCAATTGATTGATATTATTAACAACGTACCCCAGTGGCCCCACATGCAATGCATTGATTCTTGCAAAGTGCAAACTTTGTGTTTTCCTATAAAATAATCATCAGTTAGTATTATGGTTTGCATTCTTTACGGCGTAAGCAGGTTTTGCATAGCATGCTTCATATGCATTTACGACATACACACGATTTCTTTGAGTTGAGACTCAAAGAGTATGCACCAGAAGCCCTTTTGTCTCACCTGGCATGAACCAGTCTTTGCATCCACATTTTCCCACCACGTGATCAGTTAGTTTCTCCAACCAGCACAGATGCATAGAGTATGTTGGGAAGTATTTCAGTCGTAATTTGCCGCAATTTGTTTTATACGGAGCTGGAAGGTTTTTCAGCTGAAACACAAGACATTCTCATCACATTAAACTCTTTTTTTTGCTGTGTGGTTTAATACTACAAGCTGATTTCGATGTTTTTAAGAACGATGGAACAGCTTACCTTTCTTTTCTTGACTTGCACGAACGTCTTGAATCCAGGCGATACCATGACTCCTTGCATCTTAACAGGGGTTTCGTCTTGGCCATGCAGAATCAAATGTAACCCGGATTCGGCTGTGTCCAAGTAGTAATCATGATGTTCAATGTGTATGGTCAGCTCTAAGGCCTGCTTCAAACCGGTATTGTTGACGTTTATGAGACGATATCCTTTATGGCCAGAATTGAACGTGAAGCACTTGTCGCCTTGGTTATGGTAGAAATGCGTGAAGTTCTTTGCAGTGCATTTTTCGTTTTTTATTTTGCACTTGTAGAGCATGTCTTCAATTTTATGATTTGCTCTTCTGATTGTTTTCTTGTATTCGTCGCCATCAAGTTTTGAGAAGTCTCCACCTTGTGTAATCATTTTATGCAGTGTTGTGTTTTTCATCATTGATAATCTGAAGTCATTCAGATTGCAGATAGACACTGCTGGAAAGAGCATGCTATCTTTGTATTTGATCGTTGTTGTTGTGCTGAAAGGGTAGCTAAAAAAATGCTGTGTGCTTTCATACAGTTTTTGTACAAGCAACCCGAATGCAGTTAGGATGAGTATACTCCAACAGATCCTTCGAATGGAGTGCTTTTTGTCAAAGCAAAAATGTAGGCCATGAAAAGTTGAGTTACTGATCAAATCATCAAAATGCTGTCGTATTTTTCTTGATCGCCATTCTTTCTCCTTTTCACTGGCTTTGGTTTCCTCACCTTCAAAAGACAAAGAGATGTTAATACGTTGTCACATGGTGCACATAATTTATTGTAATTTAATGCAGTATCACATAAACCCCTCAGAGCACATCCATATTACTTTGCGAAGCATGCGCACTGCGGCAGCCAATCAAATGCCCGCACTTTACAATGCACTGCGGCCTTGGTTCTCTGCGTGTTCGCTTTGCAGATTTTGTTTAATTGCCATAATTCCGCATTTCATTCCCTGCTTTCTCAAACTCTACTTGGGCTTAGCATTTAAACTGCGATTAATCATGAAAGAATAATCTAGAAACGTTATTAGTTTTCAGACTAGCCTTTTGACTGAACTCAGATCCAATTAGTCAAAGATACGGCAGACAAGAATAAAATAGATTAATCTCGAGCCGTACCTTTTGCTTTCATTTTATTTTGAACTGTGTGTTGAAATTCGAAAACGGCTCCGACATTAAGCTGATTTTATTGAACATTTACGCATGAACAAATTAGGACTAGTAAACATGTTTGATCCCCTTAAGACGATTAAATATGCGAGCCTAACATCACAGTTTTTTGGTGTGCAGTTCATCTGTTGATTTTTGGAATAATGCCCAATGATAAAGCATTTAGATATAGCGTCAGAAGGTTTCGAGATGAGTTCTAATGATAAATGAGAGATGAATTCCAATCCCTGTTATTAACATGCAATGAGTATTAGGCTAACTGATAATGGAGAATAATATAGCAGAGAGTTGAATAATGTAATAAGTAAGGGAAAGTTGAATGTTTTCAACTTGGTTAGATTGTTCATTTTCATAATCTACCAATGTTTATGAAATTCACAGTTTTGTGTGACTATCAGTGTGATGCGATAGAAGCCTGCGTGAAAGGATTGTACAGATAGTGGAGATAGCATACAAATTTGAAAAGGAGGGCATTTCATCGTTTGGAAATGCGCCGCATGCCACCTGCAACGCGGCAAATAAATCCAATGGATTCACATTGCGAGTTCAATTCAAATTTACTCTTAAACGATAAATGCTTTTAAAGATGACTTCCAATGTCAACTGATTTGTTTCTAAGTCACATCAGTAGGCCAAAAATAGTGAATTCTCAGCACAATTCATCCTTATTTACTACATGGGCTTTGTTTCTGAAATTATTTGCCAAGTAGACATCCATCAATTATTTAATTGCATCGTTTCAAAGCTCTTTTTTAATCTTATCAGAATATCTCATCTCAATCAATTTCTTAATTATATGGCGCAATTCATTGTAGTTTTGTTGCAGCATTTTTTGCTTGATTCGAGGTGCTCGCACCTCTGTTTACTGCGTCGTGAAATTGTAACATGTTACACGTGAAACAATGCCAAATGTATCCACGCTTGCTATTACTATCACAGCTGATTATAGCACTGTTTATATTTACAATCAATATTCAATTAATGCCAAAGATTTCATTACGGCATTGTTGTGCATGGCAACTTGATTAGAATTGCAGCTGAAACATGTTTACAATCAACAGCCGTTGTGGCTACAACGTTTCTACATTACCTGTATTATACGTCATTACTGTTCTGTAGGTCTGTCGATCTGAAAAATCCTCATTCGTATCGAAGATTCTTTTTAGATTATTGAACACTTGTTTCTCTTTATTAAATCCATACATAGCCATTTCATTTCCAGTTGACTCCATTGATCAAAAGTCATCTATTCAACGTACCAAATTAAATCATCCCGTCTCGTTGGTATCAGTTCTTTTAATTTATGCTCATTTGTTTAATCATTTCTTTTTAAACATACTAACAGTCTTCTGCAGCAATTATCTTTTCTTTTCCTTTGAATTCTGTTAACAAATCACGCTGCTTTCAACTAGTTTCTAATAGCAGATGATAAAGTAGTTTGCATTGCCCACCAGAACGCGCTTGGTTATCAGTGATTCGGTATCTAGAGACTTCAAACAATTTCTGCTTCATTGACAAACATTGCTGTTTAGTGCAATGAAGCATGACGCATTGTTCTTATCAGCTGCTATGACAAACATGTGATACGCACTGCGCATACTCACGCCGAGCAGGCTCAGCTGAACAGGAGTGAACCAAAGAAAGACAACTTTGGAAAACGAGACTTTGAATTTTAAAGGTCCAAAAGCCATGATAACATTGAATTTTCCAGCTCACATTATGTTTTTTGTTCTTTGCTTTCCTTTTTAATACCGTAGATTGAAGAAAACTATGTTATTTTACAAACAGATGAAGTTATATTATGTGAGTTTTGTGATTTTAGCATTTAAGTTCGTCACTTGCTTTAACGGTAACAATTTTTCTTTTCAGAGTACTATGGTATGTTCTATTCACTCAATACCCAATTCCCCGATTAAAGTATTGCATTTCATCGCAAAAAGGAAAAGTCAACAACACCCAGGAAGACAGGTAAATGTTTACCATTTCATCAAATGAGGCCCTTTTTTGTTTTCTTTAACTTTTGCTGTGTGTTTTTCGGTCGTGACACATGGGACAACGTTTCTATGCTTGATCCCAAAGAGCACAAAGAAGCTGAACTTTTACTTTTAACCAATAACAATGCCGTACCCCGGGTTCGTTACCAAAACACACATGCCTCTGCACGCATAAAGATCAGTGGATTAAATCCAATGCAAATTGTTGGATTAAGATCAAATGTTCTATTGTATACAAACAATGAATTACTAGGATGTTCTCTCATTTTGTGCTTCATGCCGAAAATATCATTCAACGAAACATTTCATTGCAAACTCTAAGGCATCTTTACTGGCCATTTTACATATACTAAAAACGTGTTTAGTGTGATTACGTGTTTATACATCTACTTGTTGTTATAAGAAAGAAACCTTAACAAACCAATACTCAAAAGTCAGAAAGAGTTAAGAAACTGCAGTGTGCGAGGCAAAAACTTCAGAAAATGATTAATTTTAAAAATATGTGAAAATCTAGAATTCATATTTTTTGGTGAAAATTTTGGCTGGGTCGCCTAAAACGTAAAACTTCCGAAACTTACGTTATTGTTTTGTTTACATGATGCTCTTGTTATTGTTTTGTTTATCGTTTTGTTCACGTGATATTTTTGAGAAAATGATGGAAAAAGCTCTGAGATATTCTTAAGAATTCTGAAATTGTCTTATGTCTTATGAAAAGGGAGCACTCATTGGTTTGTTTTTGATAAAAAATGGCAGTATTTCTTTGTTTTATTTACTATATTGTGACACTCTACACTTAGGTGATTCTGTTGGCTACTAAAACAGTGAAACATCAAAATACGATAGCGAATACGAACAACAGTCGATCTTGATTCGAGCAAGAGATCGCGTCCTTTCTTATAACAAACTATGTATATAATAATAATCAGTGACATTATCAATCTTTGCGGCCGAATCTGTTATGCATTTATCACCTTGAAGCTTCAAATATCGATTAATTAAGTTGCTACATTAACAATCATCATCATCTAACAGTTTGAAATTGATGTTTGCTTACCTAAACCTGGAAGCTCAACCGAAGGTTCATTGGTGTCCAATAATTGTCCTTCAGCATTTGAATTGTTATTGAAAAATGCCATGCTGCATACAATCCACGATTGATAGATAGTGTTTCTGTCTCTGTAGTTTGCTGTTAGACTGAAAGACGTGTGATGTCTGTGTTTAAAGAGGGTTTGTTTTAATGGCCAGGCATGATTGGGTAACGTAAACAAGAAAAACTGAGACTTATTAAACCACAAAATCGTGAAATCGTATCTGCGCAGATCTCTTGTTGTCTGTTATCTCACCCGGAATTTTCTGAAATCAGATAACAAAATTGTCACATATTTGCTAACCTCTGGAGCGAGTTACATTTGAACCTACGTTTTCATTGACGTTTTCAATTTTTTATCGCTAATTTATATACTTCTTTCAGTGGGACAAATTAACTGCACTCGATTTCGCATCTTTTAATTTGAATCAGTCATTTGTCGTATTAATTGTTTCATGTCAAGCTTGTCATTGTTTCTTTTCTCTCTACTCCAATGAAGACAAATAGCAGTGGGCTTGGCTTTTTTCGTTTTGAATCGCTCGTCCAGTCACAGCCAACAATAGTGCGCCATATTTGTTTAGTACAGCTTTTCTTGTTTGTTTAGCAGTGCTCTTCTCAATCTCATTCAGAGGATAGATTGAAAGAAAAAGTTCAAATCAATTCCTTCATTTGTTTGTTAATCTTATTTTGATCGATTTTACACCAAAATAACGCACACATACACATGTTTACATCAGCAAGCTAATTTAAATCGAATTTCTAAATGAGTAATAAAAATTAATGAGAAATTTCCATATGCGCATTTTATTCCTGGAGAAGTTGATCGCTATCAGAACTCTTATGGTAAACGCAGAAATCTCTTCGCATTTAATAACAACCAACACAATAGTTCGAGCTGCAGTTTCTCTGCCAAAGGTGCTAGAAGGTCCTTTGTACCATGCTCTAGATAATATTAGCGGCAAGTGAAAGTGACTGAAGTTCTTTCTTCAAGTTATTTCCCCCAAGTCAACTAAGAGTTTCATCATAGTTAATTTTAAAGTGATATGGATGTTTAGACAAGGAAGGCCGTCAGTTAAACATTCTTCAGTTATCTTGCAAGCACAACAAACAAACTCATTTTGTAACCTGATTATAATGTATGTTATCATGTCTTGACCATGGAATACAAGAGACCGGTAACATGCAGTGGTTACTCTCTATCATATCAATGAGATATCATACCGATATTCATTTCAAGACATTTCAACTAACATTATAATTATATTTATGGTCATTCATGCAAAAGCAACAGGCCTCGTTTATTTGACTACAACCGTAGTTACAGCAGGAGGGTATAGATTTCAAGCTTATTAATTGGATTAAAATGGATGAAAGTCACTGGGCGATCTTCTATTGCTTGCTGCTTGCCATAAACGCCTACACAAGTAAATATGCAGTATTGTGAACACGCTGGTCTATGCAAAAGGAAATTTGTTGAGCATAATGGAAATATCACTTACTAGAGGTCTAATCCATCTGATTAGTTTGCTATGATCGAGACCATTATACCTATCCATCGTTCAGAATGAAATTCGAACTAAGGATTCCTTTTGGGCATCCTGCTGGCCAGCGGTTTCAATAACGAGCTATAGTAGATGCGGATGCGCAAGCGTGCTGATAATATCATTTTATCTGCCTGTATTTGTGATAATAGGTTTTCACCCCATTCGCACTTAATCTACATTTTTCAAGTTTATTTTAATGGGAATTGTACGCTATCAATTGAATATCAATTTTTTGAATTTTCATGCCGATGAAAGGCTTCGAAAATATCTAAAATCGATATTTCTGTCTTCTTAATTATCTTTTTTTAATTCAACAATCAATATTATTTGTTTTTAATTTGTTTTAAGGCAACAGTTATCCAGGTAAGAATGACCTGGTTGACAAAATATTTGTTTAGTTTACTTTCACCATGAAATGAAAACATCAACAGGGAGACCAATTTGTAAACTTCTTGATATTCTCAAAGATGTTTTTCAAACAACATGAGCCAAATTTCTTTATTTATTTGTTTACTGATCAGTCAGCTGGGAAAAACAAAAGTATTCAACCCAATAAACAAAAATATTCGACCCAATAATATTTAATTTAAGTTGTTCGGCATTATTTGATCATCTTGTTTTCAATTATCATCATTATTATTATTACTATCAAAAACGCAATCCCAGCTGGATTTTCACTCAATCTGAAGTCCCATAAAAGTTTTCGTATACAGTTAATTGATAGCATTATTGCTTTAAACTTGCTGCTAATTGCAATTCATTCGCCGTACACAACGTCTGTCTTGATACTTGGGCTCAAGATCCTTACCATGATATCAGAGTGGGGCTCATTTGAGAATTAACAGTAAACAAGAAATGTTCGTGATAGTGACAGCCAACTATGCGTATTATTATGAACTTTATATTATATTCCAACTTTGCAAGAAAATAACAATTTTGAGACGAATCTCTTCAGCAGATTCAGAGTTTATCAATTAATTTACTATAATTAATTTAAGTGAGTTTTTCCTTTAATAAATTTAATCTTCTTTTACTTGTCTTTCGGTGTGAAATAAACCCATGATTAAAATGCTACGGTTTCCTTCTTTTCAGGATTAGTACCGAATTGAACAAGAATCCATTGACGTCAATAAGATAGTCGACGAAACGAAAGGTGAGCCTTGAAATTTTTTATGATTATTGATCGATATTTTCGTATCATTTTAGTTTTAGTCTGAAAGCATCGAGTTGGAATAAGATTTAGCAAGAGTATATAAGAGTATAAGAAGTGTAGTTTTAAAGAATAATACATAGTTCTTTGGGAGTGTTAAAAATCCGTACTTAAATGTTTCATACACCTTTCATGGCAGATTTATTTGCAGTTATACACAGGTGTCGTTTTAGATTTAGTTTCTGACTAATTGAGCTAGTTAAGTCGGCTAGAAGACTCAGCACTAATTCAAATTGATCACAAAACAAATTCCCACACAAATTGAAGCATTTTCCATCAGTTCTGCTGAAATATTTTGCACGCTAAAGGAATTCACAAATGTATACATACTATGACGTAATCATACAAAATTTACTTATAACATAAAATTGGTTAATTACCAACTAGGTTATACTACGCAGCTATGTTGACACACATGGGAGATTGTATACAAAATAAGATATATTCCATGCTCTAAAATAACTTATAGTTCGATTGGTTTCACTGCAATAACTTCGACTTTTCCCGTTGTTGGATTTATGATGGAATATTTGAAATAGTTCCAACCATGACTTGCAGCACCTGAACAATACGACAAGAAAACATTTGAAATTAATTTGATACAACTCTTCCATAAATTGCAATTTTAGATGAGACTATAATGTTCATTACCATACTCTCCCTGCTTTGTAGCAGCAACAAGAGCCCCTTGAAATTTGGGGTAATACTTGACAATTCGTAGCAGTGCTTCTTGCGAAGCCTCTGTTGGAGACATACCATGTCTCATATTTTCCACCGTCTGTAGACTAAAAAAAGGCAACATAAAAACAGATATATCTAACAAAATCATGTTGATGCTCTCAAATCAAGCTAGTAATTAATCATCACAAACCTAGGAAGAAATCTCGCTAAAACATCACCGTCTCCTGTTCCAGCAGCTGCCCCAATTTCATTGTCAACATACGCACCTGCACCAGGAATCGGGGTGTCCCCAACACGCCTTTAAAATGAAAAAAGTGACATTAAACTCAAAAAACATCTTTCTATATACACAGCATTTATACAATTGATAATGATTCAGGAATGCAGTTGCTTCATACCCTGGTATTTTGAATTTCAGTCCATTTGTTGTTGCTCCTGCAGCAATCGTTCCGTTTGTATCAATGACTATCATTCCTATGGTATCATGGTTGTTGGAGTCAACATGTATATTTGGTTCATTTCCTACTTCAGAGCTGCAAAAAAGCAGTTACTGATATCAATATGATTCTGCAACCTAAATTGAATGACGTTTAAATGAAATTGTGTCTCGTTACTTGAATAACATCCAAAATACAAACCTCTTTTTTATTGGCTTATATGGTCCACATGTTGTTGTTGGGTCTGGATGAACATTCTAAGAAAACATTTTAGTAATAAATTGATGTCTTCGTTCTCAAAAAACCTGACTATGAAACATTTGAGACTATGCTACGACTTTTACCTTCCAAAAATTGGGTTGACATTTAGCAGATTTCCAATGTTGATACATCTCTCTGAATAGTGAATAAGATTTTGTTAAAAACTTTTTTTAAAATTTTCCTAAAGTTTGACCTCTTTGTTTCTGGAGAATTGAGGTTAGAGAGAAATAGTGGGTTAGGGTTAGGAACTTCAAAATCATACATTGATTCTTTTGAATGCAGGTCTTCTTCTTTGAAACCCATTTTGATTGCAAATTGTGTTGCTAGAAAACCCAATTAATTTTATCAGTTTCCCAGTAGAACTCTTAGATCTGACCAGCAATTAAGAAAATTTATTTTGTTAGTAGAGTTGTGAAATGAAATGTATAATTGCTAGCCTTCTTCTCCAATTAAAAGTGTGTGGGTAGTATGTTCCATGACACTCCGTGCAACAGAGATAGCACTTTTTATTCGTCTGAGACAACCCACTGCACCAACTGCATGACGTTTCCTAAAATATCCAATAAAAAATACAAGATTCATTGTGATTATATTTGCATTACTTTGTGTGCAAAATTCAGGTTAACTGAAATCATGATTGTTTCACCCATCCATAATCATTGCATCAAGTGTTGTTTCACCATTTTCATCCGGACTGAAATGGGAATATTTATTTAAAAAAACATTTTACTCTTATTTATTGCATATTGAAGGTACCAGACATAGCATCATGAAGGAGTAGGCTCAGGTTCATTTTCTCTACATTTTTAAATATTTTGGCTTTATATGGTAGAATGACATTACCTTCCACCATAACCAACTGTGCCATCGCACCTTTCAATTTCACAAGTAGAGCACCCTTTTTCCACTGCATCAAGTGCTGATTGATTGCTTGTTATTATCTTCCATGCTGATTTTAAACAAATTTTACGCTTTTAATCACAACGTTGAAATTATATAACTCGAAAATTTGCAATAAATATTTTCAGTCTTTTAATTTTCACCTTCCTTGGTTGCGTTGGTAAATGGCCACGTATTTATTACAAGTGGGAGAATTGCTGCTTCAAGGGCCATGATATATAATAAAACAACGATAATTATCAAGACATTTACTTGCAGCATTCTCACTGGGGTAATCTCTTTTTTGCATTACATTACAGGCCTAAAGAGAAGAGAGGATCATCATTTGAATCTGAATGTCCTTCGAAAAGGCAACTGGTTGATATTAGAAGAAGGAATCGAGACAGGTAAACGAATTTTTCAAGAATTTATTTCTTATTATTTATTATTATTATTATTAAGATCAACAGATAAAAATAAAAGCGTAAACGTATTAGCAATTTGCAGCATTCTCAGAGCAAACCGTATCTTTTTCTTGCATTGCAGGAGGACATCGACATCACCATTATCATCATCTGAATCTGGTTCTGAATCTGAATTTGAATCTCATTCACAAAGGCAGCTTGTATTTATTCGGCAGAGACTCAATTTATTTAATTTCTGTTTAATTCCCTTGGGAGTAGCTAATTAATTCTCTTGGTCTTCTATTCCCTAGGGAATCAACTCATCTGGGATTCAGTGAAATTCCCCTGGGAATTAAACTGTCTTTATTTATTCTCATGGGAATTGCTTATTCCACGACCACCCCTGGGAATCACGACGTTTTAATTCCCTTGGGTTTTAATTCCAGTTTCAAGTGTATACTCTAGGGCAGATTATTGAGAGTAATGATAGTTATATATTCGGTGATTTATACTTACAGAATTTCATTTTCCCATTTCTTTATTATTGCATTGCACCTAATGTTAAAGCGGGCGATACTGGTTTCCAAAGTCACTTACCGGCATTCCTCCACCTGCTCTCGAACCGCTTACCTCTCAATTGTGATACCAACTTGCTACCACCACACCACTGCAACCGACGCTTCGAAGAGTGAGTTTGTCTTATTTATTATCACTTTTTATGGAGTATGCTTTTTCGGAGATAAAATAACCACATTGGTGTGTACCTCAGATGGCACCACAGACCTCTTGGGTGCCATTGCGATGGGCTGACCGCCACACCATCGCAGCCTATGTTCAGACAGAATCATTCTCTTCATACCATCCAATCTAGTCTTATAGCCACCGTGTGGGTTTGAGCCTTGCACTTTTCAGCATGCGCACATGGAAATATCCCATATGCACTGTGCCAGGAATGCTCTAAGTAAGCCATGTCACATTGAATTGCCAATACAATCTGCTTTGATGCAGCAATTGTACGTTCGCTGTTAAAGGCATCTGAAATCATGGTTCTCCGTCGTGACTTTTCAGATAAAAATTTTGCTTTGCTTTTAACAGCGAGTGAAATATGATGATTAATAGTCTTAAAAGAAAAAAGAAATAATTATGCAAAAAATAGAAGACAAATAGGAAATACAACAACCAAGGGAAGAAAAAATTTCGCCGAAACAGCGAAATCCTCTCTTCCTCATGCGGGTCAGTGCGTCCCGTGAGAGGCTGCTACTAAGCTCCCCACCCCTTTTAGATCGTTTTGCCAGAACATCGAGATCAAGCCAACGAGGCCGAAGCTGCGCTGGACGAGTGACCAGTGTTCTATCCCCGGCCAAAAGAAGCGTGTTATGAAGCCGTCTAGAAACTCCCAGTAGCATTTACCACGGGCAGCGACCGCCGTCGGAAAGAACGTTGACGCTCATTGAAGTCCACCTGTTGAGTCTGCAATAGATTGCATGTGGGAACACACATAATATCAAACATGCGCGTTTATCTAACAGAAATGAAAGCATGGTATAACGCAGCAACTTACCACATGATGTGCCAGTCACCTGCTTTCAATTGTTGATATCAATCATCTACCAATTGGCTTGCGTCGGCCCTGCCAAATTCTTTCGTCTGCGACTTTTGTTTTCTCTGTGACAATCTGGAAATATTTATTTAGGGTTAATATTTCTCAAACAGTTTTCTTTTAATTCTTGAATTCTCCCAAGCAACTTATTGTGAAAAGTTTTTAAAATATATCGAAACACAACAGGGGATCTTTTAAGAAATTTTTACTGGTGGGGAATTTACGCAAAAGGGCACTTTCCTTAATGTAACGCAACTGACGGCAAAAACAAAAGTAAAGGACTTTTCCCGCGGATTTCATTGCCTCGCCTTGGTGTAATGCAAGAACGTCAAACAGAGACTGATTGACAGCAATAAGACCAAAGAAATAACGAATAATTTGACACATATAACACGACAACGACACAACGAACAGTAATTGGAGATAAGTCAAATTGGTGTTTAAAACAATTTTCAACAAAAGGGCACTTGCTAGTGGGGAATCATGGGCCAACTAGTGGGGAAATTTATGGGCCTGGTGGGGATTTTCCCCACTGGTTTGTATGTTAAAAGATCCCCTGAAACACAAGGAAATTGCCTAAATGCTAAAAAAAGTGCTCAAATCGACTTTCCCGACTTTCAGTCCTAATTTTTGAGCAACAAATTATCATGATTAAGAATAACATACCAATTTGAAGATTAGACCTATAAGAATATTCATAAAAATTTCATAAATTGACAAAGCAAAACTCATTTTTGAGGAGTACAACAATTAATAATTTGGGAAAATTTTGCTTTCACCTGTGACAGTGAACTATCAGTCCAAAAATCAAATAATGTGCCATTATTGTATTTAGGCCTAGGCGCTGCAAACAGGCCGAAGATAATTTGGAAGTAAAAAAAGCAATCACCTGTTGATATTTTTCTCCTCTCATCGTCGACACATCTTTTAACTTCTTGTTAAGGTCTTACTGGTGAAGCAAAGTAAATAAAATACTTTTAGAGTCAAGTTTTCTCTCACATTTGAATGCACACTTTCAATGTTTTCCTTCTCTTTCTTGAGTATGAAGTTCTTTTGAAAATCCCGGGGATCTTGATTTACGCAAGTTTCCATTGCACGTCAGATATGCTCCTGCGCAGTATACCTATATATATGCTACGTATGCGACCACCTTTCTCCTCCGCATGACCTAACACTAACCCTAACGCTAACCCTGACCCCAAGGCCAATGCATGAACCAGCGTCACGTCACATATGTTCCTGCGCAGTACCTATATATATGCTACTGCGCATACTGACCACCTTTCTCCTTCGCATGACCTAACCCTAAACCTAACCCTAAACCTAAGGCCAATGCATCAACCAGCGTCACGTCACATATGTTCCTGCGCAGTACCTATATATATGCTACTGCGCATACTGACCACCTTTCTCCTTCGCATGACCTAACCCTAAACCTAACCCTAAACCTAACCTTCTAACCTTAACCCTAATCCAAACTCTTACCCTCAGTAGCAATACATCATATGTGCTCCTGTGCAGTAAACTAAATATAGTACTGCGCAGTTACACGCACCTTTCGGCTTCCAGCCCTAACCGCCGCACGCAACCCTAAGGCCATCGCCAACCCTAAGCCTAAAACCCTAACCCTGACGCTGGTTGCAATGGAGGACGAAGTTTGCAAACAAAACAAAAGATTGCCATGGAATGGAAAGCCCTCTGAGAAATAGAATTTGATATTTAAAACATTTCCGTTTGAAAAATTAAACAAAGTTAAACTCGGATAATTATTTACTTACATGCATCAGACGCAACATGTCTTCCAAAGGGAGTTACAGTGAATATGTTTCAGGCCTACGCCAACTGTTGGAAAACCTTGATCCAGTAATTCGCCAAGCGGATTCCGCGGCAGCTATCGAGGAAATTCTTCTCAATCTAGAAACAACAGATGAAAATTTCCACAAATACGAGCTTGTAAAAATGTTGAGAAAACTTATTGAAGATGAGTTGGGTCCGTTAGCCAATCAAATTGTCCAAGAAACAGAATCTGAGATGAGTAGCAATCATAGCAATTTGACATTAACAATAAATGATGAAGTGTTGACATCAAATGCTTTTTCAAATTTAATACGAACGACTGTAAAAACTATCAAGTCAGCTGCAAATGAGATAATGCAATCGCTTCCAGATTCATCTACAAATCAATCATTTGGGTTTTCATCATCAGACCATAGACAAAGATTCTCATATGGTGGGCCAAATTCTTATGGAAAAGATTCTTTCTTAACCTCTTCCTTTGATGGTGATGACTACATGTTCATGTCTCCTGAGAAATATGGCATTCTTGCGAATCAACTATCTGCTGAGTCAAGTTTATCAAAGAAACTTGATGCTCTGAATACTCTGGCACAAGTTCCACAAACGGACCTCGTGAACAGTGAATACTGGAGCATCATTAAGAGTGGTTTATTGGCAGCACTCAAAGCCAACGAATTTGCATTATCAGATAAAAGCCTGAAATTCCATGCAAAGATGTTTGCAACACCATCAGGTCATGTGGCTAAAGAGATCTACACAAGTTTATCCAGTCATTTGATTGACTATTTCCAAGATGCCACGTATCATTTTGTTTTCATTGACTCTGGGTTGGACCTTGGGGACAAGAGAAACATGAAACTGATGAAAGAGTTCAGACTACTTAACCAATTTCAACATGAACTGCCTTTGGGTTGGATAAGGTACCCAGAAAACCTAGTTGTGGAAATTCTACAATCCACGGTTAGATTGATGAGTATAATTCCCAAGTCAATTTCTACAGGACAAATGCAAGGCATTCTGGGACCATTGAATTTCCTTTCATTGATTGACCCATCAGCCTTTTGGTTCTGCAAATGGATGCATGGGAAGTATAGCAGATCAGAACTGATCAGATACCTTGGTGAAACAAAACACATTGTCAAGGAAGCCTGTAAGAGTTGTGTTGACTTTGCATTGCATTGTAAAGTGCAATCTGCCATGTCTTCCATGGAGGAAGATGAACACGTACTTGAAAATGATGACGATGCAGATGCTCTGGTCTACTCAAAGCCACAACTCCTTTGTGCTTACTTCATACAATCAATCAACATACTAGGAAGGATCATTCTTTATAAAGATGGCAGGAAACTATTCCCTCTAGAGCTGGAAGAAAGACTTGAAACCATAACAATTCCTGATCTTCTTGTCGCTTTTGTTGAAGTGATTTCCTTCATACCAATACAGAGTAATGTGGACCCTAAGAATGTAAATGAGGTTGACCCAGCAAAGCTTGCTGCAGACATAATCAAGATGTTAGCCAGTGGTACAGCTGAGACGTGCATTGATTGTTTATGCAAAGACACAGTGACGGCTGCATTACTTGTTCCTGTTCAAAGATGGTTGGATGGCTACGTTGGAATGTATGAAAATGATAAACAGAATAGTGAACAGATTCTGATCATCATGGCTGATATTTTGGCTGTAATTGCTGCCACAGAGTTTGGCAGGCTTCAGCTGTTGTACGGTGAACAGCCAGAACGTTGGCAAAGGTCCAGACTTGCTCCTATTCACACGATTGCCCTGTTCACCAAGAAGTCTTTATCTGGTAAACTTGATCCACAGCCATCCCAAGATGTTATCAGTGCATATCTGTTTGTCTGCAGACAGTTGTATAATACTTGCGAAGGACTCATGACGCTAAATAGCTATGGTCTCAGTATTTGCATAAAAACTGCATTGGATGGGTTGAAAGAGCCAGTATTGAACACAAAGAGAGTTGATGCTTTCATATCCAAATCTAAATGGCACAGAGCTATGTCAATCTCTTCCACAAATACAGAAGATGTTCCAGAATCGTTGTTGGAAGATGATGATATGAAGCTTGCTTTCCTTAACTCTGGAGACAATGAAACCGAAAGCAAAGGAGATGTTGACAATGAAGACAAAGATGAAGAGGATACATTGGTTGAATTTTCACAAAGTGTGACACCATCTCAAAACTTGCAAAATACCAAAGAATCACAGCAGCACATAGAGTCTTTGATTGATAATCTATTGAACTTTATGTCAACTCCAAAAGGTGTTTTACTAGTTCAGCAGTCTGGACTGATTGCTGAATGTGCCCAATTCATGCAGAACAGATACAAGCAGAACTTGCAAGTTAGCAAGACAGAGAAATTTGGATATGGTGCAATGATGGCACAAATAACGGCTACAGCTCCTGGAATGCTGGCTCTTGAAAAATCAGGTAACAAAATTTGCCGCGTATTCATCTCCATCAGTTTTGTTGTCACTTACCAGGCGTTTCAAGACTTGAAAAGGCAAATTGTTGGTAAGGCAACGCAATACTTATGAATTTTATTCTTATTTGTTTCATTACAGGGTTCTTCCGATGTTTGCTTAGTGATACATGGAAGTGTCTGGAAGGCGTGACCAACGATTATCAAGAAACTGTGCTGACTCCTTACTGGGACGATTTTAATGACAAATATTGCAAAAAGTACTTCACAATTATCATCAATTTGTTGTCTGCGTTCACGAGCACTTATGAATTGCTCAATATTCCTTCGTCAAACGAGAACAAAGCAGAAAATGAAATAGAAAATGAGTTTGTTGCAGAAGAAGAAACTCTGACTGATAATCATCAAGCATTAAACGATTTAGCAGAGCCAGTAACCACAGAAAATGCTCCAGGTGAACCTGAGAGTTTTCAAGAACTCTTGAAAAATTTAGTATTTGTTGACAGTTCAGAGAAGATGAGAGTGCTGTTTCATTTTGAAAGATCACACTTATTTGGGCTTCGTATTTTGAGTAGTTTGGTAACTTGTTTGGATACGTTCTTGTTGTTGCAATCAAAGTACGGATTTCAGGAAATACTATTGCGGCTTCAAGCATCCAATAAGTTGGATGACGATGCAAATTATATCATTGATAATTGCTCAGTGGAAAGAAATCAAATTTTAGTTCGGACGTACATAATTGGTGGACCAACAGAACGAGTTATCCCAGCAAGAACTTTAACCCAGGTAAGCACTTAAATGAGACCATTTCATCCAGATGAGTCAACCATTGTTGAAACATATTCTGAGCTAGATTACTTTACCTAAGATGATATCTAAACACTTACCTTTTGTTACTTCGTCATAGGAACCATCCAATCCGTATCCTTGGCCATTATTCAGCTCCTTTCCAATTCCATCTGATTATACCCCACATGAATCAAACCATGTCATGACAGCATTTGAACAACCGGATGAGGTTTGCAGATTTCTCACAGAAACAGAACCAGAAGCATTTAATACTCTGGATGAGACACACGATTGGCTTTCTAGATGTAGAGCTGTTTTTGTATCATCTCTCAGAAATGGCTCTGAAACAGTATGTCATTGCAATAATGTTTACATTTCAACTGAATCCAGATGTTTTATTCTATTTAATTTTTGCATTGATAAATTTCTATTTGCACTCACCTTACAGGTTGGTCTAAAGTTTGCATCTCAGCTTGTAGAACGTGTCTGCGATGCATTGTGCCAAGATCCAGAAGAAAGCATTTTGCCCTTGGTCGAATATTCTGGCAATGAAACTTTGTTGCAGAATATTACACTTTCTGATGTTGACCGTCTTGGAACAGAAATGGTCATTCGTTATGGAGCTAGTCTGAGGTAAGATCCTTTATTGATAAACTCTCTCTTCTCTTGCAAGCAATGCAACTTCATATTTCGTCCCTTCGTTCTATTCTTAAACATTGGTTTGCATCTTGCAATTGCCATATACTTCATTCAGGTATACGTATTATAAACAGGAATGTAATTATAATAGCTTAGCTGTTATGCTGATTTGGCGCATTGTA
This sequence comes from Sanderia malayensis, assembly GCA_013076295.1. Lineage (NCBI taxonomy): Eukaryota > Metazoa > Cnidaria > Scyphozoa > Semaeostomeae > Pelagiidae > Sanderia > Sanderia malayensis. The sequence goes on along the minus strand of RQOL01000531.1, from coordinate 2,757,314 downwards.
AATTGTCCTGTGTTCTTGTTACTAGATTAATACCACATGCAGCTGACGTTGACAAGCAATTCACCCATCTTCTCAAACAATGTAAATATTTCCTGAGCAGCCAACAGCGTTCATTTACTTCTTCGATGCAATCTTTACAAAATGGCTACGTTGGCTTCGACTGGTTTCTCGGCTCCATCTATTTGCTGATGAATGGCAAGACAGACAAAGTTTGGGACTTTCTGTATCGATTTTCAACTCTTGTTGCATCAGGCTATCTGTGGACACCAAGGTTGCATGCTTCTGTAAGTAGTGCATACTATTTTCAGGCATCGAAGATGACAAGAGCAGGCTAGCTTCATGTATGACAAATAACATGCACGAAAATGTAAAATGCGACAAAGGAATAGTTTAAATTTGTGACAGATATATGTCCAATATTCAGTTTGCATGATTCTGCTCATGAAGAGGTCCATTCTTTTAATTTAATGTTTCGGTACTTTATCAACTTACATGTCTTACCAACTATTTCTTTTTTTATCCACGTATAGATTCATTTGCCAAAAGAATTGAATGAGAGTGGTATAGGTTGTCTGTACTCTTCAGTGTGTCATAACATTGAGCTGATATTGCAAGCTGAGATGCCACAAATTTACTCAGCATTTCGGATGTCTGGCTATCCACCAAGTCAAATCTGCCAGCATTGGTTGAAACAATGCTTCTGGAACTTCTTAGACTGGAGTGAGATATGCTGTTATATTTGCTGCTGTGTACTTATGGGAATTGATTATCAAGTTTACTTCTGCCTAGCAGTGCTTAAACATATGCAAAGAGACATATTCTTGCATTCACATCGAAAGGATTTGACTGTATTTCTAAAAGAGAAACCTTTAACAGGGTTTAAAGTGGGCTTATATATAGATTTCATGTTAGCACTTCAGAATAAATACCGAACTGTCATATTACCTGATTTGCAAGACATCACCAAACCTTAGCTTATTGCTTAATTGGTGTTTTAAAAATAATAGTATCATATTAAAGCTATGAAAATTGAAACGTATAAATTATAAAAAACTATAAGATACTGAAAATTAATCGTTTTCAATCAAATGAAATCTTGAAGCATTGTTCTGTCCACGTGTGCTTCCCTATACACAAATATCGATAGAACACACATTGGTAAAGCTATTTACAAAAAAGCAATTGTCCTTCTACTAAGGATTCACAGCGAAAAGCAAGCTAGATCACAACCAGCATGCTTTGCAAGAGGGATTTGCTAGCCTGCGTAAGGGCATTTCAGAAGACTGCGCAGGAGACTCCTTCTGGTTGCGAGTTTATTGGCAGATATATAAAGCGTATTTTTATTAATGTCTGTTGTTGGGGGGGGGGGTGAAGAGGGGCTAGTTCCCCGACTTTCTTCAAATACTTCCTTTGAGTATTCGTTAGTAAATGTATTCAAAAGCCTAAGCAATTGTTTGCAGTATTTTAAGAATATAAAACTATAAAAATTAAGCATGAAAGTCGAAAATGTAGGAATGGTTTTTCATAGAATACCTGATGAGCCAAATTTATCCGACAGCCGCCTTCTTGATTTCTTCTTGGCTCGGTCCATAACCTGACGTAGGTCCATACACACTCCAAATCCATTGAACATAGCATTGTACGCTTCTCGGCTCCGGCTTTGCCATGCGCACCATATCTTCAACATCCAGCAGTTTCGGGATTTTCTTCACTTCACTGCAAAAGTAGAAATGCGTGCTATATTGATGTACGAAATTGTGGAACTATAATCTACTTGTTTTGGTGTGTGCAATGGATAGAAAAAGAAGAAAGCCATAGTGTGAACTTACAACGCAGTGTCAAAAGCCAGTTTGAAATTTCTCTCTCTGTTGACACTATCAAGTTCTTTAAAATCGAATGTGTCTGGGTTGAATTTGTGGATCAAGGCACAGAACGCAAGACCATTGCTCCAACTGCCACTAAAATTCTTTATTTCAATACCCTAAAATAGCAAAATAATGCAAGGAGCGCAATATGTAAAGATCAAAATTGCGATTAACTTTGTCCGATTGATGCAAGCCGTGAAATTAAATGCACAACACTTACATAATCTTTTACCATTTCTCTGCACCAGTCGAGAACAATAGAAGAGATTGACATTGTTCTTCTCACTGGCTTCTTGACATCTCGCTTCTTCAAGCAAGGCCTAGTAAAAAATACAAGAATATTGCTCGTTTTACCTCGGCATCAATTTCAGCCAGATAGAATTAAACTAGGTAGATTAGCCAAACGCTTCGAGGTGTGTTAACTTACGCAGTACGGTTTTCAGTTGAGGATAGGCTGGTAGTTGAACCAGGAGCTGAAGAAAGTCTTGATACTCTGTCTTTCTCTTGTGCTTTTTGTTTATCTGCTTGTGCTTTTTCCTTCGCTTGAGCCTCTCGAAAGAACTTCATTCTATCGGCAACAGAAGATGCCTTTGACCCCCCACTAGGCATACTGAAGTTCAGTTCAGCCCCCGGAGCAGCGGGGGCTGTTTGATGTCGTGGGTGGGGCACTGGGTTCGTCTTCTTGTACTGTGATCTGAAATACAAGAGTAGTATATGACGAGAAGCCAAGATCAGCTAGTAAATGCGCGCGCACATGTCAGTTAAATTGTTCGCGTTGCACCCAACATACTGGGCCTACTTTAACTTGTTTGGTCTCAAAAGGATAACTGTTTGGTGCAAGAGTGCAGTCTTGATGTTAATAACAGTCAATGTTATTTCAGGAATCTCAGCATTCAACTGATCGTCGTGCTTGCAATACCCAACTGATTGCAATCAGTAAGCACGCTCCTCCGTCGCGCGCAACTTAGCGGGACGGAGGAGCGTGTCAAGCAACTGTGCAACTTAGCTTAAGCATCTTGCTCTTCTTAATCGTGCGATAGCTGCCTCAAATGACTTCTTGAAAATGGAAGTGATTGAAAATAACTTACCCAATAGAGGTCTCTTTCAAATTGCTCCTTGCGCCCTGCTGTGAAGCAATTCAAAACCGTTTGATTCCAGTTTTAAGAAGATAACAATTTAGCTTTGGATAAAAAGATAAGCTATAACAAGATAGGCATTAAATTAAACCTGACCTGTTGTTGTCCTTTCTCGGGTATGAAGCTTAGTCCAAACTCGGCGGGCTTAGATGAAGTGGTCTTCTGTTCAACTTTTACTTCAGTGTATTTCCTCACCTTTACAGCGTTGCCCCCAGTCTCCTACAATGCAATAAACATTTGTTGATTAATAAATGCACTTATGCTGATGTTTCTGCAGTTGCTTAGCTGTTCCGATTCTTAGACTAGTCGCGTTGTAAAAAAATCAGTGAATCTTTCACCTTTGCAAAGTTAAGGCCAACTTCTACAGGCTTCGTTGGTGCTTCCTAAAATAAAAAAGCAAAGTCTTTATTAGCAAATACAGCTACTCATCTCACCCGCTATTAAACTAACTGTATTTACATCTCCACTGAGTGGATTGCCATAGTTTGCCAAGCAGTTACCATAGCGTATACAATTATTCTCCAAATAAATAAAAAGCAAACAAATGGAATAATGAATTACTTTTTCAGCCGTGGCAAATCTATTTCGGATTGAGCTCAAATTACCCAACGCACTTCCAACTGTTTTAGCTGCTCTTGCTTTGTCATTTTGAATTGGTTTTGTCGTATCGCCAAATTTATTAAAAGCACTAGCCACTCTTGAATTCGTTCTTGTTGAATAGGTTGTCTTCTCCCCATTCGTGATCACCGATTTCTCTTCAGTAGTTTTTTTAGCTGCAGACTTCATTCCATCTTGATAAGTAGTACGTTCTTCTTTCCTCTCTATTGTCTTTGTGTATGACTTTGGAGCATCAACCGGGGTTGTTGTTGTTGCTGTTACTGTTGTTGTTGCTGTTTTATTTTCATTCTTCATCCCAGCTGATACCTCTTTACTGCCTGCATCATTTTTTGGTACAACCTTCAAACCAATACTTTTATCAGTGAGAGATTTTCTGCTGGCAGATTTCTCATCTTTCTCAACATCGATTTTTGATTCGTATTTAGATGATCTCCATGTATCCTTTGGTTTATCTTTATTTGCTTGTGATATATTCTTTTCTTCAGTTTTCACCTCCTTTGCTTCATTCTTAGTAACACTTTTACCTGACGATATCTCTGTATTTGTTCCTTCAGTCATTTCTTTCTCAAGCCTTGCCATTCTTTCTTGTCTCTTTGCTCTTCTATTCGCCCTCTCATCCGGCGACTTCACCTTCAAATCGACGGTGTTATCAATGATCTTGTATTCATGATCAACTTTCTTGCTTTCTGACTTCGTCTCTCTATTATTATTAATAGTATTAGTATTATTATTGCTATCAATTGTTTTTGCATCATTCGTTGCATTTCTCGTTACGACTTTCGAATCTTTTTGCAACGAAGATTCGAACTTAGACTTCGTCATTGTAGATTTTTCAGTCTGTCCGATTTCGTTGGAGTTTTCATCTGTTTTTGTCATGTCAAACTCTTGAATTTTTCGGCGAATTTCTCTCAGTTCTCCGCGAATAGTTCTTCTCTCTGCTATTGAGCCAGCATCTTCAAGCTAAAACAAACAAAAACATTAGTTTATCTACCATATGTAATTCAACTTCAATAACAGTGAACAGTCACTGGATTGCTCGTGGTTCCCTATGATAACTCCGTGAGGTGGTCCATTTCAAATGAATTGCAGATCCTAAACAGGAGTGCTACAATACAATGCTACCTTGCCATACGGATAACATTCTGCTCACAATTGTATGTTGCTTGATGCATTACGCAAGGCTTGTGTTTTGCAAATATTAGCAGCGTTCTATTTTGAGAAATTTGCATTGAAAATCGACCTCAATAGCAAGGCTTTTGTACAGGCTTACGTTGAAAAAATTAGCAAATCCTTTCTGTATTTGTCGGCAGTGTTCAAAGAAGGAAATACGAAATATCATAAAGGTGGAATGAGTGTGGCGAATATAGGTAAATTATTAAAAAAACAGAATAAAACGAAATATAAGAGTATCATACTGGGCTTGGGCTTAAAAGATTAAATCGTATGTTTTGGATTTTATGTATAAGTGGAACATAAGCTGTGTGCTAAGCTTTAATTGTGACAGGAGCCAAAGTAAGATGAACAACTTCAACATTTGGACGTGAAAAACATGATCTTTTCAGCTTAATGAAGATATCAACAAACTTAAATTTCACGATAATCGTGGAGTTAGTCAATTAATAAGCTCATTTGGAAATATATCCTTGTTAAGTTCTGGTAAATTTGACATATAACGATATTGGAGAGAGACAAATAGCTTTACTTGTCTGATACATTATATGACGTGTGTGCTCTGGATAAGGACCTTATTCTGTCGCATATTCCCTGGAACAATCAGTAGACAGTATATAATTTAAGACCCTGGGCTTCGATTTGATATGAAATTGAATGGCCAGAGAATTGCGCTGAAGAATTGGCACAGTTAAAAGTATAAACCACCTAGTTGCACAGTGAACCACTGAGCCTGTTCTTTCCTTCTATAAAAGGCCAATGATATCCTGAATTCCCTTTACTACCATTGTTACTGTTAACCCAATGCATAGAAATAAAAATCGGATTATGAACGAAGTAGTGTTCCTCTAATCAACTCATTTAAAAAACGATCAGCTGGGACTATGGCTAGGCAGATCAAATATGGCAAATTATTGACCAGCTTTATTAGAAACACGAAAAAGAGGAGTCTTATTTTCACAAAAGACCTGGTCTCGAAATAATTAGAAGATTTAAAATGGGGGATGAGGTGCGGAGGGGGAGAATGGGGCTGAGCTTGTGAAGTATCAAATGTATATTCGCTGCTTGAAAAACTTTAATAAACAACAAACAGAATTGAGCAATTTAGCAGGAGGAGAATCGAAGATTAGATCAACAAATATAATTCAATATTTAAACATAAAAGACATGATATGATTATACCTATTTTCCTCTTTAATAGCATCGGCTTTTAATTTGTTTATTACGAGCACAATGCTTTTGTCAATAAGCAAACTTAATCTTGTTACTTTTGTATTTTCATTGTCTTACAACATATATGATGTTTCATCGAGGTTGAAATTGCCAAAATGAAAAATGCCCTGTTTTTTGCTCCGACTGCAATAATATTAATCATTCATGTGTTGAGAGATAACTCCTTTTAATTTTTGGAATATGCACAATTCTTGCAATTCATTGCATGCAAAGAACAAAGCCGACACAAAGGCATAGAAATTCAAATAATAGAATTCTTTGTTTGCGATTGAAAAACGAGCATGACCCAGTTGGAAATCAGAAATAGGCCTTATTATTCCAAAGGTAATAAAGCGTACGGAAATAATAGAAAATGATATTTACGATCGCTACCTAGAAGAATTAATCACAACAGAATTTGCAGCCATAGTAAAATATTGGCACAACACACTTCGTAAATTTGATTTAGGCTTGGGTTGCAATCATGATAAGAAAAATTAATTGATTTAATGATGTGATTAAAAAACAGAATCAAAAACATATATCTTCGAGTTGCCAGCAAATTACTTTAATGTTTCCATTATAAAGTGGATAGATTTGATGAATTGTTTTTGAAATACGGAGAACAGATATTTGAATGCAATAAACACATCTCAATAAAATACTTTACAACTTACCTGACTTTTAAGATGGTTTTCTTGTCTTTTTAAAGCCTCCATAACATCAGCCTTTGGCCTGCAACTCTGCAATTGGAAATAAAGAAATTGTTTTGCAAAGCTGTCTGCAACGTCCTGTCGTGTTTACAGAGAGAAATAATAGAAGCTCAACTGAAGATACTCAGCACACAGAATGTTATGAAAAGAAGCATTTAATCATTAAATCCCAAATGCAAAACCCTTTATCTTTCATTGATTGTTTCGAGCTAAGAAACTGCTGAAGCATATCAAATGTTTGTAATTGTATTATGGAAGGTTCCTTGACAAGAGCACTCTCATTGTTCCTTCACTTGTCTTGTTCGACAAACTTGTCAAAATATACTGCCTTTTATCCCACAGTTTGAACAGAAAAATGCACATGAATTGGCAATGATTATCATCGTATTTGACGTGGGGGAAGAGATGAGTTGTAAAATATAATTCCTTTACGACAGTAAAACAAAAACAAAACTACAGGGAAAGCCAAACATTGATTGAGATGGCTTAGCTAATAACAGCTGTGTTATGAAACAAACTAACCAAAAAGGGGGAGGAATAATTAATATATGATTTCAGTCTCAAAACATTCGTCCATATATAAAATTATTTTTTGTACAACTATATACGGCTTTGCAAAAAGTTGACAATAATGATGATAATGAAATAGCACAACATACCTTTTAATGCAAGCAAAATAGATAGAATCCTTTTACAATGAATTTTCTTTGCTTGGCGTGCTGTCTCTACCTCTGTGCGAAGAAGAATGAGAACACGAAAAGGTCAATTGTCATTTATGTTGCTTCTAATTACGTACGTGAACAAACAAACTGACGTAGTTTTTCCTGCCGACGACCACGCAAAAAGGTTGCAAATGTGCAAAACTGCATTTTCTGGGGGAGTATATTATGCATCACAACATTATACCTTACTCGCAATTCAAAGGAATAGTTTTAACCCTTTGAATTGCGAGGTATAATGAGCAAGGTATATGCATATTAATACCACTTGGCTTGCATTCAGCAATTTTCTGCTCTTTTAGTCTTAATTGCTCGGCAAAGCCAAGACGCCAGAATACAATGAAATTCAAACACAATAAGCCGAGAAACGTGAGAGACAGTTGCTCAGCACAACTCTGATTCTAAAAATACCTGGTGAAGTTCAGAGGAAGAAAACAGTGGAATGAGTGTGGCGAATACAGGCAAATTATTAAAAAAAAAACAAAATATAAGAGTATTAATACTGGGCTTGAGATTAACAGATTATAAATCGTATATTTTGGATTTTATGTATAAGTGGAACATAAGCTGTGTGCTAAGCGAAGATTGGAATTAAAACGTGTTGTTAAGAGCTACTTTCTTTGCCCCTTTGCAGGCGCAATTCGTCTGATTCCAGCCGGGGTTTTTCCAAGAATAAGAACACCGTTAGCTATGCAAAGCAAACGTTTTACGGTGTAGAACGTTGCACACACAGGCCACTTTCCAGTCCCCATGGAGACAGTTTCAGATTGCTTGTTGCTTGGAGGGAGGCAATGCTGTGAGTGAGGCTACTTCGGAGGAAGAAGGCAAAATAGAAAACAGTTTCTATCAGAAAGACGACAACAAAATCTCCTAAGGTGTCGGCAAAGTAGAATTATTTCCAGACGATTAACTTGCGGCCAGCTCATCTAAGATTTCTAATGAAAACATATATATCTTCTTGTCAACTATTTACAATAAATATCCCATTCCTTTCTAACTTAAATTTTTTTATCGCTGCAATCTTTATGTAACATCGACCATTATTCAATTAGGTTTTAATTGAATAATGAATTGTATTCAATCTTTCTTATTAATTTAAGACTCATTTCGACATATAATTTCATGTAAAATATCAGTCTGCTCCCTTGACATCCAATGCCACAAAGTTTGCTTGTTGACTTCATAATTAAACACTGAGGATGTCCTATTAATTACATTAAGCAACTATCTGATGATAGCCATTTAACGTAATTTCAAAGCAGGCGATCGATATCAAGAGCCACGACCACGCGAGGAGTTTATGCCAACGTGACCTCAGATCGAGGCTATTGGTAAATGGTAGGCCCGCTTAGTAACGTCACGCCTGACTACTTTAACCAGGGTCCGTTATATGGGCATATAACGGAAATTAGCATATTTCAAAACTGAAAATTCAGCAATGCTGTTTTCTACAGGATTCACTGACCTCAGGTCATGTTGTTGGATTGGGTTTGGATGCTCTGTTTATTGAATCAAGTTTATCCCTCGTTCAAATCGACCAGTATTCCATAAAGGGAGATCAATAGAAAACACTAAGTCAAATACCCAGTAAGCTGCAATATATCCAAAAATAATCTTATTCAGGGATTGGGTATCAATCAAATCTGCATTATTCAGGTAATAATAATCTGTTGGGAGATTTTCGATGCTTCTAAAGTCGGACTAATTGCCGATAGGCAAACACGAATGATAATTATTATTGATGTCAAATTACGATGCCTCTCAAGTTTGCTGAAATGAACTCATGTTACTGCCAAGACAAGTAACAATGATCAGGTGACTTGCGTTATAAACGCCGTCTCCTTTTAAATTTAAAAATTACATTTCAGCGGGGGTGGAAATCAAGGAAACTCAGCAAATTCACTTATCACTGTGTTTCATGAGTGTCAACATTGTTGAATATATAAAAAATGGAATTTTTCATAAATGCGAAAAGGAAATGCTGCCAAAACTCATCACATGAGACAAATAGGCGATCGATGACCTCTGCAATGAATGGTCGAAAGGGGTTGAGTAATGTGTCACAGTTTTTGTTCTGTTTCAATTACGATGACGTCATCAAGATGCTCTATGTAACTTCAGAACCGCCACACTGATTATGTTTACGGCAAGAAATGTAAATAACAGTTTAGTAAAATTACTGAGTGGGAATTAAAGAATTGTTGAAGAGCAATGCCGAACGTTGTTTTTATTGTAAATGCATATTTATTTTATCCGAATGGTGTTTTTATGGTAATAACATGGGGCATTCACCGGTACTTAACTAGCAAACTGCCTCATGGTACTGCCTTTGTTAATTTGTTTGGTGTTAGTTGTTGGTTGTTTAATCGCAAAATTGGTTATAATTCACAAAATAATGGCCCGTTAACTTCCGAAGGCAGAGCAAATGGGTTCAACTACATTTATTTAAATTATAATAATTTCATACCTCAATAAATGGCTCTCTATTTCTCCAATCCAAGAATCTTCTGATCTTGAAATTAATAAAGAAACTTCAGATATTTTCTCCTTTCACGCACACACGCACATTGCCAGAGATTTATCATCTGAATTTTGAGTCTTTCTTACGTCTGTCCTGTTGGAAAGCGGTCAATCAATATTTACGACTGTTGATTGGCGAGCGAGAAATCTAGCACTGCGATGACAAAGGTAAACAGAAAACTGTATTGGCAGGGTCAATTTCTCGCTATCCGTATTTAGCGCGCGGCAAAATCCATAGATTAACAAGAATGATAACAACTTTTGAAATGGGACACGAAGCCAAGATTAATATAACCTTGCCAGTTGATTTTATACAATGAATTTGAATTCCACTAAACTTTACAAACATGAAATCTGAACTACCAATTGACATTCCTGTATGCAACCACAGTGATCGGAAATCAAAACAAATTGGTTTTTTGAAGAGTATATGCAGGCCATGAAGTAGGGCCAGGAAGCTAAAATTGATTTATATTCACATGTGACAGAAGAGGAGGAAGGTGGAAAATATTATTTCACTTCTTATCTGCAGTCTTATCCAAGAGTGTGAAGTTTACTTACGTAGGAAAAATACTTACAATAAAACCTCACGGCTTTTCCCGATAACAAGCAGGCGATATCGTTTCAAATGAATACATCTTCCAATCCAAGCTGTTTCTTTTTTAACCACTAAACAGACTCCAAGCTCTTTCTTATTTGGGGATCTTTTCAGGAAACTGCACCTGATCTGAGCTTGTACCTTGCAATCACGATTTCAGCCCTTCCAGGAGATCTGCAGTAAACAGTAGCTCTTCTAAACCTCCTCTTGTTGCCAAGATTTAAAATCTTCCGAGAGATCTTTATTAGGCAGTTGCTGCAGGCTATCAATCAGTCCCTTGCAGCTTCAAACTGGAAACTTTCCAAGTCAGTTCTTGCAGCTAAAGACGACAGTCACGGAAGCTCTTGCACCGAAAGAAACAATCACAAAGCATACAAGGTAGTAAAACATCTAACATAACAAAATCCAAACACAATTATAGCTTTGAACAATAAAAGAAAGCAAAACATCTTAGATACATATGATGCTTATCGCAGTAAAAACATGGTATACAACACCACAATACATCATCATGATACATGTAGATCTCTTTTAATTACTCCAACACAACATATATTTATATAAAAACAAGATAAAAACAATTGTTTGGTAGAAATAGGTAATATAAAATAATAATAAAGTAATACGAACAAACTCTGGGATACATACTGAAAATCTCTGAGGATATATTAATTACAATATACAAAACTTAACAATCTTGCAAAGACACATATGGCAAGCAGGCTGACTGTCCTCGTATAAAATAAATCGTTTGATATTCAGTTATTCACTTTGACGTTTACGATGCATCTTCTTCGATGATATCAAACGAGAAAAGGCTGCATGTCTCAATAGAAAAAGGCGGTATCTTTGTTGCATCGCATACAAAGGCTTATAGCATTGGCATAAAAGGAGAGGCTCCAATGAAGTGAGCCACGATCTTCTTACAGCAAATGTAAATGCTAATGAAACCACGAAACAGTTGCAGACAAGACTGAACGTAGCTAATCATCTATAAAGAGACGGTGGAGTAGTTCTTTCTTGTGATTTTCTTAATCCATCGCGTGTATTTACCAACTTTCGTGTAAACACTATACATGCCTGCTTTGCCACAAGTGTTTCCACCCCAGCTTATGATCCCTTGCAGCGTCCATTTTCGACGTCTACTGTCCCAAAAGAGATATCCACCTCCACTGTCACCTTTACATGTGTCAAAAAGACTGCGTTTACGACCGGCACAGAACATGTTATCAGTGACTTTGTATTGAGATTGGTAGGCCTTTGAACAATCGTCTCTAGTGACGACGGGTAAGGACAGCTCTTGGAGTATCGATGCAGACGTGCCATTTCTTGTCAGACCCCAGCCAACCACAATGCCACGTTTACCAGGTGATGCTATTTGCTTTTGATATGCCCGATTCGGTAGGCACACCGGTCGAATTGTATTTGAGAAGACAGCTTTGCGACTCAACTGGATCAAACCAATGTCATTATCCAGGGTATTTTTGTCAAATTCAGGGTGAATGAATATCCTTTTGACTCCAATCTGCTGAACTGTATCATCTCTGTATCTATTGCTGACATTGTGTACACCGAAGAAGAGCTTAAACTCCGAGGGCTTCAGAAGATGTAGCGTTGGTTGTTTATCAAATAGACAATGCCCCGCAGTAACAACCCATTGATCATTGATCAAACTGCCTCCACAGCGCACTTTCCATTGCTTGTTAAATAAGAATGACTCAATCACTACTTGCCAGGGCCAAGATCCAGGTACAACATCATTCCCACCAAGCACCCTAGCTCTGCCAAATCCAGAAACAGATCTTTTGCCGCAAACCGGGACGCAATGAGGTCTTACTGGACTGGACCAGCTCTTCTTTGGCTCACAAGTGGCTACTTTGACACCACGCAGACGATACAAAGGCTTACATGAATATTTGGCAGTAACTTTATCTCCTTTCCTCTCTGTCTTTTCATAACCATTCTCTGGATGACCCCTGACGCCACATGGACTACCTGACGGCTTCCCAAGAACGATTTCCTTCCCCTGATTTTGACAATTACGAGATCGACATCTTTTCTCTTCCTTGCTGTGTCCTTCACAATATTGCCGTCCATCTTTTATGGATGGCAGAAGACAACTTCTCTTGCGCAGCTGTCTGCCATTACAGCCCCCCTGACACGATGACCATCGCCCCCAGTTGCCCCAAACTGTCCCAGTGCTGCATGATGTATTATTACACTCCTCAATCTCTGTTCTGTGTGATCCGCATGTGATTTTGATCTGTCGCTTTTGTCTTGAGCGACTCACTTTCAAACTATCTTGATTGTTGATATCGAGGACTCCTCCAGAGCTCCAATTGCATCTGCGATGTCTTGTTCGATATCCCCCATTGCAAGATTTGGTACAAGCAGACCAAGAACCCCAAGTGTCCCATTGCGAGTAAATAAAACAATTCTGAAAATCACATGCAGAGTGCTCCATTGCTTGTCCCAAACAATATCTTCCACCGTGTAAAGGAACTGGTTCAGAACAGTTACGTGTGCGAACCTTTTTACAATGAATTGGATGACATCTGGACCAATCAGACCATTTCGTCCACTGACCATCAATAGGACACGGGCCTTGATTGCAAACAGTCTTCTCTTCCGAGAATCCTTTACATCCAGACACAGTTTCTGCGAGATCGTTCACGCAGAACCTCTTTCGCACGCGTGAACCGTTTCCACAAGAGGCTGAGCAAGAGGAAAACTCGGACCAGTTTGTCCATTTTTTCATCGTGGCACAAGGCTTTCCGATGCAAATTCTGTTCTGAGACTGTGAGAAGCCTCCATCACATTGAACACCGCCATTTTGAGGCAGTGGGTTAGTACACGATCTCCTTCTGCGCTTCACAGCCATTCCACAGGTCCTTGAGCACGGTGACCATGGCGACCAGGATGACCATCCTCCATTGATTCGACACGGTGTTAAATGACATGCGCGAGTTTCGTTACGAGTCTCGACACAAAGCTTGCTCTCAATTCCAGTGAAGAAGTCAATACAAGAGCGCCTTCGTATGGAAACTCCAAATCCACATGTTGCACTGCATGGCTCCCAATTTGACCAATCTGTAAGCTGGAACAAGGGACATGGATGTGTACTGCAAGCCTCGGTTTGGAATTTATTCCCCGCACAATTGAATTTAGGTTCTGGATCATTCCCACCTTGACACTTCCTCTCTCTATACCTCAATCCGCCTCCACAGTGCGTATTGCATATGCTCCATCTACTCCAACTGGTCCACGACTGTTGCAGGCACACAAGTTCGCTTATCTTCACTTTATCTAATGGTACTCCATGTAAGAAACTTGGCTCATCACACTTCACATCAACGAGGTTGGGGATGATGAATTTATTCGATTCCAATGCCCTTCGTAGCCACTTGACGTCACAATCACAAAACAGAGGGTTTCCGTGTAGTATTAACAAATTCAATCGAATGCTTCCACTTTTTATCAGATTCGGCAATGTTTTCAATTTGTTGTGATTAAGGTGCAACTTTCCAAGTGAGCGCAATCCATTGAAAGCACTAGCTGCAATTGACGATATATTATTGTTGTTCAGTCGTAGCAGTGCCAATTGACGCAAATCGCGAAAGGCATAATCTTCAATTGTGCGAATGCGGTTGTAACTTAGGCCAAGAGTTTGCAAGCGGACGGCTCCAGTGAATGTCTCAGCAGTGAGCTTTTTCAGACGATTGCCACTCAAGAATAATTTGCGTAAATTCTTCAAAGAGCTGAACACGCCAGCGGGAAGATCTTCTAGATAATTATAATCGAGATGCAGCTCTCTCAGCGAAGATAAATTTCTGAAAATTCCACGTGGAAGACTTGTGAGTTTATTTCCCGCCAAAGTGAGTGACGTCAGCTTGGGTAAATGCGAAAACGCGTCTTCTTCGATGGTATGAATGAGATTTCGTTCCAGATTCAACACACGTAGCTTTGTGAAATTCTTGAAATACGTGGATTTAATAACACCCAGTTCATTTCCATACAGTGAAAGATGTTCCACATCAACAGGCAGTCGATTAGGCAGCGATGAATATCTCTTCCAAGCGCAAGATACATAAACATTAAAAGCATATTCACATCTGCATTTATCTGGACAAGTTTTTGTTTTTATCTCAGCTTCATGAGAAAATAAGACACATGTCCACAGCAAACACAATAAAACCAATCTCTGTGCAGACATTATATTCGTGTTGGTCGATGTTGTCCTTTTCATGTTTTGTATTTCAGCAATATAAAACTCCTTGTCTCTGTAAAGCTATCTCCTCACTGGCATACTGCAAAGTGTTGTCCTTTTGATAATCAAACCAGGCCTGCGTATTTAGTTTAACCAGCGTAAGTTACCAAAACTTTGACGCAATTCTTTTTACAAAACACCTGCAACAACATAAAACATTATTTAGATTTTCATAAAGGAATCTTGTAGCTATATTTTGTCTAGTGCTAAACTTTAGACGAAGGTGACACGCTTACAAATTTAAGATATTTCCTGTCAAAGGGCGAATAGTTCATTCCACTATTCACTTTCACGCGCAAACTAAATGAAACAAAAACCTTCTTTTAACAAAACAAAATCTAGCATTTGCCTGATGCACATTTGCAAATGCTTGAAACAACTGAAGCGGAGTGTGAGCAACAGTTTCATTATTATTTATGGTTTTGTTTCCGCTTTCTCGATAGGCCAAGGAGCGAGAGGAAAGTGGCCTTACAAAAAGAGTTATAGAAACTAAATCAAATGAAATGATATTTCACGCACTCCATTGTTAACTGTCTATCAAAGATATGGAATAGAAGCAATCCGATTTGCTATGTTTAAAAAGGAATTAAACAAAACTGGATTAGTCCGCAATGTTTTCACCTTGATATCATAAAATTAGCTTGTTCGTACATTTAATTTTCCTTTTACTGCTACTAAGGATTGGATTTCTGCCATTTTGTATAACAACAAAGCCCACATTGTTGTACTTCGCACCAAATAAAACAAACTATTGTGCAATGTATTGTAGCAATGGCAGAAAGCAAAGTGATAACGAGGCTGTCAAACTGCAATCTTGATTTAGCCCCGTTACCACAACAATAACATAACGATATATCCATGCTTGCAACGTGTGGCCGCATATGATCTGTGATTATGTCTGATGCATAATTGGGGCAATATAGCCAATTATGGGGTGACATTGTGTCAAATATATTACTACTTATAAAGAAATTTCTATCAATTTATAACAATGGAGGCGCATGCAGGACAGTGGCACAATGGGATATAACTCATATGATTGCCGCAAAACTTCCTGTGTGTCCGCATAAGACTAGAATCTCATAAGTGCACACACTAAACCTTGGTTGTAAATTCCGACATGAATTCAAACCTGGAGCCACAAATATCGTAAAGTATCCAAATATCTTGTTATGAGATTGAACAGTTCAAATGCTCTCCACCGCACTTCTAATCAAGCAGAATAATGGACGCTGGATCACCACTAAAGAAACTGTAGTAGAGTGTGACGTAGGAATGGGGTGACAAAGCCCGATGAAAATAGACAAAACTGGGTCTCCACATTGAGTCTATCATGACCTGACCTAAACTTGGACGTCATTTAACGGTGTTACATGAGATGAATATTAATCACGAATTTCATGCCCGACGACGAGAATATCAGATCTCCGTTCAGGTCGGTTCAAGTGAAGATTAATCCGCGAATTAATATCTGCTCATTCGAACACACACCAGGCTGGAATTATGATGGAGCAATGTTGTTAATCATCTTCGATGGTGCGTCATGCGTTGTACGCTATCGATCTTTCACTAAATCTGGCACCAAAGGGAATAAAACGGTGTTACTATCGATGGAGTGGACAAAAATAAGGCCCTGGGGCAACCTGCTGGCACTCTCTCTAATTGCAAAGTGCAATTCGAATAAACTACGAACAATTAGAGGACAATAGACATTATTTAGGAAGTCGTAAAACTATTCGCAGGGCAACTAAAAAACCCGTTGGTCAAAATCCCCCAATTCATCTCGCGTTGATTCAACTCTAATCCTTCTCTATCCGTTATGTAATCTCTCAAGTAGTCGTGCAAGCTTACACGAGGTTCTTCGAGACAACCTGTACTGTTTGTAAAACGTCATGTATCTTACATGGTCGAGGAATTAACTGTTAAATATTGGGAGAGGTTAGCTGATCAGGAAAAACGTGAGGGATAAAACTTAAAGAAACTAGGATTGTTTTGATCCATTTATGTATTTCGTTTCTAATATGATTAAGTGAGGATGTAATGAATTTAAAACCGTTGTGTACAGCCTGCTGATATGGGCATTAATGCGAGCCAAATTCGTGCTAATTCAAATCAACTTTTGAAGAAATCTAATAAATACTGTTATAGCATGATTAAACGCTATCGATCGCAGTAAGGCGTATACCCATGTGTGTGCGAGCTCGTCATAAAGGTACACTATACTACCCGACTGTAAGTGTGCTTATATACCATAGATCAACAACGTCAACAACACTTGAATAAACAAAACAAACAAGAAAATCGATCAAACATAAACAAATTCAAAGCAATATTGAACAGGAAACAAACCGAATTTTATTTGTCCAATGGTATCCTTCCACAAACACCATGATACGTCACTGTCTCTTGCGGACTTCGGAGCTTCTCCGCACTGAATGGCTACAGTCACGTTTGCCTGCCAATATATACGGGTGTATTTGACAGCAACAAGTGATAGCCAACAAGCTGACTGAATTACTCCACGCATCACATTACAATTGATAAGAGAAATTTCTATGTTATCTTTGATAAAGCCTAAAGCCAGCATTGTTTGTGATTATTTCATTGGATCCATCAGAGTGGGTCTCTTGTGTGGCAACATTAAAAAGCTAAGACACCCAACTGTGAATATTTCTTTCATGAAACACACGTTCAGATCATCTTTTGTGTGTGTCCTTCAAAGCAATGGATCCTGGTCCCTCTTCTCACCGTGAAATGCCCCTAACACGGAGACAATTACTATCGGCAGTAAAATGTCAATCGTTCTGGCAAACCATTTCAGACCGTTAACTATGTTTGCGTCACTTCTCCCACGGAGATGGAATAAACTCAGTTCAGAGTTTTGAAATTTTCATCACAGAAGGGATTTAACGAAGGGAGATAATGGTAAAAAACGAAAACAATTCTTTATAATAGTTTGGCCACATTGTTGCTGAGTTCAAATCGTTACTTCATTTCAACACAATAATCGATGCTTTTAAACCAAGGTCAAATAATTAGTGACCATCAAGACACACAAGAGTAAACAATGGTTGAGTCTATTTTCAGGCTTTTCTGATAAGAATCAAACAAAAGGAGCATGGGCATTTTAATGGACCACAAGTTATTGCGAGGACACATCTTTGTTGAAAGTACAGGTAACTAGTTTGGGCAGTGGATTTGGTGACATACGAGATAAACTACTCTGACAATTACGCGATAAACAACGTCGCGATAAACGACGTTTTCTTTTGACCAATGTATCCATGGTATATATAGTTGACAAACAGCACAAGAGTATACAAGTACGTCGTCATACATTGCTACATACATAACAGAGGACCATGTATGATCGATCAGTTGTAGAGTTGAAAAACATATAGAAACTTTCGCTAATCCCTCTTATTCCTTGTTACGCCATAACAATAATCATTACATGTGATGCATTGGTTACAACACAGAGAGATAGAGAGAGAGAGAGAATAAATTCAGTGGAACACACTTGACAAACAAACAATAAACTAGACTATGAAGGTCTCTTGAAAACACTCAAGCCGTGCGTTCATGAATAGGTCATTCAGAACATACAAAATAATTCATTGAATTTGCTGCCGGGACCAACGGGTAACCATGGATCATTAACTTGTAGATGGGTAATAGACAAATCAATAATGATTATGGAATACAAACAGTTTGTGGAATGGTGTAATTGTGGCATTGAAAACTAGTGCTGTGGCTGATTGAACCCGAGACAAAGACGTAATGGGTGTATAGTGACTTTGTTATTGATGAATTTGTAATATAACCATACACCGTACCTTGTCAGTTGAGACGATTCTTGTCTTTTATTCCAACGGGATGACGAAAGAAGGCCACGCTATGCTCAGTGCGAGAATCACCAGGGAGAAATTGATGCTTCAATGCGTTCGGGTTGAGTTGGGACATTAACCCCTTCTTCTTCAATCGAATATGCCTTTCTCTTTGTCTTTACCGTTCTTTCTTTACAGCAGCAAAGCCCAATTTAGAGATGAGCTGTGAAATATATGAACAACATCCGTAAAGGTAAGAGAATATATATACAAATGAATATGAATCACGAGGAAGAATTTAATACTCATTCATGTTAACTGTCACTCATAGAATGCGTTCAGATTGCAGACAACCGCTGGCCTGTATATCCCATTAACGAGTTTTGCCTTGTAAACAGACCAAAGAGCAAAGAAAGGATCCACCCTAATTGATTGGCTGGCGTCACATCTTGAAACGAAATGACAAAGTCAGAACGGGGGGAGGCATGGTAGCGAGCTATTTGAAGCATGACGTAATCTCAGGTTCAATTGGTGGAGAAGTTTGAGTTGAGAAATGAAAGAGGGGGCACTGCTGAAATTATAGCAAAGAACTAAGGCCCTTGAAAGTATCCTTGATTGACTTGAGAATAATATGCATGGTAAATGAAGACTGGGTATTTAACTAAGAGCCTGTGCCTGCCCTGTTACGCCCTTGGGGGGCTGGATTGTCAGGGAAAACAAAAGTGAGACCCCCCTCCGAATGCAACTAATCGAGAGCTGTAGATGTTTAAGAAAATGAATTGGAGAGATGATCGCATTAAAGATTAGGCTTACATTGGAAGAAAAAGCTTTTGAATATGCGAACACTGTATGAGCTTTGAAGCTTGCGCACCAAATGACTACAACGCAACAGTAACGTGTTCTTACACGAGAATACAATTGCGAATAGGGAAGGGCATTCTAAATTAGCTCGCTGTCATTCTCTTCAGCGATTGACTACGACTTTGACTCCCTCGTCCCCAATGGGTGGGACCGGAAGATGATCGCAACAGCCGGACAATCATCAATTTTAAATCAGTAGCTAAGTTGACATTAAGAATGTTGGCCCTAATGATATTATGCATGCAACCCTGCGGGCTACATTCTTGTAACATACTCTAGGTTTATCAACATGAATCATATACTTGTTTCATACATGCTAAAGCATGCTGAAGCATGTATGAAACAAGTTATGAAGTTAGCTGCTTCAAGCTGAATCATGAGACAATCTGCGACTCAGAAACTTCAAAATTGGTTGTTTTTGGCGGGAAAATGGGACATGAAGCATTTCTGTTTCGTTTCGACTCTACCATGGGCCGTACAATCGTTTAAATTCCTTGGCACCATGCAAAACCATATGCATTAACAACAGCACAACAAAGAGAGATGTGTCGATTACGTTCAGGCATGCACGTCACACAATCTCGGCCCAGATCTTTTTCGTGAACGCGACATTTTCCAAAAGTGGCCTAAAAATTGCACTTCTAAAGGGGTGGAAAAAGGTGTTAATCAACTAACTTCGAAATTTAAGAGTTGCAGTGCGTGTTTTGACGTCAAAAACTACCCTTAAATGAAAAAATATGGTGCAAGTAGCCCGTTAATGTTCAGTTTAAGTATCAAAAGCACAAGAAGAATTCTTCAAAAACCCAAAGAACCATTACAAAGTAAGAAAGCCAAATGGCAGAACTATTCCAGCTCCAAAATGGATAAATCATCTCCATGAAGCATCAATGAGAATTGTTGTTTTGGTAAAGGAAAGCGCTCAACTTTCTAGTGCATGAGAAAACGCCAAATGAGACAATGCCTGTTTTTTAATAAGAAGAAAAATTGTAAACACAGGAAGCTGCCAACTATTTGAACCTTGCTCAAGACTGATCACTTAACTTCTTTAAGGATTTTAAGATTGTGCGCTTCATGCATAATCTTAAACTTTTGCGACGTAATCCTTTTCGATCCGCTAAATCCATTATAATCCATTATAATCCATTTAACGAACTGAAAGCATTTTTTCTTGAGCAGTCTCGTTTGATACTAAGTTTTCCTTCTTTTTATCTACGCCTGAATTTTAATCTTGCCTTACTTTATAATGCCGTACATATGTCTGATTTGTAGTGGGTCATTTGTTAATATCTTGTCAAACTTCGAATGAGAAATTCTAGCTGACATCCTTCTTAAAAAGACTACATTCTGAACGATGACCGCTTCATAAAACAGTCAGACAATTGTACCCCAGGAAACAGCATAATCTCTATCAATGCCATGCAGTTCAAATAATTAATGGCATGGCATCTACTAAACGAAACACATCTGGGACTGTGCCTCATTTGCTCTACAATCGCAGGCATCGGGTTTAGAGCAATACACCCCGGACCAACACAACAAGCACAAGATTGAACAGGAATACATCGCAAACGAATCACTCTATAGACATGTACATTACGTTACACCCAACTTATATCAGCCGACGAGGCAGGACATTCAATATTTGCCCCGTTCTTATAAGTACAAACAATAGCTATCCGGTAGTCTTTCCTATATTTTGTCTTAATTCAGCAGAGACTAGAAATAAGGCGTCAAATGCGGCATTGAAAACTCGAGGTGCGAATGCTCGATTTGTATTGCATTAATTTTGATGATGTACCAAATATCCTTTTGTAATTTGAGATAAGATAACGAGAAATGACATCATTGGTATCACAAACACTTTCTTTATATATTGTTGATTGAAATGTGAAAATAGGTCGAAAAAACAGGCTCCATAGGTTTGGGTGTTGCTGCACGAATAATAAACTTGCCCCGCAAAAATGACGTGCTAATGGTGCAGTAATTAATTCCTATAAATAACAACCAGTGTCACTCCTGTATAATTTCGTATTGTTGCAACTGAGAACTCGCAAAAACTGCAAATTTGATTGAAGTATGAGATAGTGTAAGGATCGAGATACTGAAGTTATGATCGAGGGTAAATTAACCCTCTAAAAGGCACAGGAGATGGTTGAATATAAACAATAAGGACGAGAAGAGATTTGCGTAGAAAATTAAGAATTCGATGAAGAAATCCACAAGCTGAATAACTCCCCTTCGATTAAAAACGAGAGCAAGCATAAAGCAAAAAGCATAAACTGTGTACAACATTCAACAAACCTTTTAAGTTGGTAGTAGTGAAACGTATCCAATCATGAAATGGCGTGAGCGTTCGATGAGATGACCACATGTGTTCTCTACTCTATGATATTGTCCCAATGCTGGAGACAATAGCGTGACGCAAGAATGACTTGTTTTGCACACTGTCAGCGATTTGAACCAATGAATTAGTGCTGTTATTGTCGTGACCTGGCAGTGTATGCCTGATCAAACGAACACAGCCAATACGAATGGAGAATTTCCTTTCTTGCGAAGAGCAGTAAACTCTTATTAACAACTGCGGAAAATGAGAAATTCATTCAGCTGAGATGTAAAGACACCGTCCTGATTATGAATTGGTTAACACCAAAGCAACGTCTAACATTAATGAATTCATTTCGATACAATGTTGTTCCAGCATGCAAATCTTCTTTACACTTCTCACACACTTGTAATAAAGTGAAATGTAGCAAGCCTTAAAGCGAAACAGCAATCCCATGATTGTACAGTAAGAAATTCGTCATTATGAAGCACCTCATAAAACCAAATTCCCAACCCTCTCTTGATATGCACTGGTACCTACTATTACGTGATTCAACTCTTGGCGAGGATAACAAGTATTGAGAAATAGAAATTCCTTTCGCTCATCAAGGCTATATCGAGTTAATTTGAGGAAATTAAATTCGGAAATATATTATTAGAAGAGAGAAAGCTGCCAGTTGATTAGTGAGGGATTTTCAATGCACTAAATAATCACCCCCACCTCAAGCATAAAAATCCAGCTCTTTCAATCTGCTCAGTGGCTACAAACTTTAGTTGTAGTCACTAAGCAGAGTGGCTACAGACTCTAGTTGTAGCCACCAAGCTTTTTGTTGCTTTTTAAGGCTCTTGAGCCACGACTACATCGTATAACAAAATGTTACATGACTTTGAAAATAAATGTTAAGTATCTTACCTGATCGAGTGTTGCGTTGCATGCAATTCTTGCTTTATCTAATGCCTGTTGGTAATAGAATTGAAAGCTTTGTCTCAGTAGATGTGATCAGATATGTAGAGATTTCGCAGAGTCTGGTCCTAAAGAAGAGTTGGCTAATAATATGGTGACGTGCAGCAGTAGAAATCGAAAGGGAAATTCAGCCCGTCATTCGGAGATGGATTAAATATCAAAAGGGTGATCTTGTGAACTCGGGAATAATTTACAAATCGTTTGCAACCAATCATAGGGATTAGGGAGACACAATGCGTAACTTTCACTCGATAAAGAGATTAGTAGAGCGTCACATTTGATCAGAAATGTCAAAAAATAAGATCATCATAAAAAGTAAAGAAAATTCATTCATTTATAACTTACCTGAGAGGAGAAGTCTTTCCAAAAAGGATGATTAATTATTTTCTAGCTTTATTTTGGCACAAAAATAATGGTTATGGAAATTTTGTTACAAAGTGTACTTGAAAAGCTTTGCACTGGCATTGCAAATTATCTGTGTTTGGTTGTGGGCACACTCTCTCTCGAAATACATATATGACTTGGAAAACATGATAAGTAATATCAAGATATAATATAAATAGAACAAAAATTGAATTATCTTGGAAATATCAATTACGATGGTACACTCTTTTCTTTTTATAAGAATACTTAATTTTTTGCTGAGCCTCAATATTCTTAATTTTTTTCTATTTTGAGCCTCTGAATATTCTTAAATTAATTCTTAGCGCTGCAGAAAATACAGATATGGCAATACACTGCTATTATTATCATCAATGCCAAAAACACGTAACTATTACAATTGCTAACAGAATAAGTCTTTATTTCCTGTAGCACAGATTTTTTCGACACTTTAATCGAAATTTGGTGAGTATATTTAAAACCATTGCCCGTGAAAAGCACACGAATTCAAAAATAAAAAACGCCTGCTAAAAATAATAGTTCCACAAGATCCTGAGCCT
Organism: Sanderia malayensis; assembly: GCA_013076295.1. Classification (NCBI taxonomy): domain Eukaryota; kingdom Metazoa; phylum Cnidaria; class Scyphozoa; order Semaeostomeae; family Pelagiidae; genus Sanderia; species Sanderia malayensis. The sequence continues at coordinate 2,733,581 of RQOL01000531.1, read as the reverse complement.
GACAATATTCTTAAAATTTTCTTAAATTTCACGAATTTTGAGCCTCATTATTCTTATAAAGTTTATTCTTATAAAAAGAAAAGAGTGTAATATCAAGCACACATGATTATATAGCTAGTCATGGCCTACAGTCATTGCAGTATTAAAGACTCATTTATCAGGCACTGGCAAGACAGACTGTAATACAATATTAAAAGTAAATTGAAGAAACATTGTATTTCGAAAAATTAACTTTTTTCTTTGTCACTTACAAGGTTCTTTCCAGTTGTCCTTCCATAAGTTTTCGTTTTTCGCTGTTCGGAATCACCTGAATCAAGTTAATAAGCAATAAATAAAAAACATATTTCTAAAATAATATACAAGGTTGAATAATAAAAAAAAGAAAAACAAATAAATATGAAATCAAAGTGAAGTAAAAACGAAAAACATCGCCCAACGTGGGGCTCGAACCCACGACCCTGAGATTAAGAGTCTCATGCTCTACCGACTGAGCTAGCCGGGCAGTGTTTGTTCTGCGTTAAAAAACCTTGTCTTCGCTGACAACAGAAATTGTTAGCGAGAATGCTCTAATGGCAGTTTAGTACATGGCAATACCTACCTTCAGATCTATGTCCTCTGAGCATCATGGTGTCTCTATCCGCAGACTGCACAAGTACGTGAAATTGTGTTGCAATGAACGACTACAATGGAGAATATTCAATCAATTGCAAACAAATATGATTGCGCAAATTGCTACTGAAAACAAAAAAACATTGCCGGGACAGAGCAAGTTATGATCCTCCCATATCTCATCCTCGATGTCAGACAGCCTCGATTCGGCGGTAGGCAAGCATCATATTGAAAAGACACTTGAAGCAAGTCTTAAAAACTTTCCCTAGCATGCTGAGGGATTTTCTCCTTTCAAATATAAATAAATCTAAAAATTGAGCGCGCAGTTGAAACAGGCCAACCGAAATGCCAAGCCATCCGGAATTAAAAAAGACCTCGGCATTTACAAAGTGAATAATGAAAAAGGAAGAAAAATATTAATTGCCAAAACTCACTTGAATCTGCTCCATTACTTCCCCACGCATCTCTTCAGCCATCCGGTATCTGCAGCGAAGAAACAATCAAAAGACCAAAGCCGATTATGTACAACGACAGCAAATAAGAGTAGATCATTACATGGGTTTAAACAACTCACAATTACCAATACATACACTCCTTGAAGAAAAGATTCTCGAAACTAAATACCCAAACACTATAACTAACGATGGATTTCAGTGGCTCCGCCATGATGCTCGAGAGTTAGACTTCATCTAATATGTTAACATGTTAACATGACGAGTTAACATAACACCACTCCCAAGTTAACATGACGTCATGCATGCTCCCGCGCAGTATCCTTTTACCTGCACGAAATGCGGACTTGTGCACCAACGCCATTACGTAATGAATACTCCTGCGCAATGTCCAGAAGCAAAGCATTTCTCAGGCCGGCCCTCCTTTGGGCATAGACACGTGACATCGCAACTTCTGAAGACGAGAACTTTTGACACCTTTCATAAGCGTGACTGGTTAGCCTTATGATTAGGGCGTCGGCCCGGCATGGCCGAAGGTAGCGGTTCGAATCCCCGCACCAGACACATATTTCCACTTTCGGGTGAAAAAAAAATCTTTGGATTTCAGCGGCTCCGCCATGATGCTCGAGAGTTAGACTTCATCCAATATGTACTCGCAAGAGCTTATGGTAGTGCAACACCTAAGAGTCTAAGGTGATGCTAAGGGTAGTAATCCAGCGCTCCGAGGCGTGTGAGCGCAAATTTTTATTTTTTAATATTTGATATGAATTTATTTTATTTTATTTTAATAAAGTTGTTTTAAAACTCGTGTTTCAATGCGATTGCTACTTCGATGCCCTGCGAAGGAATTCTCCCATAAATATCCTTATTTGGGTATTCAACGGGTGCGTCTACACAGAAGACTGGACCAAGCCAAAGGCTAGAATTTCCTCTGTGGGACTCTCGTACTTCTACAAGGAGTTCGTCAAGAAGGCCTCACATCAAATGCTCAATTAGTAACAACGCTCCCCCCAGACTCGTGTAAAACAATGAAGCATGATTAGAACTTACACATCGTGATCAGCTCTGTTGTACATCAACGCATTCTGAAACATAAGCATCATATCTCGCTGAAATTCATTGGTTGTCTTCAACGCCTGGAAATAAAAGAATTTTATCGAAACGATGCAGCATGGAGTTCATCACAGTATACAAGTTCATTTACGATTGACCTGATCGCAACACCAACAAACGCAACCCAGGCACATACATTAATGTGGGGTTCAGATTGGATTGAATAATAATGGCAGCAATAACAACTTAGGATCAAATATGGCAACAAGTCTACTCACCCCTGTCTCAATGTTTTTCTTTATTGTGGATAAATCAATTGGCCTGTGAAAAAAGTTGGTATGTTGAACTCAGATCTACAAGAGGCCTTATTACATCAAGAACATCGATGTAATAGGATGTAATCAAGATGCACATGTTCTTGGTGTAATCAATAACATGTGCATCTCGTGAATACAACTGGTTTACTTCTGCTAACTTCCACACGATACCTCTAAAAATCAACCCTTCTACTAACTCGTAGAAACAAACCCTGTAAAGGCTGGGTGATTACCTTTTGATGATGCTATCATATCCTGGTGCCTCGTCATTTGTAACAGGGTGCATGAAAACATTGGCGTATCTGCAAACATGCATAAAGCAATATGAGAAAATCACGGCGCAACATTAATGCAAGCACAAAATCGCCGAATGATAGTGAGAGAGAGTATCAGTCTTACTTGTGGCTTGCAATCGATTTCCACACAAGCATGATACTCTTTCTCCAATTCCTCTGAGCTTGAACATTGTCAGGATCATTGCTACAAAAAAACAAATGACAATTATCGGTGAAATTAACCATATGGATAAGGATAAGGGTAATGATAAGGATAATGATAAGGATAATGATGAGAATAATGATGAAGGTAATGAAGGATAATGATAAGGATAATGATAAGTCATTGAGAAAGAGAACAAACCAAGCTATATACCTGCCAGTACTTAATGTTGGACTACTTGGAGAAAGAACGTTAGTACCGGAAGAAGTAGAAGACGGACGTCTTCCTCTTTGTCTTCTTCCGATTGTTTGTTCCCTCACATCGGTAGGTTCTTCGATCATTTTTTGATCTTCACTGTCTTCACCAAGATGGCTGTCATCTTGTTCGGCATCAGACGTATCTTTCGTGTCTGGTATGCTGGCCAATTCACTCTCAATCTCATCTCGTTCACTGGTTTGCTCATCAATCGAGCCAGTATCTTCCGAATCCTGCTATAGGAAAATACCAAACCGAATACATAATAGATTCTATCGGTAGATAACGCCATGTCCTCAAAGGAACTTCATAAGAATTGCCTGCATGTAGAAATGTTCCAATAATTGAAAGAGTCTTACCAAAGCTTCAAGATTCTTGATGAGAAGATGTTGTAACTGTTTCTTCTTCATGCCTCGTCTTCCTTTAAAGAAGAAGTTAGACCAAGAAGTTTAAGCTTACTACATATTGTCAAGCTTCAAGGTCATTTGAAACGCAGAGAGGATGGAAATACGAAACGCATAATAAAGAATACCTTTCAATTTTCTTCCTTTTGAATGTGGAGACGTCTGTGAGGAGTCAGGCGTCGCAGAACTTTCATTTTCTGGCAGATATTCTTCGTCTTCGACTGTGATGTGTAACGGCTCAATGAGTTTGTGACGAGATAGATCTTCAAGGTTTCGTTTCTTTTGAGAATTCCCGGTTGGAGATGTCTCATCGGGCTTCAAAATATAAAGCAAATAAATCAAATTGAGTTAAAGCGGTGGCAAATACAAGAAACAGTAAACGTAAGATATAAACCAGATAAAAAATATCCAAGCACATTTTATTTAAATCTTACCTTTTGGCCCATAGGTGACTTTTTCAATAAAGAGTCGCTAATTTCTATATATAAATAACAAAAAATAAATAAATCTACACAAAAACAAATAATCAAATGAAGGGATGAATAAAAGTTGAATAGACTTGCCATTTTTAATGGAAATGTTTCCAGGATCATTGTCCTTTTGTCTGGGTACGTCATTCCTTTCTGGAGAAATAGATGGCTAAAAAATAGGAAATAACACGTTATAGACGCCATGGGTTTGCAAAAACAATTCTGCCATAATATTCAATGATATAAATACCCACCCTGATTATATTATAAGATCCACTAGGGCTTGTATCACAAGAACTCGAACCAAGAAGTTTCGATAGAGTTGGTGCGATTGCAGAAATAGATACATTGGTTGTTGAAGGCATTTCAATTTCAGTAGGAAAGGATTCTGTCTTCATAAGAGCAGCACTTGTGGCATCTAAAGAGCAAGTAGACATGAAAATAAACATATACATAATGGTCACATGATCGTCAATAATTATTCAAGTTGACAAGTATATAAACATAAAAACATAAACCTTTAACGGTCGCATTTTCCTCTAAAACCTTTGAACACAAAAACAAAGACATTACTAACTTACGATAGCAGTAGTCGATATGAAACATCAACCAACAAAGTGTCAACATAAACAGAGTGTTAAAACTGGATAATAGTACATTATCAATAGAACATGAATAACAAACTCGATTCGTGTAAATGTATAAATAACCTTGAGTTGCATGGCTGCAGCTGCTTTGATCTCGGAAGTTGGAGCAGTGAGCAAAGAAGACAAAACAGAACCAGATTCAGCCGGACAATCGAATGCGGACAACTGTATCAAAGGGGGCGTGTGAGGAACACCCTACGATAAATGCAAAATCTTCACATAATAAACAGTTTGATCTATTACAGGTTTGATCATTTGAGCTACTGTTCAAAAGAAACAGCAAAACTAGCGAATACCGTATTTCCTCTAATAAGGGCTCGGGGGCTTATTAAATATTTTGCAAAATTGGGTGGCCGCTTATTAGATAGGGAGTGGTTAATAGAAGGGGGCGCTTATTGTCTTGAAGCCGGATGCCATTGATGATACGAGCAAAGTGCAGATGCGTGGCATACAAATTTCTGTACCTTTTGTTGTTGCTGTTGCATCAATAGTTGTTGTTGCTGTTGTAATTGCTTTTGTTGTTGTTGCATGTAGAGTTGTTGATGTTGTTGCAATTGCTGCAGTGAAGCCGGCTGTTGTTGTTGTTGTTGTCTGTAAGTTGGAATCGAACTCGGACCACCCTCTGCAAAGAGAGAAGAGTTCAAAAACATATTCACTCAAATATAAACTCGGTTATCTTACATGATTAAACTTAATTCTTAATTCTTAATTCTTAATTCACATTAACCACACTCTTAGTAACTTGATAATATTTGATAATAGTATATACAATATAAGAGATAAATGCTGCTGCGTAGCGAAGCGTCTGCGCGTAGCAAAGCGTCTTGTGAGGATGTTTCTTGCCCGCCCGTGGCAAGAATGGCACAGACAAACACACAAACCTAACCCTAACCCTAACCCTAACCCTAACCCTAACACTAACCCTAATCCTAACTGATACACAATACAGTGTCAGTAGCATTACGTCATGCATACTCCTGCGCACTAGCGTATATATGGCACTGCGCATACACGCCCACCTTCACGGCACTCTAGCCCTAACCCTAACCTTAACCCTAACCCTAATCCTAACTGATACACCATACACTGTCAGTAGCATTACGTCATGCATACTCCTGCGCAGTAGCCTATATATGGCACTGCGCATACACGCCCACCTTTACGGCCCTCTAGCCCTAGCCCTAACCCTAACCCCAACCCTAACCCTAACCGATGCACCATACACTGTCAGTAGTATTACGTCATGCATACTCCTGCGCAGTAGCCTATATATGGCACTGCGCATAAACGCCCACCTTTACGGCACTCTAGCCCTAACCCTAACCCTAACCCTAATCCTGACTGATACACCATACACTGTCAGTAGCATTACGTCATGCATACTCCTGCGCAGTGGCCTATATATGGCACTGCGCATACACGCCCACCTTTACGGCACTCTAGCCCTAACCCCAACCCTAATCCTAACTGATACACCATACACTGTCAGTAGCATTACGCCATGCATACTCCTGCGCAGTAGCCTATATATGGCACTGCGCATACACGCCCACCTTTACGGCACTCTAGCCCTGACCCTAACCCCAATCCTAACTGATACACCATACACTGTCAATAGTATTACGTCATGCATACTCCTGCGCAGTAGCCTATGCGGATACACACCCACCTTCAGGAAATTTAAATTACAAATTGATCAAAACACAAACTAGATGTCCTCAGCAGGTTTCGAACCAGTGCTCTTGAGGTTAGTATGCAGGTAAGTTACCATTAGTCTATAGCAGCGCTTACTGGCAGAAGAGAATATCATAAGGTCAAAGTTCTGTTTCTTATTTCTAAGCGAAAACCACTAATGCGATCTGATTATTGGTTTTACATCACAGCAGAACTCATTTTAACAATGTTAACAGCTAGTACACAATAATATTCTCCAAAGTCACTATCACCGATGAAGCTAAGTGGAAATATCGTAATAGTTCGAATAAATGATGACCGCTGCGATAAAACAGCCGTTATTTTCGGTGAACATTTAAAAAGCACCCTCTCCTTCCCACCACTGATTTTAATGACTTGCTAAATCAATAGAAGCCCCGAGCGGCTATTCCGAGCATTGTGTACCGCGTAATTTACCTGGCAACATTTGTGCGTCAGTTGGACCTGATGAAGCTGTTGTTTGTTGACCATGTGGACTTGTGTGCGTGGAGCCAGAATGACCCTGATGATGTCTAGCTTGCTGTTGCTTCAACTGGGTCATCCATGTCTCAAATCTGCAAAAGAAATACATCATGTAAAACAATTGATGATTCGAAATGATATTCGAAACTCGAAATTCGAAATTCGAAACTCGAAATTCGAAATTCGAAACTCGAAATTCGAAATGATTCGCTTAAGTCGGACCAATTTCTTAAAGATACGACGAGATAACGGAAGGATGTTTGTTTGTGGGTGTGTGTGTTGTCTTACTTTTTGGTTGTTTTGGGCTGCCTTTGAGATTTAGTTCGATGATATAATGCACTGGATTGTTGTTGTTGTTGCTGTGAAGACTGGTCACATGATGCGAACCCAGCCGCTGAAGATTCTGAAAAAATCAAAAAATCCCAATTGTTAACCAGAGAATATATGGAGAGCATTAAAAACACAAAACATGAAATGAAAACGGCATGTAATGTCATACCTGTTGGCAATCCAAGTGTCATTGGTATGTCAATGATATCTTCAGGAATGATATTCTCAATGGGAAACTTCTTATCCCTGAATGGCAGACGGCAAAGGATTATGGTAATATATGACGTCTGAAATGTTTTCAGGGCTCCGAAAGTGAGACGAATATGGAGAGTGATAATAATGGGAATAATGAGGGACAAAAAAATTAAGTGCATAAAACTGAAATGTATATGATTACCTGCGTATCTCATTCCAAATATGTTGCAGTTGGTCATCAACTTTTCCACTTCGTATTTTCTCGATATCGCTCTTCAGCTTTCTGTGGACATAAATTAAATAATCGTAAAATATCTTTATCGTAAACGGTTTTTCGACGCTGAACAAAAAAAAAGAAATTTGAGATCTTCACTTGTATTTCTTCCTGTCAACTTGGATGGATTTCTTCAGCTCGTCAATTCTTTCAAATGAAAGTTTTCGAATGATTTGCTCCATGGGAGTTTCTGTAATCGAATCGAAGAGAAAATTAAAACAAATCACGAAGCTGTTAATCAATCAACAACCAATTGACCGTGAACACTGGAATTAAACTAGGTGCAACAAGAACGTTAAGAATTAAACTAGATGCAACAGAAAATTTGTCCTACCATTGGCTCCACTTTCACTGGATGTTCTTTTTCTCCTATTCACCAATAATAAAGTAACAATTAGCAATTTCAATTAAGAGAATAGTAAAAGAAAACTATATAAGGATAACGGTTGTCAAAAGTACGATAAAGGTGGTCAGTAGTACGATAAAGGTGGTCGGTAGCAAGATAAAGGTGGTCAGTAGTAGGATGAAGGTGATCATAAGTATTATAAAGGTGGTCACTAATATAATAAAGGTGGTCAGTAGTAGGGTAAAGGTGGTCAGTAGTATGATAAAGGTGATCATAAGTATTATAAAGGTGGTCACTAATAAGATAAAGGTGGTCAGTAGTAGGATAAAGGTGGTCAATCAATGACATAAAGCATCAACGATTGCTTACTTCTTTGTTGAAGTTCCTTCTAGTAGATCGCTATACTGATTTGCACAATTCTGAAAGGAAACAATAACAATTGAAATAATTTTATCTCATTTTGGCAATGTCAGATTCATTTAGTATTAAGAATGAGGAATGTCTGCTGACTTTTTGTGAGAACCATTCTGGTGTTCGACCTTGAACTGATTCACATATCGGCTTGATTGTTCTGCTGACCGAAGCCCTAGAAATAAAGTGAAAAAATAAAAATTGCGACTACCACAATATGTTGCTGATAAATTAACAGTGACCAAACAAACGTGAAACATTACCAATTTTGATCGCCACTTCTTATAACACAACAGGCAAGTACAAGTTTCTCTCTTACAGACCACTCGTCAAGGCTTGATTTATCTAAAGTGCATGATGAAAAAATTAAATCTCTTAAAATGGTGATGTGATGGATGGCCACTCAAATTAGCCTAAAGGGGGCGTGTCTATGCAACTGTCAACACTTATGTCAAGATTTTAATTCTACTAAAATATTGTTTGAGAGATGACATAGCAATGCTCGAGAAAGTTCATGAAACGTAATTTCGCTGTGAAACTTCAATTTCAATGTGCTCAGCCGTTGAGAATTTCTAAAGTAGTCACTCCGCTCACAACCACACGACTGAGACATATTGGGACTCAAACATTTGAGGCAATATATATGGGAATACTAAGACCATTATTCGGTATATAACAGGTTGAAAACATTATTTATACGAACTTCATGCAGTACGACATAAAGCCCAAAAGACAAAGAAGATGGAGCAAATATACTTTTGCAATTATAACTTACTTTGAAGTTGAAAATTGGCCGCCATCTTGGATTAGACTAGCACACGACACGACAAGAATTGAGTTGAATTGAATTGAATGAGGAAGTTAATAAAGAAGAAGACTGGAAATGAATAACGAAAAAATTAATGGGAAATCGACGGATGAAATAAAATAACAACAAGTGAAAATAAATAGATCGTTTTAAGTAAGAAATTGACAACAGTTTATCATATTTTCAGGACTCAAGCATTTGGCCGGATATAGCCAAAAGCATGATCAACTTAAGAGACTATTAACCACTCAGAAACTGTACATTTCTAAGCCATGGGAGGATGTGTCAGCCGGAGAAATCGTGAACCTTCATCAAGTGTCAGTTCATCAAATAATCATAGCAACTCCAGAAATGGTAAAAAAACATCTATATTCGTGCTTAATAAACGCAATTAAACGTACTTTGTTATTTCATGGATTTTATTTTTGATAAAAGATTGGGAAACCAGTTGATAATGTTGCAAGGCCAGGCCTAAATATTTAGAATTATCCGGGTAGATTTTACGACTTAACAAAAACAGGTGAAGAGTGGCAAGATGACTTTCTCTCAGGCAATCGTGCAAATTCCCGGCGATTTTTCAGCAAATAAAGTCAACCTTAGGAGTTTCAATTGGGTGAATGAAACATGCTATTTTATGCACGTTTAAATAATGAATTTGATAAGAAACAAAACAAAGCGATGCTATCTCATCATATTCAGTTTTACTTACCAAGGTATTTTCCGATATCATATTACCTGTTGATCGCTATTGGAAACCATGTCGCTTACACCTTAGAAGCTCTATTGTCCTGCTATATTTCATTAAATTTTTAAATTAATGCTTTTCGCTGCAAAAGATATTTGCATGATAATTGTGCATGGTAAAATGCCTTTGTCTCAACATCACGGAGCATAAGATAAGAACATATGTCTTTTGGTGAGTTTAGTTGCAATATGTAAAGTACGGTTTTGTTGCTGGATTTAATTAGGCTGTTATTGTATTTCAGTAACAATTGGTAAAAACAGGCAACTGAGTCCAGAGAAACCAAAATGGAAATCCGAAGTTGCATTGACCAGGAATCAATTACAGAGTAAGAGAGATGAATTTTGGGAAACATCTCCAGCATACGAAGGAAAGAGAGAAATCTGGGATGCATTAAAAGCAGCCTGTGAAACTGATGATGTATCATTAGCTCAAGCCATTGTTGATGGAGCAAACATTATTCTACCAACAGGTAATTCGACAGTATATATTATTATATTATCATTATTATTATTGGCAATTTTAACTTGAGCATGACTATTAATACTTTGGAAATAAATTCAAAGGAAACTAATCTTTTGTTTAATAATTGATTGCAGGTTCACTAACGGATGCGTATGATGAATTGGGTAATCATTATGTGATACCAGTCTACTGTGTCAGCTTGCCACTCAATTTGATTACAAACGAAGAGCAATCGGGTGTTTCCTCCACTTCAAAGGAAAGTGTAGCTGACGAGAGTGTCCTGGGAGAAGAATTTGGCATTCGTTGTCGACTTTCAACAACTTGTAAGGATCATAAGATCAATGTCCGTGGTGGTGAACTTGTTGGCTCGGTGAAGAAGCGTCTCGGGAAGGAACTTGCCATAAATCCATCAACGCAACGATGGTTTTTCAGTGGTAAAATGTTGTATGATAAAATGACCATCGAAGAGACAAGAATACAAAAGGGTTTTGTAATTCAAGTTGTAATATTAGGAGCTGAAACATGACATATTCTTGAAACAAAGTTGCAGCTCTGAGATAATTGGATTCATTTTTTAAAAGCAAAATTTTTGGTATATTTCTTTCTTTGAAAATTTATCTGTTTGTTCTTATTGTAATCAATCATATTTGTTTACTTTAGTTATGAAAAGTAAAATAATAAAACAATATGTTTTCCTGTTCATATCCATGTTCCTGATATTCCAAGACAATTCCTTCATTGAATTATAATTCACCTGAGAATACTCCATCATATTTGCGACCCACGCAGCACTATTATCAAGATAGCATAAGAGACAATAAGATCTCTTGTGTTATTGTTTTATCCTAATGGACAATGGAGACTTGTTAATGAGTTGGTTAAAAGAATATTAAAAAAGATAAAAGCTTTATACCTTTCTGTGCGTATTAACGCTAATCTCAGCACTTTTGCATTTTCTGTTGTCTCGTCTGTCTTATGATTGGTACACCTGAAGATACTCTGAGTCACGCTGGACAGTACTGACTGAACCCCAACTAGCCGGCAATGATATTTTTAAGAATACTGCTCTGGCTCAAAATTGATAAAAATATGCACATTTAAGAATAATAATGGAAAATGTCAATGCTCTTGGGTATTCTTATCAAAAAGTAGAAAATATGACAACCACTGGGAATCCATAAACCCCAATTGAATGGGTTGCTCTGTTCTAATGCTGAAGGGAAGCTATTTCCCAAAAACGATCATTTCAATCCTTTTGAGCCATATTTGGTTGCACGGAAAAGCAGAAATACCGCTAAAACAATGATAAAAAATTGCATGCGTGAAATTCTATTGAGAGGACGTCCCTAATGTATTGTTTTGCATAGCGGGACACTGGATGCCCTGTGATTATTCATATTATGGGTGGGTCAGTTTCTTTCTCGTCGTATCTGTTTCTTGTTGCATCCAAGTTGACTAGAAGTGCCTCTGATCTTGCCTGATCTTTCGAAGACGACATATCTATTCATAACGATTCAAAATGCTTAAGCAAAAGAAATACGACTGGAAGGACTCTAACCTTGCATTGTTTGGATCTGATACCGAGAAGAAAGTAAGATCTTGCTAGTTTTATACTTTCCAATGGGCCTTTCTGAAAAAATAAATAAATGGCGAAGGTTTGCAATATAATATTTTAATCTCCAGGTCAAGAAGGATTCTGCTGAATCAGAACCAGCCTGGCAAGGTGCAGGACAAGAAGTTGGTGTTCAAATCTGGAGAATTGTGAAGTTCAAGGTAAACTGTTAACATCCTTTATTTTTCATACGGAAAGGGGATGTTAGTTTGTCCTTGCTTGAATTGTTCCAAAGAGAGGCGTTGTCTTTAGTGTCATGGCTGCTTCCTTGACAGCTTGTTTACTTCTTAGTGGGTTTAGAATTACACTGGGAGTGCTATCTACAGCTCTCCACTGCGGTTTTCTACATTGATTTGGTAACAAGTTCAAAGAAATCGATAGAAGTTGCCTCCTTTCCTCCAAGGACAGACTTTCTACTTCCGTCATGCATTCGGCTCCGGCTCGGCGTCTCCGCACAGTTTCTATATAAAAATATGTCTAAACCACAACCAACAACTAATCTACTATCGTATGATATGCTACGCCTGACTGGCTCTGTATTTTGTAAAACAATCTACCATCACTTTGACGGAAGAAATTGCATGATTGGAATAAATTTAAAGAAATCATCACCACACCCACTAATCACAAGTGTCAAGTTCTTTCAAGTGCGTACAATATAAATTGCAATTAATCATTCCCGTTTTCCTGTTGTTAGGTTACTCACTGGCCGAAGGAAGATTATGGTGAATTTTTTGATGGAGACTCCTATATCATCCTGAATACATACAAGAAAGAAGATTCTGATGTAATTACACACATTATTTCGGCAGAAATCTCTTGTACCCAAGATGATCATTAGTTTATAAATTTAAAAACCTGAACATTTTTAAAATCTTGGAAAATCCTAGTGAATCTTGACTCCCAATTCACAGGAACTTCTTTACGATGTCCATTTTTGGATTGGCAAATCATCCACTCAGGATGAGTATGGAACTGCCGCTTACAAGACCGTGGAACTTGACACCTTCGTAAGTTAGCAAATTGTGTTAAGCCATAGAAAAATGCTCGTGAATTACTCTTATCCTTGCACTTCGAATACTCTCTAAAATTTCTCTGTCTCTTTAGTTGGATGACAAGCCAGTGCAGCACAGAGAAGTAATGAACCACGAATCAAAACTGTTTAAGTCGTATTTTAAACAAGTGACCATTCTCAAAGGAGGGTATGTGGAAATGGCTTGTATAAACCATATAATTTGGTAGCTCATCTAACTTATTGACTGCAAATAGCAGGGATGAAAATACACCCACTCCACCCATAATATTCATCATGTCAATGTTTCTATCAATAACAGAGCAGACACTGGTTTCAGAAGAGTTGTACCAGAGGCACCAAAGACCAGACTTCTTCACTTCAAGGGAACAACACTGGTAAGTTGTTTAATCTTTGTATTAACAACATGAATGCCCAGCCTAATTGCATCTTTGTATGCACATCATGTTCAGACTTTACATTGTGGTTATCTTCTTGTTTGTAGAAATGTACTATTCTTATCTCTTTTTATGTAGAAAAACATAACGATCAAAGAAATTCCAGCCAAACGAGGAAATCTGAATTCAGAGGATGTCTTTATCATTGATAAATACTATGACGTGTTCCAGGTATGAACAGCTATCATTTCTCCACTATGCAAAGCCTTTCTATTAGAATGCCTATGGAACAGTGTTTCAAGACATCTTGTTTTTAATTCTTAGTACAATGGAAAAGATGCAGACAAGGATGAGAAGTTCAAGGCTGCTCAATATGTCCAACAGCTAAAGGTGTGATGGATAGCATTCTTGCATAATTTGAAATAAACTTCAACTGGCTATTAGAATCAATATCATATTAATTGTAATCCTGTTGGCCAGACCTTTCTCGAAAAATATTGCATTTGGCAATACTTTGTTTATTTTCACAGTCCGACAGATGTGGAAAAGTGAAGACTGCTGTTGTTCTTGGTAAGTCATGCAGGAAGATCTTCATCAAATGTGAGAAACTTTGGTCAGGCTTTGATGATATTTGTGACATTCTAATATTCGTCATTTGCATCCACAGAGGAAGCCACTACTCCATCCAACCATCGTGCCATTCTTTCATTGAGAGAAGGTGCCAGTAAGAAGGTATTTATTGATTTTTCATGTGTCTGCTCTTTTAATTTTCTTTTTAAAATCCCCTCTGGTTAACTTTGCTTTTCATCCATTACTTTTCCAGAGGGAAGCACCTCAACCAGGAGACAGAAAACTTTTCAAGTAAGAAATGTATGCTGTGTCTCTCCGTGAGACAATATCAACATGAAACCACAGAACAGTAACTTGCAATTCTCAAATTCTGATTAAATTTTGATTATTCATTTCCTAACAGACTGTCTGATGCTTCTGGCAGCATGGAATTTGAGGAAATTGCAGCTGGAAAGGATATCAACAAATCTCTCTTTCAGTCTGATGATGGTAAGAGCTCCCTCTAACTTCTCTTCATCCATAACCCCTTTACTTCTTGATGTGATGGTGACTGTATCTTTTTTGCTCCATAGTATTCATATTTGACCGAACAGACCATTGTTTTGTTTGGGTTGGCAAAAATGCCAGTGTAGATGAAAGACGGAATGCTATGTCACATGGTCATGTGAGTATCTTGACAACATATCACATAATTTTATCTGCATCTGTGTAATGATACTATTTCATATTCTTGTTCCGTTTTTTTACAGAACCATCTGTCTCAAACCAACCATGCATTTGTGCCCATTTCAGTTGTTTCTGAAGGACGGGAAAGTGTTGCTTTCAACCAGTCATTCTAGAAAGCTTCAAAAAGAAATCATTTTGCACCCCTTGACTGTTATTTTCTCACATTTTCTAATTCTGATATTAATGATTCATTTGATTCAATAAAAATAAATTTAATGGGATATGTGTTGTCTTCTTTTGAATTAAATCTCAGTCCCACTTTCCTTTTCACGACAAGTTTATTTATTCCAGAACCCTGTAAACTGTATCCTTTGTTACACACAGCGTCCGTCATTCAAACAAAGGAAAGACATATACTTGCTCGTAAGGGGCGTCTTTAATATCTCCTACGTACACTGGCTGCCAGCGATATACCAAATGCTTTTCCTCCATTTCTCTGCTTCGAAAGCGGTTTGAATTCCTTTTTGCTTCCATTACGAAGAAATTTGCAATGTACTGGGTAACACGGACCGAGTCCAAAGAATGATCTGCCACCATGACCGGGTTCCAGACATACGAAAGTTTCTCTGGATGCCACTGTAAGCCATATAAAGGATATCTTCGTGCTATGAAAGACAGAACAAATAGCATTTTACACACACGCATAGAATGCAACATTTAAATTAAGATTGGATATCAACTTGGCTTGGTTGAGTAGCAAGCCAGTATTCAGTGAAGAAAATATAATCGAAAGAATAACTCCCTAAATTTAATAACCAGGTCTAGCATGTTTAAAGTTAATTGGCATGATTTTCTTCAAACAAAAGCATGTAACACAATAATGTTCCGGTTCTTAAAGGTACCCACCAGTTCTGGTTTCCTAATTACTATCTGGTAATATCAGGTACAATTAAAAAGAATCTCATACCTTCAAACGTTGAGATAAAGTCAATACCATCTCGATCCTTGTTTCTTGAAATGGGTCTATAAAAGTTGTATAATTCCGGAGTTTCCATGAAAAATTTCGTAGGGATGCTAAACAAATGAGCATTGATAGTAATTGGTTTATTACGCAGTGTTTCAACGATGCCTTCCGATGCATTTCCAAGCAGCCGACTCTCCTTCCACTCCTCTGTAAGCTGCAGTGGTATGGAATAGTTCTTTGACATAGTATGCACGAGAAAGTCGCGGGCCACTGTGAAAACAGGCAAAATTTGCGACCCTCTGCATATACCAAGCACAGGCCAGATCTCTCCTTCTTTATCATATTTCTCCATAGAATATTCATAGACCATGCGACTGACTTTCTCGTAATCAGAATTAGCCAGCTCCCCATCTCCACCTGATAGTATAACGCCATTTATTGAATGCAATACATCCTGTAAATCTTTAACAGGCATATCGGCCATCAAAGCAACTGCTCTCCCTCCTGCACTTTCCACAAGCTTCACATAGGAAGCTGCAACATAGCTTGTATCGTCAGTGTTAGGCACGTTCTGGAACAACTTCTTATCATTGTTAGTCATAGAAAGAACTCCGATGGTTGGACGGTCTGTTTTGAAGTGTTTTTTGATTTCATCGAAATGTCTCGGATAAGTGGAGAAATCCTTGTACGACCAGCAAAACATCGAACATCCCAAAAATAAAAGGATAGAAATAGCAGTTGTCGCATTCATTGTGGATATTGTAGTTTGTAGCTTTTCTGCAGCACACAGAAACTCAAGTGGAGCCTCCTGCTGGGTTATGCAGTGGTACCGTGGGGTCAATGAGACACTAACATTGCAAAGCTTCGGAAAATGTATCCAGCCACAAGTAGATATTCCCTGCAGCATTGAGAGATAATGGCAGACCTCGCGAAGCATGAAATGTTTGTTGCACATGTGCATTAACATATCGTGATTTGTTTAAAATTTCTTAGTATGTAAGGTCATTCAGCTCAGGCGAAAACTGATTGGCATCAAGCTCATACTTTGTATAACATAACAGTAACGCAGTGAAGTAAAAACGTAGATACCAGTGAAGGGATAAATGTATAAAATGGGTGGAACAAAACTCACATTTCGTTGCTCCAACGTCCCAAGACGTTCCATCAAACATTCAAAATAATATATCTATGAAATAAACAAAGTGCATGAAAATGAAACAGCATCAGGATAATTAAATAACAGAAAAAGAAATTTCAAGTCAGGATCATCTGAACAAATATTTCGTCAATAAAAATCGAAATCAAGTTAATAAGTATTTATATTTCAGATAATTATAGCTCCTCAACATTTCAACAAGCTTCATTCGACTAAAAGTCATTTTCAATCATCTAAAAAGGGTAAATTTTGAGAGCAGAATGTAATAAAATATTAGTAAGTAAATAATGCTATGCTTTCTTACCAAAATATCCCAAAATTAAGAATACCAAATTGAAATAATCATACCAAATCCTTGGCAAAATATCCTTTTACGTTGAGAAATGAATTCATAAATTAAACCTGCGATATTTTTTATTACTCTTTCTCTTCATCCTTTTTCTCTTGTTTTCTGCCTCTGCCATCTCTTGGATAATATTCATTCAAAATTGATTCCGGAATTCTCTTCAACATTTCTTTCGGGAAAATACGAAGCAAAGACCAGCCAATATCCAAAGATTCAAACACAGTACGATTCTCGTAATTTCCTAGAAAGACCCAAGACATGATATCAATCAAGCTAATTCGAAGCCCAAAATACAAAAATAACACATCGATATAGTGACCAATAGTAGCATAATGGCCAAAGATGTACATGGGGTATCAAGGTAAAATGTAATGAAAACTTGTAACTATGTGGTGTAGAAATAAAGCAGCATTACAAATAATTGAAATTATCTTTGCTCTTAAAACTTGAAGAGTGAATATAATAGAAACTAAGAAGATGAAGTATCTCTCGAAACGTCGCACTCATAAACACTCCTGTTCATGACATGATAAACGTCTGTTATAATTATGACCAACACTGGACAGACAAACACAAACGTATTCACGAAATAAGATCAATTCAAAACAAACCTTGGCTAATAAAATTCTTTTCGAACTTCTGAAGAAATTCCAAATACAATAAATCATCAGGCGTCAGTGCTTCTTCTCCCACAACAGCTTTCATAGCTTGCACATCCTTTCCAATAGCATAATTTGCATACTATAAATGAATAAATAATTATACACAAAATCTTTACGAATAGCAAGTAAATGGTAAAAAAGCTGGAGATATAACGAGATGCAAAGATTAATGAAGTATTAACATACTAATTGATTAGAGACGTCTGAATGGTCTTTTCTGGTCATTCCTTCTCCAATAGCAGATTTCATTAAACGAGACAGTGATGGCAGTACATTAATCGGAGGATAAACCTTAAAATAGATCACTCGTTATAAAAACAGATCAACAATTACATATGAACATATCAAACAACAAAAAGAATGCTTTACAATACACAATGTTATTGTGTATGTCGTTACATACATACATACACGTGATGCAAGAGTAGGTTGGGTTATGTTAATGCGCAAATACCTGTCTATTGTGAAGCTGTCTATCAACGTAAATTTGACCCTCTGTGATGTATCCAGTCAAATCGGGGATGGGATGGGTAATATCTGAGAATAAAAGTCGATTCCATAAGCAATGATTCAAACACAGTAGCATATGTAGTTGCTGAAAAGGCGTCAGCCACATTAGTTGATATAATACACGGTGATGTCAGTATATTTCATTACCATCGTTAGGCATAGTCAAAATTGGAATCTGAGTGATTGATCCGTTACGTCCCTCAACCCTGCCAGCACGCTATAAAAAAGGTGATAGTTGTAAGTAACATGCATCAAACTCATATGACTAGCATTTCAATAAATACAGTTGGAAGATGATACGCTTAAAGTGAGTTATACTGGTGTTAAACCAAGTACGAACCTCGTAAATGGTAGCTAAATCAGTGTACATGTAACCAGGGAAACCACGACGTCCAGGCACCTCCTCTCTGGCAGCTGAAACCTATAGACATGGCATAATGCATTAAAGATATCTTCGAGGCACGCAGGGTAATACGAATGCAAATGTATTGTGGATGGTAAAAGTGGTATGTTACCTCACGCAAAGCTTCTGCGTAGGAGCTCATATCAGTAAGAATAACTAACACGTGCTTCTCGCACTGGTATGCAAGAAATTCGGCAGTAGTCAGTGCCAACCTTGGGGTAATAATTCTTTCAATTCTGCAATAATAAACAGTGGAAAATTATTTGTCGGCACGCGAGTTTGAATATTCAAATGTCGTCGAGATAATTCGAGCACTTTCTTAGAAAAGCTGACAACAATGATATTGCACCCAACTTACGTTGGATCGTTGGCTAAGTTCAAAAACAAACAGACGTTCTCCATGGAGCCATTTTCTTCGAAATCTTGTTTGAAGAAGCGAGCAATTTCCATATTTACCTAAAAAATCAATGTGAAAGGATTTAAAGACGGCAGTTTGTTTAGCCACAATAGTTGCGAGTCTTACAATAAGGCGATAGAAGGCTGCAAGTCTTGCCTAAATATAGCTGCAAACTAAGGCGAGAAAAAGGCTGCAAGTCTTGCTTAAATATAGCTGCAAACCAAGGTGATAGAAGACTGCAAGTTCTAGATATAGCTTCAAACTATGGCAATACAAAACTGTCTTTTGTGGATATAGCATTATGCCAATACTTACTCCCATAGCTGCAAAAACAATAGCAAAGTTGTCTTCATGACTATCCATTGTTCCTTTGGTGTGTTTAACCAAACCTGCTTGTCTACAGATTTGTGCAGCAATCTGCAAAATGAATCAGAAATTAGATCAGGTGAGCTTTGTGATGTGCGTGGAAAACAAAGAGATATTGCAATGCTGAATTTGCATAAATAGAGAAAATTACCTCATTGTGGGGTAAACCTGCTGCAGAGAAGATAGGAATCTTCTGCCCCCGAGCAATACTAAGTAAAGCAAAATAACAATGCTGTCATTAAAGGCCTCCCAAACGTGCCCTGTAATCAGATGGCTGTGCATATTATGTGATCTGATCTAATGATATGTTACCTGTTCATGGTGTCAATAGCTGAAATGCCAGTTTGAATCATTTCTTCTGGGTAAATACGCGACCAAGGGTTAATAGGCTGACCTAGAGCATTATATAGTGTGTCAGAATAATGCTTACTAAAAAGCTAGTGCACAAATGGGAGTTCATGAGCTTAATATAACACCTCTCCTTACCCATGATATCTAAGAAGTCCTCAGCAAGGACTGAAGGACCTTTGTCAATGGCTTTCCCTGAGCCATTGAAAACTCTTCCTGTAAACAAAAGACATGTTTTATGTATCAATTCCTTCTTTTAAATGATGCAATAAATTAATACTTGTATACTAGTGAGATAAAGCAGAAATGTATTCCTTAAAACCAACTCACCCAACATGTCTTCTGAGACAGGGGTTCTTAGAATATCTCCAGTGAATTCACATGTTGTATGCTTTGCATCAATTCCACTTGTACCTTCAAATACCTACGACATAAAAATGAATTATCAGTATCCTAGTGCATACTGTACAAGGAAATATTCAAACCTTGTACCAAGATTGATAAAATTACAGCATATGACGGTATACGGAAATGCTCACAAACCTGGACAACAGCTTTTGATCCACTGACTTCCAAAACCTGACCACTTCTTCTGGTTCCATCAGGCAAAGTTAAAGTTACAATCTCAGCAAACTTTGGGAACTAAGAAAATAAAGAGGAAATAAATGCTATGCTATTAGAAATATGAAACATTGGATGTTGGCAATTCATAATTTTCGGATAAGAAATATATACTAACTAACCTTCACTTGGTCAAGAATAACAAGAGGTCCATTTACACCAGACACTGTTTTGTAAACTGAAAAATATAGATTTAGAAAGTTTAAGGCTTCAACCGGGAGGAAGGCAAAGGGAGGAGGGGGTGGGGCAACAAAGATTCTACTTATATCACTTTTGGTTGACAGAAATTTCATTATAAAGTCTTTGTTTAAGCACACTGGGTCGGCTGGGTGGGCATGTGATCTCTGATCTGACATGATTCGATATCGATGCGATCCAGAAAATAAATTTCTTTATATGCCAAAAAAGGATCACTTAACATTATTAAAAGTGGAAAAAGAGTGCAAAATTTCAGCTTTTACGCTACTTCAAGACCGCAAATAACAAAAATATAACACCTGCTAGCTGCTAAAGCGTTTAAATGCAGGGCTAGGCCCCATATATGCATTCACGATAAAGGCATGTGACGTGACTTTACATTACTCGGGCTCGTTCAAATAAAACTGCCTCTAATTATCGATAAACTACCCAAACAAGCTGAATAAATAACAGAATCCACTTACCAAGCCTAGGTTGGGAAATATAATCTCTTACAACAGCAGCAGTGTGTTGTTTTGCAGCCGAAAAGTCCATTAATAAATCTTTCTCTACTGGTGCCATCTTGAAGCCAAAGATTGCCCGAGAAGAAGAAACTTCACAACATGGGTCACATTGTTTTACAGGTCATATGACCTGGGCTCCGACGGAACAGAAAACGCCCCATTTGGACCAAATATCCCCCCTCCCTCATTAGAGAAAATAGCTCCAATAGACGAAAATAACAGTTTAATGTCTGCTCGTGGTTTTTGATGTGATAAAATGAATACATACGCTACATGGTAAAGAAAATATTTATTCCACAAACTCCAAAGACAGTTTGAGATTAAACAATTTACATCTTCAAATCAATTTTTGTCATCAATTGATCTTAAAAGAAAATTAAAATTCTTAAGTTCTAAGATGGATGCAGATGCAGCTAACATCTTTTCCTCTTCTATTATTGAATTCGACAACAATTACCAACCACAACATGAATTTGTCTTCCTGGCCTGTAAAAAAAAGAACATCAGACATCCACACAAATAGACAGCTGTGCTAAAATGCATTTCAAATTCAAACAAGAACTTACAGTTGTATAAAAAGCCTTGGATGATGTACTTAAGCCCTCTGATTTGGTTACAAGATCATCAAGATTTTCACCTCTTTCTAAAACTTTTTCTATGGTGTTGTACTAAAAAGAAAACACAAAAGCAAGTGACAAAAATGTTACATCACAAAGCTTTTGTAACAATGCTTATAACATTGATCAATAGAGTACCATTATAATTTTAGTTTCATCAAGTTCTGTTTGGACTTTCATCATTGGATCAGCTTCTTTAGGATTCTGCGATCAACAAAATTAGCACCAGTCAGAAAGAATATTTTAACAGTTTTCAAAGTCACTACTTATGTTCTGTTTTTTAAAAATAACAAAAGGCACTTACCTGATATTTTGCCAAATATGTTTCACATTCATTAAACACAAAATCACTACGGATGAAAAATATGCCAATAGATGCAAAAATGGATACTAAAGAGTTTATTGATGCTATTACTACATAAATATGAGCCATGATGCATTTTATATCATACCTTCCATCTGAGTCCCATCGCAATGCAGGCACTTGTATGGCAAAATCGTCCAACAACTGAAAGCAAAAATGAAATATCTAAGTTGCACTAGAATTCAATTTATCACGTTGATTTCAGAGTATAAACTTCAACGCAAATATCTCACCTGTCCTAGAAAGGTGAAAGCAACTCTACTCGGATAATCTTTATCAGTAATGACAACTCCCGATAATGAATCATTTCGAACAAATACATGGCAAAAATATTCTAAAACAGATTATAATAATGATATTAACTCATAGCATCGTCACTTGATTTTTCTAGATTAAATTAAAAAGAAACCTCAGGAAACAATTCTTAATGTATTGATTTTTCCCCAATCAAATTGTTTACCTTTTTCTTTGACAGATGCTCTTAAGCCAGTTTGCGTTCTTTCAACAAGTAGCTTTGCAGTAAATCCCATAAACTCTTTTACACTGCATGAAAACAAGTACGGTGATACAGGACATCATTGCATCGACTTCACAAAGATATGCAGTAGCATAAACTACCTTAAAGCGCACTAAATAATAAGGCAATACAACTAACCTTGATCTCTGAAAATATCCAAACGATTGTAAATCATATGCTGATGCCAAGAGGTTTACTTTTGCTGATTTCTTCAATATTAAAACTGCAAACAACTTCATTTTCCTAATTTAAATCCCAAACTCAATCTTCTGATCAAATATACATTCGATGACGTAATAGCTTCCTAACTTAGGCCAATGAAGAGACGATCTTCTGTTTCCTTCAGATAATCCTCGATGCTTTTTCTGAAGAAGCCTATTTGCAGAAATGTTTTTTGCAGTTTGAGCTTAATTTAATAAATGAGTCCTTCAGATTTTCCTCATTTCCTCCAGGAAAACAATGCAAAGAATTTTACTTTCCTATTCTAATGAAACGTTGCATTGCATTGCATCGGATAAAAAATTATTAGTTTCACGTTTACCGCACATGCGCCAGTATCGACCAGTCTTTCCATCTTTCGTCCTTCATTCTCAGGGGCTGGGCTACCAAAAGCTACTTCTCCCAGGTCAGACTGTCAAGGCAACAACTCCCAGAGTACGGGTTCTCAGGGGCACATTTCCATAGGGGTGGCAGAGACCCTATTCCTTTGAATCAGATTGAACCGTGGCCTGGGGAACTAATCGTTGCAACGCTTCACTGCAGTCGATGTCTCAAGCAGTCAATAAAAAATAAGGTGTAAAAATGTGGGTCTCATGTGACATATGTACGACGCACGAACAAGTTGAGAGAAACAATAGCAATGGTCAGCTTAAATAAATGATAAAGTGGAATTTTGTGTATCTACTTACAAAATTAACTTAACAGGTTACATATTGCTATCCATAAATATTTTGAGCTTCTAATTTAAGGTAAGTCTATCCAATGATATACTTAACGCAATACAAGCTTTGTTAACAAATCCTACTGATGGAAATTGGAAAAAAAACACTGACAAGCTATAATACTGCAAAATATTGTTTACATTATGATTGAGAAGTAAAGGGTATATCAGTTGTTCCAAGTAGAATTTACAAACTCCGTTTGGCAAATTATGAAACAGTAAAGCACAAGCTAAATAAGTTAAACATATTTTCCATTAAGCTTCTCCTTTTGTTGTATGCAGCAAACATAAAGTATATTAAATAGTTGTTCATTACATTCACAGCCCAACAATGAAGTAAATTATCAACCAGACAGCTTAAATTCCTGGCTAAAAACATGACATCAAGAAAAAACCCATCTTGTTATTAGCAGTAAATATAAAGTGCCTAATGATACCAAGTCTCAATCCTAATTCCGTGCTTAGAAATTGACAGCTAGATAGAGGCATTAATTGTTGAGACTTTTTGGAACACGGCTTTCTGTCTCTATCTCAATGGGTTCGTGGATATACTGACATGGTCCTCCTTCATTGAATTGGGACACAGTGTGGCCATCGCCTTTGAGGACCCATTTCGTGGTAAGAAGTCCTTCAACTCCAACAGGTCCTCTTGCATGAATACGCGTTGTACTTATGCCAACCTCAGCACCTACATCGTAATACAAAATTATAGACATGCCTAACAGTGAGTAATTACAACGTCCTATAAGACGCAATTACATTTTGTAAGACCTTTGAAACTGTAATTGAACCTACCTAGACCAAATCGATATCCATCAGCGAACCGTGTGCTTGCATTATGAAATACACAAGCACTGTCAACTCCTTGAAGAAACCTCCATGCAGTCCTCTCTACGAAACAAAAATTCATGAATCAGAAACGCTTATATTCTGCATAGTAACATCTCATATCCAAGAAAAATAGTGTCACAACTCTAATGCCCAGCGTTTGCGGCTGCGGGGGAGAACACCATTGCTCAACAGCAGTATAGAGAATTGTTGTTATTGTTGTAAGCTATACTACAACTGCGTAGCGACTCTTTGAATTGGATAATTCGCTACGACAGACGACAAAACAAAGCGAAACAAAATTTAATGAGTCTATTGGAAGTTGCACGAAAGTACACAACTAACCATTTCCAGTTATGATTGAATCAGTGTGCGAGCTTCCATGAACATTGATGTGTCTGATGGCATCTTCTACGTCATCAACAACTTCCATTGCGCATTCGAGTCCACCGTATTCGACTTTCAATGTTTTAGCAGGCACGGGTCCGAACGGCAGAGCCTTTGCAAGTCGAGGTCCGGCGTGAACATCTACCTACAAGTGTTAAACAAATGGCTTGTTAAAATACATCAATTTCGCATCACTTCCATGCTAATTCGCGGACCAAATACATGCGACATTTGGTCTTGACTAGTTCAATCTGGCTCCGAGAGGATTAGAAAAGAAGACAGGTTATTTTCATAACATTCAAAACACACCAATCAACGTATAACAATATTGAAGAGATTTGGGCATTACTAACGTTGTTATCTCTGAGTTCATCGAGAATTTGGTCAAATGCAGACGTTCTGAGCAGTTCTCTGTGGACTAACACTGTTTCCATTGCGTTGCAAGCAGCCGGATAATCACATTTGGAGTCGATTACTACAATAAATCAAGGCAAGACATAAAAGATAAATCTACCAATACATGCAGCATAAGTATTTAAAAGAATAATAACAGAAATTTGATGGTAGCAATAGAAATTTCACATACCAACTCTCAACGCCATATCCAAATCTGCATCTTTATCAACATAAACGTGACAGATTCCTTCTGAATGACCAAGAACAGGAATATGCTTGCTTTCTGATTGAATTTTACGGATCATTTCACTCGATCCACGTGGTATGACCAAATCAATGCAATTCTCAAGTTGCATCAAATCACTGACCCCTTCTCGTGTGCTTATCTATGGCAACAAACAATAAATACGTTGAATATCCAAGAATATCAACTCATGCTTTGCTTAACATATAATTTCCAACAGAACAATTGACCCATTGATAAATGAAACATGTCCTAAGGTGTGATCAAACAAAGAAAGTAGGCTTTATCGGAACTTGCAGACTATTGCAAATGATATTCATAAGATATCAAAGGAGATCGTAATAGGCCATAGAAGATTGAAATAAATCATCATAATATATCGTGATAGATCGTAATGGATCGTAATAGATCGTAAAGATTGTAGCAAATCATAATAGATCATCAAGGGTCATAATAGATCATAAAAGATCGTTAGATCAATTAGAAAAACAATCTATTATGCATTAAGAATATTTACCAGAGCAACTGCATGGGGACATCCCTCAGGGCCATGTATAGACAAGGCTTCTTGCACCAATGAAAACAAGTAATTGTTACTGTGATATGCTTCCTTGCCACCCTTGAGCAATAAGCCATTTGCAGTTGCTATTGCAAGTGCCGCAACCTGATAAGAAAAGCAATGCGAGCAAATGAGACCAAGCACGGTGTACACAATAAATTGATGCATTGATGTAAACGTGAACGAAACCTAAGATTATTGAACAATTGTCTGCCTACCTGTGGCAAAGCATCTGGTCTCGATTCAAATATTACCATTAACACACCAATTGGAACAGTGACTTGATTCAGTTGGAGGTTCTCGGCAACTCTTGTCGCCTTGACAAGTCGTCCGACATTATCGAACGAGTCGTCTGCGATCTTTTTGAGTCCGTCAGACAATGTTTTGATTTTGCTTCTTGACAGAGCAAGACGTGAGAGCAGAGGAGCGGCTAAGCTACCGCTGACACGTGCGGCATCGAGGTCTCTTTGATTTGCACTCAGTATTTCTTGCTCTCTTTCAACCAGCAGTTCAGACAAACGGTAAATAACTTCAGCTCTCTGCAAAGAAAAGCGTCACATATTTCATCAGATAAGTTACAATGTTCTGTATACAACATGAGGACGTTGCCTATACAAAAGCATGTTGTACATAGGCCATAGCTTATTGCATGAAACTGCAAAACATTCTAATGGTAGGATGCAATGAAAAAAGTACCTGTTGAGCAGTTAAAGCCTGTAATGCTCCACTCCCTTCACGAGCTGCAACAATAAAGTATCGTTTAACTGGATTAAGGCACAAGTCACATTACTGTACATGCATACACATATAGCGCAGCATACCTATAGTAGTCCGCTCTTACTCCTCGAAAAACCAATGATATAACGCTTACCTTTGATGGCTTGGTCTTCAACTGATGGACCAACTTTTTCAGCCAAAGTGAAGAACGTTCCACATCGTCTACCATCAACAATATCTTTGATGAGATTCGTTTCTTTGAATTCGCCATTCGCAATCACGACAGCGCAATTATTCTCGAGTGCCCACGTGGCTGCTCTTACCTGCAAAGAATTCAAAGCAAACAATTTAAAAAGAGCCCCAACACAGCATATTCTACAGAGAAACTGAGCTTTCAAAAGTTGAAGCCAGCAAATGGGCACATGAGAGCTGGCTGGTTCAATTATAATTGAATTGCGAATAAGAAAGGAACCTTTGATTCCATTCCACCAAGTCCAACTCTAGATTTCCCACCAAATTTGATATTCTCGATGTCTCCAGGTCTGAATACGTCAATTAGGCGAGAGTTTTCCTGATCCGGTGGCCCTGTGTATATACCATCGACATCAGACAGAAGGAGCAACAAATCAGCATTCATTTCAACAGCAAATAGGGCGGCCAAACTATCATTATCCTTCAAGCTGATTATCTGTCAAAAACAATGTCAGGTTAATGCGTCGGTGATTAACTTGTGCCAAGAACGATTTACCTTAGCGTAGTTTATCCTACCATATAGTACTTTCAAATTATGTTATACTTTTCAGCAATGCTGTTGTCGAGTCGTAAACCTATTCGGAGCCGCAAAATTGCCTTCACGAGTGCATTTCATGCCTTAGTTCAGGTTTATAACCTCAACAACATTTTAAAGTGCATGCATGTGTCTGCTAATTCTAATTTTAATCAAATTTGTAGGGCATAGGGTATCTAGTTGACTTGCTTAGGATTACGCATTTGTAATTCTATGATGACTTACCGTCTGTTGACGAGGTGTTAACTAAAAATAAAAATTTTACGCTAATTAAAATGTGCATTTATGTGGCTACGTTAGGATTAGTGGTTAAATTCATTTAGTCTTTGGTTAACTGCTATGCTGCTTAATTTAATGTGTGTTAGTGCACTTAACAATTTAACAATGACTATTTCCTGTGCGTAATTTTATTTATGGGTAAATGATTCCCTGGTGAACATGCGTGTAACTCCTAAAGTGTAATTTCGCGAGCAATAGCGAGAGACACTGCTTGTACCATTAGCATTCAGCGATCAATAAACCTTCCATCACTTCTGAAGCTCAATAACTGGACTTCTTGCACTGATTTTACAACACAAATGATAACGACACAAATGTTTTCTTTCTACTTACTCCAGTGAGGTCTTGATCTTGGCTTGGCGGCGGGGCAACTGTATCGTTAGCGTTTACAATTGGAATACAATGCATCTTCAACAATTCTTCCAAAGTCGTCTTCAAGTTCGCTCTGCTGTAAGCATCTCTGAAATCCGGCTTCGTCACCAAAACCTTAAATTTACAAATTTTAAATCCCAACACCTCGTAATATCAACGAATCAATCATGACGTTCATTAACATCCAGCTGGCAAATCCTGTCCAATAACCAATAAGCACAAAATAGAGAAAGAAGCAAAAGGGTCGCTCCTGCCCATTGAATGAAGTCCAAATTGTCGCGCATGCGTTAGCTGAAAACGAGGTTAAACATGTACCATTGTTTTACTAAGGTGGCGAGTACGGATATTGTCTCAATCCGAAAGCGAGTTTAAGATGATGCCACACAAAAGAAGTATGCTTCAAACACAACAAGAAGCGGACAAGAGTAACTCTTCTGTCTCCTTCTCTATTCTGTGCAATAAGAAAGAAATATTACGTCACAGCACAAATGCGATACGTACCTGAGCCACGGAAATGCCATACTGACTGAACATGGTCTCGTAAAGTGAAACGAGGCCTCCTTGTCCAACCGCTGCGCAGGCTCTTGGCTCAATATATGTACCCTTCTGCAAGACAATACATTTTATTAATCAATCAATGAAACGACACAGCAATTAAATCTGAAACAAATATTATCATGCGAATATGTTTTTGTTTGTCTGTTCAGTGATTGACATAATAAGAATAGAAGTTTATCATGTCATGAATAGGAGTGTTTATGCGTACAACGTTTCGAGATATACTTCTAAATACACGAGATGAATACTATCGCATTGTGTGACACTGAGAAATCAGTAGAATTCATTAAAATTCAAAAGAATCTTACCGGATTTGGAGATGGTCCACTTTTTGAATAGTTTAATGACTGACGCAAAGTTTGTTGCATTGACATCTCCCCTCGCAATCTTTGTTTGCCATAGGCAACAGCTCCACTTGTCACGACCATCATCTGCTTGCCAGAGTTTTGCAGCTCAGACACCTGAAACGGACACGACTCGTTAAATGGGCGGGGAATCTAATGGCCCGGGGCCACTGTGACTTCATTAAACACGGTTCCTCATCTCTGTACATATGTTCACAAACTCCGGGGTGACGTCACGATTATATGACGTCATGCTATCGTAGTGCCAGCAGCAAGCGAACCCCCAATATTCACCACCATCCCCCCTAAATAATATTGTTTGAAAGTCAGGCGAACAATTGATAAATCCATAGCCATTCACGCACGCCGACCACAAGAGGATAAAGTTTGGACACCATGTGTATGATGCAATATTTTGAATGAATTTCAAGAACACGTGTACTAGGAATCCACAGGGATCACATAAGATGTTTGTCTAATTTATTGGAGAAAAAACTTCCTGCGCAAATTAAATATTTGTTTATGAGAAATTTCAAGTCTTAAACTCGGCATTATCAACTAAGAAAGCTCGTAGAATAAAATAAAGAACTCTGAGAATAGTATAACTGTCCTGATCGGGGTTCAAGCTGAGGGAACGTTGTTGCTGGTATAAAAATGTCTATCCTTTGAAAGGTAACACAAATCCACCACGATACCAAAATTATTATACTGAAAGACACAACAAACCTGTTCAACTATGGCAGACAGTCTTCCAAGTGCCACTCCACATTCATCATCTCTTGTAACAACAGCAGATCCAAGTTTTATGACAATTCTTTTGGCATTTTTCAACTGATTTCTGTAGTGGAGTGCCATCTTTTTATGGCCTACTAATTGGCCCCCAGGCACGACAACGTTTCTTGAAAAATTCATCGAAGGCTGCCATAATCGACTAGCAGAGGAAAGAGCCGACTGAACTGATAATAGCTTCGTCAACATTTTGTATTTATATATCTTGATCTATTTTGTTATATCTCTTTCTTGTGTGGGTATAGCCAGAAGCAAGTCAGCTCTCTGTCAAATTCTTTCCTTCGCATATGGCAGGCAACAATAACAAAGAATATTGTATTTCCTGTTGTGAAAAGTTATATGACGTGTATTGGTAAGACTGGCTGCGAAGGAGCATACGGAGGTTGCTTAAAATAAAATTACAAAGAACAAGGAAGATAATAACACAAATTAATGAAATGATATGAAATATTTTGCCTGAAGATACTTGAGGACGTAACAAGAACTCTTTGTACAAAAGTTTTTGCTTCATTAACTCTGTTTCCTACGATAAAAATAGCATTAGAAGATTTCGGGATAGAATGAATGGAATATAATGTCCCCCCTTTCTTGCTTTTTTGCTTACTTATCATATCTGAAGAGAGGCTAGAGTACCACCTTGAAAATGGCTGACGGAAAGGAAGTTTCGTTTATGATTTAACCACTATATTATAGCTTTTAAGGTCCATCCAGATCTATCTAAGATCTATCCAAGATCTTCAAAATTTGTATTGAGCTCTAGTTTTCTTACTGTACAAATTTTAACGTAATTAGAGTCGAGATATCAAGATGGGACTGTTTGGGAAAACACCACAGAAGGACCCAAAGGAACAGGTATAAATTATAATATTTTCTCGACGATAAGGCCTTCACACCAGGGCGGCTGGTACATTTGATCTTATCAATGATCTCATTGTTTTTGTGCAACATGTTTAACCTGTGAAATACCTCGCGATGGCCGTGCGTGATCAATAATTTTGAAAATGTTGACAATTTTTGTCAACAAACGAACCAGTAAAGTCAGGGTCCTTAGTTATCTGATGTGACAAGATAACGCAGGCTAACCCTGGATCTCCCCCCATATTTGGGGTTGGGTCCTTACACTGTGATTGATTACATGACATAATATGACACTCCATATCCCAAGGGGGTCAAACGCTCCCTTTTTGGGATGTCTAGAAGAAATAGCCTTACCTTCATAACACTGTACGTTTTATTTTGAAAGGTAAGGGAGATGACTTCAGCTGTCAGAAAGGAAGGAAGAAAACTTGACAGGCAGATAAGATGTATGTTTTATCTTGTGCAAATGGTTTAGTGGATGTTTTAGCATAACACATGCAGACATCAGGTTGCTAGAGCGTGTTGTGTCTATTTCTCTTTTGCAGCCATAAAGATGGAAGAAGCAAAAGTTGAGAAGTCACTCAAAGATGCTGCTAAAAAGGGACAAAAAGATATTTGCAAAATTTTGGCTAAAGAGATTATCCATTCTCGTAAAGCTGTGAACAAATTGTATTCATCAAAAGCACAATTGAGTTCAGTGGAAATGGGCATGAAAAACCAACTAGGTATGTCACATTCTAATCCAATCTTGCAACCGTTTGCAATGATACAACAATGTCATACAGTAAAACCCACATATAAGAAACCACTTTTATAAGAACCTTTAAGCTAACATTTCTCTCAAACAATGCAAGAAACAATTGTGTTTGAGCAATTGGCTGGATGCAAAATTCGCAGGCTCTTACATGCTGGTTTTTACTGTACCTTAGTATCAAATGTAACTGAGGTATGATATGCATAACTGACAGTTGATTGAAAAAATTTGGTGAAGCCCTGTATTAATGATGTCCTCTTGCTTGTGTTTTAGCCACTCTAAGAGTGTCAGGCAGCCTTCAAAAGAGCACAGAAGTAATGAAATACATGCAAGCATTGGTCAAGGTTCCTGAGATCCAAGCATCAATGAGAGAACTTTCTATGGAAATGATGAAGGTTGAAAATACCTTCTTCCTGTCCTTGTACTTATTTAAAGCTCTTAGCTAGAAGCTGAGACATGTTGTATTTATTTGCATTCAACTCTACACAGGCTGGCATAATGGAAGAGATGATTGAAGATACGTTTGAAGGTTTGGAAGATGACGACATAGAAGAAGCAGCTCAAGAAGAAGTTGATAAAATTCTTTGGGAGCTCACCAGTGGTATGATAGATTTCATAAATTTCTGGCCAACTGTGCTTTCACTTTCAAAATATTGCAGGGAAACGTATTCTTCTTCATCTGTCTTCCGTCCTCACAAGCGAAGAAAATTTTGACCCTATTTTGACCATGCTACTTGAGCTCATCTTGATTTTTGTTTTGTTCAGGTGAACTTGGTAAAGCTGGTCCAGTTGCAACTGATGCTCTTCCGGTGAGTAGAAGTCTATTCCATATCAATCAATTGCTATGTGTAGCGAGTCTAAATTCACCATATGTTGAATGCTTGGGTCTTTGATGAAGGACACATATTTATTTCTGTTTATTGTTTTGCAATCTCAGTCTGAACCAGAAGGTGCAACAGCAATTGATTCTGACGAAGATATCTCTGAAATGCAACAACGATTGGAAGCTTTGAGAAGCTAGAAGCAACATTAATAAAAAACAGCGTAATTCTATTGTATTTTAGCAAACGTGGAAGACCATAGTTATCGTAAATATTTTCTCATGTCAGATATATTTTTGACGTGACATTCAAAGGCGCACGTTTGTGTCATTAAGTTACGTCTTGTTGCAAACTAATTGTATTATATCGAGCTATCCTTCAAGTTTTTAAGCGTAGAATTGCATGTGTAATCCTGTGTTTATTGATCTGTGTAAGTTAATTTCTATAAATTTTTTATACTAATTTGGAGCACAATGAAGAACTGTCACAAACCTCATTCATAACCACTTGTCTCAAACTTGTTTTTGCACCATGTTTCGACATCTCGCGCCATCTAGGGCTATTCTTCTCAATTTATAAATAGTCTGAAATGTCGGATTTGTATGAAAAGAAATATCATTGTATTCGCTAATAGCAATTGAAGACAAAAGCAAATGTAATAATAGATTTAGAATTCTGTTGCGATATTTAATACCTGGCACAAAATTCATTAATTCAATAAAAATAGATCCTTTTGTCATCCTCTGCTACAGACTATAAAAATATTTCGTTTATGGTTTATTTAACGACAATCTTATAGAAAATGGTCTAAAACCAGAATTTTTAGAGGCCTTTGTTGAAGAAGACTTCACCTGATTGGTGGCCATTAATTCTTTCATAGTTTGATCGTAATTCCGAGTCAAGATGCTGCACTGAAAGTGTGCTACAAAAAAAGAATGCGTTATTGAAGAGATGTTGTAAGTCAAAGATGTGATCATAAGATATGGGGATATGAACATGAAGGGGTTGAGTTTAAGAACCTACCATCTCTGAGGAAACATGGCACATCCAAAGGGAACCATGAAAGTTAATCTACAACATAAAACAAGATGAGTATTAATCGTGAACTAATGCCATACGTCTTGCAAGTATTGGCGACGTTATGATCAGAATTATAAGACGAAATCGAAGCCTACTCACGTTACTCCGACCATCATTATCTGCAGTGGGGCATGCATCACCTTGATTCTCTGGAAATGAACACGAAATTCGGTGCAAATTGGGAATAACCAGAATTGCAATGGATTAAAATAGGACATGTGTAAAATGTTTGATGTCATAGAGATTCAGAAAGAGAAACAGAGTGTGTATATACCTGCATAAAAGGATACCTCTCTAAATATTCCATAATAATTGGTACAATTACTGTAAGAGATAAATATAAATATATATATTGCTCAATATATCAAGAAATAATAAAAGATGTGTACGACTGAAAACAAAAGCGAATCCAGAGTCACTTCAAAATCAAAATCAGAGAAAACAAGATGGATGGGTGAAAAACGTTGGGTGAGCACTTAATTAATAATATAATATATCAATTAATTAATTAACCATATGTGAAGGCAGCGTCGTACTTGAAACAGAGCTCAATAAATTGAAGTGTAGAGCTAACAATACGGTAAATTAACAAATATAAAAAAGTATAAAGAAGCATACGAATTAATTAATTATTATTCAAGTCGTTAACTACTTACACATTCCAGGTGCAGCCATGGTAATTCTTGAAGTAACAACTTGGAGAATGGCCTTTGAAGCAGCTCTTGTTGAATTTCCAATATAGTTACCATTCTCATCAAACACTGCTATTCCATGAGATAATTCCCTACACAAAAAAGACACAACATCGGAAATCAACTATAAAAAAACCGTGACATGTACTGTCAATACTCAATAATGTTAATACTGTTACTACTCAATACTGGTCTCAATAGCAATCCCTTGAATTCTCAATAGCGATACATCGCATTGAATATGCAATGCAATAGGTAGACACACAGTACGGTATCAACCAACGGCACTGAATACCTTTGTCTCATGAATGGAATGTTGACACAGTTAGCAGCAGCAACAGCGGCGAATGGAACGAATCTTGCCATCAAAGGAGGAGCAGTCTACAAGAAAATAATCAACATCATTATTGAGAGCATATTCATTCTGGATAAAACGTTGAAGAAACAATGACAGGCTTGAAATACCTAGCATAATGATATATGTGATAATAGTTACAGAAAAGCAAGAGAGATAAAAGAAAATATGTTTGTGTTTCACTGCTCCATGATAAGAAGTTTTGAGGGATATTTCACTTATGTCACATTCGTAAATACTCCTGTTTGCGACATGATAAGCTTCTATTCTTATTGTGACAAAAAATAACCTTTGAAATAAGCTTCTATTCTTATTGTGACAAAAAGACAACCTTTGTTAGAGAATTTAAGGCAACTGATACAATGGTTGCTGTTGTTGTTGCGGTTGCATAAGCTGCACCAATTTGTCTGCAAAGAAATACAGTAGTCATAAGAAGAATGAGATCACAAGCGAAGCTTCAATCAACAAGTATAAATAAGTACAAACAAGCATAAACAAGCATAAACAAATATAAACAAGCATAAGCAAACATAAACACATATAAACAAGAATAAACAAGTATAAAAAGCATAAGGACGTATAAACAAGAAAAAGCAAGTATAAACAAGCATAAGCAAGAGTGAATAATTTAACGTACGTGTTTGTTACTTTTGATTTAGCATTTCTGTTCGTATAATTCACAAAAGCATTAAACGATTGATTCACCCATTGCCAGAAAACAACTTGTGGCACTGTCCTGGTGTAAATAATCAAATGAGAAAGAATAAAAACAAAATACTATCCCAATAAACAGCAATGATAATGAGATGCTATGCTCACTTGTAGAATTGAAGAAGGCATCCAGTGATCAACATCCCCCCGGGAACTTGAAACGACATGCGGCCAACTGTCTTCATTTTCTCACCAGTGTCAGGGTGAAATGCAGATGAATAGAGCTTCTTGGCGTACCATACTTGCTCCTCTGTCGTACCTGGTGGCTCATTACCGAGTCTACAGTTAATAAAAGAGATAGCAACCTTGAGTCATATTGAAAAATAAAGTAATTCTAAAGTGACTCACCACAGGATAAAGTAGAAGGAAACAAGAGTGCGAAAGTCACAGATATAGCTAATTGAAGCGAATCAAACAAGACCTCATAAACAAGTTCAAATACATAGTGACGATTGCTTATATAAACATATACGTCATTGAAGTTTGTTTACGCAGGCACTCGTGCAATATTAATGCGAAATCAGAAGCACGAGAAATACCTGTATTGCTGCAGCAATTTGCTTGCATTGTCAAGTTCTTCTTCCGAGCAAAGAGCAGTTCTGGGGTCAGTGATGCTGAAGAAATGTTTCAATCTGCCAAGAAAAGTATCCTGACTCCATCTAGGGGCATCTAAGTTAACCCTTCCTCCAGAGTTTACAGCCGCCATTGATCCCTGTAACATAGCAGTGATAAACAAGTTAAGGCGATCAAATAGACAGCTCTCGAATCAATTCGTAGCTCTTTGAAGTCGAGACTCCAGTACAATCTGAGATCTCGCGAGACATGAATCAAGTTTAAATAATTCAAAAGGTATTCTAACATATATTCAAAACAAAATAATAATATTCTCTTGATATGATAAATATTTTAAGCGCCCATTATGTTTGTCATGCAAATTTGTCGAAACATAACGCAAATGCGTGTGTTTATGCAGAAATATGAATACGGCTATGTAAGATTGTGCGCAAAGCACTCTCCACACGGTAATAAAAACATCGACTTAAAATTGCTTTGGGAAATCCTGTTGGTTAATAAAGCAGCGCGCTCGTATCAGTTGAGAAGCAGATCTGAAAGTTGTCAAAAGTACAGTGTAGCAAATATTCGTGGCTAATATACGTTCGGATTCTGACATTGCTGGAAATATATAGATGCAAGAGACGTTGTGTGGAATATTGTGAACGTTAATTACAGATGCAACATTTGAGAATGGCTGGCGAATTGAATCAAAGTACGTACACACAAAACCAAACTAATGCGACCATGGAAAAATGGGAGTTGAAGTTTTGTTACAATGCTTTGGTATGGAGGTTGATATTAACGAATTATCAATCTTACGCAATAGCAATTTGCATCTTGCTCGTCTCAATTTCAACAGTTTTAATAAACGTTGCTCTCTTCTTGGGACTAATCAAGACCAAACAACCGAAAAACAACTCAACTGTTTACACTAAAATAAGTGCAATCTCTGGATTCGTAAGTGGGTTGACGGGACAGCCATTGTATATTATTTTATTTACAGTTTATTCAGATAAACGAAATTGTTGGTTGGAAATGGTGGCTATTTTCACCATGCAGTTCAACACGCATGTACTTGGATACACAATATTATTACTCGCAATAGATCGGTACTTCCACGTGCGCGTGACCACTGGGAAATGGGCTCTGGGGGTCAGCAAAACACTTACTTCCAAACTTGGCTCATACTCACAATTAGTAACAGCGTTCTTATTGTCCATTCTACACGGACTTACTTCGACATATTTCTTTGGATTCAAAAAAGTTTACGCTTTGAATATTACGGTGATAGTGATTAATTTCATCATTGCAATTGGGGTCTATGCTGCATACCTCTGTTTGTATAGAAATATCAGAAAACACGTAAAGCAGACGGCTTCTGTTTTAAGCTCGGTCGAAAATTCTCCGAGAATAACTGGCACAACTGTTCCAAGGAAGAAATCCACATATTTTGATGAATTCACGAAAACAATATCAATGATTCTAGTGGCAAGCATTTTGTGTTATTTGCCGTTTTTTGTCATGGACTTTTGGACTGGTTGGTATACATTGATATTAAAAATTGCAGCACCTCAGAAACTCAGATTTGTTTACTACTTATCAGCTGTGCCCATAATGTTCTACTCCACAGTCAATGGATTTCTGCTTCTTGTTAAGAATCCCAAAGCATTGAAGTTTGTTCTTGGAAGAAAGTTAAACTCGAATGTACGGTCATCTGTAGCCGCATCAATAAGTAACAAACATCACCATCAAACAACATTGCCACTGGGAAAACTTTTCCATTCACGCGAAATGGCGAACAACTCGAAGTAAACTTAAAAACATAATATGCCGCCGGATCAGATTAAAAACAAAATATTAACAGGCAGATAAGTCCATGGATGATGAAGGAAAAACATGAAATTGTTTCTACCTTGGCTGGCCATTTGCTGCATGAATGATCCAAACACGGCAGATACTTCTTGACGTATTGATCTTTGAATATCCATTTGAACTTCAAAGCTCATTTGCATCATACGCTTCATTTCTTCAAGTTGTGTCTTCAAGTCTGAGATTTCGCTTGACATGTTCAATTGAGCTCTGTTTGGGACGGTTGTGCTTGATACATTTCTTCTTGTGGCATTGTTTGTTGCTGGCAGTGCAGAACGTGGTTGAGTTGGCAAAGATCTAATGAATCGTTGTACTATCTCTCCACCACCAACAGACCTTGCTCTCTCCTACAATGCAAAAAAGAATAGCAAATCAAATACCCAGCCAGTAAAAACCATTAATCCTATTGTAATCCTATTGTAATGCTTTTAAAGAAGTAGTTCTCAGGGATTGGCAGTGTGTGCCACTCCTATAGTAGTAAGTTTTATCATATCAATGATGGAATTGCTTTCTGCTCTGCGACTCGCTGTATAGCCAACAATTAACATCTAAAATTCAACAACACCATATCTCAACAACAAAGAAAGTACAACAGCCATGCCTGTACAAGTCTTTCCAGATCATTTCTGAAGTCTGCATTAAGAGCTGAGCTAACAACATGCAAATGGTGCAGTTGTGCAAGATCCTCTTCAATCGTTTCACTCAGCATTTGCACACCCACTGTTACAGCTCGCTGCATTTGCTCAATGTCACTAGCAGCATCAGAGAAATCGTTGTGATCTGTCACGTTACTAGTGACAGAAACTGCATCGCTTTCAATTATGCTACTCAACAATGGAGTTGATGTTCCACTTTGATTTGATCTAGTAATAAAAGAACATTAGATCAAGTCGGTGGTATTCGTGGTATTTGCTCTCAAATTTCTGAGATAAAAAATGACATGTTACTATATGAACAATGCGCACAAAGCATACCTTGAATTTACTGGCAATCTCCGTGGTAGCTGACTTGAAGTTGTAGACAGCCTTGATGCAAGAGACTGTTCTAAGGCAGACCTAAAAGCATGCCTTCTAAGGCTAGACGTGACGATGCTTCTTTGCACAAGATTTTGCACATCATCAGGCAATGACCTTGCAGTGTTATTTGTTGCATTGTTTGATGGTTCAGAATTTCTTGTGAAGAATTCTGATAGTGTGTCCCTTGCATTGCCAGATGTTACGATTCTTGAGCCATTCTGAAGCTGGTCAAGCTCAAATGACCTTTCTCTAAGAATAAAAGAGAAACTTGGTTATGATAACTACAATGCATATTTATATGCTGAAAGTTATATGCAGGCTTTACGTAAACTAAAACAAAGAAGAGGAAGGGTTAGGTGAAGTGAGGTTTGGATGGAATGCAAGAGGTGATAATCCAGACCAGATGACGTAAAGCTGTGGGATGAATTAGTGGAAGCAAAATTGTAGAATGAATGGTAGGTATGGTGCAGATACAGCAAAATGACACTGTGAAGTAGACTTTGAGCTTTCTAGACACAAGATTTTCAAGAATTTAAAAAACATTTTATACCTCAGAATTCTCTCTAGTAAAAGATCGCCCCCTTCGAAACCCGGCTGGCGATGGTTCCAGACATTTTCAGACGTGTTTTCAGAGCTTTCCTGAACAAGAAATGCAACCTCTGGAGGGGGAGCAGGCCACTCAACGTCAACATCTTCGACAGCTGCAAAAATCGAATCTGAATCTCCGAATATTCCACAGCAATCGTCCCCAAAAAGATCATCAAATGTATTTGACTTCGTGGATATTTTGGAGTCTACATCATCTGAAAAGGAGGAATCAGTATCACAGCCTTGTTTGATATTTGATCTTGCATCTGAAGAGCAGCACGGAGCAGAAGTATTTTCATTTGCAGCCACATCAACATTCTTTGGGCCTAAAACCCAAGAACAACTATCATCTTCACTTCCATCATTTTGAAAAAGATCTTCCATTTCGGTAGTTTTCACTGTATGGGTTTGTTCTGCCATGCTCTCCTGCTCCAAGTTTTTCTCAGACTGGCGACAGAATGATCATATCCTTGTAATTATCGTTGAAAAAAGTCCTTTGTCATCAAAAAATAAACATGAGTAATTTCTATTTTCGTTTATTACGACATACAAGGAAGTGTTTATACAATGACGTAATATCGTGCCATAAATAAATGGTCTCACTCTGATGTAGACAAATTCCAACAGAGACAAAGGGGGTTCGGTTTTGGGCAAGGTTATGGTCTGCAGAGGCAAAAATAAAAAATAATCGATTAATCAAACAAACAAAGCAAATAATATGAAAACTAAAAAAGTGACTATTTAAGAACAGTTTTCATTGCACTTGCAATAAAAAAAGGTGTAACACATTTCTGGTCTGCTACAATGGTCAAGATAGAGTCATGAATATCGCATTCGGCATTCTGCATATTGCATTAAATGTCTTAATAATTTGAATATCAATGTTGATCTAAATTCTTCATCGTTAGAGCTTCGACTTTCTCCCTACAAATAAAAAGAATTTTTAACAGTTAATTCAATGATAAAAGCATTTTTCTTTCTCCTAGCCCGGAGCTGAACATAGTGTATCCAAGAAATGTTACTCACTTGATTCTTTCATCTGATTCGAATGCCTCAAAAATCAGTTGCCTTTTTGCTGCAGATAACTTGTATTCATAGTCGGCCATCTTCTTCAAAGTTTTCTAAAAAAAACAATCAACATAAACGTCAAAAAACGTTTACAGGGAATTAGGAATCTAATGTGAAATCCACGAAATATAAATGACTTTACTTACAATAACGAACTTCTCGTCCTTGTTTTCAATAGACTTTTCCAGGAGTGCTGACATCATCAGAAAACTAACTCAACAAATGATCAAAAATAAATAACTCGTGGGGCAATGGACAAAAAGCACCAAGGAAGCCATGACAACAAGATCCCACGTGCATTATACTAGCTATCCATCATGGATATGCGAAATCCATTATCTGAGGTTTTCAGCATATTTTACTTATCTTTTCTACATTTATCCATATAACGTCATGTAAAATTACGTCATGCATACTCCTGCGCAGTAGCCCAGGAACGATGCAATAGGCCTAAATTAATCGAATGACCAAAACAATAGTCGAATTAAAAATCTTGGATGTACTAGATATAATATGTGAGCTCTAATTAAAGGTAAGTGACAGGGTTTTGATATCCCAAAAGCTTACTGAAACATTAGCTGATGCAACACTTCTCCAATTCGAATAGAAACGCAGTTGTGGCAGATCACCATTATTATACCTATACCGATACCTATCTCTTATACAAGTGAATCAATTCAAAGAATTATAGCGGTCTGATATTCTGTTACATATTTAAAGTGACTTAGCCTGAAAATAATTGATTTTCTTCGTTGTGGAACCTTTAGCAAGCAAAACCGTGTGGCGTTACATAAGTTGAAATTTCAGATTTTGGTAAAGTTCTGGAATACTTCAGTAAAATCTCGTGTTGCATCAGCTAATATTTCAGTAAGGTTGTGGGATGTCAAAACCCTGTCACTTACCTTTAATTTGAGCATACATATTATCCAGTACATCCAAAAGTATTAATTTTTACAACGTTCTTTGTAATTCAATAAATTTAGGCCGAGTCCATCGTTCCGCAATAAATCATCAAATCAACCAGCGTCACGTCACATGTGCTCCTGCGCAGTACCTACATATATGCCACTGCGCATACTGACCACCTTTCACCTCAGCATGACGTAACCCTAACCCTAACCCTAAGCCTAACCCTAACCCTTACCCGAACCCTAAGGCCAATGTATCAATCAGCGTAACGTCACATATGCTCCTGCGCAGTACCTATATATATGCCACTGCGCATACTGACCACCTTTCACCTCAGCATGACGTAACCCTAACCCTAACCCTAACCCTAAGCCTAACCCTAACCCTAACCCGAACCCTAAGGCCAATGTATCAATCAGCGTAACGTCACATATGCTCCTGCGCAGTACCTATATATATGCCACTGCGCATACTGACCACCTTTCACCTCAGCATGACGTAACCCTAACCCTAACCCTAAGCCTAACCCTAACCCTAAACCGAACCCAAAGACCAATGTATCAATCAGCGTAACGTCACATATGCTCCTGCGCAGTACCTATATATATGCCACTGCGCATACTGACCACCTTTCACCTCAGCATGACGTAACCCTAACCCTAACCCTAACCCTAACCCTAACCCTAAACCGAACCCTAAGGCCAATGTATCAATCAGCGTAACGTCACATATGCTCCTGCGCAGTACCCATATATATGCCACTGCGCATACTGACCACCTTTCACCTCAGCATGACGTAACGCTAGCCCTAATCCCAACTGATACATCGGACACTGTCAGTAGTATTACGTCATTTATACTCCTGCACAGTGGCCTATATATGGCACTGCGTATACACACCCACCTTTAGGACATTTAAATTAGAAATTGAACAAAACACAAATTAAATGTCCTCATCAGGTTTTGAACCCGTGGTCTCAAGGTTAGTGTGCAGGAAAGTTACCGGTACTCTACAGCTTCCTAACAGTAGAGAAAAGTAGAAGTCCAAAGGAATCAGCGCACCAGACATATAATCAACCTTCACTCATTTAAATCATACAATATCTGATGATTTTTTACAATAATTACGGCCCACCCAATCTTTTCCAGTTAAGATGCCCTTCAGCATGAGGTACACTAAAATCAAAATAATTACCTTGGCGTGAGATTCTTTTCTTCGAATAACAATATAGTTTTCCTAAAGGGAAAAAGAAAATCAGAAATAGAAAGTAAAAACCCTGTTCAAATATTTTTCATCAAGCAAAAGCGATTGAATAGTGTCTATGATTATGGATATCAAAAAACAATGTTCTAGCTTACCAAGCATCTTCAAAAAGTCCGTTGAGAGCATATAGACGGGCAATCTGCCCGAGAACGAGGCTTGTCATTCTGAAATGAAATGAATACGAGGTTAATATGAGCATGGTATTATTATCACAGTGCAGAGGCCTTGATATATGCCTGGAATTGTGACAAACAGACGTTTATAGCTGCATTGATATGAGCGTGGTCTTGTTAAATCTTTTTACATTGTATTGTGGCCCGCATAAAACAGACAATGTCACAGTAGGCAGTGGTATATCATAATTCAGTATGATACATACGGTATGTCAAACATTGCCATCCATCTCATCATATCAAGAGCAGTCTCAAGACAATCTTTATGCATCTAGAAATAAATATTATAAAGAAATGCATCAAAATGGATAAAGAAACAAATTAATAAATTTTGCGCTATGTGATAATAAAAATAAATGACGTTTCGAGCATTGCTCGTATTCAGAAAAAAATTTATTTATTTGGCTGAACTGCACTGAATGTAAACAAAGATTTATTCATGATAACAGTCGTCATCTATCCAGTGCAGCCAGCATGGCAAGTATGAAGGTTATTGCCCACCTCTGTTGGCATTTTAGAACCAAATGCCAGGAAAATTCTTTCGCACACTGGATATGCAAGTCTCACTCTATTATTTTTCATATCTGTAAAAAAAATAAATCCATGACCCTATCAAACCAAGAAACAGAGCTCAAATATCTATGATATGTCAAGGAATATTTGACCGAGCAGGTTTCGTACCTTTACATAGCTTCGTGATTCTCTCAGGCTTCTCTCCTTTCTCCAATCTACGAAACAGCTCTGCAAAAACCCAATCTCGTGGAACAACTTCCTGGAAATATACAAATAAAGACGTGTATTCATCTTGATATCAATAACTGCAGCAGATGAGTAATTAAACGAATATTCATACTGACATTAGGAACAAGACGATCATATTCTTCAAATACGAGATCGATGTTCTTTTCCGCTCGAGCCAAGGCACAAATGTAATTTCCACTGCAATAAGCAAGAATGAAAACGTTTCAAAACAAATTGGAGAACATCCTAGTCAATGCAGTACTTTAGGGTGAACTTGAAAAACAAATTCAAGCAAATTCTTGGGGTGAAAGTACTACAAAATGAACTAAAAGACAATTCCACATACAGAAAAGCACTTGTTGTTTTGGCAAGTAATCCAAAATTGCCACCATTTTTTATCAATGCAAAAAGACGCTTTGCAATATCTGCGTCACCAAAACTTCTTGCCTAAAATCAAAGCAAATTATTTAATAATAAGAAATTGTAACATTTTTTGGACAAATAAAGCAAAAAGAAATGTAACGATATTTGT
Source organism: Sanderia malayensis (assembly GCA_013076295.1). Lineage (NCBI taxonomy): Eukaryota > Metazoa > Cnidaria > Scyphozoa > Semaeostomeae > Pelagiidae > Sanderia > Sanderia malayensis. Next base: position 2,689,774 of record RQOL01000531.1, on the reverse strand, counting down.
CATACCAAATTCATAGCGACACTGAAGAACTCCGCTGTTAAAAAATAAAAATAATTTAAATGAAAATAGTGGAATAAACAAATTCAAAAACAAGAAACATTTTATAACAAACGGATAAAAATAAATGACTAGGCATACAAAATATTCATCAACCATGCCATTATAAAAGGCTTGTTGAGCAAAATAACACTTATTCTTATTAAATTAAGGTTCCAAAACAATTTCAAATAACTTCCATCGCTATAGAATAAATTCCCAATGAATTAAACCAGGAAAAATACTCACTATCCTTGAGATCTCTGATTGCTAGAGGTCCTTTCTGCTTTTCAACACTGTTTACAATCTCTTGAAGTAGTCCATACTTCTCCCATTCTATAAGAAAAAAATTTATTTAAATTTATTTTTCTATAATGTACATAGTTCTTTCGTATATGACCAATTAAGTGTCACTGAGTACCCCCCACTGCATGCATCTACTTACTTCTGGAGCCATGTGATTCCAAAACGTAAAGGTAACTGCCAAGGGATGGCTCCAAGCCACTGGCAAGTATTTCCCTCATTATCATGCCGGTTTTAAGTGGTGCCTCGTTCTCAAGTTTTGATGCCAGGTCGAGTAATGCATTGTATGTGACTGAAGGAAAGAAAAGAAATATGTTAAAAAGATAGAGAAACGTTATTGTTATTATGTTATTATAACGAAATGTAAACAAAATGCAAGAAATGTAAAGTGTGGAAAGCTTACCAATATCTGGTATAACAGTGGCATCATCTTTTATCTTTTCAACAAATTCCTAAAATCAATTAAAAAGGGTACTACATTTCCATTAACATTGAATGCAAAGAAAGGCAAGCTTTTGAAAGAGCACAAAAGATATTCGTATTTCAAGCTACATAGAGAATTTAAAATGAATACATATGAACTAGGGAAAATGATTTTCCCCAACAATAAAATTAAGATGAATTAGGGAAAAGATAAGATATTGTACCTGTGCCAAATTCCATTTTGCTCTCGTATCGCCAACTTCATCATTTGAAATCACATTGCGCAGAAATTGATTGTAAAGAAATGTTGAGGCTGTAATAAATTTAAAATTCCAGTATAAGAAATCTTTTAGTTTTCTCTTTAGTAATAAAATTTTTTAAGTACTGGAAGATATCAAACACCATGCATGATGTAAAATAAAACATTTTGACTCATAAAAGAAAATAAAATCAAAAATAATATTCTCCCGTGCGGGGAATCGAACCCCGGCCACGGCGGTGAAAACGCCGGATCCTAACCACTAGACCACACGGGAACTGAAGATGGAGGAGGAAAATAAGGTTTTATAATTGACAATAGCCATTGCGATACCTTTATGTCCATTGCTTCTCATTTCGCCAAGATATTTGCAAGCACTATCAAATTCACCATGCTAAAATAAAATCATAGATTTCAATAATAGTCGAGCCACATCAATAATAGACTATTAGCAATGGAATTGAAGAATATGATACCTTCAAAAGACCAAGAATGAAGGCTTCATAAGTTTCAGCATTTTTGTCATCCATGTTGGTAAATAATGTGGCTGCCAGGCTGTTCTCGCTGGAATCAAAATAAATCGCTTTATTGTTGGCAATTTGTATTGCAAGACCACAAATAAATGAGCTACTTACAATGAAGAAGTTACTATAGAATATAACCTGAATATAACCAAAACTATAAAATATAACCCTACTACTCAAAATAATTGAAATTAATTATTACCTTAGAAGTTTCCTTGTTTTAAATCCATACGTTCCAGTTCCCTAAATAGAAAATAATTAATATTCAAAACTAAATTGAAATAAGTTCTGCAAATCAGGTTGTAATTTTATGCATAAAATACGGTATTTACTCGAGTGAGCGCCGCGGCGCTTATTTAATTTCCGGTACTTTTGGTGTGGTGCTTATTCGGGGCGGCGCTCTAGCGGAGGGGCGCTAACTCGACTAAATACGATAGGCATCCGACTTTGCAAGGATGTGTTAAAATGAAGCAAGCAGCATGTCTTACTGATTTATCAGAGGATGCGTCAATAGCTTGCCCTTCTTCATCGCTACTACTGTCACTATCAGACGAACTTGATGAAGAATCAACCTTTTCCAGTTGCTGTGGAAAAGAAGAAGATCAATCAATCAAAAGGATTTTTTTACTAAATATTTACAACCTTGATTATTTTAACATGATAGATAATAAAAATGTGACAAAAATTCGCAAAGATAATGATGCAAAGATTACAAAAAGAATGTGAAAGCAATGCCAAATACTTGCATTGGAAGATTGAGCGATTGTGTTCTGCATGCCAATGCCATGAAATGCAACAAGATCAAGAAAAGCATTCATTGAATGCAAGCTTAGCTTTTCACCTAGAAAAAAATAAATTAAAGTAATATTTTATATTGAAAAAATGCATTGATAAACGAAAAAATGCTGTGATTCAAGAAGGATGTTTTAACCTTTCTGTTTTAGGACTTCGTATAAAGAAACTGCATTTTCAACATTGTCTGTCTTGATCAGATCTATGAAAAATAACAAGTCATTGTTAAATTACATAAGCTCAAGGTCGGCATTAGGTTAGCAAAGTTATATCATTAAAATTATTTGGCATACAGTTTAATGTTTCTTCGTCTTCCAGTTCTTCAAATGTTGTATACTCATCTGGCCATGCCTTTAACAGAAGAGCATAAATACGTAAGCACATGAACATCAAATTCAATGTACACTTTCTCATTATAAAACACAATTGTGTTGGATAATACTCACAGGAACTGGCTCCCTTAGCTTGAACAGATCAGGATATTTTTTAATAACAAATTCGGCAGCATCTCTTCCTGATTCCAAAGCTGCAAGATATTCCCTCTACAATAAAAAGTATACAATTATTTGATCAAAATTCAGCATCATTATTCCTGCAGCAGTAAGTGCATTGATAAAATTAAAATGCCACTAACTTACCCTTGTGTAATCTGATCTTGGTGTCAGATATGCATCTTCAAAAAATCCTACATCTGGTGAACCAGGCACCTAAGCATAAAAAATACCATTGAGAAAGCTTTAAATCTATACTACAGCTAGTGATGAATCATCATATTTGATATGATGATTTATCACTAGCATATATATATAGAAAACTGATATTCACCTTCTTAACAGTGGAAGACAGTGCCTTTAGCACTGCAAGTGGGTCTCTAAGATCAAAAGTAAATATGGCTTAAAAGAATTTAGCTTCATTTTAACATATAATGACATCCATAATGTAATCCGTATCTGAGTACCGGTCTGCAGAGTGTGGCACTTTTCGCCGAGATCTCGGGTGCACAGAGATGTGCTGGCCAAGTGCCAAGTGCAAAAAAAGTTAGAATAATTGTCAAGTGCACCTTTCAAGTGCAGACAAAATGCGGTGAAGGGCAAAAATATTGCGAAAATGAAGCGGAAATTTTAGATTTAGGCCTGGAACAGACATTGTCTCAAAGCTCAAGTGCCCTGTGTGTGCTGCAAATATTTCAAGTGCGCCCTCAAGTGCGGCCTAAACTGGAGATAAAAAATTCTCGGGTGCGCCGCTGCCACACTCTGCAGACCGGTCTGAGTATAGTCAAAAATGTGAATATAATAAATAATAAACACATTGCCAAATTTGACCCTACCGTTTTTTCTTCTGTCTGGAATTCTGTTTGCTATCCTCATGCTCTGAAAGCAATACACACACATCTAAATTTCTAGCAGTCCATAAATCTACATGTATACTTATTGACTATGAAACTTCATCTGATGAAATATATGGGGCCTAAGCAGGGGGCGGGGCAGCAAACGGTCATCGCCAAAATCTTAGGCTGCTCATACCTTCCAGCTTTTTATCCGCCTGAGCTGCAAAATATCTACAAAATAATGTATGATTTTTTAATTTTACTTTGCGCAAAAAATAAAACTCCAACATTTGCGGATAGATTTGCAAAACTCCACGAAAATAAGGCCTAAAAAGGCTTTATTAGCACGTGGCGCACGTGGTTGGCCTAGCCAACAATCCAACCCAATACAGCATTCTGCGATGCAAATGTAATACATTAAACAACAACACTATTCAAGCAAAATTTATTCAGTCTTACCTTGTCGTTCGAAGCTGATATCTTGGAAAAATTCTAAAAAGTCGACAGGAACAGCCGTAAATTCCTTTTGCATTGGCGGCCATGACAGTACACTACACTGTGATCTATTTTTTGCACCCATTTGTTATTGAGTTGAATTTTCGTGATGACATCACTAACTGCACAGTTCCAATGCAGACAGATAAAAAGATGTTTCAAACTATATTTCTTATAATTAATAGGATATATTCATTCAAGAAGTGGTTTAAATAATACTATACATCATGAAAAATATCAACAATACGTTACTAGATAACTAGATTATCATTTATTACTTGTTGTTAAAAGTTATCGATGTGATGAAAATAACAAGAAACCGAGTTCTCTTTATTATAACTTAGCTACATCTTTAGTCTACTGGTAGTTCCCTCTCAGAAGCCAACATTAACAAGGGCGACAACGGATCCGTCTTCTTGAAAGCTGAGCACAGTTATTCCAGATATGACATCATCACTCTGCACGAAATGCAATGCTGCTTTGCGCATGCGTTTACTGCAGAACGTTTGCATGAGTGGGTTGATAGACTGTCTGTTGATTAAATTCTCCAAAATCACTTTGCTCTACAAAAGGGATTGGAAGCAATTTCATCAGAATTACAGTTTTAAAATCTACAATCTGAGACTCATTAAGAAAACCTCTTTTTATTACTATTACTAACAGCTAATATCTATGTTTCTATGTTTCTATGACCCACCAGAAAGTGATCAGGATGAAATAATGCATCACATCGTGGTCTTTTGTTCTTCCCCTTGGCAGCTCCATTTCTAATAGAAAGAATCTTAGTCCAAAACATTGGAAGGACAGGCTCAATCTGACTCCAGCCAATCTCCTTCAGCACGGAGGAAAATAGTTGTCTTGACAACTTGATGTTGTCTGAAATGAAAAGAAAGCATTTTGGTCCTTTTAGATACAAATGTGCGACAAGGGTATGGGGCGCCATAGTGGACAAAAGTAGGTCAAGAACAGAATGTTGGGCCAAGAATTTTCGATTAGTAGTCAAGAACTTGCTATCAGTAGTCAAGAAGTTTCGATCAGTAGTCAAGAATTTGCAATCAATAGTCAAGAATTTATAATCAACAGTCAAGATTTGCGATCAATAGTCAAGAAGTCTTTATCAGTAGTCAAGAATTTGCAATCAACAGTTGAGCTCACAAAGTAAGGAAAACATGGTCAAGATGTTTTTTCTTACAAAGGCAGAGCCATTGCCATGACACGTGGCATCCGTCTGGTCCGCATTATACACTGCTCATGGTGCACATTTTACTTTTTGTGCCAGAAACTTGAAAATATCGCAGAATCCACTTTAATTCAATTCAATTCATAAAGCTGCATGCTCTTTTTTGCGAAAGCTTCGTAAAATTAAATTATCATTGTTTTGTTTATTGTTTTCTCGGTACTAGTTACATGTGTCAACTGTGAAGAATTGGAAGAATTCCTTACTGAAGTAGGACCTTTTCTTGAAAATTTACAAAGGAATTACTATATCTGTGATATCAATGGAATGGAATACGACATCAGGAAGTTAGACCAATAATACATCGAAATTTTTGCAGCTCTTTAAGTGTTTTATTAACGGTTCAAGGGGCACCTTTGCTGTTAACACAATCGTTAGTGGTCTTGCAAACAGAACAGTCTACGGAAATGTAAATATGATATATCTAAGAAATTTGTTGTTGTTGCTGCTCGTCACTGGTAAAATGTGGACCAGACGGATGCCACGTGTCATGGCAATGGCTCTGTCTTTGTAAGAAAAAACATCTTGACCATGTTTTCCTTACTTTGTGAGCTCAACTGTTGATTGCAAATTCTTGACTACTGGTCGAGAATTCTTGACTATTGATCGCAAATCTTGACTGTTGATTATAAATTCTTGACTACTGATCGAAGATTCTTGACTACTGATAGCGAGTTCTTGACTACTGATCGAAAATTCTTGACTACTGATTGCAAATTCTTGACTCAACATTTTGTTCTTGACCTACTTTTGTCCACTATGGCGCCCCATACAAGGGAAACGTAAAAAATCAAAGGCATTATTAGCCTCTTGGTTGTTTACATTATGACATGGGAGTAAAAGCTATGTTCTTCATGGTCCATACCTTGAAAGCCTGTAGCATTTTTTAAGTGGAAAATCTTCGTTACTCGACTGGGCTTGCTTGAAGACTCAAATTCACTTTCAAGGTGTTGAAAAGCTGATTGAAACGTCTTTGACTTCTCAACTGGAAGAAAAGATTTATTATAAGGAGGATATGAAGTGTCTGTCTTGGTTAACCATTTGGCTTGCTATCTCATCGATAACAAACTATGAATTGATGAATGAAAGTCAGAGTCGAATATCTAATTTAGAAATGATGGGGTGAGCTATTAGTCTAGCCGTTTCATTAACAAAGCAAAGCTGATCTGATATGATTGATCATTTGTGAAGCTCAGTCCTTGAGGTTCCTGACGGGTGAAGATGTTGGCACATCCTTCTAGTTCAAGAGCAACTATACCACTGTTCATCCCAAATCTCTCTCGTGGTTTTACGTGCTTCAAGCTTCAAAGTTCAAAGTTTAAATACATGATGAAATCAAAGACATATTGTTTTGAGATGATTGCAAAACTTTGACTGCAACATAATCAGATTTGCCCAGGGTTCGTTAAGTTTTTAGGGCAATTGTTTTACGTTTGACCATGGCTAGTCATGCCAATTCAATTTAAACGTTCAACTCGATTATGTGGTTGGTTTTCTTATATTCAGTAGACTTCTGGTTTAATTTGAAAATATAATCAACATTTTAATGCATCGAACAGAATCAATGAGAAAAATCATAATAGTGAGAGCGAGGCTACATTGCTTTGGTTGGATTTTTGAAGTCAGCCTCGTTGTCATTATTGACGTCGTAAAGTGAAACCATGTCAGCTCTGGAAAGCTCGAGATGAATTAGAATTATGAATAGGCATATTGCTTCTGAAAAGATATCAGCTGATCGTAATTACACATGTTGTTAGCTTAGGATACATGTAACGACACGATTATTTGTAGGAATCGAGCGATCTTTCATCTCCGCTAGGTGCTGTGAGCTGCCTTGATCAAGCCATCACATATTTAGCAAACTCATGGGATGGAAAGCATTGAAAGCACTAAATGAATATAGTAAAGGGTGAATAATACATACGTTTACGCGAGACCCAACGCGCAGATTTAATAAAATTAAACATAATGTCGTATTAATGATAACATATCAAGGAATTCTTATTTATAAAAGATAGTTTTTCCGTTTCATAAACGCAGATGACCGCAGAATTTATAAGCCGATAACATCTAAAGTGTATTATGCCAGAGCACTTAATAACAACAAAACATATAGCCTCGTTTCAAAGAGTCTACTGCTGAAGGGGTAGGCATCCATTTTGTAATGATGAAATCTGGGCATGCACGAATCGAGATGTTAATTTATCAGGGCGGAGCTCCTTTTCTGTCGACATTGAAAACAATTTCAGTTTAGGATGGCGTGATTGAAATTTCAAAACTCCGTGTGACAATTTTAATACTTCAGCAAAGCCTAAACAGATAAGGTTAATTCAGTGTTTGCAGGCTTGCAAGTGTTTTGTAATTTACTCGCTCAAAATGTTGGTTCTTGTTGACAATATGCGGTTGGCAAATGTAACAAGTTGTATTTGCTTGGATGTGACAACACAACGTCTCCGCGCGGTATGGCTTCAAATTTCATGCGCGGCACATTTGGCTGTCCCGCGCGGTGAATTACACCGTGAATTATACAGCTTCCGAGCCAAGCAGCCAGCTCATCATATGACATCACTGGCTAAGACTTAACGCGTGCTAGTAATATGTGGTCGGAAAGATTTACCAGACTCACAAAAACATTCGCGTCATCTCTCTCCTTGAAGAATAACCAGTTTGAATGTGAAGGAAATCCGATCAACACATATTTTCTTGGCGAAGACTCAAAATAGATAAACTGATGTTGAGCAGGAAAGATAAATTAAGAATTGTAATTCTTATGTTTCTCAACTTTAAATGACTGGGCGTGACAGAAGTGTGCAGTGCTTGTTATAAGCTGCTCATTAACTCTGTCCTCAACCCACAACCACTGCATCCTTGGAAACGAGGCTATTGAATAAGCAGTGGTGTAACATCTTCTAATTGTTGTATATTGGATTACAAGTGGTACATAATGAATTTCTGATGAATTTTCTTTTAATGGATTAGGCAGTTTAAGGCTAGTTCTATTTGGAAACTTGAAAGTTTAAACTATGAATGCCTCCGCTGTTTCTTTTTTCTGGCAGATCCAGCTAAGCTATAGGCTCGAAGCAAAGGCTTATCGAATCACAGTAAAGCATGTTTGGGTTTTACGACCGTTAAGTTCAGAGATATCCCACGATAAAACGAAACGAAATGCCTAACATAACGTTAAAGAGAACAAAGTCGTTTGTAAATATTTCACAGCGGTTTATAGAATCTATTCAGTTAAAAGTTGGTTTTAATGAGACTCCAAACCCTCAGACTTCATCACCGAAATTCAAAGCTCCAGTTATTCCTTCACAATTGCACACAAAGTCAATCAGAGTGCGGTTACTATTGACGTCGCCTAGTGTACGGCTTAACTGTCACTCGCCTCATCACACCATTCGTTTGTCAGCATATAAACACAATGATCCCTGCTTTTCAAGGCTGCTATGGTTAGCATTAGTCTTCAAAAGTCAATCTCGATAAGCCATACGCACCACCCAGTAGCCTGTGTCTCACCCAGTCGCATAAACTAGTCGTGAGAACCCTAGCACTCCTGGGGATTTATGACAACTTAATTCTAATATACATGACTCCATCTTCAGGGACTTGTGCCTGCTTACTTATAAAACAGATTGCAAATGTCAAATTAGCCTAACGATCGATTACAATAACACCTTCCTGTGATGCTAAGACAGCAAATAAACTTTAATTACTAACCACATAATCAGGACAAGAGCTGTTGCACTAATCAGGACAAAGGCGAAATCTACCTGGCTCTTATACCCGTTGTGGCTTATGCTGAAACCTATTTATACTGGCCCTACTGCAATCTGCACGGCATACAGCAATGTAAGTAGCAAAACAGGACTTACCTTCTGTGTTATCATCGAGTGGTAAGCCTTTTCCAATGCCACAAAGAACAAGTAAAACAGAAACAGCAAATATGAGCCAACGGTTCATCATCTTTTCCTGATCTCTATTCACAGTCGCTTTGTCGACAACAGTTTTGAGATGTGTGTGTAGTTTAGTTTCGAATGTGTCTTGTCTGCTAGTAGACTCTAATCGAATTGGCCAGCCCTCAAAGGGAACATAACTATATTAGAGGAGAACACTGGGGCGAGCATTCGCGAATGGTGTCTCTGTAAGGGTTTGTTTAACCATAAAAATGGAATAAAAGAAATGACGAATGCAATTGATATGAATGGACGTTTCTCCAGTTAGTTAACCAGAATGTAAAGTGCACCAAAATCTGCAATTACGTATCGGTAAACACTTCAACGAACAAAGGACGTGCTTGAAAAAATGACAAGTGGCTTGATCAATAAATTATCAAGTTACGAAAAGACAAAGTTACCTTCAACCTGATCTCCTATACGGGTTAATCAAATATTTGCAATGCACACTTTGCAGTTCGTGGACGACGTCGAATGCTGCATTAACAACAAATAATTAATAATTACACCGATAGATTTTTAGAGATTGCTTTCGCAATCTCTGCCGTGTGCTTAAAGCCACAATGATAAGTGAAATGCCTGAACAGATTTATCAGTAGTCTGCATGAGAACTACATAATGAGCGAATGGGGATATTCAAAGACCGGTTGATCAAAGCCTCGGGTTTTCAATACGTAAAGGAATTCTTTTAGATTGTACTTTTTATCATAGATGGGACATTGGATTAACAAGCTGAATTGTTTGAGTGGAATTCTTAGCTACGATTACTTTTCGAAATGCTAAATTTGCGGTAGAAAACGATAGAATTCCGCAATGAAATGCCAGTATTGTGGAGTCAAGTCCAACAAAGGTAGACGACTCAAAATTCGAGGCTGTGAAACATAAAATTCTTGGTCATCTGACAACTTTATTTCGTCAATAAAAGAATTTGGCACTACCGGCAGTTAGAAACATTTTTCGAGCCATTATCAAATCAAGGGAATAATAACTAAGATTAAAATATATAGGTGAAAAGCATTTGGCAAGCTCTTCTCGCAAATATTGACGATATTTTTAGCAGAATGTGACAGCCAAAAGAATGGAAATGGCTTTTTGGATTTGCATAAACTGCAGACTCAAAAACGTCATCAAAAACCAATACAAAACACACGGGCATGTGACGTGCATCTGAATTCACTTGTGTAATTTAATTGTATAACATTTTAACTCCTATACCATGCATACTATATTACCACACATAAATCCGTAATGTACCTTTTTGTTTTCACAAGCAGAAGGCGCCAAAAACCAACGCCACTCTTTTCCAGCACACGGCTCTATGAAGACATCATCTAACAAACAGTATTCGGCATTGCATATTAATAACGTAAAATAGACTAAGATAGTAGAATGAACGCAGTCGGTAACATAGTTCGATTCACATACAAAAGGTTAGAGCATTGTCAACTTGACTTGGTGTTAAGCCAATTACGCTTCTTTGATAATAAGAAGGCGATAGTGTTGGCTTGTTTCATTGTCGCTCTATGCTCTGTCAAAGCACTTTCAATAACTAAGCTTATAAGTCTAATCTAAACGATGAGAATTTGGTTTTTACATCACAAAGTTCATCTCCTATCTTAATTGAAATAATCCAACCCGGTGATATCTAATATATGAATTTGGAGGGATGGCAAACAATGACTCTCACAAAGAACCGCACAGTCTGTGATGTCAGAAGCGTACACAGTTTTCACTTCACGCAAGCATGTTGGAAGCGGAAATTAATGATGGATTTGTTAAGTAGAGTTTCATGGAAATGTCGTAGATTACAATCTTAATAAATACACACCACATAGCTATCAAGCATAACCAATGCTCTGGTGTATAGTCAATGCTTTCTTTGTCATTTGCAGGCTTTGCATCACTTTACTCCACAAACTGACCCTGGAGACCGCAATGGAGAGACAATTCGCTCAAGTATACTCTACTTCTATTACATCACATCACGGTCTCTCATCAAATTGAGACTACTTTCATCGATCTACCTTGAAAACTGGCTGGGCCATTTGAATTCAGAACATCAAAGTACTAATTTATGCTACGCCTACATTACGTGTCTGTTGTCCACGTTTTTTCAACTGTCTCCCTAAGTCCTTACGTGACGTTACCAACTGTGATCCATCCAAATTCAAAACGAATCTGGACAGATCTCTAAGAATGGTCCCAGACGAACCGACTTCTCCAGGTCTAAAGACAACATCTGGATTATCAAACAGTTTGCTGGATCTCCAAGGGCACACAAGACACATCAACCTTGAAATAAATTAAACAATTTTTGATGTTTATAACAGCGGATGATCTCAATCTATCACCTTTCGATTTTGAATTGTAAAACTATAGACAATAATAATAATGGTAATAATAATAATAATAACATGACGATTCAAATAGCCATGTTATCTCAGTAAACCCACACTGAAATAGATCTCCTCCAACTTAAGAGCACTCGACAGACGATGAAATGCGATGAAGGAGAACGAAAGTACCAGCTGTCGCACGGTTAACAAAATCTAATGCAAAAATATACAGTCAGTTGAGGACCAAGCTTCTAGTTCTCGTACTGGGGGCCACAATTTTAAAAAATATTCAAATGTTTTTAGATATTCCTGTTCATCATGGGACTCCACACAAAATAAAGAATATCTGGTCTCTCTGGCATAAATACTTGGAGCACAAACCTAGAATCTAGCGACCTCAATATTACAGAGTGCAACAATCTACTGTCAACTGACGACAAAGCTTCTAAATCTCAGACTGGCGGCCACAGTTTTTAAAAATGCCCTGTCACAAGGGCATCTGGATACCACAAGAAGTAAAGTGATCTTTTAAAATATCAACTCCAGTTATCGCGTGTCATTCAAGTTATTGTGAGGTGAGCATCTGTTAGAGCCACATCGGTTTCAACAGAAGCGAAACAGATCGTTATTGGAAATTATATACCAATCAACAAGTACGAGACTATTATTACATAATGAAAGATCAGAGAGTTTGCAGAGGTTCTCCGTTCTCAAGTTCAAGATATGGACCAAGCGATCAAGCCACCGTGCTACAATTAACTGAATAGCTGTTTAGTGACAAACGTATCGTTGAACGATTTTACGGGCCACTGAAACTTTGTCAATTCTGTTATTCTTGACAGGACACTATAATTTCAAGAACATCCAAGATATTTGTAGATTTTCTTCATCAATTGAGACATATTGAGACCCTGTTTGGTCCTTCTATAGCTTGCATGCTTAGCTTGCAATCTTTAGATAGAACTGATAGCAAGTCCTCAGCGCAACGAAAATAAGGGTGGTGCATAAGTTAACTGGACAATACAACTTGTTAAAATTTCACACCTTTTTTAAGTTTGCATCGTCAATAATTGTTCATGGAGAGATTTAGACTTTTTTGGCCTTTGCAGATTGCATAATTGGCTAGCGATCCATAAATACAAGGGACCCAAAATTTCAAAAATTCACACATTGCGCAAATTCATTAATAAAATGTCTTGTGAAAGCTTAAGGAGAAGGTGTGTCTCAAAAAGAATTGGATAGAAATCGATATCAATAAAAGTAATAGAAATGAATTCAAAGGCAGCGTCGTGCTTGCTTACCCGAGACCAGCTGGTTTTGAATGCTGCCTTAATCAATCGAATAATGCATTTATCAAGTCCACCAAAGCATTCATCCAAGCACTGCACAAGCTATGTGAACAGCATTTTTGTAATAGCCTCTGCGAGAAGCAGAAAATGTCACTGTTAGGGAAAATATGTAAAAAATCTTGACTGTTCATTAGCTGTCAAACTGCAAAGATTTTATTTCAGTAACACGTGTCGTTGAATGAAACTTGGGCTTCACACGTGTTAGCTTTCTTCAAAAAGGAAAGACTTTTAGATGGGGACTTGGTTTGTAGTCAATAATGGTCTATTGTTGCAGCTACTCCCACTTAAAACACTCATATAATTTTTGCAGTATTCTTAATTTCGCCGTAAAGAGAAAAGACAGAGACGAGACAAGAAAACTTCTTGCACGAGGGGCCTTCTAAAGCAGGTGTGTAAACAACATGAATCATTAGTTAGTTGAAAATATTAAAAGCTTCAAAGTATAACGAAGGAAATTCCAACCATATGGTAGCTGAGACAACTAAAAAATGAATGAAATATGACAGTATAATATATATACTGATAATAATGATATAAAGTAATATTAATAGAATCCTCACTTTACTGCAAGATATCCAAATTGTCTTCTCTTTTGCCATAATTAATTCGTATTCTTGAGGTTTTTTATGGGTCTTTATTGATAATTCCTCCATTGTGTAAGCTTCGTCAGTTTGCAAGGAATTTATTTAAGATGATAATACAATAGCTAATAAGTATTACAAACGCAAACTGGCCTCTTCATATCCAGTTTAAATTAATATTTAAGCCTCACTGTTAATTTATTTCTCCGGTTATTTGCTTCGCAAACGGGCCTGAATGCTGAAAGACATTTTAAAAGAGAGTGGTACCCTTGGGAATAGAAATTAAACATTTCTTGCGTTCCATTGGTGCAAATCAAAAAAAGAGAAAGTTTTTGACAAATGTCATTGTTATTAAAAACTCACTCTAAACTTGTACAAGCTTTTTTTGAAAAGCATTTTTTCAAAGCAGTACTCAAAATTTGTTAACAACTTCCCAATTTCAGTAGAAAAATTTTAAACACTTTCTTAGCAACAATTGGACGGATTTAAGTTACTGAGCATTCGATTTTAAGCAAATACAATTTTATGCTATAAATAATAATTTTAACATCGCGTGTTAATAAATAATATATTATAGTCAAACAATATATACAAGCAATTTCTCCTTGAAATTTCGAGTATTTAAATTTTACAATTTTTCACGTTTCAAAAACAAAGAGCGTGTACTTTAAAGCACTTTTAAAACTGTGGGTTGGCAGACGTAGGTAGAATATTGCAATGAAAGTCGCTACGGAAGGATAGACAATATAACAACGAAATGCGTGCCAGCCGTAGACTATAAATTAATGCAATTTAGCCACAACTTTCATACTTTGATGGGTTCAGCTTTAATTGGTCGCGCCTGACAACTGCTGGCATAATCAAGTACTGACAGAAATAGCATTGGTTGCTTTCTACTGAGGACAATATAGTGATTATAGTCCCTTCACGCTTGGATGAAGAAAGAATTTGAGGCAGGAATTACCTTATCTAACCCATCCTTTCAATGCACAGACATGCATTTGCACTGCAATTAATAAGACATGAAATATCAGAGTGATGGATGACAACGTCAGAGAGGTAAAAATCAGTTTGATAAATCACAAATTTGTTGTTGTTCACTCGCTAGCAGTATTATGTTCGCTAGAGATCCAACGAGTGATTTAGAGCTATTATTTATTATTGTTTGTATTTGTTGTTGTTATATAAACAGGATTATTATGTGATGAACATCTTCTGGTATTATTATTCGTTGTAGGTATTTTAAAGTGAATGCAAATATAGGCCTTCGATGCTTCCAAGAAATTGTAGCAACAGCAAGAAAGCGTGGAATTTTACAAAGAGTGTAAGCAGTTGTACGCTTGAGGACTTGCAAGAAACATATCAATCACTGCAAAGAATCAACCCTGAAGAGATTCGAAGACGCTTGCAAGCAGTCGACAAAATAAAATCTGCTTTTGAAGATATCCAACACAACATGGGGACTGATGGTTGTCTGGGCATCAGCCAAAAGCAACGCAAGAGCTCGAGACTCAAGAGAGGTCGAGAAGACTTTCTCGTGCTTCCAAAACTTCATCCAGATATTTATTCACCAAGCAGGTTTACTGGCTGCAAAGACACCAGCACTACATCACGGAGTTCAGACGGACAGGAAAATCCTCGTAGCTCAAAAGCCGAGAAAGAGAGACCACAAAGGAGAAAAAAGACAAAAAAAGACAGCTTGCAGTCTTTAAAAAGCCAAGTGGACACATACACTGACAGGGCATGGTTGCCACAGCTGTCTCAACCGATTAAAATCGAAAAGAGAAATAGTAAAAAAGAAGAAGCGATTGTTTTTCCGCCGATAAGAATTTGCAAAAATCAATGAGAGATCAGTGCTTTTCGCTCTGGTTTCAAAACGCTTGCAATTGTATATTTATGGAAGCTCTCATGGCAACACGAATATTGGATTCTAGTGGAAAGACGATTGGTACATTACTTTGTCTGAATAGTTCGAAACTTAGCTCGCAGCTTAGAAACCAGACACGGAAATATTATTAAAAATTTCCTGTTGAGTATTGTTATATATGTATCGCGAACACAGATGTTTCGCTAAACATATATTGTTAGTTTTGTATAGGTTCCTCAATATTCGTGCAAAATAATTTGACAATTTAATTAAGTCAATAATAATGATGTTACTAGCTGCTACACTTAAGATGCAGTGTAGAAACTATAGTTTTGTAGGATTGGAAAGGAACTTGCGGCTATAAACTTACCTTAATTTATAGAGGTTAACTTGTTGTGTTTTATCAGATGTAGCAGCTATGGTGTATGTAATGATTAAGTAAGTACTGCGCAGGTATATGCAAAATTCTGTTTAAATTCACTTTGACAATAATAGATAGAACTGTAAGTGAAAGAAATTGAGTATTCAGTATGCTATGGCGTGATTTTGTATAAAGCTAAACAGAAAACAACAAACAATGCCTTTAAAGCCCGAACCAGGTAGGACGTTGCCGAAAATGCTGGAAAATACCGTGCGTTAGAATTTGTAGTCAAGCAGAGACAAAGATCACAATGAGACGCTGATCATAGCCAAGTTAATCGCTGCGATCTCGTTAGACTTTAAGCTCATTGTAGGCAGCGCTTATCTGCTTTATCAAAAACATATTAGCACGATTGCTACCCGGCAACAGGCCTGACTGTAATCAATATTCAGTTGACTACACACAAAGCAGCAAGCGAGAGAAGGATTGATTGACATTAATTTTCAGAGGAAATTTATTACTCGGTCAGTGATGACCTCTTTTTCAATAGGCAAATTCTTCTCGGCATTGTTGTAATGAAAAGACACCTGGAGGCACTTCGTCTTCGAGTATGCTTCCTTGGTGAGTGTATTCAATGCAGTGAACGGTTCGCGTAACAATAAACTGGGTATTCATGAGGGTAAATCCAGAGAACCCGCCTTCAATGAACAGCAAGAGCTTTCTTCTAATTATATCCAGATAAGCATTGCGATAAAGTAGCATATATATTGAAGGATGCAGAGAAAGGTGATAGAGACGGAGGGTTTAACGGACGGAAGATCTTCGTGTTTAGACAACGAATTACATTATACATTGATAATCGAATGATGGCTTTCGTGTGCTGGGAATATTGGCAAAGGAGCAAATCATACGCTTTGTGTGCATTTGTCTTGTTAATCAGAGTGAAGAATGCTGTACGGGTGTGTGGGCACGATCTGTTACGTTGATTAATGAAACGAAAGGTGCAATACTGAGCAATTAACTCGATATGAAAGCGATTCAGCATGTTCTATATATAGCAGAAATGCCATGAATAGCAATTATAAGCAAGAAATGCCTTGAATAGCAATCATAAGAAAGAGAGTAGTACGGTGAAATGACTGAGAAAGAAGTAGGGGACAAGAAGAATTGGAGAGAAGAAACAATTGAGTGAAGTAAAATGACAATTAACCTCTGATCGAATCGAAATGAGTCTAGCTCACTTCAACCTGGGATTATAGGACCTTGAAAAAAGCCACGCTACACAGCATTCACTGCTTGTTTATCTGACCTAGCATACTAAATCTATCTTTGCTCTATCATTATGTATACACAAGACAGTTGAATAATCTGATTAAAGCAATAAGGGTGATCAACAAATGACGGTTATTTGTTGCCTTTGTTGGCTGACAAACGTGACCCAGGCTTCGAAACAGTTTCAGGCACAATATATGACCTACAAAATCACTAAGGACCACCTACTAATTATATTCAGACAACTGCAGCAAAAATATAACTAACAAAGCGTGATGCATCTAGTTTTTGTCTGTTGGTAATACAGAAGGGTTCGTAGAGAATTGCAGGTATAAACGCTGCATATATCCAAAGGCAACTCTATAATAGCAGACAATATGAGTAGCAAGATCTCAATGTTCGGAAAATCTCTATAGTAAGGTCCATAACAGGTGGTCAAGAGATCCTCTGTAGATCGGCAAATCCTCAGTAGATCGTCAGTAAATCCAAAATAGATTAATAACACAGTATATCGATGTGTAGAAGTGCAGAAGTCCTCTATATAGATATTGCCGAGCAGATTTACCGCAGGTCCTTAGTATATCACCCATGGTAGATCAAGAATCAATGATAAAGACAAATCAATCTGACAATCCTATTCAACAATCCTGAGCGATACAATTCAAATCAAATGGCAATGAAAGAAAGCAATAACAAATAGCACTAACATGTCCTAGCAGTTTTAATGTTTCAATCCGTACTTGGTTCACTTGTCTTCTTTCTTTTTCTTGTTCTCATTATTTTGTGCTTGGTTGGTGTCATCTTGCTGGTCACCTTGCTGTGTCAGAGCACCAAGTGCATTTCTAATGGCATCGCTGTTTGGATTTACGCCAGGTAGACTGTTGACTAAATGCTGAAGGAACTCAGGGTCGTTCATCACTGCACTGTAGTCCTGCTCCTGCTCTGTGCTTTCACTCTTTGAAACGAAAATCATCGAGATTAAGTAAATGAAAGTGGATACGTAAGCTGGATCTTAATAAGATGGATCAGAGCATATTTGAATGTCAATAAGATAGATCAAAGTGCAGCTGGGCCTCAATAAAACGAACCAGAGTGCAGCTGGGCCCCAATAAGACAGATCAGAGTGCAGCTGGACCTTAATAAAACAGATCAGAGTACAGCTGAATTTCAACAAGTGTTCAGTCTAGTTCACAGATGAGTCAACAACTTTCTTTCTTTCATCCTCAAGCATACTTGTACTCTATGTGCATGCATTAATGTTCTCTTTACCTTCAACATTATCCTTTAAACATTATCTCGTAATCTGCTGCATGTCTAACCCCACGGAAGTTCATCAGTAACATAGAGAAAACGTTTGTCAAATGTTTATGATTAAGAGAGCATACCTGGTCAGTCTCCATTGGCACAGGTGATGTGGCTGAATCTTCTGTGGCAGCCGTCGTGGGCCTGCTTGCATCACTATCTCCCATTTCAGAGTCCTGCATTGACATTTGAATTGCCATTGCTATCTGCTCCTCTTCTGTCAAATTAGCTATGCCCATCGTGTCCTTCGAGAAAAATTTCCAAAACAATTAGGCGAGGAAGAAAAAGCTCAAAAAGGCAGTAAAGAATTAACATCAAAAAATAAAGAAAAATATTTCAGTATAATCAGCAAAAATAAGAGAATAATTTTGTGGATAATTGAAAATGTGAAGTGCAATCTATTAATTCACACATACCCCTCCGAGAGACATGCTGAGAGCATTACGAAGCAAGGCATCTTCATCTGTATTTGCAGAGCTTGTATTTTCAGTCTCAGGAATCGTGTCTTGCTTACTGGCTTCAGTTGCCTGTTTTGACTCATCATCTTGCCTCTGCCTTTGCTCCTCCATGGATACACGAAGCGCCTGACAATGAGAAGAGATTCAAAGCATTAGAAAATGCAAAGGACAACACTGTTAACAACAAAAACCAAAGCAAGAACATGTTAGAATAAACTTTCATTCTTTCTTCTAGGCAGTGTTATCCTGTGTGTCTCTCTCAAACTATTTCTGCATTGGGAAGCCTGGAAAATCTGCTATGTGCCTTACGAATAGAGCAAAGAGTGTATTATATAAACCAAATATTATATACAAACCAAGGCAAGTTCAGGATCAAGGTTGGGATCCAAGTCATCAAAGCCAGAACCAAATCCACCTGTAGCAGGGGTGTAGCCATCTTCACCTTGGAGTATGGGTGATGTTCTTAATGCATCAGCCAAGGCCGGGCCAGGTGGAACAGTTACCAGATGACAGCTGAAAAAATAGAAAATAAAATTATACCATGCTTGTTATTTGATGTGTTCCAAGACGTATCAAGCAAAACCCAGTTGTAGATTCCACAATGTGGATATACCTAGTTCCATCTTTGCCATTGAGTATGTTAATAAATGAAGATAGCTTCTCCGTTGTTTCATTCTGTAAAAACGAAGATGAGAATTGGGTCACAAATCTTAGCATGCTATAGAATTCCTTTCAAAACATCAATGAAATCACAAGATAAAATATAATAATGATCACATGTGTGTTAATGAAATAAATTGATGGTCACATACGTCTTCTCCCATGCATACAACATCAACACTGACTTTTTCTTTCTTCAATTTCTTGGCCAACTTTGAAAGCTGTGATAACGAACAACAAACCATTGTCAAACATATATATATATATGAGATATGAAGAAATATATTTTGCATGCAAAACTTCAGTTGTCATTTACCTCTTTTTCCTGATCTTCTATTGGACTGCCAATGAATGAAATAATTCTCATTTTGTGATTCTTGCCTTGTCTGTGCTTCAGGGCAAGCTGAAAGATAACAGAACTCCTGATGTAAGCATCATAATGCAGCATAAAATGTTTGTGAATGTTTGTTTACTGTTTAGCATTAAAAAAATCAACACATTATGTCTTTGTACATACATGAGCTATCCTAATCCCAGTTATAAGTCTGATAAAACCAGTTGGCTGGACTTGGTGAAGCTTTGTGAGCACTTTACCAACATCAGATGTTAGAGTAACCAAAACTTCAAGACTAAAACATCAATGGAAAAGTGCTTATTGCATAACTAATTGATTTGAGTTCAGGAAAATGGAGAAGACGTGCATGAAGATAAAAATTAGAGGAAGTAAGCGAGAGTATGATAAGTGGTAATACTGTATTTTGAAGAAACTAAAATATGCATACCTGGCTAAAGTTAAAAGACCGACATTATTTTCTGGATTTTGTCTTGTTTTAGCATGGCAAATAACACCAACAGCATCTTGTTGTGCTTGAATACGAGACGGGAGAAAATCGCCATTTCGCATCCATTCTGAATTGTCAACACTGAAAAACGAAAAAAATGAATTCACTTCACAAAGAACATTTTTTAGTTCGTGCCTGAAGCTAGGCCTGGCTTTAAGCGACTATTAAAGACTGCCCAGTCTTTAGTTTAATGACAGCAACTGTCAATAAAAATACATCCAAAATCAAATTAGAGCTTCTTAAATACCTACCAAATCACTGTCGATTCGAGAACCATTGTAAAATATCAGTAAATAGCCCAGAAAAACAGGATTCCGAAAATAAAATATTAACTTTTGGCAAGGACTTCATGTATGTAAACTATAGGTTCCGAAATACAATTATAAGCTAATGCATGATATAGGGGTAATATGTGTGTCACTACAATGTATATGTAGTGTATAACACATGTATAACACATGTATAACGCATGTATAACACATGTAGGACATGTATAACATATGTATTAGTGCATTATCAGAGTGCATCTCTGTGAAACCACGTAAATACAGTGAATAGCAAGTGTATAAGGGTGTGTATAAGTGAACACAAGTGTATTAGTGCATCATCAGTGTGCATCTCGGTGAAAACACGTAAATACAGTGAATAACAAGTGTACAAGGGTGTGTATAGGTGGACACAAGTGTATTAGTGCATTATCGGTGTGCATCTCGGTGAAAACACGTAAATACAGTGCATAGCAAGTGTATAAGGGTGTGTATAAGTGAACACAAGTGTATTAGTGCATTATCAGTGTGCATCTCGGTGAAAACACGTAAATACAGTGAATAACAAGTGTATAAGGGTGTGTATAGGTGGACACAAGTGTATTAGTGCATTATCGGTGTGCATCTCGGTGAAAACACGTAAATACAGTGAATAGCAAGTGTATAAGGGTGTGTATAAGTGAACACAAGTGTATTAGTGCATTATCAGTGCGCATCTCTGTGAAAACACGTAAATACAGTGAATAACAAGTGTATAAGGGTGTGTATAGGTGGACACAAGTGTATTAGTGCATTATCGGAGTACATCTCGGTGAAAACACGTAAATACAGTGAATAGCAAGTGTATAAGAGTGTGTATAGGTGAAGACAAGTATGTTAGTGCATTATCAGTGTGCATCTCGGTGAAAACACGTAAATACAGTGAATAGCAAGTGTATAAGAGTGTGTACAAGTGAAGACAAGTGTTTAGTGCATCATCAGTGTGCATCTCAGTGAAAACACGTAAATACAGTGAATAGCAAGTGTATAAGAGTGTGTACAAGTGAAGACAATTGTATTAGTGCATTATCAGTGTGCATCTCGGTGAAAACACGTAAATACAGTGAATAGCAAGTGTATAAGAGTGTGTACAAGTGAAGACAAGTGTTTTAGTGCATCATCAGTGTGCATCTCAGTGAAAACACGTAAATACAGTGAATAGCAAGTGTATAAGAGTGTGTACAAGTGAAGACAATTGTATTAGTGCATTATCAGTGTGCATCTCGGTGAAAACACGTAAATACAGTGAATAGCAAGTGTATAAGAGTGTGTACAAGTGAAGACAAGTGTATTAGTTGTAGTTGTATTTCTTTGCATAAACACTTTGTTGAAAGTAGTGTCAGTCATCATATATCATTCTCATGTAAAGACATCGTGATTTGTATGTTGGTAAAATGTCAGAAAGGAAATTGCCTAATGTAGCTGAAGCTCAGGAAGAATCTGATAGCCACTATGACGCTGATGATGAAATGAGCAACGACGAATATGACTTTATGGAATGCTCTGAAGAACAATATAGCGGGGACGACGAGGAGGGTATTTCATCAGGTAAGCTTCTGCTATTTGCATGAAGTTGTTTCCGTGGATGACAGATTCTACAATATGATCCAAAATCGTTAGGGTGCAAGCCGTTCTATAGAAAAGTCGAAATGGTACAGGAGTCAAAGTTGTATTTATCTGTTCCATTAAATCTTCACTGGTAGACAAATAGCGATGCAAAGAGGAGCACTCGTAATATATTTGAATTAGCACTATATTCTCTCCAATATCAAAAATTAGTCGTGGATTACGTGGACACTCCCTGGTTAAGATATCTGTCCATTTCCCAGGACGCAAAGCTGTATTGTGGACGGGGCAACGGATTGTTAACTTTCTGTGTTGCACAGGACACCACAAGAAAATCCGTGGCAAAAAGAATGAACGTCGACTGTCCTTTGCATCAGGAACTAAAGGCGGCTCAATAACACGCCCAAAGCGGCAGTTTGTAGGATCTCCTTCAAATTCTGAAATAATTTTTCTGACATAAACTTCCGACTAATGATCTAAAATGATTCCCAGACACGGAATTGACTGCAATAACAATATTACGATATACAGCATCTTCGTAGATTCCTTCATATCAGACATAACTTCCACGAAATTGTGCTTTTTGCGACTGCGACTCATCAAAACGTACAAAAGAAACTTGTAAGATGATACATTCCTAAAGGCAATATTTGCAATGTTTGCAATAAAGATTTACACACTGTTCAGAGAGGTACACTGCGACAACACTCTTGTACACTTGTTATTCACTGTATTTACGTGTTTTCACCGAGATGCACACCGATAATACACTAATACACTTGTGTCCACCTATACACACCCTTATACACTTGTTATTCACTGTATTTACGTGTTTTCACCGAGATGCACACTGATAATGCACTAATATACTTGTCTTCACTTATACACACTCTTATACACTTGCTATTCACTGTATTTACGTGTTTTCACCGAGATGCACACTGATAATGCACTAATACACTTGTGTACACCTATACACACCCTTATACACTTGTTATTCACTGTATTTACGTGTTTTCACCGAGATGCACACTGATAATGCACTAATACACTTGTGTTCACTTATACACAACCTTATACACTTGCTATTCACTGTATTTACATGTTTTCACCGAGATGCACACTGATAATGCACTAATACACTTGTGTTCACTTATACACAACCTTATACACTTGCTATTCATTGTTTTTACATGTTTTCACCGAGATGCACACTGATAATGCACTAATACAATTGTCTTCACTTGTACACACTCTTATACACTTGCTATTCACTGTATTTACGTGTTTTCACTGAGATGCACACTGATGATGCACTAATATACTTGTCTTCACTTATACACACTCTTATACACTTGCTATTCACTGTATTTACGTGTTTTCACCGAGATGCACACTGATAATGCACTAATACAATTGTCTTCACTTGTACACACTCTTATACACTTGCTATTCACTGTATTTACGTGTTTTCACTGAGATGCACACTGATGATGCACTAATATACTTGTCTTCATTTATACACACTCTTATACACTTGCTATTCACTGTATTTACGTGTTTTCACCGAGATGCACACTGATAATGCACTAATACACTTGTGTTCACTTATACACAACCTTATACACTTGCTATTCACTGTTTTTACATGTTTTCACCGAGATGCACACTGATAATGCACTAATACAATTGTCTTCACTTGTACACACTCTTATACACTTGCTATTCACTGTATTTACGTGTTTTCACTGAGATGCACACTGATGATGCACTAATATACTTGTCTTCACTTATACACACTCTTATACACTTGCTATTCACTGTATTTACGTGTTTTCACCGAGATGCACACTGATAATGCACTAATACACTTGTGTTCACTTATACACAACCTTATACACTTGCTATTCACTGTTTTTACATGTTTTCACCGAGATGCACACTGATAATGCACTAATACAATTGTCTTCACTTGTACACACTCTTATACACTTGCTATTCACTGTATTTACGTGTTTTCACTGAGATGCACACTGATGATGCACTAATATACTTGTCTTCACTTATACACACTCTTATACACTTGCTATTCACTGTATTTACGTGTTTTCACCGAGATGCACACTGATAATGCACTAATACACTTGTGTTCACTTATACACAACCTTATACACTTGCTATTCACTGTATTTACGTGTTTTCACTGAGATGCACACTGATGATGCACTAATATACTTGTCTTCACTTATACACACTCTTATACACTTGCTATTCACTGTATTTACGTGTTTTCACCGAGATGCACACTGATAATGCACTAATACAATTGTCTTCACTTGTACACACTCTTATACACTTGCTATTCACTGTATTTACGTGTTTTCACTGAGATGCACACTGATGATGCACTAATATACTTGTCTTCACTTATACACACTCTTATACACTTGCTATTCACTGTATTTACGTCTTTTCACAGAGATGCACTCCGATGATGCACTAATACACTTGTGTCCACCTATACACACCCCTATACACTTGTTATTCACTGTATTTACGTGTTTTCACCGAGATGCACACTGATAATGCACTAATACACTTGTGTTCACTTATACACAACCTTATACACTTGCTATTCACTGTATTTACATGTTTTCACCGAGATGCACTCCGATAATGCACTAATACACTTGTGTCCACCTATACACACCCTTATACACTTGTTATTCACTGTATTTACGTGTTTTCACAGAGATGCACACTGATAATGCACTAATACACTTGTGTTCACTTATACACACCCTTATACACTTGCTATTCACTGTATTTACGTGTTTTCACCGAGATGCACACCGATAATGCACTAATACATATGCTATACATGTCCTACATGTGTTATACATGCGTTATACATGTGTTATACATGTGTTATACACTACATATACATTGTAGTGACACACATATTACCCCTATATCATGCATTAGCTTATAATTGTATTTCGGAACCTATAGTTTACATACATGAAGTCCTTGCCTAACTTTTTTAGCGTCAGGCAATCCTCCTAACTGGGCATGTGTATGTATCTCCCACCTAATGCAGCGAAACAAAGGTGATCAGGAAAAAGAGCTTTAGATTTTTGAAACGTAATAAGCAGGCAGCTTATCTTATCTTTGCCATAACACATTCTCCATGATCCATGTCATAGTATTCCGCGTGGTTGCAAACAAAAATTAAATGCTTCATATTAGTGAGTGGGGCGAAGTAAAATGAAAAAGCAGCAAACTCGATTCCACATTCCTTGAAATTTTATCAACTTGTTATAATCGGTAGAGATGACAATAAAAATGATAAATAAAACAACATAGCAAAAATAACCTGGACTTAATGTCAAATCATAGCATGACCTTTGCAACGTCACCTGGTATCTCTGAAAATATCACTACCTTCTTCTCTCAGGAAAATTAGTAAAAATATAATTTCAATTCACGGTGTAGTGTTGATAAAATATTTATTCATCGCAAGTTTTGAAATTGGACAACCTTCCAATTTACAATGAGCAAAATAAATATCTACGTTTTCATAGCGTCCCAAAACTAAAAAGCTGTGCCAATGTCAATAATACAGCCAGTTGATGTGAAATAGACAGAATATGAAAATAAAAGGGTGGGAGGTACCCAGGTAGCCTGCATGACAATTTTTATGCTGGTCACACTAATTAGAATGATGGTCTTTACTATATCGCATTTGGAGAATAAATAATTAGAGTATCTAAAATGTCTTTCGATGAATAGCACGCGCTCCTTCGTCGTCGTACTCTTTTTTTGAGACCCACATTTTCTTGAACGTGTCCAAAGAAGCGAGAATAGAGCCACTGAAATAAGCAAAATAAAGACAAATTAATGAACTGTGTAAATATACTGTCTGTGTGGTTAGAAGGCGATCATAACAATGTACAAAGCTCACCCTATCCAGGTAGAATATAACCTTTCTTGGGGTGCAGAAATCTGGAAAATAGAAAATATACAGTTGTAGGTGGCAATAGAGACTTCAACCTCAGGCTATCTGTAAAAGGGAGAACGGGAAATCGGGGAACGGGGAATTAGAAAATAGAGAACATGGCGTCAGCCTTGTCTCAGAACAAAAGACAAAAAGTCCTTAAAATTATCATCGATATTGGTTGCTGGGTGTTATAACAAACTTAACGGTGCATGGCACAAATGCGTTGGAGAGGAGAGTGAACTATTTCTCTGCAATAGACAAAAGGATTTGTCTCGCAGTGCAAGAAACGGACGGACATGTTAGAAAAAAGGGTGTTCGAAATAAAAAGAATACATTTATCAATTACCTTTATTTTTATGTCTTTAGGGGCCAACTTTTTAACTTCGTGTAATAATCGATCACCAAAACCTAAAAAGAATATCATGCAAACATCAGAAGGCCGTTATTTGTAACAGCGCCGATGGAAGTTGAAACACTTGACAAGCAATTCTTGAATACTGAATACATGTGTGTCAAAGCCAGTTATTAGAAACAATGACCATCAATAGGCGTGAAAGTTAAATTACCTTTAAACAATGTTGATCCTCCTGATAGGACAATATTCGAATACAGAGTTTTTCGTAAATCCATATCAGATTTTCGTATTGAATATTGAAGAACCTTGATATGGACAAAGATAAGTTTGCGTAATTACTTCTTACGTTATTGAACAAAAGATGTTAATTTCAAATGTTATTCCTGAAAACGACAAGTACCTGATGCAAGCCTTCAAATTCCTCTCCAATAAGATCCGGTCGGAATAGCAGTTCTGGAGCTCGAAACTTTGCTGGACCAACCTTAAAAAGACGTTGAATATGCTTGCATTTATCTGTTCAGTGATTATCATAATAAGAATATAAATTTTTAATGTCAAGAAAAGAAGTGCTTATGAGTGAAACTTAAAAAGATTCACTGACCAATTGAGAAAATTACTGTAAATTAAATAAAGATAAACTTTGTATATCAATGTTATAATATGGAATTTATAATTAATTTCTGCTTTACTTTATAAAAATGTTTTCGAAAACTAATTAAAGGCAACTTTATCATTTGAGGAAACCAAGAAGATTTACATGAACACTTAGTACAGATTAGGGTATGTTGTAAAACAATAAAGTGGGCAATTAAATTAATTACCTCAAGTAAATTTCCATCGGGCAAAACATAAACAGATTTCTCAGCTTCCATTGATTCTTCCTTCTGAGGATTCAACGCCAAATAACAAACTCTCTGCAATGAAATACAAATGCCATCAACAATTTATAGATTTATTTTGTTACTTACAACAAAATATCAAGCTTTAACGACAAGTGGGTGAGGTATTTCATGCAAAAAGTTACCTCCTTTATAGTTTTAACTATTTCTAATTCAGCAGAAGTATGGAAATTCCATCCTTCCTTTCTCAGAAGTAGCTGAAGATATCTTGTTACATCCCTGGTCAAATAAAACGCAACATAAAAACTTTGTAAGTCTATAATTACAAGCTTATACTTTAGGCTGTAAACAAAAACAATTTTACAAATTGGATTAGTAGATTAAATTAACAGACAACATTTCCAATGCAAAAGATGTTTGGTTACTTGCCTTCCAGCAAGATCAACTCTCATTATTGAGTGTGGCATCGCAAAACCTTCAAATATAGGGACAGCATGCGTTACACCATCTCCTGAATCCAAAACTATTCCAGTCGTTCTTCCAGTGGCATAACTATAAACAACAACCAAACAAATGTTTGAGATGGCAGGGCAATGAATGATAAAGGGTGTCATCTGCATATTATAGAACTTGTTTGGCTCACAAGTTTGAAAGAGAGTATGGCTTAGTAATAAAAACTCATACAGTGCACAGAATCAGTAACTGAACATTGTCAATAGTTGATGTTTACTCACAGACTCAGAACCGCTTGCAGTGATATAAACAAAGCAGGCACATTAAATGTTTCAAAGAAAATCTACAACAAAAAAATCAAAATTTCAGCTATGCACATCCCTACCGAATCCAACGGTTTTTTGGTCTTCTAATGAGGTTCATAAAACTGTTTAAAAGGTAAAATGTATCCATCAAAAGCCTGAGGTCTATATAAAAATATTACAAGAAACCTCAGCAGTTTTTTCTCTGTTTTTCCTTGGATTTATTGGAGCTTCAGTTAAGAGTACTGGATGCTAAAATTACAACATACACAAAAATAGCATTAAAAAGGTTTTACATGTAATAATATGATATAAATCAACAAAAACAAGCAGTTTACCTCCTCAGAAAATGTCTGTAGTTGGTCTTTTGAGTAAATATACTATGAAGAAAAAAGAAATGTTTATCACATTATCATACCTTAATTGATCCATATTTTGGAAGATTTTTTCAAACACAGAAAGAAAATAACAGTTCTGCAAAAATAATTTAATACTTTGCAAATAGTTCATGGTACCTGCCATATTCTTTCCATGTCATTCCAATCTTCTATGATGCCATGCTATAAAATAAATAATAACACTTGAGCTCTCCAAATAAGTATACTACTCTGTTGCAAATAGTATTTGTGATATGAGGAAACAAAATAAGCAACATGAAATGCAGAAATGATGAATAGTGTTCCTTAAAAATGATCTAACATTACCTCCATGGGATATCTAATATTCAACAGTCCCCTGTATTCCTGTAAAAAATAACATTGACAAATGAAATATATTTGTAAATCCATTATAACAAAGTGGTGAAACTTGTTTCCAAATGCACTAACATTTTACCCAGCATCCGGGTTGGAAAATATGCTGTATTTTGCCTACGCGTAGTAGCGAGCAGCACCATTTAGAGTGCTGCGACATGCGAGCTGCGGTAGTTTTGGTGCGAGCAAAAATTTGTAATTTGGTTGTTGTGCAGTAAACCCTGATGGCTGCGAGCAAATATTTTGTGCTGGTGAAAGGAAACCTGGCTGCGACTTTCAGGTACCCAATAGTTGCGTAGCTGCGAGTACTAGGGTGTTTTCCAGCCTGGCCCAGCATTCTACATGATAGATGCATGACAAACACAAGCATATAGAAAAGTGCTACAAACTTGAAAGGGCTATACATTGCAATAGTATAACCCGGAAAGTTTACTTAACCTACTTCTGCTTTTTTGCCTATAAAGATATCTCCTTCCAAGGCTCCTGCCATGACCCTGACATGTTTGGGTCTGCCAATGCTGAAACAATCAAAACAAATTGATTCAGGCCATTCAATTCACTTTATGAGATAATCATTTCTGAACTGTAACCATTCATGATACGAATAACAAGACGTTCGATGGGCAACTTACAAGCTTGGAAAGTGGCACTTTGGTATTTGATCTCCAGCAAACCCAGCCTTGATTACACCAGAACCCTGAAAGTTTAATCCACATCCGTTAATTTCTATGCCTTCTCTTAAAGTCGTACAATCATACTGTATAAGAATCAGTTCATTTCATAAATGGATTCCCTTAACGCTTGAGTCTGTAATAGATACAATAGGGACCTGGTTGACAGGACTGGACTGGAAGCTGTCCTGTCTATAGGCCAGTTGGTGAACTACAATAATAGATTGGACATCAAGTGTTAAACATATCATAATTTTCATTTCCACTGCGACTTACATTGTCAATAACGACGGGCTGGTTTGCAATAACACCGTAACTATCCATTTATGCTTCAATTGATATTCTCACAGCCACAATTCCGAGCTCTTATCTGATTATTTATAGCCAAATCAACCCTGCCCATCTAGGTTGGCAAATAATACTAGTGGCCAAAAGGCCCTTCCCGAGAATTGAATAGAATAACGAAGCACGAGAAACGATAAGTTGTCATCATGGGCAGTTGAATATCGATACTGCGCAGGAGCGTATATGACGTAAACTGTACTTAATGGTTGAGGCATCTGGGCGGAGGCGGAATATGCTATTGAGCAGGCACGCCCATCAAGTCCAAAATAAAAACTCGTTCGCCGTTCACTCGTCCACTCGTTCTCCACCGTTCTGAATGCCATTATGTCTCAAAACCTCCTGCGCAGTAGAAAAATACATGGTACTGCGCATGCACGCCCACATTTACGGCAACTCTAAGCCTAGCCCTAACCCTAATCCTCACGCTAACCCTAGCCCTAACCCTAAGCCCTGCATCCACCGTTCTCAATGCCATTACGTCATAGAACTTCCTGCGCAGTGGCCTAAATTTGGTACTGCGCATGCACACCCACCTTTACGGCCACTCTAACCCTAGCCCTAACCCTAATCCTCACGCTAACTCTAACCCTAACCCTAAGCCCTGCATCCACCGTTCTCAATGCCATTACGTCATAGAACTTCCTGCGCAGTGGCCTAAATTTGGTACTGCGCATGCACACCCACCTTTACGGCCACTCTAACCCTAGCCCTAACCCTAATCCTCACGCTAACTCTAACCCTAACCCTAAGCCCTG
Organism: Sanderia malayensis; assembly: GCA_013076295.1. Lineage (NCBI taxonomy): Eukaryota > Metazoa > Cnidaria > Scyphozoa > Semaeostomeae > Pelagiidae > Sanderia > Sanderia malayensis. The sequence continues at coordinate 2,659,054 of RQOL01000531.1, read as the reverse complement.
CATCCACCGTTCTCAATGCCATTACGTCATAGAACTTCCTGCGCAGTGGCCTAAATTTGGTACTGCGCATGCACACCCACCTTTACGGCCACTCTAACCCTAGCCCTAACCCTAATCCTCACGCTAACTCTAACCCTAACCCTAAGCCCTGCATCCACCGTTCTCAATGCCATTACGTCATAGAACTTCCTGCGCAGTGGCCTAAATTTGGTACTGCGCATGCACACCCACTTTTACGGCCACTCTAACCCTAGCCCTAACCCTAATCCTCAGGCTAACCTTAGCCCTAGCCCCCAGCCCAGCATCCACCGTTCTGAATGTCATTACGTCATAGAACCTCCTGCCCAGTGGCCTATATTTGGTACTGCACATGCACACCCACCTTTATGGCCACTCTAACCCTAGCCCTAACCCTAATCCTCACGCTAACCCTAACCCTAGCCCCCAGCCCAGCATCCACCGGTCTTAATGTCATTTCGTCATAGAACCTCCTGCGCAGAGGCCTATATTTGGTACTGCGCATGCACACCAACCTTTACGGCCACTCTAACCCTAGCCCTAACCCTAATCCTCACGCCAACCCTTACCCTAGCCCCAAGCCCAGCATCCACCGTTCTAAATTCCATTACGTCATAGAACCTCCTGCGCAGTGGCCTATATATGGTACTGAGCATCCACGCCCACCCTTACGTCACTTTAACCCTAATCCCACCCATGGTTGCCAATGTTTTTGAACCTAGTAATACTAGAGCCTTGTTTCAGATTACGTTGATTTGCATAATCAAAGTATAATCAAAAACTAGGCTTTTGTCAGGGCTCGAACCAGCGCTTTTTGGCCACCGGTTGCGTTTGCAACCACATTACCAGTTGTCCACGCTGGTGGGATAGAAATGCATTTCATATCAGCAGTAATGCTGCCCGTGAACAAATTAACAAATAAATGGCCCCCCTCGATTAGGCGCCCCTAAAAGTGCCAAAATTAATAAATCGGGGAAATACTTTTTTTGAGATCAGTTATCATAACCCTGAGTACCAGAACATCATGAGTGTTCCTGCGCATTGGACTAAATAAAGTGCGCAGTTCAGTTACACATTACTTTGGTACAACCGGAGCCTAAGCCTTGGCCTTGGCATCAACACGTCTTATGTTTTCCTGACACATAAGACGTTATAAACTCTTGTTTTTTATCAAGGAAAGTGTTGAGCGTTCTTTGCTAATCTGTTTATATTCCGTGTTAAAGTTAAATTTCAATAACCACGCCTGCTAAAATGAAAAAGAAACCATCTGGTAATCACCAAAAGAACATGGAAAACACTCAAACTGCCGCCGTGATATGGCTAGGCCTGTCTGTTTCAATTGCATTTGTTCTTATCGCCATATATATTTGGAAGAAAAATGCAAACAAAAGTGAGTTATTTATATGTTGCTCTTATTTTAAGGAAATTAACATCAGAAGATTTTAATGATAAAAAAACTGTTGCTTTTACCACTATGATGTGTTGGTTTTGTTTGAGCCATTATAATAATAATGTAATGCCATTAAGCTTTCAACTGTTGGGACTACTCTTATTCATATTTTAGACACTAGACCACAACACAATGCAAGATTGCTTGCTGGTATTAATTCCGACACTGGGGCCATGCCTGCTGAGCCTGCAGGAGGAATGCGAAGGCGTCCAAGGACAGCAAGACAAAGAATGATGAGAAGAAGGCCGGAAGAAGAACAAGCAGAATTTTCAAATACTGAATCAGATGAAGATGATCTGCAGGTACCTTGGAAAGATGACGAGCCAAGTGGCAAAATAGGTGCAAAGAAGATGCGAAAGCTTCAAGAAAAAGCTGAGAAAAAAGAAAGACGAGAGGTACAGTGAACAGTTATTCTCAATTATCTAAAGTCTGTGTCTCATTTTGATAAGAATCAGATGGAATTTGAAATTTTTAATCTTCTCAGATGGAACAGAAGGAAAGAGAAGAGAAAAAGAAGCAAGATGAACTGAAAGAGCAGGAGCGTAAAAAAGAAGAAGAAATGTCAAAACTAGAACAGGAAAAACAAGTATGATTTTGTTGTTATGTCTCAGATTTAGTAAGACTGAGGTTTCAGTTAAACTCAAGGGGTTTGTCGCTTCTGGCAGAAAGTTGGATCATTTTTAAGAAGGGTTTATCATTTTATGGAATGACCATTTCAGGATTATCTTTTTTTTAATTCAAGGAAGAAGAGGAGAGACTTAGAATGGAAGAACAAGAAAGACGAGAATATGAAGAATATTTATTATTGAAAGATTCGTTTACAGTTGAGGAAGAAGGGGAATCTGGAGTATTATCGGAACAGGAAGTTTGTATTTTTTAGTTTTGCTTTTCAGTTCCATGTCACAATTTCAACTGTGCTGTTCAGACAATTTCATTATAAACGGTGTACACTGAGGCATTTTAAATAAGAAGCCATGCTACTCTTTCTTTTTTAGTCACAAACACTTCTTCAAGAATTTATAGACTTCATCAAGGTATTTGGTTTGCATTTCAATAAACATCATTGACTACATTAAGAGCAGGCTGATTTTGTTTCTAGTTAAACCCGAAACTTTGTTGAATTTTAACTAAATTTGCCATAGATTTTGCAGTAACTATTATCAATTCTGTAGATAACGTTTCTTTATATAGTTGTTTATTTATTTTTAGAACAAAAAGGTTGTTTTACTGGAAGAGTTAGCTTCTCAATTTAGTCTCAGAGTTCAAGAAGCCATCCAAAGATTACAAGATCTGCAAGAATCAGGACGCATAACAGGTACTTATTTCTTAATTGTCCTTTTCAGCTTCTCCATTCTTGTTTGCTTCACGTTTGTCTCGTTAATTCTAACCTGATTTTAATGATGTGTTATTTGCTGCGTGTGTTACTGATGAAGTTAATTTCTGTTTTCCAGGTGTTATGGACGACAGAGGGAAATTTATATATATCTCAGAGGACGAGCTTTCAAATTTTGCACGCTACGTCAGACAAAGAGGAAGGGTTGCGATCAGTGATTTGGCCGAAGCAAGTAACACTCTCATATCATTACAAGGAAGCAATGAACACAAACAAAATGTCACTGTTCAGTAATTTACAATCGATACATAGTATGCATCACATGAAGAAGTGTTGTTTGTTTAGTATCTTGATATGTTGTCAGCCTCTTGTACTTTAAGTCATTTTAAATGCTTTTTTGAACTGCATATACTGCGCTTATCATTGACAGCAGCTAAAATGAATGGAATATTATTGTTTCGCTTGCTTAGTTAAGCGATCATGCGGCAGGCGTAGGTCTTGGGTTCGAGCCCCGCACCAGTCAAAGATTGGTCAGCATGTTGCTGTGGTAGCTCAGCATGTTTTCGTAGAGTCTAGGCTGCTGTTACTGTTATAGAGGGTGGAAATGCGAGTATATAAGCATGCATTGTAATTTTATTTTATTTTTATTGAAAAAATATACTTTTTACAAATTCCTGAAAACATTGCGCGTTTGCCCAGCTCACACCTGATTTTGATGCATGCTAAAAGACATTTTGCTTTTTGGATTTCCACTTGCTGGAGAATTTCCTGAAGGGGGGCCTAGGCATCGTTACCTTCACCTCGAAAATGCAACGAATAGCATAAAAATGACGGAGAAATTATTCAAAACCTTTGAAATTCTCAGAGGACACTACAATCAAGCATATGCGAACACCCAGCAATCGTCAGCTGGTGGACATGATGCTAGCCCTGTTGCACAAAGGTAAGAATTCCCAGCTATCTAGCTAAACGAACCTTTAGGAAATTGAAACTAGGCCCTGTGTGGACACGCCCACCTCATGCATAGGCCCACCTTGATGAAATCGTTAAACAGACTCAAAGAAGAAACCTCGTGTCTATGGGTTGTCTATACTCACCTAATATTTCCTGTATGACATGACATTCATTAATTATAAGAATTTATGATATAATACTAAAATATGCAAAGCCACAAGCACTGCATCAACCAACCATCTATCAAGATAATCAATGGTTTATTTGTGATGTAATGTATGGTTGTGGCTGAAAATAGGTACCCCTCTGCTGGGCAACTAGTAGCTAATGATTACTATGATGATGAGTGTAGTGTTGTTGTTTTTGTGATGATCAGTGATTGTTCTGATTCCTAAGACGTGAAACTCTAGTGTGAACACAAACCTTGGGCAACTCCGGATTCAGTTTTGCAACTCATGCACATAGTTCATGACTCGAAAGTGATTAAAACTAACCTGGTCAGAACCTTAGTTAGTTTTTACAGTGTAAACAAGGCTTATAAAAAATTAACGTTGCAATGAATGTCATTATGACCGCTTTGATTTGCAGACCTTTCGTTGATATTTTCTTTTAGAAAAAAGGATCTAAGCATCCCATCACGAGATCGAATAAGCCTTTGCAATACTATTGCTGACTTTTTGCCGTTTCAAACTATCAGGTTTGTAAATTACTCCACTGTTCTTTGTGCATTCCTCTAACTCTTTTGTTGCGAGATTCACAGAGCATCATTCAATGTTTGTTTCATCTTTCAGAGAAGCACAGAGCTTTCCTAGTATTTTATCTGTATCAGTTGAGATATTATTACAAGCGTGTGATGATGCAGATGCAGGTGTCAGACTAACTGCAGGCGAAGCCCTAAACAAAGTCATCAAGGTAACAATTACCAGCTCTAATTCTGAGCAGTAACCATTGATTTACATGCATAGACTAGATCAGCTGAACAACTTGCTTAACAGTATGGTCCTTATGTGGATTTCAAGGTGTTGCATTCAGATAGTTTATTAGTTATTGTCAACGTTATTGCCTTTTTCCATTAGCTGTCCTTACTTCTACAACGTTTATGTGTTATAATAAGATGGCGTGCAGGTCTGATTCAATTGATTGTGTTTTGTTTCAGGCATTTTTAGATTCAAACATTGGAAGAGTTCAGGTTGAGTTTTACAAAGAAATAAAAAAGGTAATATAATCTTGTTTGCTGGGGATTTGTCTGTTCAGTGATGACCATAGTGCGAAGGATTCAAGATGTTGCGAGTATGATTTTTACGTTTCCCGTTTTGGAAGATGCTTTATGATCTCAATCGATTGAAAATACGACATAATTTCTATAATATAGAGCCCTGAAAACGTATCTATACGTACCTTGAAGCCGATTACTACACTGCTTGTGTTTCAAACTGTTATTGCTGTTTGAAATATCGTGCGAGATAATATCGTAAATGGCCATAAAGGCCAATTAACCTTTTCTTTTTGACTTGCAAATTCTTTTCTTCATAGAATGGTGCGGCAAGATCTCTCAAGGCTGCGATGCAAAGATTTGCCGACACATGTCACATGATCAGACCACAGAAGTGCAGGTGATAAAATCATCAACTATTTGATGATTTAGAGTTATACTATTCTATTATGGCGTAAGGAACAATTGCAGATTTTTAGCAGCTGTCTCATTTCCATGTTCACAGTGGATTTTGCAATATGCACAACAATCGATAAAGTTTTATAACAGTCACGTCTTTGCAAGTTTTAAAAGCGACGTTTATTTTTGAAATCTTTTCATAGTTTAGCCACATTTATGAATTCATATTGGCTCATTGAACTAGAAGTATTTTTTTATTTTCAGACCTTATCTTGCAAATCTTTTACCATGCTTGGTGAAAATTGCCAAGCGTCCTGAAGACCAAGTACAGGTAGGAGGAAGCTATACGTCACTGACATGGAATAGACAATTCTAGTTTAGACTACATGAATTTCTACTTAAAACATCAAGGCTGATTTTTTACAAGAAGTTTGATTCTGTTATCTTTTCGTCTAGGAAGCTTTGGGTTATCTGATGGGAAAATTGTGCCCCATCCTCGGAAAATTCATGAATGAAGTAGATATTAAGGTGAAATATTTGTATTTTCTATATTTCATAAAGGTGTATTAATCACAGTGAATTTCATGGAGTTAAGTTTTACTTTTTTTAGACCGCTTGTAATGTAGATGATTTTTCTGCTTTTGGTTGATATTATTGCTCACGTAGCCTCTTTCTCTGTGAAGTTTTTCTAAGGAGTATAAGATCTAAGTTGCAAGGAGTAATTTTTAGGTTTGCTTTTCGATGTTCTTCTCAAATGAACTTTGTGATTTGTCTTCAAAGGTTCTGTTAAAGTCGTTTGTACCGAATTTGAAACTTGCATCAGCAATGGCAAGACGAACAGCCGCCTCCTCTCTCAACTACGTCTGTCTGAATTCAAGAAATCCAAACAGATTTTACGCTTGGTTATTAAATATTCTTCTCGGTACGCTATTCTTATCAACCTTTATCCGATGTTTTTGAATTTAATTATTTGTATTCTATGATTATTCGACAGTAAAAACTCGTATATAAGAAACAATGGATTCAGGACCCACATAATGATATTTCTACTCAAAACAATAGAAGGAACAATAGCCTATTGTTTAAAAAACAATAGGCTGTTGTTGAAGGCTGGAGGTTATATACGCGAGTGTTCACTGTACTCTGATTTTCTACTTCAGGCATGATTGTCCCGTTGACTGACGATGTCAACCCTATACTGTTGCTTGGTGTCTTACTTTGCTTTCGACACATGATTCCAAAGCTGGGAGAAACTGGTGATAGCTATTCGCACGCAATGAAGGGAAGTTTCGGCGTCAACCAGCCCGGAACAAGCGACAAAACCAATGACAATGGCGCTGAAAACGACGACAATAACAAATTGCTAAAGGTCAGTAATTACGTGTTTTATTCATTGGGTGTGTAGCTCAGTTGTAGAGCACTAGCTTTGTACGCGAGATGCCTGGATTTCATTGCCATTAAAATGCATATTACACCAATATTCCGTCAGCCATCGCACTGTACTCGCAATGCCTGCATACTATACTGCCCAAGGCGCTCTATCAGCGCTCTATCATCATTGCTAGAAGTTCATACTTTGTAATGGTAATTGGGCTTTGTGATTGTCATGAAAAGTAACGAATGATTGATAATTGTTACCTTTGTCGTTTAGGTATACGAAGTTACAATGTTCTGCACAAAGCATTCCGATCACAATATTGTTAATGCTGCACTCGAGGCCCTACAACAAGTGCTGCAAACACGTGCAGAAAGCTTGTTAAATATTCTTCTATCTCCGCATGGAATTTCACCCACCGTCACCAATGCATCATCCGGCATTGGAGGTATAGCTTTCTTTTGATATTTACATTTTTGTAACCAGCAGTCACTGTAATAAAGGCAAATGTTTTACTTATTTCTTTACTTGTTAGACAAAGTTTGTTAAGGTATAGTCGTTTGACGCAACACATTTTAAATAATCTTGATTATTTTGAGAAGATATGCATTTCAAAGGATTTTCGATTTATTCACGAGTTTAATAGCTTTTTATATTTGTTTCCAGCGCATTTTGGAAGCGAACTGAGTTTGGATACGATTGGGACCGAGGCGGGAGATTCTGGCCTCGAGGAAGATACACAAAGCAGCAACGAGGTGAGAATGAAAGAGAACTTCAGTGAAGCATCTTTGGATAGTCAAACAACATCACTGAGAGACTCAGCGTGTGACGAAATATCCGAAATCTCCGGTTCAACGGAACAGCAGCCAGAAATCATGGTCGAAGGCGAAGACTCGGGAAGTATTGAGACAGGGGAAGATGAGCAGGACAACGAAGAAGATAACGGACTTGTTTTACCAAGCAGTTATACTGATGCTGGCTACGTGAACATTGACGAAGCTGATGTTAATTCAACAAGGAGATTGACAAGTTTAAGTTCTGTCAGCGATATTCCTGATAACGAAAATGAACAGATTGATCTAGCAGAAATGGAAAGAATGATGTCTATAACAAGTTATGATGCTCAAGCAGCGATTGAAAGGTAGTGAGGCTTGTTACAATTATTTCTGTTGTTCGATGCTCTTAAGTAGCTATATGTGATCTGCTCAAAATCGCTCACAGTTTTTTGGTAACCCGAGAGCAGATGTCGCGTATAGTGTCTTTGAAGCAAGCTTTCACTGTGATTGTAGAATAGCAATTATGCAAACAGAATGATATCAAGTGGGCTGTCGTTTGGAAAGATTTTCTTGTAATTAGAATAAGAGTGTTTTAGTATGATTGGTAAAACCTTTATTCATAGTGTAATTTATCCCGCCTGTGACAAACTCTCGTAGCAATACTGCGATACAGGTACTTCTTGCAGTGACTGTGACACATCTCGAAGTTTAAGTATGAAAGTATGTTTTGTTCCCCTGAAGACTTTTCACGCTCGGATTTCAGTATAGTCACTAGTATTATACGACCAGTGGACATGAAATGAGTAACTCAGGCCCGTAAGTAAGATATAAGATGAGTAAGTAAATCAATTGAATATCAATCTTGCATTATTTTGCAGGTATTTTAACATTGACGCAATTGCATGCAGCGGTGTTCCAATACTTCACTGCGTCAGATTGATGTGTTCATTTCTGCTTGCTGGCACACCGGGTACATTACTACCAGACTCAAGGACCAGGGTCAGTATGAAATCACTTGCACTCAGTTGCTTGGGACACGCGCTGGCGATTTATCCTGAAGCTTTCCTCGCTCGTGTCATGCCAGATAGTGAGAATTCAGACACGGCTGGCGAAAATGAGGATGCCAGTGGTGCTATCAAGAGAAGTGATCAGAGTGTCAGAGATTGTTTATTATTTGCTGATCATTTTGATCAACAATTACGGGGTATGGTCTGCAATGTGGCTGCCAGTTACATAAAAGCTGCAATCTGCGTTTCTGGGTACGTATTTTTGCATTTTTATTTTATTCATTGTTTGATTACTCTTCTTAAATAGAATTTTGCAACTCTGACTTTGCAACTTAGAATTTTGCAATGCATTTATAGCGATCTTGTCATGCTACTTGTTTTTATTTTTAGCGGCAACTATGACGAATGGTGCCTTGAGATTTCAAAGAAATACTCTACAGGTTTGTTGACACTGTTCAAATTTAGAGCTCTTTGCTTACTTGAAGTCTACTGATCGTCATTATTTTATGGGTACTGTTAATAGAGCCAACCATAATGTTTTGCAATGCGTAAAATGTACACGATACAGAGTCGTTGGAGATAGAGTTTGTTATAGAGCTGTAGTTCGTTGCAGTTGTATACAGCAAAAGCGACACTAGATTAGACAATGCTTTATAGAAGCATTTTTTTGCCATAGCCCTTCTTTACAAAGGTGAGATTTACGCTTGATCTTGTACTTTGTGCCAAATTGATGTTTTGTCTTTTTAGATGTTTTGGCATTTGATCGAGTGCTGATCGTGTTTAAGAAGATCATGGATGATGATTCATCAATTGCGTTAAAAATGGCATGTGCAGCAGCGAAAGTAAGCAGCTATTAACTTTTAAACTTCGCAACATTTTTGTGTTGACATTTTCAGTAATGCCCATACATAGCCAAAGTCAATGTGATTATGGATACAGTGATCAAAGTTTCTATAGATAACTTAGAGAACTCTATAGGTTCTCTATATATAACTTAGAGAACTCTATAGGTTCTCTATAGATAACTCAGAGAACTCTATAGAGTCTTTATAGATAATTTTGACAGAGTCTCTTAGATTAATGCACTCGCAATTCACCTTCATTCAGGGATTTATCAGTGAATTATTGGACAGCTCATACTACGCGCATGGCTACGAAGTGTTGTTGAAAGTTCTTTTGTACAGAGACATTTCCTATTGGCTGGTGAAGGTGGGTCAATTGTTCAATCTAACCAATCACAATATTACGGAAAGCCATTTAACATTATAACAACAGCAACAAGAAATGTACAAAATTTGTTTTGATAACATCAATGGTATATGTATACAATATCCCGGATGTTTGTCCAGTCAGCTCTGTCAAATCTCTCTTTAGGGTTTCACCATAAGTTTATATTTGTCAATATATTAGAATATGCTGAAATATATTTGAATTTATGAAGACTTTGTGTTTGCAGGTGGAGTTGCTAGAGCTTTTAGCCTCATTGGATTATAGGTATGCGACATTATTTTTCAGCTCTAATGATAACAAGATGCTATAAGCGAATCAAAGGTGTTTTAAATGTAGTATTCATTTTTAAGGCTTGTCAGTTTTGTAAAGAAACGATATGATGAAACCCAACCTGAAAATGTTTACCGAACCTCCGAGGTATTCTTATCATTTGTATGCAGCTTTATAATCACACGCATTGCTATACTGTATACTATACACCGCCACAACATCATATCATTCGTATTTATACCCTATGGCATTATATGCCATGCTGAGTCATATAAAGTCTTATAAGAGACACGAGACGCCGATGACTATCCTCATCACATGTTATAATGCTACTCATATGATTACATACCCTATCTCTATTGTTCCATACATTTGTGCTTGTTGTATTGATTTGCTTCGACCTTTATTTTTGCATCAGATTTGTGGCATTCAGGAACGATGTGTTGACGTCATCATGCATTTACTTGGAGATGACGATGCAAGAGTAAGGCAAGCGGCAGCAAGGGCAATTGTCAAGTAAGTTTAACATATCAACCCTCCACAGTTAGTCCATGTTAAGTAGATGACAGCTTTCACTGTTTCATTACTAGTATTTTTCTAAAATCTGTATCCACCAAATAGAATATGGATGTGGTAAGTGGGCCATCTTTGCTACCCTTCTGTTATTCTGTGCAAATAATTGCAAATAGGTTCTGAGTTAGATTGTATTGATCATTGAAAGGCCTCTTATTTTGCTTCAATTGTTATTGCTGTGTTGTGCGCAACTGATCTTGCCCTTATCCAAGTAGAAGGACATTTTTATAAATTGAATTGTATCGCTTGAGGAAACCAAGTCTTGTGTTATGCTTTCACGTTCTTATTTTTGATTATTTCAAGTTGTTTATTATTTAATAATGAAGCTTGTATTTATTAAACATTTCGTTTTTAAATTGTATATTGTTTTTGTTTTGTCAGCATTGTTGGTCATCTGAGCTTTCTTGTCAAACAAAATGATACACATTTTGCGTCAGCCAACCTTGTTCTTTCATTCAAAGGTAATTCAGTATACAATTATTTGATTTAACAAATGATTATGCTGCGTTGTTCGTGCCAATCCTCATCCACGCTTTTGGTCATTTCATTGCATGGCTTTATTCAAGCGACCTCATTTCTTATGACGTCACGTTTAAAGCAATATTTCGAAGTTTTCTTGTAAATGAAGCCATATTGAAAGCTTTAGTAACTTACTAATGGTTTACTAATCTCAAAATTGTTATGTATTGATTCACAAATGTCTTTATTCGTTGTTTAGAGACGCATGGAAAGCTGTCTTTCGAAAGCAAAACCTTTGACGTGGTTGTATTACTTCAAAAGTACAAACAGCTCTTCAGTGCCAACCTTGCATTTTTAGTTAAAGAAATCCTGCATAGACTTAACTATGCAACAACCAAATTTCTGATGGTAAGTCTAATTAAAGTATGGACTATTTACTCTTACCTTTGTACATATTTTTGAATGAAAACACAGCATTTGTTTTATTTGGAAAAAATGGTAAAGGTTTATTTTTTATGCCTGAAACAAACTTCCTCCATTTTCTCGCATTGTATAACCAAGCACGAAGCAATCGTTTCCGGCGTTTTTAGGACTTATAATGTTTCATTACGTTTTAAAAACGAAATATCATAGTTTCTTGCGTTGCTTATTTGCCTAATTTGTGAACGTATTTTATTGCAGCACGGTTGTTGTCAAGCATTGGCACTTCTTGCAGAAACCTTTCCAATATCACAGGTTCCGGTTGCTTGGCAGTTGTTACCTCAAAGCAAGATATCGGTTGAGCCAGCGTCGAGACCTTTGATCGGTGGACGATCTCTTGGCCCGTTGAGAAAACTGATCTTTGACGATGATGTCTCTGTCACTGTTGGACCACTTGCTCTGTTCTACTCGCTGCTTACAGCGTCATGGATCACTTTAGATCTGCAAGCTCACCAAGAGCTTCTCAAGGTAAAATCTTCGCATTTTTTTGTCTCTCTATCGTGTCTATGGTATTGATGCACCGAGCTAAAAATTGGAGGAGCGGGGATTCGAACCCCGGGCATCTCGCATGCGAAGCGAGCGCTCTACCACTGAGCTACACCCCCGCTGAGATACAGGAAGGCAGCTGCCAAACCTACTGCAATTGAACGTCTTCTTCCAGTACGCTTATTTGAAAAAGAGGACTCAAACTGACATCAAAATAGTTGGAGGAGCGGGGTTTCGAACCCCGGGCATCTCGCATGCGAAGCGAGCGCTCTACCACTGAGCTACACCCCCGCTGAGATACAGGAAGGCAGCTGCCAAACCTACTGCAATTGAACGTCTTCTTCCAGTACGCTTATTTGAAAAAGAGGACTCAAACTGACATCAAAATAGTTGGAGGAGCGGGGATTCGAACCCCGGGCATCTCGCATGCGAAGCGAGCGCTCTACCACTGAGCTACACCCCCGATGAGATATGACACGGCAGCTGCCAAACCTACTGCAATTGAACGTCTTCTTCCAGTATGCTTATTTGGAATTTCATGTATTTTATATTCTTTTATTTCAGCTATGCATAAATTTATTATGTGGTAGTGCAGCACCATTTGTAAGACAAACTGCACAAGAAAGATGCGAATCTGGTATCACTGAAGATGAAGAAGTATTTGGGAGCACGCGTGATGAAAGGTGGCCAATATTCAAGGATTCACAGCTGAACACATATGCTGCTAAGTTGTTTCAACACACTGTTAAGTTAGTATTGGTTTATCTTGTTTTCTTTGTATTGTGTATGCTTATTCAGTCTCTCTAACCTATGAAGTAGATGCTGACAAATTGACATCTTTTGGAAATAATGCCACGCTACCAACAACGCTTTGCCTATATGTTATCACATAACACACATCTCTTCTCATATAGTAATATACGTTGTCTTCTGTTATCTTTTGTATATAAGATAAGATAGACATATTTCTTTACTCTTTTGCAGGTTGCTTTGCATTTGTATGCACGTCATTGAACAAACAAATCCAACTTCATCGTCTTCAAAGGTTTGCAATTTTGCTTCCACTAATGTCCTTTCCATTGCCATTGATTGTAAGAAGTGTTAACGTACCTATTGAACGTACAAGTCCTTTTGAAGTACATTACCTTTGTTAATCCTCATATCGGTTTCGTCCACGTTACAGCTACAAATATCATTTCCTGGCAAAGATAAAGACAAGACGATTGCCATTCCAACTGGCTCTGCAGCGTCACCAGCAATTCCACAAACCTCATCGAGCCCGCAAGTTTCATCTGCATCTTCTGCGACCACATCACCAAGGAGGTTTCTTCTTCACAAAAGTGTCCATCGTCGTACCCATTCAGACCAAGTGACACCAACGTCTTCGGGTGATAAGTCACCACGCAGGAAGAATTCAGACGGCTCGATGCCTCAGGGTAGTGCTGAAGGCAAGTCTTCCACGGATAGCCCTCAAACAAATCAGGATAAAGCAGAAAAACTAGGTCATTTTCATACTTCTCCCGTTATGATGAAATTATTTGAGGTTTGCAAAGGAGCGTACAACACATACCAGGTATGCTTAAAATGTTAATTCATGCTTAATGTTCTAATGCAACGAAATTTCAAATATCGATTTTTTTATCTTAATTGAAAGCCAAAGATGTACCGATCGGTTTCTTGCAATTTTGACGTGCATCTGACAAGTATAAGTTACTTTAATTTCACCTTGAATCAGGACACCTTTAGTGAAGAGTGCCACAACGCTGTGACGTCACTGCGATGACACAAAGAATTTGTTCCAATGGAGGTCAATGGAGTTTTTCAAATGTTGTCTGGATTTTTTAACAAGACAATATGTCCATGATTTTATATTTATTAATTTTATCAGGTTACTGCTGCCTCGAAAAAGGGAGAGAAGTTTGTCAACTTTGTTCGTGGGGTTCTTGATGCATTTAGCTTGCTCCTGGAATTGTCATCTTTCAACGAAGTTGTCAATGTGAGTGAATGATTCAGGTTATTCTATAAGTATTATGCCGTTCTAAAAGACGTCCAAGTTTCATAGATGCTTGTTGATTTTCTAACGATTTTAGACAGCTGAAGAATTTCTGGACTATTTGATGTCATGCGTGAAGCTGGAGCCAGAGAGAGGGTTTTTGGGTGTTCAACAGGTCAGCACCTTTTTACTTATTTATTTTTAGTTTTTTACAGGCCCATGGAATCAACCATCTATTTTGAGATTAGTTTCATTGTTTATTTGCTCTTATGCATACAAGAAATGCCTTTAAATTACATAAGCTTTGAATGCTAGAGTTTGATATCTCATCGGGGGTGTAGCTCAGTGGTAGAGCGCTCGCTTAGCATGCGAGAGGCCCAGGGTTCGAAACCCTGCACCTCCATCTATTTTGAGATTAGTTTCATTGTTTATTTGCAATTATCCATGCAAGAAATGGCCTTAAAATACATAAGCTTTAACTGCTGGAGTTTGCTAGCTCATCGGGGGTGTAGCTCAGTGGTAGACTGCTCGCTTAGCATGCGAGAGGCCCAGGGTTCGAAACCCTGCACCTCCATCTATTTTGAGATTAGTTTCATTACTTATTTGCAATTATGCATACAAGAAATGGCGTTAAAATACATAAGCTTTGACTGCTAGAGTTTGCTATCTTATCGGGGGTGTAGCTCAGTGGTAGAGTGCTCGCTTAGCATGCGAGAGGCCCAGGGTTCGAAACCCTGCTCCTCCATCTATTTTGAGATTAGTTTCATTGTTTATTTGCTCTTATGCATACAAGGAATGCCTTTAAATTACATAAGCTTTAACTGCTGGAGTTTGCTATCTTATCGGGGGTGTAGCTCAGTGGTAGAGTGCTCGCTTAGCATGCCAGAGGCCCAGGGTTCGAAACCCTGCACCTCCATCTATTTTGAGATTAGTTTCATTACTTATTTGCAATTATGCATACAAGAAATGGCCTTAAAATACATAAGCTTTGACTGCTAGAGTTTGCTATCTCATCGGGGGTGTAGCTCAGTGGTAGAGCGCTCGCTTTGCATGCGAGAGGCCCAGGGTTCGAAACCCTGCACCTCCATCTATTTTGAGATTAGTTTCATTACTTATTTGCAATTATCCATACAAGAAGTTGCGTTAAATTACATAAGCTTTAACTGCTGGAGTTTGCTATCTTATCGGGGGTGTAGCTCAGTGGTAGAGCGCTCGCTTTGCATGCGAGAGGCCCAGGGTTCGAAACCCTGCACCTCCATCTCTTTTGAGATTAGTTTCATTACTTATTTGCAATTATGCATACAAGAAATGGCCTTAAAATACATAAGCTTTGACTGCTAGAGTTTGCTATCTTATCGGGGGTGTAGCTCAGTGGTAGAGCGCTCGCTTTGCATGCGAGAGGCCCAGGGTTCGAAACCCTGCACCTCCATCTATTTTGAGATTAGTTTCATTGTTTATTTGCAATTATGCATACAAGAAATGCCTTTAAATTACATAAGCTTTGACTGCTATAGTTTGCTATCTCATCGGGGGTGTAGCTCAGTGGTAGAGTGCTCGCTTTGCATGCGAGGGGCCCAGGGTTCGAAACCCTGCTCCTCCATCTATTTTGAGATTAGTTTCATTACTTATTTGCAATTATCCATACAAGAAGTTGCGTTAAATTACATAAGCTTTAACTGCTGGAGTTTGCTATCTTATCGGGGGTGTAGCTCAGTGGTAGAGGCTCGCTTAGCATGCGAGAAGCCCAGGGTTCGAAACCCTGCTCCTCCATCTATTTTGAGATTAGTTTCATTACTTATTTGCAATTATCCATACAAGAAGTTGCGTTAAATTACATAAGCTTTAACTGCTGGAGTTTGCTATCTTATCGGGGTGTAGCTCAGTGGTAGAGTGCTCGCTTAGCATGCGAGAGGCCCAGGGTTCGAAACCCTGCTCCTCCATCTATTTTGAGATTAGTTTCATTACTTATTTGCAATTATCCATACAAGAAGTTGCGTTAAATTACATAAGCTTTAACTGCTGGAGTTTGCTATCTTATCGGGGGTGTAGCTCACTGGTAGAGTGCTCGCTTAGCATGCGAGAAGCCCAGGGTTCGAAACCTGCTCCTCCATCTATTTGAGATTAGTTTCATTGTTTATTTGCTCTTATCATACAAGGAATGCCTTTAAATTACATAAGCTTTAACTGCTGAGTTTGCTATCTTATCGGGGTGTAGCTCAGTGGTAGAGTGCTCGCTTAGCATGGAGAGGCCCAGGGTTCGAAACCCTGCACCTCCATCTATTTTGAGATTAGTTTCATTACTTATTTGCAATATGCAACAGAAATGGCCTTAAATACATAAGCTTTGACTGCTAGAGTTTGCTATCTCATCGGGGGTGTACTCAGTGGTAGAGCGCTCGCTTGCATGCGAGGGCCAGGGTTCGAAACCCTGCACCTCCATCTATTTGAGATTAGTTTCATTACTATTTGCAATTATCATACAAGAAATGGCCTAAAATACATAAGCTTTGACTGCTAGAGTTTGCTATCTTATCGGGGTGTAGCTCAGTGTAGAGCGCTCGCTTTGCATGCGAGAGGCCCAGGGTTCGAACCCTGCACCTCCATCTATTTTGAGATTAGTTTCATTGTTTATTGCAATTATGCATACAGAAGTTGCGTTAAATTACGTAAGCTTTAATGCTGGAGTTTGCTATCTTATCGGGGGTGTAGCTCAGTGGTAGAGTGCTCGCTTAGCATGCGAGAAGCCCAGGTTCGAAACCCTGCTCCTCCATCTATTTTGAGATTAGTTTCATTACTTATTTGCAATTATCCATACAAGAAGTTGCGTTAAATTACATAAGCTTTAACTGCTGGAGTTGCTATCTTATCGGGGGTGTAGCTCAGTGGTAGAGTGCTCGCTTGCATGCGGAGGCCCAGGGTTCGAAACCCTGCTCCTCCATCTATTTTGAGATTAGTTCATTTATTGCAATTATCATAAAGAATGCTAATTATAGCTTTAACTCTGAGTTGCTTCTTATCGGGGTGTAGCTCACTGGTAAGTGTCGCTTAGATGCGAGGCCAGGGTTCGAAACCCTGCTCTCCATATTTTGGATTAGTTTCATTGTTTATTGTTATCTACAAGATGCTTTAAATACATAACTTTAATGCTGGTTTGCTATCTTATCGGGGGTGTAGCTCAGTGGTAGAGTGCTCGCTTAGCATGCGAGAAGGCCCAGGGTTGAAACCCTGCCTCCTCCATCTATTTTGAGATTAGTTTCATTGTTATTTGCTCTTATGCATACAAGAATGCTTTAAATTACATAAGCTTTAACTGCTGGAGTTTGCTATCTTATCGGGGTGTAGCTGAGTGGTAGAGGCTCGCTTTGCATGCGAGAAGCCAGGGTTCGAAACCCTGCTCCTCCATCTATTTAGATAGTTTCATTGTTATTTGCTTTATGCATACAAGGAATGCTTTAAATACATAAGCTTTAACTGTGGAGTTTGCTATCTTATCGGGGGTGTAGCTCAGTGGTAGAGTGCTCGCTAGCATGCGAGAACCAGGGTTCGAAACCCTGCTCCTCCATCTATTTTGAGATTAGTTTCATTACTTTTTTGCAATTATCCATACAAGAGTTGCGTTAAATTACATAAGCTTTAACTGCTGGAGTTTGCTATCTTATCGGGGTGTAGCTCAGTGGTAGAGTGCTCGCTTAGCATGCGAGAAGCCCAGGGTTCGAAACCCTGCTCCTCCATCTATTTGAGATTAGTTTCATTACTTATTTGCAATTATCCATACAAGAAGTTGCGTTAAATTACATAAGCTTTAACTGCTGAGTTTGCTATCTTATCGGGGGTGTAGCTCAGTGGTAGAGTGCTCGCTTAGCATATGGAAGCCCAGTGTTCGAAACCTGCTCCTCCATCTATTTTGAGATTAGTTTCATTACTTATTTGCAATATCCATACAAGAAGTTGCGTTAAATTACATAAGCTTTAACTGCTGGAGTTTGCTATCTTATCGGGGTGTAGCTCAGTGTAGAGCGCTCGCTTTGCATGCAGAGCCCAGGGTTCGAAACCCTGCCACTCCATCTATTTGAGATTAGTTTCATTACTTATTTGCAATATGCATACAAGAAATGGCCTTAATTACATAAGTTTGACTGCTGAGTTTGCTATCTTATCGGGGTGTAGCTCAGTGGTAGAGCGCTCCGCTTTGCATGCGGAGGCCCAGGGTTCGAAACCCTGCACCTCCATCTATTTTGAATTAGTTTCATTATTTGCATTATGCATACAAGAAATGCCTTTAAATACTAGTTGACTGCTATAGGTTGCTATCTTCGGGGTGTAGTCAGTGGTAGAGTCTCGCTTTGCATGCGAGGCCAGGGTTCGAAACCCTGCCTCATCTATTTTGAGATTAGTTTATTATTATTGCAATTATCCACAAAAGTGCGTTAAATTACATAGACTTTAACTGCTGGAGTTGCTATCTTATCGGGGTGTAGCTCAGTGGTAGAGTGCTCGCTTAGCATGCGAGAGCCCAGGGTTCGAACCCTGCTCCTCCATCTATTTTGAGATTAGTTTCATTACTTATTGCAATTATCCATACAAGAGTTGCGTTAAATTACGTAAGCTTTAACTGCTGGAGTTTGCTATCTTATCAGGGGTGTAGCTCAGTGTAGAGTGCTCGCTAGCATGCGAGACCAGGTTGAACCCTGCCTCCATCTATTTGAGATAGTTTCATTATTTATTTGCAATTATCATACAAGAAGTGCGTTAATACATAAGCTTTACTGCTGGAGTTTGCTATCTATCGGGTGTAGCTCAGTGTAGAGTGCTCGCTTAGGCCGAGAAGCCCAGGGTTCGAACCCTGCTCCTCATCTATTTTGAGATAGTTTCATTACTTATTTGCAATTATCCATACAAGAAGTTGCGTTAAATTACATAGCTTTAACTGCTGGAGTTTGCTATCTTATCGGGGTGTAGCTCAGTGGTAGAGTGCTCCCTTAGCATGCGAGAGCCCAGGGTTCGAAACCCTGCTCCTCCATCTATTTTGAGATTAGTTTCATTGTTATTTGCTCTTATGCATACAAGAATGCTTTAAATTACATAAGCTTAACTGCTGGAGTTTGCTATCTTATCGGGGGTGTAGCTCAGTGGTAGAGTGCTCGCTTAGCATGCGAGAGCCCAGGTTCGAAACCCTGCTCCTCATCTATTTTGAGATTAGTTTCATTACTTATTTGCAATATCCATACAAGAGTTGCGTTAAATACATAAGCTTTAACTGCTGGAGTTTGCTATCTTATCGGGGGTGTAGCTCACTGGTAGAGTGCTCGCTTAGCATGCGAGAGGCCAGGGTTCGAAACCCTGCACCTCCATCTATTTTGAGATTAGTTTCATTGTTTATTTGCTCTTATGCATACAAGGAATGCCTTTAAATTACATAAGCTTAACTGCTGGAGTTTGCTATCTTATCGGGGTGTAGCTCAGTGGTAGAGTGCTCGCTTAGCATGCGAGAGGCCCAGGTTCGAAACCCTGCTCCTCCATCTATTTTGAGATTAGTTTCATTACTTATTTGCAATTATCCATACAAGAAGTTGCGTTAAATTACATAAGCTTTAACTGCTGGAGTTTGCTATCTATCGGGGTGTAGCTCAGTGGTAGAGTGCTCGCTAGCATGCGAGAGCCCAGGGTTCGAACCCTGCACCTCCATCTATTTTGAGATTAGTTTCATTGTTTATTTGCTCTTATGCATACAAGGATGCCTTTAAATTACATAAGCTTAACTGCTGGAGTTTGCTATCTTATCGGGGTGTAGCTCAGTGGTAGAGTGCTCGCTTAGCATGCGAGAGCCCAGGGTTCGAAACCCTGCTCCTCCATCTATTTTGAGATTAGTTTCATCTTATTTGCAATTATCCATACAAGAAGTTGCGTTAATTACATAAGCTTTAACTGCTGGAGTTTGCTATCTTATCGGGGGTGTAGCTCACTGGTAGAGTGCTCGCTTAGCATGCGAGAAGCCCAGGGTTCGAAACCCTGCTCCTCCATCTATTTTGAGATTAGTTTCATTGTTTATTTGCTCTTATGCATACAAGGAATGCCTTTAAATTACATAAGCTTTAACTGCTGGAGTTTGCTATCTATCGGGGTGTAGCTCAGTGGTAGAGTGCTCGCTTAGCATGCGAGAGGCCAGGGTTCGAAACCCTGCTCCTCCATCTATTTTGAGATTGTTTCATTGTTTATTTGCTCTTATGCATACAAGGAATGCCGTTAAATTACATAAGCTTTAACTGCTGGAGTTTGCTATCTTATCGGGGGTGTAGCTCAGTGGTAGAGCGCTCGCTTTGCATGCGAGAAGCCCAGGGTTCGAAACCCTGCTCCTCCATCTATTTTGAGATTAGTTTCATTGTTTATTTGCTCTTATGCATACAAGGAATGCCTTTAAATTACATAAGCTTTAACTGCTGGAGTTTGCTATCTTATCAGGGGTGTAGCTCAGTGGTAGAGTGCTCGCTTAGCATGCCGAGAAGCCAGTGTTCGAAACCCTGCTCCTCCATCTATTTTGAGATTAGTTTCATTACTTTTTTGCAATTATCCATACAGAAGTTGCGTTAAATTACATAAGCTTTAACTGCTGGAGTTTGCTATCTTATCGGGGGTGTAGCTCAGTGGTAGAGTGCTCGCTTTGCATGCGAGGGGCCCAGGGTTCGAAACCCTGCTCCTCCATCTATTTTGAGATTAGTTTCATTACTTATTTGCAATTATCCATACAAGAAGTTGCGTTAAATTAGATAAGCTTTAACTGCTGGAGTTTCTATCTTATCGGGGTGTAGCTCAGTGGTAGAGTGCCGCTTAGCATGCGAGAAGCCCAGTGTTCGAAACCCTGCTCCTCCATCTATTTTGAGATTAGTTTCATTACTTATTTGCAATTATCCATACAAGAAGTTGCGTTAAATTACATAAGCTTTAACTGCTGGAGTTTGCTATCTTATCGGGGGTGTAGCTCAGTGGTAGAGCGCTCGCTTTGCATGCGAGAGGCCCAAGGTTCGAAACCCTGCACCTCCATCTATTTTGAGATTAGTTTCATTACTTATTTGCAATTATGCATACAAGAAATGGCCTTAAAATACATAAGCTTTGACTGCTAGAGTTTGCTATCTCATCGGGGTGTAGCTCAGTGGTAGAGCGCTCGCTTTGCATGCGAGAGGCCCAGGGTTCGAAACCCTGCACCTCCATCTATTTTGAGATTAGTTTCATTACTTATTTGCAATTATGCATACAAGAAATGGCCTTATAATACATAAGCTTTGACTGCTAGAGTTTGCTATCTTATCGGGGGTGTAGCTCAGTGGTAGAGCGCTCGCTTTGCATGCGAGAGGCCCAGGGTTCGAAACCCTGCACCTCCATCTATTTTGAGATTAGTTTCATTGTTTATTTGCAATTATGCATACAAGAAATGCCTTTAAATTACATAAGCTTTGACTGCTATAGTTTGCTATCTCATCGGGGGTGTAGCTCAGTGGTAGAGTGCTCGCTTTGCATGCGAGGGGCCCAGGGTTCGAAACCCTGCTCCTCCATCTATTTTGAGATTAGTTTCATTACTTATTTGCAATTATCCATACAAGAAGTTGCGTTAAATTACATAAGCTTTAACTGCTGGAGTTTGCTATCTTATCGGGGGTGTAGCTCAGTGGTAGAGTGCTCGCTTAGCATGCGAGAAGCCCAGGGTTCGAAACCCTGCTCCTCCATCTATTTTGAGATTAGTTTCATTACTTATTTGCAATTATCCATACAAGAAGTTGCGTTAAATTACATAAGCTTTAACTGCTGGAGTTTGCTATCTTATCGGGGGTGTAGCTCAGTGGTAGAGTGCTCGCTTAGCATGCGAGAGGCCCAGGGTTCGAAACCCTGCTCCTCCATGTATTTTGAGATTAGTTTCATTGTTTATTTGCTCTTATGCATACAAGGAATGCCTTTAAATTACATAAGCTTTAACTGCTGGAGTTTGCTATCTTATCGGGGGTGTAGCTCAGTGGTAGAGTGCTCGCTTAGCATGCGAGAGGCCCAGGGTTCGAAACCCTGCTCCTCCATCTATTTTGAGATTAGTTTCAATACTTATTTGCAATTATCCATACAAGAAGTTGCGTTAAATTACATAAGCTTTAACTGCTGGAGTTTGCTATCTCATCGGGGGTGTAGCTCAGTGGTAGAGTGCTCGCTTAGCATGCGAGAGGCCCAGGGTTCGAAACCCTGCTCCTCCATCTATTTCTCAAAATAGATTATTAGTTTCATTACTTATTTGCAATTATGCATACAAGAAGCAAGGTTTGATTACTATAGTTTGATATCTCATCTGGGCTAGTCTCGCGATTTTTCTAATTGAGGAATCCTTTTTCACGAATCCTAACTCATGTTTGTTAATTTTTTTGTCCTTTTTTGTTTTTCAATTTTTTTCACCACCATTTTTTGCAGCTTTTGAAAAGTTTGTTTGGAACAAATGTGTCCAGTCAGCCTGAAATTTACACTCTGCCAGAAAGTACCAAACATCTGTTCGAAACTCGTGGTGATCCAACATTTGCTCCTGAAAACATTTCGAAGACGGAAAAGTTTGAGAAGCAGCCGTTTGAATGTTGTTCATTGTATGAAGACCTTTTCAAGAGGCCATTTGACCGATTACTGCAATCGCTACGTATTGGTCAGCCGACCGAGACTGCCTCTGAATTAGCCAAGAAGAACAGGTTAGTATTTACAGTTTATTGGTCTAGTTTTGTTGGGTAGCATTATTCATAACGAGTATCATGTGGGGTATTTACCATTTTGCTGTTCACAAGGCTCATAACTTGTTTTATCAGATGTAACACTTAGAAGGCTGTTATCTCATAATAGTTCTTCCGATTTTTTTGATTTACTGTTTATCAGTTTGCAATATATTTATATATTTTTTAGGCCGTCAGCTCTTAGTTTTTTCAAGAAGTTTCGAAAGATGTCAGTAACCCAAAAGCCTGCATCTAAACTCAGTAAAGAGAAGGTACTCTTATAAATTTGTTTATGCAACATATTAAACCACTGGATCTTTGTTACTTTGATTGTTTGGTCTGTAAGACTATCTTGGAACCTTTGCGTTTACTAGAATGGTTCAGTTGCTATTGTTTATGATGTTCTTTTTTTACAGCTGTCATCAATTCAGTCGTATATAAGATTGTTTGAACCACTGGTTATTCATGCATTAAAAACGTACACAATGACAAGTAGTCTGGATATTCAGTGCCAAGTTATTCATGTCTTGGATCAGCTGATACGCTTAAGAGTCAACTATTCTTTGCTGGATGCGGATCAAATATTCTTTGCGTTCATTCTCAAGCAGTTTGAATTCGTTGAAGCTGGCCAAATTAGGTACGTTTTTATTCAGTTTGCGGCTCATATCGGGGGTGTAGCTCAGTGGTAGAGCGCTCGCTTCGCATGCGAGATGCCCGGGGTTCGAATCCCCGCTCCTCCATGTATTTTTAACAAAAACAAGTAAATAATCATTAACCACTAAATCACCATTTGCTATATTCTTTTTAATTTGAAGGTAAACAGAGCCTAATTTTCACAAAAGCAGTTTCTTATTGTTGAAATTTAAAGCAATATAGTTTTGATTTTAAAGCATAATGTGAATCATCACAATCTTGATATATTTTCACCTTATTTTATTTTAGCAACCCAGCAATGTTTATTCCCGAGGTCTTCCAGCTTCTCGTTTTATTGTCTTATGAATGCTTTCAACCAAAGAAGAACCAAGCGAAGGCTATCATCATAATGCCTCAAATTATACAACTCTGTGACGGAGTAATGGCTTGTGGGCAGCCAGCCACAACGCACGGTGAGACCTTCACGTTGCTTATCATTCCCTTGGATTACTGTGTTCTCAGTGCATCTGTTGTTGTCTTCATTTCGAAATACATTCTAAAGGAGTGTCTATTATTAACGAATGTTTCCATGGGTATACTCTAGGAGTGCTTTGGAAGTATTTTTTCTACGGGGACCACCGAGTTTCTGCTTATTCACTAGATTTTCCTCGTTATTAATTTTGTTTTTGTACCAGATAGCCAATGATGACAATGCTATAATCTTCAACAGTAAACATGTAGACCTTTATAAATTCTTTTGTTTTGAAGTTCATTTGAAGTCAATAACCAAAACGTTTTTCATAAACAGCAATTGTTGCTTTTGTCAAGTTTTTAATCAATAATTTGAATTTGTTGCAGCAATTCCAGCTTTGAGACCAGTTGTCCAAGATTTGTTCATTTCGAAAAACCAAGCAAGAGCTGACTCTGGCAAAGAGCTTGATACCCAAAGAGAAGTCGTCTTTGCCATGCTGTTGCGGCTCACCCAGTATCCAGCAGTACGTATGACCAATGCCCAATAGATCTGACTTGTATCATCCTTTTTTATTATTGATTATTGATCCATTTTGGATGATTAATCTTCTTCTTTACTTCCTTTTTCCCTTTGGAAAGTCGCTTATTCATGTTACATGTTACATGCTTGTTGATTATTGCTGATGATTGACTTGTTGATATTATAGGTGCTGGAATTGATGACGATGGTTTTAGAAGGCTCCAAAGATGATAATGAGAAGTGGAAACGATATTCAAGACAAATTGTCGATGTCGTATTTCCACAGCTTCCAAAACTGCAGGTAACATGTGACACATATTGATAATTTGATAACTTGCATTAATCTTCCGATATATCGACCGTTGTATATTCTATGCTACATAATGAAGCATTTATTTTAATATGAATGCGTAAGCATGAAACTCGGAGTAACAGAGAACTACTTTCTTGCTTCTACTCTATAATATGTATATGTATATTCTCACTGTATATAGTTACGACTATATGATGTATATAAGATGCGCATATTTTTATAGACTGGAGAATTGTCATTCGTTTGAAGTGAATACACATTTCAGTTTTTGTTTTTTGTCTTTTTCAGATTCACCTTGAATACGAAGGAAGCATTAACGTATTGAATAACCTCTTTGATTCTTTGGCACCAATTGCACTCAGACCTGCGGATGTTATTCTGAAAACATTATTTTCTCCTGTTAAAATAGTTGAGTATTGCTCCTTTTTTATTTGTCAAAATATTCTTCTGATGCTAATCGTGTTTTATTTTAACTCTTGCAACTTAAAGATTATTCCTTTGGATATTTTCTGTACCACATTTGAAATTACGTTGTTTCCCAGGACACATTACCCGAGACGGTGCGATGGTTCTGCATGATTCTTGGTCTTCACAGAATACTGATCACCCAAAATAACGAAGATATAATGATCACACGTATTTCCCACCTTGGCATTTGCAAGCAAAGCCCGGCACACATCATAACACTTTCAGAAAACGACGATTCACAAAACTGCTGCATGGAGAGTTTTACGAAATGCGATTCTGCTGAGTTTTACGCATGCTTCTTCTTTCATGCCACAAAAATTGCATGCGAACAAATGGCAAAATATTGTAACTCAACAAGATGTGATAAAATGCTTTTAACAAACTTGGAATATCTCACTTCTCAATTTCTCATCATGTTCTCGACAATGTTTACTTCACGTAAGAATCGCTTCGTTTCTTACCTTGATACTGTTTCATGATAAAGTTATTGTGCCTTAACCTTAATCTCTTGCTAATTTGGACGATCTTTTCATTCCTATAGATTCTCGACTTATCATTGTCCAGTGCAAGGCTTTCATGAGGTTAATATAATAAACAAATCATTTTGTTTTGTTTTCCACAGCCAGATTCAGGGATATCACATTGGCTGCTTCCAATCATGTCAAGTCGTGGAAATCTATGGATGACAGTACGATTGATAAAATCACATCAAAAGGCTTGCAATTAAAAGAAAGTAACCCGTTAATTTTACTTTATTGGTGTCATGTGCTGGGATTGCTGGAATATGATGATCAGGAGTGGTGGAAAAACCTTTACAGAAAGGAAAATTTCGGCAGTAATATGAAAGGGACGATTTCGAAATGGAATAACAGAATATGTCAGAATGGAATATTTCTAATATATTGTGGAAATTTGGCAGATTTTTATAAGGTAAGAAATTTTATATTTATTAATGATGAAGATCTGTATATTAGCCACGTAAATGGGGTACAAATTAATATTAAAGATTAAATTAAGTTTCCAAAAAAAATTTAAAAATTAAAAACAAATGTTGAAAAAGTGGAGGTGCGGGGTTTCGAACCCCGGGCCTCTCGCATGCAAAGCGAGCGCTCTACCACTGAGCTACACCCCCGATGACAATTTAACTAAGAATTCCAAATTTAAAGATGAACTTGTGGCAGGTGTTGATTCTAGCAATGCTCTGATTGGTTGGTATATATAAAATCTCAATCTTTGATCTAATTTGGCCTGCGCTGCGGTATAACTTGCAAGAAAAAGTAATTTTGTGAGCCTGAACGGAGTAAAAGGGGATATTTGGCCGTGAAAAACTCCATATGTCAATAATAACATGGTTTCAGGGTGAAAGATAGGCGCAAAAATTGGAGGTGCGGGGTTTCGAACCCCGGGCCTCTCGCATGCAAAGCGAGCGCTCTACCACTGAGCTACACCCCCGTGTATTTACATGTATAACACTTGGACGCTTATATACTGGTCGGTCACCTGTTTTCGGGACTATGTTCGATAATTCTCTTGATAATCGTAACCGGTTTAATAATCCCAAACGACTTCCCTTTTTATTGTTTTTAGTAGGCGAATTATGGAAGTTAAATTTTAAATTGGACTCTTATTTTACATTTCAGTTAAACACAAATAAAGATGCTTCATTGTTATTTTCTTTGCTGGAAACCAATCTCGACAACCTTCTGCAAATGTCTACAGAATATCCAGTTGCTAAACTTTTGAGGTAACAATATTATTTCCCAATCGTAACAATACAATATTTAATCCCGGGTCACTTTTCCTAGTTATCGAACTAGTTTAAGCATCGTCTATTCAACATCTAGCAAATGCTTTTATTTCTTCCCTACTCATGTCTTCTGGTGTGAAGCTTAAAGCTGATATGCTTAATTATGATTGTTCCTTACCACAAGTCAACAATTTCGGTGGTATAATTTAGTAAGGGGGGGGGGACAACAGTCCCTTCCTATACGACATCTTATTTTATTTGTTGCCTTTTTTGAAGCTCTAAGAACGATTTGACCAGCTACAGAAGCGATCAATATCTTTCACAGAGACTCTCTACTTATTGAGTATTTCTGCTGAGTTTATGAAGCTAATTTTACCATACCTCTTTCTATCCGCAGTGTGATATTTGAAGATAGTGACCTGAGTGGGTTATTCTTGCAATTCGTTGCACAAAAATGTGACAAGCAATCACCTGAGTGCAAGGTGAGATCCCTTCAACGAGTCAAAATTCAAAATAGATTCCTAAAAGTCACAGCCAATATTTTATCATCTTTGCAAAGAAATCCCTGATTTAATATGAGTACTCCTTTATTTGAATCTCTTGGTGATGGATTTGAAGTTTTTTACCCTCTTGTGTTGCTTTTGATATGAATTTGATTCAAGTTTTGATATTTTTTAAATCCTAGTGTATTGAAAGTAATTCTTTGCTGGGTCTACTGGAAAAGATTCACAGGAACCAATCTGGTCCGTTGCTTCATTTCTTTCTCAAACAACTACCGCGAATTCGCCTGCACGGCATTGCACGTTTCGCGGAGACAGTTGCTTGTAGACGCCTTGAGCATACCCAATCAACATCTTCAAAGGTCTACTAATATGTTTACATTCTCGAATTCTCTAAGTATATATTCTATAATTTTACAACTTCATGTTTTTAATGATTTCACCGCATGGAGCTCTATTGTTGCAAGACTTTGAGCCAATTTATGTTTTGAAAATCAATTTTTTATTCCGTTTTTCTATAGCAACATATGATGGCTAAAGAGCTTCTCGAATTTAGTTCGAATGAAAGAAATGCTAAGAGGTATTATGTCAATGAAAATTTCATTGGTTTTGTTTTCACCCATTATGGCATACTAATTTTTCCTCTGTGATGGGTACTCTTTTTATGACCACTGGAATGGGGCAGTTTTCTCCATTTTCAAAAACATTTTCACTGTGCCAAATTAAGCATTACTTTCGAGCTCTATTATTGCAAGGAAAATTCTCATTTTCTCTTTGAATGACTAAGAAATTTCTGCAGCTGGATAATTTACCTGTAAGTAATTACATGTTTTGTCCAATAGATTTCCAAGACTGAATACTTTGATAAAAAGGTCATTGAATAAAGAAAGCAAAGAAGAAGTTGAAAGTCGACTTCGCAGTTTGTCACACCCTTTGGATACTGTACATCTTGGCCTGGATGAATACATAGCAAACAAAGTAGGTGATAAGTTATGTTGATAGCTGGCAATACCAATATAATCTCATTATTTGCCATTTTTTCATGCAATATTTTATGGAGGTATGGTGACCAAGTTGGGCTACGATTTTCAAGATCAAGAAAAAAGTTTGGAAATTGAGAAAATATTTTGCAAATCGAGAATAGTTTTGCAGAATTGAGAAGCTGTTTACAAACCGAGAAAAACTCTTCATCTACTCTTATAATATGGTATGGAGGTATTGGTCGCAGCTACTGTTCATGCCACTGCGGTATATTGCAGAGAAAAATAGCAGTGATACGTGAAGAAGGTAGGTTGAGGCACGTCAATACAGCGAGTGAATTTGAACCATTTGTTTTCTAGGATTGGTGTGTATCATTTATTCGAAATGTTTGTTCTGGGATAAACGAGAAATCACCCGAAGAAATAGACTGTTGTGCAGTTTTACTCAACACCCTTGATGCACAGGATATGAGTGAAATTATTTACAGAGAGGTATACATGGCGATTGCTATGCTGACTCCATTTTGTTTGTCTTTCTTTCGAAGATTGTTCATTACATGTGTAGTTTATGTTTTTGCAATTGACTTATTTTATTCCATTTTTACAGAACAATCTTACTTTGGTACACCAGTCCCTCTGCCTGGCTATTAAATCATCAATGGACAGAAAAAGTTCTTATATAGAGGTACTAGAATGTGCTATGTAATTTTACAATTTTGTGGGGTAAAACTCCAGCCATATTTGTTCAAAAATGTGGACCTGGAACGAAAATTGTTCATCATTGAATTTATTTTTTCCTTTGTGAGAAAAATTTAATGATTTTGCTCTCCACAATTGATGTATATTTGTATATATGTATATATATATATATATATATATGTGTGTGTGTATACTTTCTTGTTAGGAGTTGACTCAATCATTGACGCTACTAGATAGCCCCAAGACCCAACAGAATCAGATGCTACTTACCACTTGCAAGCGATTTCTTCTCGAAAGTGTCTCATCTTTCACCAAGGACTTGTTAATCAACAAACAGATCAACAGAGTAAGCTTTGTCGAGAAAGACGAAGCAAGTGAAAGCTATGGAATGGCAACTGAACAACACGATTCTACGACTCTTGGTCCTCAAAGCTTCGCTGTTTTATGCCGCAACAAGGTGCAGAGGTTTTCTAAGGACAGAAAATGGCGAGCAAGAAGCATGCTTATCTGCAGATGTATACGCGACTTTCTTTCTCCTGCCTGTTACTGTAATAAACATTGGAAGCTCAGTAAAGAAGAACTAAGTTTGCTCATGGAATTTGCTTTTCTTGTTCTCAAGGTATTAATTTCTAAAGCTCGCAATTATTCAAATTTGTTATGCAATGAAAATCCTGAAAATTTTGATCCCAACTCCAGTAAGCCCGAATCCTCCGAAAATCACTATTTCTAACTATAATGCACATGAAAGTTATTTATTTTCGTTGTGAATCATCCTGAACAGCAAATTTGATGAATTTTACATTGTTTCGATATAATTTGTAATTTTATTTCTTAGATTTGTATTTTGTCACCGATAGAAGATTACACTTCGATGCATTTGGATCTCTACTCTTGTTTGGAATGCCTTTCATTGGTGAGTTGCATTATACATTACTTGTTACTTTTCTGGAATGAGATTGCCGTGGCTTTGAGGATGGACTGTTGTGACATTTGTATGAAATATTGACAAATAATTACAGAAAAGCGAAATGCAAATACCCTTTTTGTTTTACTATGCTTTGAGTTTCACCCTTGACAACATCAGGCATTCCATAACGAAGACCTTTTCATTTTGTTTCATGTTTGACCTCATTGACATCCAGTTTTGTGTTTGTTTTACAACGCTTTGTTAGTAACACATTGCTAACTTATTTTTTGTAGATTCTACATGGCAGAGAATTTTGGTCGTTGTTAACCCAAGAAAGCAATGCATATTTGATAGCAAACGGAATAAATGACGTTTATCAGCTTGTTTACTCAGGTATTACCATGACGTACAATATCATAACACACTATAACTAACACATACTATACATGCTATGATATACTAACATTCTTTATATGCTATAACTGTTAACTCAACTGTTGTCCATTTAGGCAACTAATTGATTCCGAATTTTAATATATAGATTTTTCTGGACTTCGGCAATGCTTTTAATTGCCAATGCCTCGACTTTTAGTCTTACAACTACTTTTCAGCATTATCCTCAAAGAGAGTAGCATTGCAATGTTACATTTGAAAATATCATTCATAAATATGTTTATACTTATCTTGTATTAAATATGCTTATATTTTTAGTTGCTGTGAATCCTGGTGAAAAACTAAGTTCAGATGTCTTTTTGCCTCATGACTTAGTTCCTTATTCTGCCGGTGAGTTTTATATCTATTTTCTCCTTATGAATTGGATAGTAAACAGTTAATAGTTAATAGTTTAGTACGCTCTCGCTGATTCGAACACCCTGGAGAGGTATGGAAATGTTTGATACGTTATAGAGGTTTGTTTTATGTGTATTTTCATTTTATTGTTCCTTGAAGGTAGAGCTCGAACTATGCAGGTTTGACTGTTGTGAGAATGGTATAACTGTATCATATCACTTGATGTTTATTTTCTTTCAGAATCGAGTATTTTTGCAAGATGTTGCCATCAAGTATCAGAAATGGTACATGCCCTGCGAACACATTTCTCAAGCAGCAACTTTACATTGTTAACAGTTCCAGTTTCAAGTATTCGATCTTTGAGGCAGGTTATTGTCGGTTTGGCACGGTTACCCTTGGTCAATAGCTTCGTACGAATACCACCAATCGTATGGAGGTTGGGCTGGCATCCTGACACTGAAGGACCGTTTAACACCGAATTACCCCCACTTCCAGTTGAGATTTTAAAAGAGAAGGATGTACTGATGGAGTTTATTTTTCGAGCAAATGCCATTGGTAAGTGCAATATGCAACATAGACGTTTTTTATTTCAATTATTGTGTGGCACAATGGGCCATAAGAAAGAAGAACTCGATGAATTAAATACATATAAACTTATACATCAAAGGCATCTGTAATTAAAGTGAATTACAACGAATTAAAATTAGTTTCTTGCTTGTTTTGAAGCATGCTGACCCACTATGTCTATGTTTTCCTGATAAATTAGTATATGCAGGTTATATCATGTGTTATAAGTACAGTATCGTTGTATTACAATGTGTTGTTTTAACCCAGGCTGGACATCAAGAGCACAGTTCGAGGAAACGTGGGCAGCTTTGCTTGGTGTTCTCAGCTCCCCTCCAATGGTCGAAGACACATCTGTGGAGGTATTTTAAATATTTTTCACAGAAACACTTCTATAACCAGGCCATGTATAACAAGTTTCTTGGTATTACGACTTTAGCACCTTATACTTTAGGAGTTTGCTGGTTTGTTGTATTGAAGCCCTGTTTTCTTTTCATGGTTTGGTTTACTTTGTTTTTACAGTATTAAACATACGAGGAATCTATGCATATGATTGTTTGCATTTTAGGAAGAAATTGAAGCCGCCCAATCCAGCTGTCTGGCAGTTCATTGCATCACATCGTTGCTACTAGATACAACACTGGCTCCATTGCCTGGCAACCCTGGCTTTAGTAGATATTCATTCATTCCAAGACAAAAGGAATATCCATTTCTTGGAAGCAGGTGCGTAGCGAATTTGCGCCAGATCTTCCACTTTTCTTTAATATGCTTCCATTTTAATATTAGCATATTAAAATGGCAGCATATGAAAGAATTTTCCACCTTTAATATTATCCACATTTTGCGCTTAAATATCTTTGGTGGCTCTTTGGGAAACGTATGATTTTCGTATAGATTTAATTCCCGTGTTTTGATTGCTATTGCAGAGCTGGCAAAAGACTGGAACAAATTCGTAAGACCATCGAAATGGAGTATAAAAGACAATGCGGTGTCAAAAATTCCGAGTCTTCAATTTCGACAGATCAATTTTTGTATCCAGTTGTGCCATCGCTGATTTTCGAGAAGCAAAGGAAGCAAATCTTACAACGAGACTGCTTCATGGAAGAGAGGCTATACAGCTCAAATTTGGAAATCAGTCATTCTTTGAATAAATATGTTTTGGGTCAGGTAGGTTTCTTTTGGTTCACATAGTGTCATTCAATTTCCATTCTATTGCAGTATTTAACACCCAAACTAATATGAATTGCGCTATTATACATTATAATGTGCTTACACGTTGTCTAAGCAGATATACAAACGTATTCCTTGGTGCTGTTCCGAGGGACAGGTAGATAACTGTCTCCTGTCCTCTCAAGATTAGTGTGCAATTATTTCGTATTTTTATTTTTGTCGGTAAATGTATTGCTTCTCTTCAAGAATACTACTACTACATTTTATCAAACGCTTTAATGATAACATATATTATCATTTTGCTGTGTGGTGCTTTCTTGTATTAATCATATCATTGCTGATGATATTCCTTTGCAGATTTCAGCTAGTACTATAAGAACGCGTTTGGTTTCCTCCAACGTGCAAGAGGATTCAGATAGTGATGACTCTGAGGCATTAATCATTCAACTCAACGAAGAAGACCCGCGAAAGAAGTTCGAAGAGCTTGACATACGCTCTTGCTTGCAATTCCTTTTGGAGTTATTTGAACAATGGTTGTCTCCGTTTATCAACCTGAAAACACCGCTAATGCTGAAAACGGAGGCAGTGAAATCTGTAGGTTTACTTTATTCAATTTACAAGTAGGCCTGTATAGGTCAACTTATGCTAGATTCTAAGTTAAGCTCTATCATTTGAATGGTTATTAGATGGGTTATTTTGATTCAACTTACGTTGATGCAAACGTACTCCTGATGCATGGCCTTGTAGGCTTGGTTGAATAAGATCATAAACCATACAACATACATACGGCATACGACAGATGACATCTACGACATACGACATACAGCATATATAAAAACTTACGACATTCAAAACATACGACAAGAATCTTGCATGATTTTCTTCTTTTATCTCACAGCTTTGTTTGCTTTCCGATCTACTGCTTGAGATGAGCCATTTCGAGTGGATCCTTGGGGTTCTTCTTGAATTTTACCAAAACAATCCAGCTGAAGATGACATAACAACACAGTACATTGTCCCGACCATCTGCAAAGCTTTAGCCGTCCTGAGGGTTGTACGTATGAATATTTACATTTCTTTGCTTCTTTCATTACGTTTATCTCATATCAGTCTCGTTTACCTGCTGCCAACGTGGCATAGCTGCACACGGTAAGCTGTTATCTCATATCGAAAGTTCTCTATCGGTTACCTTATAGTATGATGATAAGTGTAATTACAATTTAGCCACTCATTATTCCTTGAGTATGATGTATTTCTTAAGTACAAGGTTCCACTCAAAGGCATTACTGGCTACAGATGACCTTTACTCCAGTGTCTTAGTCTATAATATCGATTGTAGGAAGGAAACATTGCTGAGAGAATATGCAGAATAATCGAAACTGCTTTAAAGAGCTCCCATGTTCCACTGCAAGTAAGAGCTTTAGAATACATCTGTCATTTTATTTGCTCAACAATTAAGCATAACACTTTTCAATTTTCCATTTTCCATCTTGAGCCATGTACGCCTTCATTTGTTTAATTTCCGAGCATTGTATTGCTTTGCAATGTTACCCCAATCTTAATTTTGATGTGAAATTGCAATCATTCTGTAGGTATCAGCTCTTGGAGGTGCCTTGTATCTTCTTGAATCGCATGTTCCGTCAACGAATATGGTTCTTGTTCCAATTCTTACTGACTATCTTGCAAAGCACATCATGCAACCCATTGAGTAAGCTCACTTTGCAGCTACAGCTTTAGTCTTTTGAATAACAGCTTCTCTAGCGTGTGGTGTAATTTTCATATTGCTTTGAAAGTTTCAAGACCACTTGAAACAAAAACATGCCTTATCGTGCTATGTGTGAGAAAAGGGCTCAGTGAGAAAGGGTTTATTGTTCCTTTTAGTGCTATTCAAATTATTAGCCAGCGATTTTGTTCTTGTGTTTGGACAACTGCATTTTACGTCATGGAAGTTTGCTCAACTGAGATTCAAGATATCACATTTACGACAATAGTTGTAGAGGTATATTTCAATGTATATGCGAATATATATCTCTATGTATTTCATACCTTCTTTCCAGCAATTTACGTTCTAAAACAAGCTTTCACAACATTTGCAATGCAAGCCATTCCTTGCATAATAATAACGGCAATTGCTTTAATTTCCCGTTCTAGACATGTATTGCCTTACTATCATCAACTGAAGTTCAGATACCAGTTAATATCGCTCATTTGCTGTTCAGAGGGCTTGAACGATTGGTTGTCTCCTTTACTGTGAACAGAGCTAATTGCGATAGACTGGCCAAAGTGGCTGTTCATTGGTAGGCCATTCTGTTTATTGTATGAAAAGTACACTGTTTCAGTACCACGTTGTACTAGCTATCAAATATTATTTATGTTTATTTTTTAGCTTGCAATCTGAGAATCACGACCAAGTTATTTCTGCGCTGGGATTACTCTGCACTTGTATGTACACAGGTATGTAACGCAACAATAACAACAATAATTCTTCTAACTTGTGATAAATACATATTGAAGTCACTAACAAGTACAGGCTTTTCAAGGCCCGCTTAATGGTGCTAAATTAGTGAAAGAAGACTGATTTAGATTGATTTGATAATTTTTCAAAGATCCCCTCTGATCTTATAGGAAAGGAAAGTCAGCATGTTGCAGGTGCCACTGATCCTGCAGGCAACATCAACTCCCCCATTGCTGAGTCGCAATTAGTCATGATGGAAAGATTAGTCGTTTTATTTACAAGGTACTTTCAATTCGATCTATTATTTACCATGACTCGAACTCGTTCTATTAAACCAGGACACAATTATCTCGTCAGCTATGAAGGCGATAGGTTCGATTGCCAATTATACTAACGATTTTGCTCAACCACCCCTGAAATCTTGTTAAAGCATCCTGGTGTCTCTTTTCCTGCACTTCGCAAAGAAATATTCGTATGTTTTGCCTTGTAACAACTAATAATAGTAATAATAACAACTCCTAAGTATTGCATTTCTTAATTTCTTCGTCTTGTGATGTTCATTCCACTCTGCATTTTATTTCACTTTTTAGACAAGTAACTACTTATACATTCATATTTCATTCTAGAATCAGAAAGGGTACATTTTCAGAAGCGTCGCTAGTTTCCAAAATCCTTCCCACGATGCTGTTGGATTTTCTTCCTGTCCAGGAAATCATGAACAAAGTTTTCAGTGAATTTCTTTCAAGTCAACAGCCTCATCCAGAACTAATCGCCAATATAGCATTTCAGGTATTATCACTTGGTGTTGCATTGAAAATTGTATCTCCTGAAAATTAAAAATTATGTGTCAAAAATAATATATGATGCTAAAAGCTGATACTGGATCACCATGTTTCAATTGCTTGTTGGCTTGTAGGTGTTTGACGGTTTACAGCGTCAAGGTCAACAAGATGCTGTTAGGAACTGGATTATTCTCTCGCTTGGAAGTTTCATTCAGAGGTAATTTTATCAGCTACACCTATTTTTACTCATACCTCCTCATCAATAGCTGCTAGTTAATACACTCAGTTAATTTGTCCATCTTTTACTCTTTATTATCCATCCTTGTATTGTTTATATCTTCATTTGTCCATCTTTTACAATTTCCCATTGAATTTTAAGTAATTTGGTCAGCAATTGTTGTAACGCCCTGTCAGATCTTTGTAATCAAGTAGCACATGTCTATGATGCAATACATACATCTGTAATGTCTCAGAATAGCGATGGTAACATAACTTACACTTATCTTCGTAAAAGTGCCCAGCTATAGTTGCACCAATTTTATATTGATGGAGACCTGGTATTTTTCTAGGACTCCACTTGCAATGGCTATCTGGAGTCTTAATTGCTTCCTCATCAGTGCAAGCATGAACCCATGGCTGCAAAATTTGTATCCTTTTACTTGAAGTTTTGTTTTTATTGCACTATCGCAAAGCTCTTTATCTCATGCAGGTAACTTTACCTTTGATTCACGTGTATAGCTATCAAAAAGATACGATGAAAGCCTAGATGTTGAGTAATTCCTTAATTATTTTGAATTGAATTAGATTTCCATATGTTGTGAGTAGAAAAGGCAAGCTTGATAAAGAAGACCGGAAACTGTTATGCATTGTTGCCGTCGATTTCTATCAACATCAGGTACCTTTACCCAACATATATGCTTATTTGATGTGTAATACTGAAAGTTAAAGGTAGTATGTTTGCTAAGACGTATATTTTCTTCTATTTGATAAACTTCTATTAACATTATAGTTGTGCAGATTTTTAAGACCTGCTGTGATTATGTGTGTATTATATAAGCAGAATACCAATTTAACACTCGATTTATTTTTTGCAGATTCTAGAGCCAGAGGAGAAAAGAATGTTTTTGAATACTTTCCAGAGAAAATCATCAGAAGTGAATGTATATCGTGAGCTTGTCGAATGTTGTTCTAGAGTTGACATGAACAAGTCATCTTTGGATGCATGAATTCATTTGGCTACAGTGAACACCCGCATATAAGAACCTGTGAATTCTGCATCCAGCCTATTGTTCAAGTACAATAGCCTATTGTCTCTTCTATTGTTTTGAGCAGGGTTTTCAGCCTGGAAGGCTGTTAATTCACTGATTCTTATATGCGGGTGTTTACTGTATTTGGGTTGGGTTACTATTTCCTGATATTATACACCTCTCTAGTGAGGTTAGTATATGGGTGCTTAATTGTGTCGTCTAAAAGAAATTCTTAGCAGATTTCCAAATATTATATAAAGA
Source organism: Sanderia malayensis (assembly GCA_013076295.1). NCBI lineage: Eukaryota > Metazoa > Cnidaria > Scyphozoa > Semaeostomeae > Pelagiidae > Sanderia > Sanderia malayensis. The sequence goes on along the minus strand of RQOL01000531.1, from coordinate 2,621,803 downwards.
AGATTAAGGTATGGAAATGGCGCAGTGAATGAAGTGCTGTTAGCAAAGCAACTTTGTATTCACGCGAAAGGATTATATATTGCAATCTATTTGAAAATTGTGTAAAATTGATTGAATTCGTTGCATTGACTTGAGAATTGCTTCTCATAATATAGCAACTAATATTATTAGCATTGGTCAATTAATTTCGTAAAAAATAATGAGAACATTTATAAGACCTTGAAACTTTTTAAAGGAGTCTAGGCAATTCGGCTGAGTTGTTTTCAGCAGTAAAGGTTCTCATGCAGAAAATTCGATGTCTTCAAAAGATGTGAGTACAAGTCTATTGAGGCGGAGATAGAAATGCAACTGAAGTGTTTCTATCCAAGGAGCTTTATTCCAAATACCCAGCACACATCAACATTAATCTTCTGTCCCATGCTAAGGTAATCATCACTTCATCTGTTTTATACCCCATACCCATGCTGCACATTTAAACTTGTTTTGTTATATATCTGCATGTGGTATATTATAATAATTACCATGATGATATGATTTTTAATATTAATGTTCTTTGAAGAAGAAAGAACCTTTGTGACAGTTAAAAGGTAATGCAAATCATTTGTATTGCCGAACTTTATTTCACAAAAGAACATGTTTATTCAACAAATTGCTTCAACAGTGTAGCTGTGATTAAACCACCTTTGCAGATTTTACGAAGAAATTAGTCTTGCTTTTTATTAATGAATTTGTTATTGTTTATTCTTTATAATGACGTTATTTTCTTGATTTTTTTAGAGTGCAAATATTGGAAAGCGATTGCTTGCATGCTTGATTTCTGTCTTGAAAGCTGAAGGCATTCAAAGTGCCTATACTGAGGTTAGTTCTAGTGATCCTGACGTCATCAGCTTCTATGCTGATCTGGGGTTTTCTAACGTCACTCTGAATAAACCATGTCCTAAGCATATTTCCATACTGGGTCGTGACATTTAAGTTGGACTTGTAGAGCTATTACTTCGAGTAAATTAAGACCTGCAGGGTGGATTCATTATGAAAACAGGCATCATGCGTTGCTAAAGAATTATCTGTTTACCGTGAGTTGTTCGTTCGGAACTAAAATGATTTTCCTTCACTATGGTTTCCAGTTATAAACGAGCTAATAGGTTGATTGTGAACAGGAAGGAAGGAAGACCTTGCTAAAAATGTAAACAGTCGGTTTATTTCCAAATATTAAAATCGTAAGCTGTTCCTCAGAACCTAATATAATAAACAGCTGTAATTTTATTTCTCCAACGTAAATTATTAATCATCTTTAGATGCGCAATTTAATTTGCAAACGTTTAACAAGGTATTTTCATCTGTTTTACAAATAGAGAGGTGCGGCTACCACATGGAAGTCCTGAAAGTTCTCTTCATAATAAACATCACTCGGGGTTTTTCAAATTAAAAAAATTATTGATTAATACTTATCATTAAAAGTTTGTATTCGCATTGTTATGGACTGGGTGTTTTATAGTTTGATGTGTGATTTGTGGAATAACCTGACACAGGCTGAAGAGTCTTGGAAGAAGTAGCAGCCATGGACTCCCTCACCATTCATGGTCTACCAAGGATTTTCCTCAGTAAACGAACGCTGTCAAAAGTTTTTTGGACCACAGTGTTTGTCCTTGCTTGTGTGTTATTGGTTCTCTTTCTGCATTCAAGAGTGCTAACATTCAAGAAGAGAGACGTCATTCTTAAGACAGAGAGAAGTGTGACTTCTACCATGAACTTTCCAAGCCTGACACTTTGTGACACGGACTTCATATACGATGAAAAAGATGTTGGCATGACTGAGTTTCCAAGTAGTTGTGCAAATTTATCACGAAGCAATAATACAAGTGATCTTTTTCGTCGTGGTTGCAGTTTATTTATGCCAGGCGTTTTATTTTCTTGCACCTACGACGTTGCTTCGACCTGCAACTTTCCAAAACACTTTTCACCGACTAACCATCACTACAAGTGTTACACATTCAACAAAGACGGATCTCTTCTTCAGAAGATCAGCGATAGAGTGGCTGCCATTGATATGATGCTTTTTAAGAACTCAACTGAACCAATATCCGCAGCTGAAAGTCATTGGAATCCTTTAAGAGAAACAAATCGGGGAATTATGTTGTCTCTTCATTCTCCAGATAGACCAATCAGCTTTTCTCAGGGTAGTGCAATTCCGCTAACGCCTGGCTACCAGATTCATGTTAATTTGAAGAAGGTTGTTTTTCGTCGTTTACCTGCACCCTTTCCGTCGAAATGTGCCTCTACAAGTAGTTATAAGCTATTAATTTCTGGTGCATATCAAAGAAAGAATTGTGTCTTTTCTTGCATCAACAACCTTATATATGAAAATTGCGGTAAAGTTGATGAATCTGGCCGACCATTCATGCCTGAGAAAGATTACCCTACAACTAAAAACCTCACCAAAAATCAGTATGATTGCTGTCGTTTGTCCCAAATGATAGGAGGTATTGCCAAATGCAAATGTCCCATAGAGTGTGACGATGTTGTCTACAAGCCTCGTGTTACTCAGACGCCGTGGAGACAATCATCATTGAATAGCAAAATGAAGCGAGCACTAGCCAAGACTTTTAACCTCAAGAAAAGTCAAGTAAACCTGGATTTTCTGAAACAGAACATCATTCATTTGACCGTGTACTTTGACGATTTCACAACTGAACGCATCTCCGAACAACCTCAGTACACCATTGAAAGCCTCATGTGTGACTTTGGTGGTCTTATGGGCCTCCTTATTGGAGCATCTACCATTTCCATGTTTGAAATCGTGTGTATTTGCGTGCAAATACTGCTCAACAAGAAAGCCAAGAGAACTGGAAGCATTGAAACAACTGAAGACGAACTGCAACATCGCAAATAAAATTAACGTACATTTGACATGAACATTACAGAGTCTATGTTTTTGGTGCAAATAATTTCTCCTTCATGCTGGCACATATACTTAAACTAAAAGCACAAATTGCCTTTAATGAGAAATGCACGTATTTCACTTGCTTATACGTTGGTTCTATTGTATGTTATATGAAGAATTCCGAAACTTGAATCTTCCTTTCATGAGTAGCATGATCCACTATTCTATTTTTTATTGAAATGGCAAAGACTGCAACAATTTCCCCTCGGATGTCTACAACGAACGTCAGTATTTCATTCCCAGGTATAATCTTTGCTTCATAAACTACAAATCGAATTGGCATCAATTTCTATATTTGATAATTTGTTTTTTGATTTTAGATTAAAAGAAAGAAGATCGCGAGAGGCGTTGATTCTTTCATTCACAGGGAGAACCGAAGGAGCCGAGTCATGCCTCCATAATGCTCACCATGGTAAATAATTTAAGAATTTCAAATGAGATTGACTATTGGATAAGCAAAGCACAACATACATATTGCTATTCTATCCTGGCTAAAATGCTTTCACCGTACGTGATGTAAATATCAAATTGTATTTTAGATGGCAGTAAACAAAGTCAAAAGGGTGAATCAGAAGGGACACTTTGTTGACAAATCTTTGGTATGATAATAACCTAATCAATCTCTGGCCTTTTTAGCTAACAATTTGTAAGAATTTGTAGTTAACCCGTCAAAGTATTTTCTTCAGAGCTTTCCACATCATCCTGGAAGAGCAAGATATGGAATCAAGCTCATGGACATAGATTCTCCATGTAAGCATGCTTTTATGGCTAGCAGCCTCTTATTCGTTATTTTTACATCTCATGAGGTTGATTGACATTTCAATTTGACACCTGCCTTATTTAGCATTTCTGATTGGTCTTTTCCGGACAAATATGGTATGATGTGGTGTCCAGTCTCCTTCGTATAACTCCCTTGACCACGTTGCATGCGGTCTTTTCAAATCATTTCATTTGGAGGAACAATCAGAGCTCGATGCTGCAAGAAAAAGCCATCGAAGCCTGTTAGGCCCATTGATCCATAAACTTTGCTTTGACATGTTTCTGTTTATGGCGTTCCTATTGATTTCAAGAAAATATCATGGCCTTTCAGATCAAGTTTGGAAGTTCTGCAAGTTCTGCAAGATATCTGTATGACATGGCTGTCTTTTTTACAAAGTTGAAGAAAAGAGAATTGATGCTATAAGAAGAGCTCGAAGCTTGTTAGGCCCAATAATGGACGAACTTTAATGCAAGAATTTATTCCCATTGCTGTTGGAAAAATAAAAATTCCACGTTGCAAGAAGAACTCAAGGTTTTCGACGCTTTATGACTTGGCAGAAGAATATTTGTGACAATCGTTCTTATCTCAGTTGGAGGAAAAAATTGGCGCGTTAAATATTGCAAGAATTGCAAAAAGAGAAGAAGACCAAGAGTTAGGCCCATTGTTCAATGGTGTTTGCTTCGACCAAACTCGATGGCCAGGAAGGTAAGCTCTTGCTTTATTTATCTCTTTCAATAGTTTTTAGCCTTACGTTTTCTCCTTGCGTTGAGCTCGCCTTATTTCGATAAATTGTAATTTTATAACAAACACGAGTCAGTCAAATATTTCTTGAAAGGCAACAGAACTCAGTTCACGCGATTTATAGCTTTACTTTCGCGATTTCACGCGATTTTGAAATTTACTTACATTTTATCATATTGGGTTTTATTTAGAAATACGTGCATGAATATTTTACATTTGACCTTTAATTGCTTGAAATAATACCTATATACAAAAGGCCTTGGTGATATATAATCTTTCGAAGACTTAGGCCTGGATTTACCGTATTTCCTCGATTAAACTCTTCTTTTTTAAATTTATTTTTGAATTCTACATTTGATAAGATTTTAATATGCTCTTTTTGTTCCTTAGGATATTTTTGAACTACCTCAAGCCGTAAACTTGGAGGCTGGTATAAAAAGTATTTGGTAATTTATATTCATCAATCAAGTGTTTGGTAAGTTTACTTATAGGCATTTATTTTATTTCAAGTTACTTGTTTATTACTGCCAAGAAAATCAGAAAGAGAAGACGACAAATAGAAATGAAGACCCTTTCAATTCTTATTTATTTACTTATTATAAATTATTATTATTATTATTTACTTATTATTATTTATTTCACTTGCTGCTGTTGAGAAACTCCCTAAAGGAATGGCAACAGAAATTTTGTTTCATTATTTATTTCTTTGCAATTGGTTATATTGTTGATATTCAGAAGCGAAGACGACGAATTGAAGACATTTTAATTTTCTAATTTATATTCTTTTGTGTTAATCTATTTTATTTTGTTGCCGCTCAGAAGATGCAGAAAAGATTGGGAAAGAAGATTATTTATTTTTTGTTTGTTGCCTATATTCATTTCTATTTAGAATCGGGAGATGACTAGAAGAAATGAAGACGTTTTATTATTTTCTTTATTATGTTTACTTTACATATTTATTTCAATTTTGTTGCTGTTCAGAAGATGCAGAAAAGATTGGGAAAGAAGATTATTTATTTATTTTGTTTGTTTGTTGCCTATATTCATTTCTATTTAGAATTGGAAGATGACGAGAAGAAATGAAGACGCTTTATTATTTTCTTTATTATGTTTACTTTACATAGTTATTTTAATTTTGTCGCTGCTCAGAAGATCAATACAAGGTAAGATAGGAATTTATTGCCGTATATATTATAGTAGTATATAAGTATTTTTCTAATTTATTTTCTAATGGCGTAATGGTATATCTATTTTTTTGCAGGACAATGGAATCCCAAGGGAATATGATAATTCTCATGGGATTCAATTCCCTTGGGATTTATTTTTTCCAAGGGATTCGTTTCCCATGGGACTTAATTTTCCCATGGGGATAGTGTATTCCCATGGGATTTAATTTTTTTCCGACGTTATTGTTGAAAATGAATCCCCATGGGAATAATATATTCCCAAGGGATTGCATTCCCACCTGTTCATCCCTTGGGAATAATCCATAATTCCCAAGGGGTACAATATAAGAAATTTAGAAAACTAAAAAGGATAGTGGAGGTAGAGATCAAAAAAAGTAAAGTAAAAACGAAATAAAACTATCTTATTTCAGAATTTTCGAAGTAGCTGTGTATATAGATAAATATAAGAAGTAAATATATAAGAATAAAAAGACGTCTTCTTTTCCATTCGTTGTCTTCTGATACATTCTTGTCTTTGTTTCTTCCTCTTAACAGCAACAAGTAAAATAAATATGAAAAAGTAAATAAATAAAAAAGGAATCCTACCAATATCTTCTATGTTTTCTTTCCAAATATATCCAGAATCTTCTGAACCGCAAGAAAATAAATAAATAAATGCAAGAAAAACAAATTTGAAAATAGAAAACCGTAGCAGCAAGTGAATACAGATAAATATAAGAAGTAAAAATAAAATAGTAATAAAAAGACGACTTCATTTCCATTCATTGTCTTTACTTCTTCTTCTGAACAGCAACAAAGAGGTAGAATAAATATAAAGAAAATAAATATAAGTAAAGAAAATAATATCATAGCAGGAAATTAATATAACAAACAAAAATATATAAGAATAAGAATAAAAATATATAAGAATAAAAAGACGTCTTCATTTCCATTTGTTGTCTTCTGTTTCTGGTACATTCTTGTCTTTGCTTCGTCTTCTTAACAGCAACGAGTAAAATAAATATGAAGAAGTAACTAAATAAACAAGGAATCTTACCAAATATCTTCTATGTTTTCTTTCCAAATATATCCAGAATCTTCTGAGCTGCAAGAACATAAATAAATACAAGAAAAACATAAATTTGAAAATGGAAAACCGTAGCAGCAAGTGAATACAGATAATTATAACAAGTAAAAATATAAAAGAATTTTCATCTTGCCAGAAAAAAATTGAATAACTGAAGTTTGTTACAGAGAAATTACAATTTATTGAAATAGCGCGAGACAGGTATGCAAGAAGAAAAATTAAGGTTATGCTAAAATCTATTGAAAGATATAAATAAAGCAAGAACTTACCTTCTCAGCCATCGAGTTTGTTCTAATCAAATACCATCGAACAATGGGCCTAACTCTTCTCTTTTTGCAATATTTGACGCGCCATTTTTTCCTCCAACTGAGATGAAAACGACTGTAACAAATTGTTCTTCTGTAGAGTCAAAGAGCTCCGAAAATCTTGGGTTCTTCTTGCAACGTGACACTTTATTTCTCCAAGAGCAACGAGAATAAACGAGCGCCAAAACTGAACCATCCAAGATGAAGTTCGTCCATTATTGGGCCTCACAAACTTTACGGTCTTCTTGTATCATGATATCCTCTTTTCTTCAGCTGTGAGCTTGTAAAAGCAATAACCATATCTTGAAGAACTTTCAATACTTCATCTGAAAATCCACGAGATCTTCTTGCAATCAAAACGAACGCCACAAACTGAAACATACCACAGCAGAGTTCGTTTATCAATGGGCCTAAGGCTTTGGTATTTCTTCTTCTGTTGCAGCATCGAAATTGCTATCTTCCTCCAACTAAAATGATTCAAAAAGACCGAATGCCACGTGGTTAAGGGTTTTATACGAAGGACACTGGGCACCACATCGTACGATAGTCGCATCCTCATCCGCATCGCGCATGCCACAAATACGCATGTGTAGCCCCAACAACTCCCACATGCAATACATCAAGACAAGTTGATTGCTCAATCCAATCCATCTACACTGATTTGAATTCACAATTGTTGCAGATGATACCAATGCCTCCAAAGGGAGAAGTCTGACTGTTGGATGAATGGCAATATCTAGACTTCATCCCCGAAGTTTTCACTTTGACTTCAATAGTGAGTATAAATAGTAAATAATAAGTTATTTGGAAAAAGAATAAAGCCACAACCAAATACAACAACCAAGGGAAGAAAAAATTTCGCCGAAACAGCGAAATCCTCTCTTCCTCATGCGGGTCAGTGCGTCCCGTGAGAGGCTGCTACTAAGCTCCCCACCCCTTTTAGATCGTTTTGCCAGAACATCGAGATCAAGCCAACGAGGCCGAAGCTGCGCTGGACGAGTGACCAGTGTTCTATCCCCGGCCAAAAGAAGCGTGTTATGAAGCCGTCTAGAAACTCCCAGTAGCATTTACCACGGGCAGCGACCGCCGTCGGAAAGAACGTAGACGCTCATTGAAGTCCACCTGTTGAGTCTGCAATAGATTGCATGTGGGAATACACATCATATCAAACATGCGCGTTTATCTGACAGAAATGAAAGCATGGTATAACGCAGCAACTTACCACATGATGTGCCAGTCACCTGCTTTCAATTGTTGATATCAATCATCTACCAACGAACAAATGAAGCAAGTGAAAGCAAAGTATTGAAGAAAGCCTCGATTGCCTGCAAAGTAATATTGTAACGAGATTAGCTAAAACGAAAAATTGCAGTCAAGACCAATGCAATAATTTCATGGAAACATTTTAAATTCTAACTTTAAATTCTTATTTTTATACCAGCCTCCAAGTTCCCAGCTTCAAGTTTTTCGAAAATGGTTTCCTAACAAGGAAAAGAAACATATTAAAGTCTTATCAATGTTGTGAGACCCTTTATAAAAGTATGTTTAGACATATTAATGAACTGAGCCATTCACAGAATCAAAGGCCTAGTACCAAACTACCAAACTACCATACCAATAACTATATCCCAACTTAGTTCACTGAATGCTATTACGTCTTAGATTAACAGTTGATCGTTTAGAAATCGCCTTACGTCATTATTTTGTTTCGTTTAGCCACACCACATTGATTAAAGTATTTTAATGTTGAAATATGGCACCTATTCTATCAGTATTTTGGGTCAAAGAGTACATGAGTACAAAGGATGAAATGTAACAATTAAAGAATAAAGGCCAGACTTAGTTATAGATATTTTTCCGCAAGAGATAAGCAAATTAGTAATAACCCCAATCGACGTGTACAACGTGTTTGGTCTGCAAGCAACGAGTCTGTGAATCAGGGAACATGGGAATCGTTAATCCATAATACATAATCCATAATCGTGCGCATCGGTATATTGGACCTCAGTCACTTGCTTGGGCATAACAAACAATACCTAGTCCCAGTTCAAGACCTATGAAATATTTTCCTCTGTTCCTCTGTTCTTCTGCTGGGAATCCAATCCTTAACAGTGATGGTGCTCGCAAAAACAACATTGTCAGTTACAGTTATTGCATATGACTCATGCAAGAACTGAGCCTTTCTTCTACTTCTATTGTTGAGATTAGTTTCTGTCTCGCTTAAAAAATCTTCCTATTTCCTGCTTCTTTTTAGTAATTGTTTAAATTCATGATCAAATGCGTCATCAGACGATAGCAAAATATTCTATTTAATCAAGTCATGGGTTGAACACGGCAGTTAGTAGTGTCATGGTTTGGTTATCATCGAAAACATTTGTGATTGAGTAAACATTATGAAAAATAATAATCGTTGGGTATTTATTGGCAACCAAGTTGCGATAACAAGATCACCTGCAATCTAATCTAACTAGGAAGGCTGGCACGCTTAATATCCATTCCTGCACTGTCTGTAATTACAGCAGTAGCATACAAGATGCTTCTACACACACATTACTTGAGTCAGGAAACTATCACAGGCATTCTTCCCGCGCACAACAAGGCACAGCCTCTCCTCAACATATGAGCACTGATATCCCATAAGGCATCTCTCAGCACTGTCAATTACTCCATTTTACATATCCACAGACAAACAGATGTTCTCGCACAATCGGAAACATCCAAAATGACTCATGCTCAGCTTTAGCATTAATCAAATAAAAGATAATTGGATTCAGGGGCTCTTCTTGGACGTAAAGAGCTTGGTGGCAGTTAGGTGGCAGTTAGGTAGCAGTGTCACGGTTATCTGACAGCGCATTTGAACTATACAGCAAATAATTGAAGCTTATATGCAAGCTCTCGGATAATAATACAATATCCATGGACGTCAGTTATGAGTGTCTTAGCAGCCAAAGAGGTATTCACATTTGCCTGTATATAAATAATGTTAATTATATAACAATTCCTCTCTTCATGGTGCATACAGGATCGTTTAATCAAGGCAGCTGGATGTTAGAATCACTGAATCCTGTTAACCATTGTCTTTCACAAGGACATCATTGATTTATAATAACAAGCTTTTTTCTTTTATACGCACCAGCATGGTATATTTGCTCAGGTATCTACTCTCGCTCGCTAAAGAGCAATTCTGCATTATCATACTGCAGTTCACGGCGCCAACCTCTTGTGCAATAATTATATGCAACATTCGCTGCATAATGATGATGTTTACTTTGCAAAGGTATTATTGTGTGCATGAAACGTTCAGGTTGCAAGAAATGGGAGGGATAAAGTAGTGAAAAGATATAATATTGCAATATCGCATAATATATAATACATGAAGGTAAACAAATAGTATAGTCAATGCTCTTCGAAGACAAAGACACTGAAATTGCCATTTTATTTCGATTGGAGAATTGTGCGTAATCAACTTTCAGATCAGTCGTGAACAATATCAGTTATCGAGGGATTGTCCGTCAAGGGTCGCGTCAATTGTTTTCATTTAAACTTTTCAAAAACTCTTTTCCTTGCAGCATTGAAAAGGAATTTCAGCCCACTCCGCTAGCATAATAGAGAAGAATTTGAACATGCAATTAGAATGAAATATCATCGGAACAAATTTGCTCATTGTTGACAATGATGAAGTATTACAGCAGGTCTTGGATAAACTGAATCGTACAAGGAAATCGGCTCATATATAGCAAATCCTATCACCTAAAGACTGTGTTTTGTGCTGACACGGATTGTGGCCAGATTTCAACCATAAACATCGCATTGACGACTGTTTTACACAAGCTGAGCATAGGGTAACAATATTAGCAGTAGCCAGTCTATTAAGCAGTTCATCAACCTGGCTAACAAACAACGCTACCAACATCGGAAAAAGAAGAGATTGAATTTAACAGGTGAGTGGCGGGCAGCAGAGAAGGTCGTTGAAACTGTTAATGAAAATATTTGTGTACACATCAGGTTTCCGACTAACAAAGAATACAAAACGAGTAAATTCACAGTCAAGGTTATTTTTATCTTGTTCTCTTCTATTAACAACAACGTACCAGGCTTTGTGGCTGCATTGTATCTTTGCAGAGACATAATCTATTCAGTTAACACGAACAAATGAGAAGACAGTGGGAATACTTAGCATTTACGACTTATTGAAAATACTAAACGAAAATGTTAAAATTGTTTTGCACAGGAAATGTGTGCTTATCTGTACAGTACAGCTCTTAATGAGATCTTGGGCATTTTCGTCAACAACGCTTTGTTGCGAGTTTTAGTTGATATTCGGTGTATGCGTGCCACTTTTAGCCTTTGAAGCGTTTCACTCCCACCCACCTACTATCGGCTTCCTATACATTGCATGCTGCAAAACATCTAATAATGCACTGTACTCGTCCTTTTCTCTGCTTGATTCCCGCGAGTGCGCATACAAGATTTGCCTACTGAAAACGAATGCGTCCCAAGTTATCCAGCTTCACACTGTTTCTATTACTCTATTTATGCTCTTTTCAACAAATCACAAGCGACAGATATGCTTAAAAAATGTTGTAAAAATGAAATCTGTAATCCGAAATGCGATCGTAATGCGTAATGCGAAAGTGTAAAAAGAGAATGACGATCTGAAATTGTTTGAAGGAAGGAAAGTAGATAATTAAAGTGCAATCTTTTCAAACGAAACTTCAACTACGGCATGAATAAAATATACTTAGGTAACCGTCACTTTACATACATGAAGCATGACAACGTCACCACGCGTTTGGTGAACACGCATTGGTGCGTGCAGGAATGTTTCTTAAGAACGTTACACACAAAACAAAACTTATTAAATAGAATTTGGATACAATGACTACAGTTTGAATGAGTCCACACGATAGCCTCGACCTCAAAAAAACCTTATCGCCATGTTTTCGAACTTCTGTATGACAGGCCTGTTATTTACGGTCAATCAAAATATGGAGCCGACAAAAGTGCCTTTGAAAAGTCAAATCAAAGCAGTTTTGATTTGATCAATAGGAACTCTGATGTTTTACACAGCATTGAAACGCACGTCGTTTAGGCACAAGTGACAATGTCTATTTCCTGTTACAATTACAGGGATTGAAATGATTCCTTGGATGTTTTCCTAAACGAATTCCAAAAAGTGTGTTTACTGATAAAACTTTGGCTGTTGAAACTACAAGCAAGAGCTCCAGAGCAATAAAAAGAGCGAGCAAACTTGTAATCAAAAGATCAATTGTCTTGTTGATTTTGATTGGTAGACGCACGCAAGCGAGGTTTGCGGCCGTCCCAAGAACGGGTGAAATATCAACACGAGGCAGCCCTTCCCAATGAGAACAATATATAATAGTATATCTGAGGTTTTTATCGTTAACATCAATTATATAATAGGATAGTCATTAAAAGGGGATGACACTTTTTGAGCCCAGATAATCAGGGTAAATATAAAGAAGGTTATATCTGTTAATTCACTTGGAATAATATCGCCCACACACTTCTCAAACAAAGCACAATGGTCGAAGGAACTTTACAAGTAGCGGGCTGCACAACACAAAACTTGCTCTTGTTAAACAACGAGAACCTTACGGGGTCTATACAGTGGAGATATCTTGCATGCTAAAAATACACTGTGTTCTACTTTTCAGATATACCCGAAGTAACGTCAAAACTTGTCAAACATGAATGGCCTAATGGAATACAATCAAACATTGCGACACAATTACAGCCAAAGCTTTCAGCCTAACGGTACATATGACTACTGTCTCATGGTACCCGAGGATCCAATATGCGATTATGACCTAGCACCGTTTCAACTAACAACCGGCAAAATCGTATCGGCCACAATCATGGCTCTACTCACAGCCATCGCATTGGGTGGTAACGTTCTGTTGTGTACAGCATTCTTGTTTTACCGTCGACTTCGCAAGACGACCAACTATTTCATCATATCACTCGCGATAAGTGACATGCTGGTTGCCTCAGTCGCAATGCCAATGTGGATATCGTACGAATTAACAGGCTGGCTGACACTGCCGCATTGGGTCAATTTCGGAATGATGTACAAATTCTGGCTCTGGTTGGACATTCTCTCCGGCGTTTCTTCCATTGCCAATCTCGCAGGCATCAGCATCGACCGATTTTTCAGCATCCTGTCCCCGCTGTTGCATCGCACGAGAATGACGTCATCTTTAGCAATCGGGATAATAACGATTGCATGGGTATACAGCCTCGTTTTGGCATCGTTGAGTTTCGCTGAGCTTCGTTATTACACACTGATCATCTCAGTAATGGGTTTCTTCCTTCCTCTGAGCATAATAATCGCCTCATATCTTGCGATATATTGCAAGGTAAAATTCGGATTTCTCAACAGCCACCCAGGCAAAGATTGGAATCTCGAGAGAACAATCCTGATCGTTATTTTCGTCTTCGCTGTCTGCTGGCTGCCATTTTTCACTTTCACTCTTCTCTACCACTACTGCAGACAGTGTCACTTTGATAAGAAAAGCTTAAAGCACATTGTCAGCTTTACGAAATGGATGCACTACTTGAACTCTTGCTGCAATCCCTTCATCTACGGCGTCTTCAACACGAATTTCAAAATGGCCTTCAAAGCACTGCTCTATCAATGCTTCGGCAAGGGAACAACAACTGCTGCCATTGATAGTGACGCGACTGCGAACGAGTCGGCAACACATGGCATTATGAGCCACATCAGAAACATTGGACGCAAATTGCGATACCCTCGCCGCTCCAACAAGAATGGTGGCCTACTCTTAACGGAATCGGGAGAGGGAGAGTCGGGCATGACAATGTTATCTGTAACGATCTCACCCGGTTGCAAAGGCAATGAACTCAGTAACAATCCAAACGGCGTCCGACTTATGATGAACCAGAATGAAGAAGACAACGACCTTGACACAACCGAATCAGATACACAACAAGGACAAACAAAGCTGAAGGAAATTATTGTAGCTGAATGCAGAAACAAGTATTCCAAACAAGACCAAGATGAAAGTATTGACGACGAGAATGCAAACAATGGTAGCATGCATGGCAGTGATGAAGCTAACAGTAGTGGAACTGGAGAACGCCGCAGTCTCAATCAGCTTGATCTACAGAACATTGAATTTATCGATTCTCAAGAATCAAATGTTTGAGACTACACGAAGTTGAGACGAACAGTGCCGTACACATATCCGCCTGTCTATAATACAACACGTTCAATCTCCAGCAATTCCTTATATTGAGTTCACTGTTTATCCAATGACATACCAAAAGACCATATTTACAGACAGGAAACTTATATTCTCCTAACTGTATTGTTCTTTTTGCAATAAAATCATTTCAGCGTGACATGGAGCAAACGTCAGTTAGGCCCATTTCTAAATCTCGCCGCATAACATAAAGCATTGAGCTTTGGTTCTTTCGAAACAAAAGCGTAGAAAAAGCAAGCACTTTCGTTTGGGACTTTGGTTGCTGTTCACATAAAAAAGCACGAGCGACAACAAGAAGAGCTGCAGTGATAACCTGTTCTCCCCAGATCCCATTCATAACGTAAATGGCAACAGTTGACTATTACGTCACAAAAACTGTCATGCTACATTTTGGATAATTTGCAACGCTTACTAAGTGCTTTGTCAATTCCATAAATACAAAACGTCATACCTTTTGCGTAGTGAAAACGCTTCCAAATGAAAACAAAGGACAATATCACAACTTTTCCATTTGCCAATATATAATTGCTCTTGCTACATCACTTGATGAATTGGCATCAACAAAACAAGACTGGAAAGCAAGAAGCATGCATTAGGACTATGATTGGGAACATCGACAAAAGTGTTCAGTACACAAAGACACTGTGTACGTCACTCGCTCATAACAATAGATTTCCAAACAGTGAAAACGTTTTTCAACACGTTTAGTTCGCTGACTTCAATTTCCATTACATTTATTCATTCTCATATCATAATAAATTAAGCTCCTATTTCATATTTAAATCGCTATTTACGCCAAGCCAAGTAGACGTCGACTGGGAAATTTTTCTCGCAATTTCCTTATATTTTTGTAAATAATAGTCCTGTTCTTCTTGTTTACTTCCCAAATTATACCATCGTACATTCCGTGAATTTTCATTATCTGCAATATTTTTTATCTATATTATCGTTTTTAAATATTCAACAGTTTGTTAACATTTTTGATATTTTACATTCATTATTGAAACGATTTATTTACATTACTGATTAATTAAACGGGGCAAATTTCTGTTTCCCTTGGGCGTTTCACTTCAGTATTCAATTATGTTATGCAGTCGACCAAAAACTTTCGCGAGAAACTTGCTTAAAAAATTAGAAATATCGAAGTGTAATCAAATTAAAAGCTGTGCATTTAGTTAAGAAATGAAATGCGTCAGTTTTCCTGTCTGCTCGTTAGTAATAGGCAAAAAAGAGTTCACAATCATATCGGGGCTTCGGTAAAGATTAGTCTTCGGAGGTTACATTTTCATTCGAAGCTCTTCTGAATGAAATATGGCAAATCTCACAAATCGAACTAGGTATGTGCTTGGAATGGAGAGACAACTGGATTGCATTTTCACTGTGCCATTCAGTTAAATGCTCCCTTTTGGTTAAACGCAATGGAAAAGCTTCCCACCAACGACTCAAAATGATTGCCTCACAAACAGGGTCACAAAATGGCCTACTGGGCAAATTTCCATTCAGTTGTAGTTTGCAAAGTGTGCTTTCGAAAAATGAGTTTTTTGGCTTTTTGTGACAAAAGGCTTTTGTCACCCACCGAGACTACGCAACCATTAGCACCTGATAATCGAGGTTAAATACAGTACAACATAATTTAATAACTTACTTCTAGCGTAATAGGCGCCACCATCGTGGAAAATAGCCTTGTCTAGTAGTTCAGGCGATCTTGTCTTCTCCAGATAAGAGATACATGGTCTGGAATAAAAAATATGAAACGATAAGCTTTTTGTTAAAAGAAAACTCAGCCATCCAGATAATTTGATTTGGTCTCTTTGTCAGCTGCACTTGCGACAGGCCAATGCGCCAGAGAAATACATGTTTGCACGGAAAATTTGACTCCAATACAGCAATTTAAACAAAACAAAACTGTAAATACGTGCATTATGTTAATAAACCTAGAGCTATTTCTAAAGCAATTGAACCTGGATGATAAGGCAACACCTAAGAGACCAGCTCCAACTAAACAAAACTCTAATCTATAGAATGTTCAACTTGAGGCGTTGTAAATAAAGCAAAAATCAGCCAAAGGGGGGAGGAATATATCTCAAGTACTCTATGTAACTAAATCAACAAAATTTATAGCATAAACTATTCAACTATTTTAACAAACTATTCGAAAATATTGAAATAGAAAGCGTAGTATAAAAACTTCTGGATGAAAACTTCTGGATTAATTGCGTTATTGCGTTCAGCTAATTAAACAATATGCTTATCAAACATTATTAACTAAATAGTTATCAAACATAAGTATATACACTTTAACAACAAAACAAGATATAAAAACCAGAACACAACTAATATGTACAGTGATGTTGATTTGATTATATAGTACACTTTCGATAGTTCAAACATATGATTAATTGAAATCCAAATGAAGCGAAAGCTGTTTTTCATTCCCCTTGGGCCCAGCCTAACACGTCTCCCCTTTACACGAATCGGAACATCTTTGCCACAAGTAATCGGGAATATAATATACAAATCTTTGTCGCGTATTGAAATGGCGTATACGAAATGTTAACCATGTAAAACATTCAATTCAATTGCCCGTTGTTGTAAAGCTGAATAATGTGCTGAGCATATTCAAGTAAAGTAAAGTAGTTCTTGACAAATGTGCCACAGTGTACGAATGAAGTCGACTTGTCAAGTCATGAATGGTTTCTTGGATTGTCAGTATGTGCTGGCTGTCTTCAAAGCATTTAAAACCAAATTTTCCTTTTACTTGACTCGGCGTTGAACTCGAGGAGCCGATTGACAAATGAGTGGCGTTTTCCAAGCTTATACTGTGTTGTTCTTGCAGATACGATTTGCAAAGAACATAAAGCATGAATGTTAGCTCTTCCACTGCCATCCCTGTAAAACGAGCTTCCGTGCAGCTGGAAATAGGCCCGTTCTCTCGTGGCAATTTCTGAAAATAAAACTTTGTTATTTTCTCCAACGAAATGCCACGTTCCTCGTAGTGACTAGATTCTGGACGAGATTCGCATATCGTCGACATGATCATCTCCACAGCCTTGCGCTGGACGATGATTGGTTCAATTGAAGACAACAATATCTTACGACATTCTAGCGACTCGACGTCCAAAAAACAGCCAAGATACATCTGTGCAATTTGATCAGCGGTATCCTTCGGATTACGACTAACCTGGTAAACGAGACCTAACAGCCTCTGGATCACCGATGCAAACTTTCTCAGCTCGATAGTGCAGTTGATGCGGCTATAAGATGCATGCAGGGTACTTGAAGAATCATCGTAATCTTGAAGAAGTTGTAGAGATTTCGTCAGCCATTCCGTAACGTTCCTTAATCGTGAATTACCAAAGATGCTAGGCGACATAAGTTTCCAAGCAACACTCTCTCTAATGTTTATCCTATACCGTTTATAGTCTTCCTCCATGATATTAACAAGCAACGTAAAAACAGAGAGAAAATCCGTCTCATCATTTCTTCCATCGCCATTATTATCATCACTTGTTGCATACTTTGCTTGTGTACCCAACTGCTCGAGAAGACCATCCGAAAGGCTCACAACAAATTCCCATGTCGGAGCGAAGTTTCGATGATTTAGCAAGCGACATGACATCAAGCTATGTAATGCGTTTATTGCCCTACGCGACCAAATCGGATTCTTGCAAAGTGTGACCTTTGTGAGCAAGTACATGACAACATTGGTAGGGGGGGCCACAGACGGTGAAGTAAATGATAGCACAGTATTCGTGTAATGCCCCTGGAATATTTCATCCTCAGCGAGACCATCCAGTAAATCAACTCGGCAGTTTGCAAAACTCTGTGGTTGTAAAGACGTCAGGTTTTTCAACGGATTCAGCTTTGATAATAAAGGCATGCTTATACTTATCTTATCGCTTTGATTTTCTTCGACCTTTGCAGATGGGGAAAAAAATGACCTGGCAATGGGTGAGCTGCTAATGTTGACGTTTGGGGAGCCATCTGAAGTACCTAAATAAAAATACAAACAACTATAAAAGCAACTCTGACACTCAAAACACAAACAATAGCATCGCCAGCATCTTTATATTAGTAGAAGAGGAACTAACATAATTGACAGCATCATTGACATAGATAGATTATGGGAGAGTTCACAGAGAAACCGTAGTGAGCTTCATGCTGCAACAGATCAATAAATTCTAAATTACTGCTTGCACTCATACAGCCTTGTATATGCGCTTATATTTGCAGCACTAATTTCAATAATCAGATAAAAAACCTTCCAAATAGTGATGATTATTTTAAAAGGAATCTCACCTTTGCTTTTTTTGAATTTGATTTGGCCATTTGAGGTCTCCATTCTTCTTTTCCTTGACTTGGGTGATTTCGAAACCTGGAAGATAAAAAATAGAATTTTGAAAATTTGATGCTTCATGGTAAACCGGCAAGAGAAATCAAGTCTTGTCTCTTCTCAGTAACTGACATATCAAGTATCAACGAAGCTTGTCATTAAAACTCTTCACTGCTAAACATCTTACTTTATTACATGATGATGTCCATTTTAGATTTAATTGCTTCTGTGCTCCATCATTCTGTGCTTTGGTAGCTGATTCTTTACCTTGAAAAACATTTAAATCACCTTTTAGCTTGAAAATTATAGCATTTTGAATTTTACAGTAAAATCTATTTAATCAATTGGTAGATGCTTTAGTCATGATTATTGGTTTTACATCATAGCAGCACTCATTTTAACAATGTTAACAGCTAAGAATAGATTGCACAATGCTTCTCATAAATGTCTGATCAGATCGCAAGATATTAGGCTATCTGTGGTTGTGTTATCTTACTGTTAAAAAATTCACAAGTAGAAGGGAACTTACTTGCTTCTGCTTTCTCAATTTGATATGGTGACAGATTTCCATTGCCAATATCTTTTGGCTATGAAAAACATTTCTACATTAAAACTTAAAAAATAAATATCTTTAAATCTAAATCTAAATCTTTAAATCTAAATCGTTAAATCTTTTCTACATTAAACCTTATATACTTTATATCAAATGAAATAAAATGAAAATACTTCAACTTAATGAAAACCTGCACCTTGGAAGATTTTCCACCAATATTTCCATTGCAACCATGTTTTAAATCATCACGTTCTTTTGGTAAAGCAAAACTGTTTTTCAACGATACTTGCTCTTTATAACTATTGTTAGTTTCTTCAATTGACATAACATCATCCAATAATAGTTGTTGGTCTTGATGCTTGTGAGTTCCATTCTCGTTACAACGTATGCTGCCAGTACTATGTCCACTATCTAACTTTATAGAAGAGTCAAGTTTTTCAAATGCTGAACGAAATGCACCAACAGCAAACTTGTCAAATAAATTTTGATAAGGCGAGTTAGGTGTTGTACGCTTGATTTCCTTCACAAATATAACCTCGTCATCTTCATCCATTATTTCCTTATCTTATAACGCAATTTTGTGTATTTCTGCAGCAAGTTAATCTGGAATAATCTGTAGTCCTAATTTTCATTATTTCTCTTCTTCTGCAAGTCTGCAGTTTATTATTTCCCGCCTATTTTGTGCGAACCTCTAAAAGTGAAAGTGGTATATACAATGACGTAACAACTAGTCAACTAGATACTTCGTGTATGAACTTTTGCCTGACCTAACCTGACCGAGGCTGTGTTTCTGGCCCTGAAAATTTTTGAAGCTCGGAATTGAAAGACCACTGGAATGGAAGGCCTTCTCGTCTTCTAAAAGCAGTTGAAGAGTGGTAATCCAGAGCCTACTGTGGAGCAGATCACTGCATTTCTTTAACAATATGACAATAAAGGTGTGCAGAAGATTAGCTTTGCTAAATAATCTTTGCTCAAGAGAAAGCAGAGCAGGAATAAGCATTGTGCAATTAAAAAAAGCCACCCAGAAAATAGGTAGGGATTATTTCCATTGCATGTCATGTGTGCCAACTTCCCTACAAAATATGGTACTTTTCACTACTGTACTTGTAGTATTGGAAGAATATGGTAAAACAATCGAAATCGTCTCGTAAACACAAATATTTTGTCCAGAACTGCCATGTTGTGTGGTTTAGAGTGGTAAAGCTTCCAGAAATTTTTCTTTTTTTAGGTACTGTTTTCCTTCAAAATTCCATTCTATGACAAATAAGACGTACTTATTTCAAATTTTTAGGTCGAATTTGGCACTGTCATCAAAAGGCAACTTGGAGTCCTCAAGTTGAAATGTATGTGAGAAATATTGTAGGCAGATATGAAAGACTGATGGAAAAAATGGCCAATACATCAGTATGAGCTGTTAAGAATTCCTGAATTTGCAAGTCATTTTGAATTTAAATAGAATTCCGTAGCTGAATTCAGAATTTTTTGCAATTTTTTTGAGGATATGGATGAAGTCGAGCGAAGAAAAACATCAAAATTACTTCAAGAACTGGCACCAACTTCGCAGCTATACTCAAAGATTTTGTTGAAGCAAAAGGTAATGTCAAGTCGTTCAGCTTGAGACGTATTCAAATCTGGTTAACTATGTGTACAGACAGTGTTTTAACTTTGCATTTAACAGGAAATTTTAGATTTATCGACACTTGCAATCGAGGAAGATGACTTTGCTAAAATGGCAGAGGAAGAAGCACTTACTTGCAAAAAGGAATTGAATAAGACCCAGGTATGACATCTGGCATCAACATCCCAAATCTAGGTTTTTCTTTCATTTTTCTGTGTGAAAATACTTGCAGGCCATGTGAGCATGGTGCATTTCTTTTTAGGAAGAACTCGTCAAAAGTCTTGCACCTAAAGACAATGATGATAAAAACAATGCAATTTTAGAAGTCAGAGCTGGTAAGTTGCTTCGTTGGTTAAAAAAAGTATTTATGAAAAGCTCTTGTTTTCATCTGAAATTTTCTCACATCATATCAATTTATAAATTAAATGCTGCTTCAGGTACTGGTGGTAAAGAAGCTTCCCTTTTTGCAAGAAATATTTTCGAAATGTACAAGAAGTAAGTTAATAAATGCATTATGGATAAAGAGCTTTATTCTCAGCACTTTTATATGCTCAACTTGTATGCTTTTCTCTATCTCTCCTGTAGGCTTTCAACTCACAGCAGGTGGAGGTTCGAAATACTAAATGAAAGTTCCAATGAAACAGATGGTCTCAAAGTGAGAACTTTGTTTCCCAATTGGACTTGTGTTTTTAACCATCGCATAATATTTTGAGAAATGTAACTCTCACTATACTTCTCTGAAGATATCATGTAAGCTCTCACGCACACATTTTATTTTTCAGGAAGCATCAGCCAGCATCACAGGACTGAATGTATTTGGATCTTTAAAAGTAATCCCTATTTCTGATAAGCCACAGTCGCTATTAAATTTCATGCTTCTGTGCATCTCAGCAATGGGTTTGGTGCAAATGTGGTGAACCTAACCCATTCTTACAATGTTTCTTTCTTTGCTACATTTGTTCCTAAACGTAGTAACATCGTATTTTCCTCATTTACTTTCTTCTAGTATGAAATCGGTGTCCATCGAGTGCAGAGAATTCCTGTGACTGAATCTCAGGGTCGTGTCCACACTTCTACAATAACAGTCGCTGTTTTACCCCAACCCAATGAGGTATTAAGCCCAAACGAAAACGACCCAAAGATGCAACATTATGGATAATAAATCCTTTTTCAATCCAGCTTGTATTTTAAAAAGAGTAATATTAATTGGGTTTATTTTTTGCAGATTGATATTAATGTCAACCCAGCTGATATTAGATTCGAGACATTCAAATCTTCTGGGTAATCTATTAATCTATTATCACACGTTCTTAGTTTGAAAAAACCCAAGTTTCCCTGTTCAGACTGCATGTGAATGTCAATTACTTTTCCCGACGGTGTTACAGATATTGAAAGTATTAACATAAAGTGTCCCCTGTTCAGTGCCTTCCATTAACCAGCATTGCTCTTTTGATCAAAAATTGCCTTTATACTTCTTGATGGAACACCAATTACTTGTATAGACATGAATGTAGATTGTATAGGGAACCTATTCCTTGCGTCTTCAAATACTTGATCTGTTTATTTTTCATTTTCATTCAGCCCCGGTGGTCAACACGTCAACAAAACAGACAGTGCAGTAAGAGCCGTTCACGTACCAACCGGAATGGTCGTAGTTTGTCAAGATGACCGGTCACAACTTAAGGTGCCTTTTAACAATCCCATCTCTTTCGAAGTTTATTGTATCCAATCGTAATGCTAATGCAGAATTACGATTGAAACTACACAAGTGCTAAACAAAGTACAGTTAACTCTGTCTCTAATTCGAACACCCTGGAGAAGCGTGAAAATGTTCAAATTACAAAATGTTCGAATTGTAGAGGTTTGTTTTATAAGAGTTGGTTCATTAGTGACCCTTGAAGGGACGGAGAATTTCGTTCGAATTAGATAGAGTTCGAATTACATGAGTTCGAATTTGACTGTATGATTATTTTACTGCAAGTTTTTTAATAACATGCTGTTGCTTCAAGAATACTCCCTTCCATTCATTTAAGCATGAAGCATTTTATGTGGCAGTGCAACGACTGCAATGTGTCACTTTAAACCCAGTGTATGCTCGTCTTTAACAGAACAAATCGAAAGCGTTGAGAATTCTGCATACACGACTGTACGATCAGGAGAGACAGAAAGCCGACCGAGAACGAAGAGAGACACGTCGGGTGCAAATTGGTTCGGGTGATCGATCGGAGAGGATACGAACTTATAATTTCTTACAAGACAGAATCACTGATCATCGAGTTAATATCACGTTGCACGGAGTTGAAGAATTTCTTCAAGGTGGTCAGAAGTTAGAGAATTTGATAGAGGAACTACGAGATTTTGATCAGGTGCTGGCGTTTGATAAGTTAGTTAATTTGTCAACTAATATCTGAGTCTAAGATTGAGATAATGAAGCGTGTATAACACTGCGAATTGTTTTTTTATTTTCTGTAACTATGAAAATGAAACTGTTCGAAATGTTAATGTTCAGTTTCTTGTGCCGGAAAGCTCGATATATGACGCATGTTTTGATTATATTGCAGAAGATCGGGCTGTTGTTTCATTCAAGACTGTGCTAATTAGTGGGGTTAGGTTCAGGATGTGCATAGCAACTAATTCCATGGCACCGAAGAAATTACCCACTGCGATTGGTCATGTTTTCCATTGCATGTTTGCGTGTAACGGAAACAACATTAAAAGATAGATTTGTTTACGAAAGCAGCACATGTAGTAAACATAAAAACAACTTGGGTTCCATTGTTCTGGTCGCCTCGCTAAATCTATTATGCAAAACAAGTCCACGCGTTGCATGACGTTTTGAAATGAGGCAACGAAATATTGCATGGTGAAACATTGCATGAGCCAGTGACTTAACAACGTGGACTGTGGACTGTAATATCCTTTGCAGGTTTCAAAAGAAAGTTATCAAATCATTAAAGTCTATGATTTTAGTGAAACAACCTTGGGAAATCTATTCTACCTAACTAATCGTTATAATATCTATTCTACCTTGCTAATTGTACCTGCTTGCTGTGACCTTGAAAAAGTTCCTTTGAGTAAAGTAACTTTGCGAAAGTTTCTTCCCCTAAAGCACTCTGATCCTATTCCGTACAAATTGCAATTCTGAGAGTAGACATCGGACAGAATATAATGCAAAGATAACATACCTTAATCTCTTCCAACTTGTCTCGCTGTCAAGTGTCCAATACCAATGCATACCAATCAACCACTGCTTCTAATCCAGCATTAGAACTGAAATACGAAATGAAAACAGCATCACCAAATTATCTACATTATTTTATCATACAAATTATTACATAGCTCATATCACTGTCAGAGTGAAATAAACAAAGTGAAGAATAAAACCAAAGTTCTCAGTTTTCTCCAAAAATCACCACAAATAGCTACGTCTTCAAGCTCCACTCAGTAATACATTCTTTACATCACTGCAGTGATTCTCTACAGCATTACGTCTCTAATACTTTTTGTATGTTAATACGTCTTTATTTTATGCTAACGTGAGAGAAAATAGCAATAAAAGATGCTAATGAAAACTAACATAATATATGTGGTGCACTGCATTAGAGCTGCGATTACAAGTGACTTTCACTGACTTATTTTTTGCAACCGTATTTTATTAAAGATTGATTATTGGGACAACTATGAGAGCGCCTGTAGTATAACAAAGGGATCCGTTTGTCAAGCTTCTTGAACCTTGAATAATGTACTATGACGATATTTCTGTGAGTCATTAGAACAAGGTAGCAATGTGAGACATGTATGGCAATAAAAACCAAAATCATATTCAGATAAAAAGCATAACACTAACTAAACAGTATCAATACACAATTTAATGTTAAACTATAATTACAAATAAAAGCGAAAATTCATTAATCTAAAGTTGCAAGTATCAAAGCTGGCCCTTCAGTGGAGTAACCAATGGGATTAAGCCAACAAATGGGGAACTCCACTTGTCCCACTGTCCCAAATCATTCCCTTTTATGTTGGCAGAAGACGTGTGAAGCTAACTGGCAGCCAAACAATGCATTACAAATGGGTATTGCAATGGTACTCATTGCAATCACCAAAGCGACCTCGACAAGAAGTCAAACATTGACTAACAAGAATTAAAAAGCATTAAAATTGATGCACCGAAGAAATATGCCTACACGGTAGGTATCACGGACAGAAACCCCAACAAACTACATATGGCAATTTAACAATTTTCCTTCTCAACCGAATTATGATGTCAAAATTAACTTCAGGGTCGTTCAGGCTACCCACTAGCATGTTCGGTTTTAATGGACTTTACTCTCGAATAATCTCTCAGCTTTTGGAAATGTAGTTATCTAAAAGTATCAATAATTAAGTTGCAAGAATGTATTAAATTTCAATTCAAAAATGTTAATGTTTCATTCTTTGAATTTTAACTACAATAAGGCAAAAGGAAAACCAAGAATCCTAAATAAATCATCGAAATACTGTTTAGCACGTAAACAAACGTAGCTCTGTTAATTCCATTAATTATTTCAATTAAAGCAAACCTTTTCCACACAATAAATTTGTAAGAAAAATAATCTATTTAAACTTCACATTCTTTTGAAGTTCGAAATATTCCCCATCTTAATATATATTTTTCTGCATGCGTCCCAAGTATATTAACTTCGTGCCGTGCACTGTTGTCTTGCGTGTTGCATTTGTATTACATCAACGTGTCAAATAAACACCCCCCTCCCTCCCCCTCCCCTTCCCCCACTCTCTCCCTTTGCAGTTTCATGCAAAGCAGAGCATGCTATATGATAGAACAAGGACCATGCAAAGAAGACGGTCGAGATGAGGCGTGTTGTAGCTATTGCCAAACCGGTGGATTTTATCCAAAATATTACAATGTAATTCTTAGAGCTTCGGCTGGCAATACCTGATGCATACTATACGTTACCACCGGCAGTTTTCGTGACGACGTCAGGCTTTTGCGATGACCTTGTGAATTTCCTTCTCCAAAGAGTAAACCCTTTCAAGCGAGACTCGCTGGCAGCCACTGATAGCTTCTCGTACATTTCCACTGTTTTCTTTACTGAGGAGAATCTGTTCAGCTTCTTGTGTCCGTGATCTGAAAAAATCATAAACAACTTGATGAAGATCGTGAAGAAAAAAATATGCTTTATACCATCACTCCAATAATCTTATGATACAATAAGAAAGTTGCGTTATTAGAGGTTGTAGCTAGAAAGATGCCAAAGGTTGTGGAAAGATGTCAAAGGTCGTGGAAAGATGCCAAAGGTCATTAAAGACATCAGAGGTCGTATACAGCTACCCCCATCATACCCTTCCCCCTAAAACATATTTCATTCTAGGGCACGGAGCAATCTGCAATGCTGGTGATATTATATTTAGATTATCTGAATTTACATAAAATGATGTTTACAACTGTTGAGATTTGAAACATACCTGAATCCTGGGTGTATTTTCGGTAATCGAAGAACGAGAATGACCCCGACGTCCTTCGGCTTTCGACAGGTTTCTCGGACAATGTGCCGAGCTCAAAACTCTTGTTTCTGTATGCATGTTTGCGCATTTTTCTCTTCACCGGCACACTCGAGGCTGCCTCTCTTTGAAGCGCTGCATCGGGTTGACTGTGCGATTCAATTGCAGATGCATTAACCTCGGGTTCAAGCGACGTAGCTGATTTAATAACCGAATCACTGTTATTGTCGCCACTGTCTTTGTTGACTTTGTCATTTCCTATCTCTACATTAGCAACTGCATTGCTATCCAATTGAACATCACCAGTTACGTTGTCACCTGGAGAATCGGCAATCTTGTTTTCAATTTCATTATCAGTAGATTTATCGTCATCTTGATTAACAGTTTTTATTTCTTCAATTTGATCACCAGTAATTGCATTGGATATTTCCTCATCTGCACCTGTATTTTCAACCTGATCACCTGCTAAATTATTTTCAACTCCATTACCAGCCACATTATTTTCACCTTGATCACTAGCTAATTTATCCTCATCTTGATTGTCAATAATTGTTTTCTCGACCTGATCATCAACAATTTGTCCTAAATGGGTAATTGCATGCTTGTTTACTTGCGCGGGTTCAGACGTGGACAGGGGCTCGAATTCTGTCTTGGGGATATCTGCGATTAGCATTTCCTCTGCTGGTTCTTCCACTACTATCCTCTTCCCTTTGTAAGATTCATCTTCATAACCCCCGTGCTCGACGTCTGCCATTTCACCACGACCTTCTTCAAATTTCGACGGTATTAGCTGAGTTACAATTTGCAAATCGTTCAGCGCATTTGAACTCGCTGCTTCCACGCTCTCTTTCTCATTCTCATCATCAATCGCTGGACCGTCAATGATACTTTCAGTAGATTCCCCGTAATCATCCAGATCATCTTCTGATATATTAATCTTGTCATTGTTACGTACTTCCAAGCTACCAACAGTCTCTGTCCTGGGCCTCGCCCCCAATTCCAGCGCCTTTCTTGCAGCAGAGGCTGTTTCATGATCTTGAATAACACCGAGAGTGCATGCGCGGCTTTTCGATGGAAAAACCGCTTGACAACCAACATTACTGATTTTCTCACTGCTATCATCCATATCATTTATTGAATTACTCGAGCTGTCGTAAGCTTTATCAAGCAGCAATTTACCTTCAGATCGTGCTCTTCTCTTCGTATCGCTCAGTGTTCGAAATGGCTCAACCGGAAAGGATACGCGTTTGTCTTTAGTCTCCCGTTTCTGCAACGAGGAGAGTCTCTTGGCGTAGGTATCGACCAGGTGAAATATTGCATCTCCCTCCATCGTATTGAATGTGAACACGCCAATCGGCGACTTGCATTTGTCATCTGCTTCAAAAGAAAACTTGGTTCGGCCTCGTCCATATCTGCGCAAGTGTTGAATAGGCCATTCTGCTACAGTATTGCGCGAAGATTGCTCACAAAGCGTCAATGACAATGGTGTAATCTGAAGAACGTATTCGCCATTCATGTTAGCTTCCTTTGAAGCTATGGTCGGCCTGACAGACACATGGTACGTCGATGGACCTGGAGAACATGAAAGTTTTTAATGAGAATTAGCTATACGCAAAGATCGGCAATGATCAATGACAGAAATCTTCAAATCCAAAGCTTCAACGTCCCTCTTAATGTGGAGCATTCAATAAAATTAGGGTGGGATAAACAGCAGGGTTGAAATGCAAATGATAGGTCACAACCTTATTAATTCTGATTAGCTGGTAGGGTCAAGTGGGACAAAAACTGAAAACTATTGCAATACAGTTTCATACACTTCCGAAATGAACAAAAACAGTTTCCCACCTTCGGTCAAGCTGGATACGATGCTAGCACCGTCGTCAAAGCCAGATTCAAAGGAAATGATGCTTGCCAAATCACAGCTCGATGACGAAGCGACATTTCTTGAATCGTTGTTTGGATCAGGCGTGCTCAGGGGATCGTGCGTAGATGTGTTGTGCACTCTCTCAGTACTGCCAAGAATCCTTGACAATTGAGGAGAGCTGTGAGCAAACGCAAACGTCTTTGCATCGGCAAGATTACTGTTACTACCAGTCGCTTCTTCGCCGCGATCCAGACTATGGTAACCCATGTCGTATGGCTCCGGTCGACCAAGAACAGTGACAATACTGTTACGATTAGCATTGCCAAAGACTACTTTACATAGAGATTTGAACCATGATTTCTCTTCTTCTTTAGTGCCAGCTCCGAGAAAAAACGTCTTATCTGATGTGACAATTTCAAGCACGTGACTGTAGTCTTTGTTCCAAACGTGTTTAATACTAACGCAATGGACCAACGGGATGATACGCTTACCCTTTTCTTGTTGCCATGATTTCTCGTTGTCGTAATACTCTAACCGCACTCTACCTCTTGCATTGTTACCGTATAATACAAACCATCTTGAGTTCCATTTCTACAAAACAATCACGGAAAACATTTCAGACAAGATACATGGAAATTGGGAAATGCAAAGGATGTTGGTTGCAAAATACAGTTCCTGTGGAGTTTTGCGTTAATTTTCTGGCAATTTTCACATGAATTCGGCACTAAAATGTCTGCTTTGTGATTTACGATCGATGATTTTAGTGGAAATAATGGTTTCCGGCAATACGGAATACCTTAGATATATCAATAATTAGATATCTCAATCTCTAGCTTCAAAATGATGCCACAAATGCATGAATAAAGAATTAAGAAAACCTGATCAAGATAATTTGATAATTTAAGCAGATTCATTGCTCATTGGCGGTTTCAAGAAAAACATTCAAAAAATTTTATTTTCTGGAAAGTAGCAGCCAATACTGATAAAAGAAGGGTCAGCTTTAATTGTAAAAGGGCGTTAAAAATGGGGTTAAGTTGGTGTGTATCACGGTGTCGAAGTTACCCCAAGGTCACGATACTGTAAATCCTCAAATAAACCCCTCTGAGAGCTTATATGCTAAAATCAAACATTGGCTGGGGGCTCATTGAGGCTTATTTAGGGGCGGGGTCATACACATTTGAGGCTTCACGATATTACCAAAAACAATCTCCTGGTGTGAGCACCATAGGGCGAGAGAAGCAAATCCGATCAGTTTGAGAATATACTGCCCTGCAATTCCGTTTTGGATTTTGTCAGTGACGCACGAAAAGAGACAGGTTAATCGTATTTGTCAGCGACCCCGCAAATAGAAGTGGCTGGAAAACAAATGTCATGTTCGGCATGAAGGCAAAGATTACAATTCGCTGCCTCTTGAAAACGTCAAGAAATGGCTCATCATGGTCGCTTTACGTGGCCTGCAAGTTGCTCCATGACCAGCACTACAACCTCTGTGTTAGCTGACGTTTTGTATCGACCCACGTTACTTTGGGATCACTTGACCAGCACAAGAGATCATGTGAAAAATCACCAACTGACGTATGATCAAAACAAAGTTTGTTTGACAAAGATGAATCCCTGTCTGAGGTGTGGTTGTGATGAATTCAAGCCAGGTTGAACCTGTGTCTGAGCCACATGCAAAATTGCGCAATAGGACACCTAACAACGTCAAACGTAAACTTGTTGTTTATCTTCAATAAACAATCGTAAATATATCCACCAACAATATTATTATTATTTGTGATAGCTAATCTTCAGAAATAGCTAATATGGATCAAACAGACTTATGTAACTTTACATGGTGTTGTTGAGTTTTTTAACGTGAAAAACTAAAAACAGAGAGATGAAAACGCCACATCTATTTAACCATGCACAATTAATTTCACGAAAGAAATTGTTTTCGAAAATGTTTATGATTTCGTCGAACACATTTTGGTGAATTCCCCCGAGACTCTCATTTGATTTGTCCACTTGAAATTTCCCTGAACACATTTCCCAAACGGTTGGGCTCGTTTTAATCCGTAAAGTGGTGAAATTTCAATATATATGGCACCAACGGTTGCCATTTTCACTTTTACTCTGCCTTTATAAATAATAAATAAATCCTTCACAAGTCAGGCGGCTGGTTGTCTTATGACAAGTTTGAAATAGGAAACTTGATCAATTTATCTGATCTTTTTGTGAAATAAATATCAAAAGAAAATAGACATCTTGTCTTGTCTATAACAATAAAGGGACTTTTCGTAATAAAGGAAACAGATAATGACGAGAATTTCAAAGACTTTGGTAATTGCTTTTAAACCGACCTTGGGAAACTTCTCAGGTTTATGGCTTTGTATTGCCACGATAAGAGCATGCAAAGTTGAGCAGCTGTGATATCTCAGCATATCAACCCAGCATCAAAGCATGACTACCAACATCCCACTCTTGCCCACAAGGTAAAAAAAATGCTGAGGACTTGATTTTCCAAGATCAAAAAATTATTTGAGACTGCTCTTAACATGTATTTATATTCGCAGAATTATAAAGTCTAGCTAATTCCATGATTGATATGCTTGTAAAGAAAATTCTATGATGACTATGTTTACGATGCATTTTTCCGTCTTTGGGAGGCATCAAAATTGGCATTACTGATGCATGCCATAAATAGTCGTAATATTCAAGTATCCTTCAAAACAAGGATAATATGTGTCATTGTATAAATGGGGATCTTTCATCGGCAGTATTGAAATCTACAGCATGAATTACTATTTCTGTGAAGTTATTACATTGATCCTATTATTTTATCAGACATTACTTGCATCAAACAACAGGGAGTAATTGCAGGATGTCACACTTATATTTGCATTTTGCTTCAACACAGCACACCCTCCAGGCAAGGCAAAGAAAACTATATACTTAAAAATTCTCCCGATGTCGTGGTAAAGTCATACTTTGAGCGTAAAACACGAAGTAATAATAATAAAGAGAGCTTTCAATAGGAAAAATTACGGCTTGGCAGTTCCAAAAAATAATACCAACATGTTTTGAAATGAAAATAAAACTTCGCGACAAATCTCGAAGCCTTGCCGAAAACAGCAATGCCTTTTCAGTGAAAACCCTCGTCTAAGTAATCAATAAAGCTTAAAGAAAACAATATATATTCACCTTAAATGCTCGAGCTTTTTGTGGGCACTTTAACAAGGAACCCTTCTTTAAAAATTCTGCCATTCTTTCAAGCTACAAGATCCGGCCTGTCTTTCTTTCGACGATGTGTTTATATGAGAAATGTTCAGGCGAAATTTCATGAAAATATGTTGAAAATAAATGTATGTTGAAGCCAACTTTATCAAACCAGTAAACTTTACTAAAATCTATCTGTAAATCGAAACATCATATTTCCTCTGTGAAATGACCGTGAGAAATTTCCAACGTTGCCAAGCATGAACTGTGTCCATTTTAGGCCACAATAGCTCAAGCGTGTAGCTTAGCTCGTAAAAAATTCAAAGAAAAAAGAGATTGTATCTCAATCCGAAATAAATAACACCATCCAATAATAAACAGCGATAGTCCACTTAACAATTAATCTGGCAATCTTCGAAGTGAAAATGTCGTTTTAGCCAATATTCTCGAGTTAGTTATCTCGATGTCTGCCTAACTTCGGGCAAGTATCCGCCTTTGTTGAATGAAAGAGCCTTCGCCGTCAGTCAACAACACAACACACAACAGCGTCATTGCATGTGCACTGTGTGACATCACATGAGAAGTGCATAAGCATAAGCCTATACCAATTTTTTCATGAATTGTATAAAATAGAAAAGATATCGCAATCCATTATCTCGTGACGAAACAGAACACAATAATCTTCTAATTTAATTAATATAAAAGCGTCAAACATAAGCAAACTATTGTTCTCTTTGAACCTCTTTTCAGACTAACTATTCTACTCGCTGTTTGAGGCTAAATTCCTTATTAGCTCATTGAAGAATGAGTTGGATGCACCTCAACAATTCCTTTTCAGATAGACAAAAACAAAGTCTCATAGAGTAGAGTAATATCCTGTGTACGGATGCTAAATCTTTCCCCTGAAGAAATGTTCTTTCACTTCACCTTCGCAAGACAAAAATGGCGAAAAACTTCACACAGGTCATCCTCACCCACATTATCAACATTTGATTCAAAATCTTTACTTACTTACTTATGTACACAAGCATAAAAATGATAAATGATAAATGATATTTGAAAATAGTTTTACGTACTTAGAAAATACAACATTGCGTAAAAACTGCCAGGGTTGTGGCATTTATTCACCATATCACACAAAAGGAACCTGTTCTTGGCAAACTTTCCCAATTCAAAACATTACAGCTGTCCTGGTTTGTGCATTTTGCTCATGGCATGCTTGAAGGCACCACGTGAACTACGTCAAATACATACATCATTGCGACAATCATATGATATGATATACCATGGCGAGTTTTCTTTGCTGTCTCCTGATATAAAATATAAAACCTTAGTGTTAAAAAGCATTTTCACCCAATCTTTTTGCAATTCCAGCGATGGAATAAAAGCTTTGATATCAATCTTTAAACAAAAGTCCCAACTATGAGAATTTTTTGCAATTTTGCCGAAGCTCAGGCCAACTGATATTTTTGCAAATGTTATGCATGGGTGGCATGGGTAACCCGATAAAAGTCAGACACCTGTTTTGGCCTAGTTTCGCAGATAAACACCGAACACAAGCATAGTATTTTGTGAAAGGTTGTTGCAACTGTTTATGATTTGTTCATAGTTATTTGATTTTGTTTGTGGTCTGCTCTAGAGCCATCCAAAATTTTCTTGCTGGAACAGACAATAGTCGATGTACTCGCTGCTCTTAAATTATTTTCATAATGAAATGAAAAAAATTATTGACATCCTGAAAGTTGGCCATTTCTGGTAAGTACATACGCATGGACATATTTGGTAAAGGAGCAAGTGCAAGGAATTGTCATGTGTTGGCAACACGCACAAAATTATAAGAATCTTTAAAGACTAAGAAAACTATAATCAAGTTTTTTTGAAAACACTGTGTCCTTTATTATCAGGATAATAAGAAACAAAACTTTGATAATTCTAACTAGATTTTAAAAAATCAGATCTGTCTGATTATTAAGACTGCATGGTTGTATTTGGAACAGATGTATAAGAATTGTACGTTCTTCTTCCCCAAGAAGTGCATTTATGTGAGAAACTCTGTGAAAGTGATGAAGTTCCGAATCGTCTTGTTGCTAATTGCAACTCTAGCTGTCCTTTCAAATTGCAAGAGAAGAAATCGTGGTAAGTGTTTAGTTAAAGTAAAGAAATTTAATTAAAAGGCCCTTCATTTTCATTATAAGAGTGTTTCTACCTGTAAAGTTGTTATTATTGCTAGCTAAATTTGATTTTTGCAAGGTCAAAGGTATGCAGAAAAAGGGAAGAAACGTTGGTCCATTGAAAATAAATCAAACCAAAATAAAGCGAGCAGAAAACTCTCAAAAGGTATTCATTCATTCGTGCAAAATTGCTGCATTCCAAAATCATGCAAGAAGCCTTTGTGTAGAGATAAGTTAAAAACATCAAAATTAACAAGATGGTGAGGAATGATAATAATGGTATGCTAAGAATAATAATGGTAAAAAGTGATTGCGTACCATTTTGCAACAAATTATAATGGCGTGTGTTTCTCTTGCATTGTAATTTTATGCAAGCTAAAATGAAAAGTGTAGCTACTGTGATGCTTGAAGTAAAAAAATTAAAAAGCAATTAAGAAGAGCACACTAATTCATTTTTTCACAGAACCGACTTGGAATGCAGATGCAGAAAAACGGTCGAGGTACAGCGAGGCGTTTCTTGATCAATATGAACCACAACACAACAAACTGAAGACAGACGCATTTGACAAGGAAATAGTCTCAGACTACGCCACTGAGAACTCGCCAGTGTTTTGGAAAGACATTGAACAAGGAGACCTGGGATTAAAAAAAGAGGAGGAGGGCCTACCGCCGGAGGGCTTCCAGCAAGCGGGAGACGAGCTGCCCAGTACAGTAGGGCCTAATGAAAACATATATGGTGGTTTTCCGATAAATGACGTCATTGGTGGATTCGAGCTGCCCTCTCCAGAGACATTGGCCGTCTTGAAGCTTGCCCTGAAGCAGCACGGACCTCGTAATGAATACGAGGCGACGTTGCATCATGATTTGGAGAACTGGGCGTACGGATACGAGCACCACGCCCTTCCAGAGTATGACATCAAAGAGACACCTCCATTCTATGTTGCCATACTCCAGGGTCTTAAGTTGATGCAGGAGAACAAATCAGCACCAGGATGCAAGGAAGCCAAGCCCGGCTGTGGTCCAATGATACCTCTAACCAACGACCAGTGTAATACACTAGCAGGCAATTGCATGCCATCAAAACCGATTACTTCAGATGGCTTCGAGAAACCTTGTCCGTGGAAAATACTCGAATGGATCTACGGATGTAAAGAGCCGAAACGACCAACAACAAGTGAGAAACCTGATGAGACGGAACCTCCAGTTCCACCACCACCTAAGCCGGATAAACCGGAAAAACCAGTAGAAGCAAAACCTGTAAATGTCAAACCTGAAAAAACAGAAGAACCAAAGCCAACGGAGAAAGCACCACAGAAAGCTCAGGAAGAAGAAAAACCGAGCAAGAAGCCAAAGCCTATCCCTATACAATTCAATACCTTTCATGGTGAAAAACTGGCTCCCGATATAAAAGATGATATGAGTAGCACAAGAGACTCGAGTTCAGCATTGGTGTCTGGAAATTCAACGTTATCTGAAGAATTGGGAATACTTGCTAATCTATCAAACAAAGATAGCAAAGCTGCTGCACGGGAGAAGGAGAAGTCCACTGCAACATCTGCAGGGGAAGGTTTGGCCAATACGAACAATACTTCAGAATCAAAACTCCACGTGGACTCAAGTCAAGTGCCTGATATTGCTTTAGAAATTGACAATGAACAAACGTCTCTAAAATCAACGCAATCAGAATTGATAACGAAAGGAAAGCCTGAGCCAGCGAAAGAGCCAGCGAAAGAGCCACCTCTTCAGACAGGTAACAATGCGCACAGACGGTTATTACATAAGAATGAATTAGATTTGAGTCTTCTTCCTAACCCAGAATCGATCCAGCTTGGAAGCCTTAGAGGACATCAGTTGGAGCTTGTTTATCCTAACAAACAAAAACTCTTCATTAAGCTACCGAGCGCAAAAGATCTTTCACAGAAAAACGGCTTCCAGCAATCCTTGCGAATGAAGGGGCATTCGCGAAGAAAGTTCCGCAATAAGATAAGTCAGGGCGGGTCAAACACACATGTAAAAAGCAGTGTGCACAATAGCACACGGTCTAAGAATATTGAAAACGAAAACCATCCGCCGGGTAAAGTAGTTCGATCCGGCAATGGTCAGCAAACAATTTTAACAACCGATGAAGTTTCGTATCCGGATATAAGCCCTGTAATTTCTTCCCTGGGCAGAGAGCTTGAGACGCGATTGAACAAAAAACTGAGAAAAATTGGTAATGGTGATACGGCCTTTACAATTAGTGTAGGAATCAGCCCAGAAGACACGATTAGCAGAAAAGCAGATGTCAGTTCTGCGAAGGTTTTAGGCAAGAATAAAACGACTGACGCGAAACTACGTAATAATAACATAACACAGAACAACACTGTGCATAATGCTGCTTTATTATATCGTAAGATAAAAAAGGGGCTATCAGGAACAAGTCAGCTTCATACCATTGGTTCGAAAACAAATACATCACCTCCTTAACCAGAAATAATTACTCTTCTCAGTTTCTCCCGAATTTTGACCGTGTTTACATTATGTTTCGGGTGTATCATGTGACCCTCACTAGCTGGAAGCCTCAATAACTCGAAAGCTGTCTCTATATTTCTCTGCGTCTTCGAGTTATGGTTCAAAACAGTAGTTGAACTATGCACAATGGTTTGTAACGAATCAGCAGATTTACACAAGCGCAATGAGGAATACTAAAAAGACTTCTATGCGAATGCAGCACACATATACAAAAGTAAAGAAAAAACAATAATTAAAAGACGTGTAAGCTAGAAATGCTACCAATATAGATAGATAAACATAAAATAAATAGATAAACGTGAATAGAGACAAATAAAACAGATCGACAGTGTTATTCTTGTGTGTTTAACTTGTGCCTTCCTTCACAAACTTCGAACAATACTATGACGCATGGTACACGACGCAAGAGACCGAACGCACGAGACAGGACACACGAGACAGGACTGCAGTTAACACGGTGACAAAGAACTCCTCCCCCAGCTCCAAGTGTAATCCCCAAAATGTAGGGTAAGTCTTCTCGAGACTATTGGCCCCAAACAAAAACATAAACTCACATGAATAGAAACCTATTAAAGAAAACAGTTGAATAATAAAATCGTGGTTCATCGTGTTTTCCTCATCGGATTGTAGATTTCAGTGTGTGGAGTGATTGGTCACATTGCAGTGTATCGTGTGGTAAAGGATCCTTGTCTCGCACAAGAAGATGTCTCAATTGGAAATGTGATGGAAGAGTCATCGACCTACTACCTTGCTCAATGCCTCAATGCCCAGGTTCGTATACACATAACACCTTTTAGTTATACAGTCTCGTTTCCACAGTGGGAACGAGACTATATGACTGAGAAATGGGACATATCCTCGGGTTATTCAAGAACAAAGGAAAGCACAACTTTGAAATGGTCATGGCCATATTGTACAAAGCAGAAACTTTCTGTAAGTAAATACAGAAAGTTACTTACAGAATGCCAAAATCACGAGAGCTCAAAATGTATTCAATGTATTCCATTAAATCGGTTGTAATTTCATGCCGCTTCGATCATACTGATATGATACAAGACTTGTCTGTATAAACAAGCTACTTACAGACTTCACCAATGTCGTGTCCACCAGTGAATGAATCAAGTCGACAGTAGAACGTTTGTTGATCATATGTAACCAAGTACTGAGCCTAAATAAAACAATGAAAGTTGGCATAAGAGCCGTAATCTATCATGCATAAGGTACCAAATACTTTTATATGTGGTTTTCATTGTAGAATACTTGTCATGGAGTGAATGGTCGGCCTGTGAATCCAAATGTGGCATTGGACGCTCTGTACGCACGAGGAAATGCTCAGGATTAAAATGCTCTGGAATGTCAAGCGAGCAGAAGGCGTGCTTTCGAGACCCTTGCGAGTCGAGTAAGTTATAATGGACAATACCCCGTCACTACACTACATTGCTATGTAACATTTTCCATTGACTGGTATGTAGCTTACATTAAATGGTGCATCGTTTGATTTGCAGAAGTTGCAAATTCCAAGCAAATCTCATCAGTTAGCAAACTCATCCAGGCGATGGGAGCCCCCTGGACTGAATGGTCACCATGTTCTGCAAAGTTTGCTGGTTTTGGTTTTCAGACTCGCAAAAGGGACTGCAAGAAAGGAAACTGCAATTTAAACTTAAATCTCGTGCAGTCAAAAGCGTGCTTAAGACAAAACCATTCAGGTGAGAAATTACTTTCTCTACTCAAATCGGTCTACCGTCTAGTTCCTTCCTCGCGATCAGTTTAAACAATTGAATTTTGTAATGGATGTTGCTTCTGGCTTCGCATTCTTTTCTCTAACACTACTTCTTTCGTTTTTTGGCTTGTTGTTCTGTTTTGATGTGGTTTGGTTAACTGATCTGTATCCATTCTTCTTTTATGTTTTTGTTGCGGCTTAATTACAGGATTAATAGCAATTGAAATTGTACATTCAGTTGTAGAAAATTTGCTCAATAACACGATGCCGACAAACGTGCAACAAGCATGCTTGTACATCCACAACAGCTATCGATTACCGCATGGAGCAGATGAGTTAAAATGGTCTGACTACCTAGCCACAGCTGCCAAGAAGCTTGCTAACAATTTAGCACGAAATTCGACAACAAGCGAGCAAGTGAAACAATATGAATTACCTGGCACAAGCATTTTGGTCCTGCCTGTTGGAGACTCGTCGAACATAGGCCAAGAAGCGGCATGCGTTGCTTCCGCCAAGCTATGGTATGGCGAAAACAAGAACTACAATTTCAACCAGCCACATTTGACCAGTAATAATCGCCATTTTACACAAATGATATGGAAGGCTTCTAAAACCTTAGGCCTTGCCACAGCTCAACCCAATCCGAGCGGAAGACTTTATTTTGTGGCCATGTATGACCCTCCGGGGAACCAAGACACGTATGTGGGATTTAAGAAGAATGCTTTGCCATTACAATTACAACGAAGAAATGGCGTAGATTATGAAGATACGCCTATCGTCCGGAGAACCCGATACAAACCACAGTGGCCATGATAAAAACAACATTGAACCATGTACCTACCATTGTGTCTCTCACCATCGTGCATCGCACGACGCGGTTCACTGCTTGGCAAGATTAGTTCCTTATTAATAGAAAACTTCTGAAGGAAGAATCAACAAGATTGAAATCACCGTTGCGGGTAATCATTCAAAACGTTAATAATTATATAAATTTATAAATAACTATTCTGGGAAAGGTAACGCGAGCTCCATCCACCCTGGAAATGCTAGAAAATGCTGATGTACTAGGAGGCTGTAAAATTAAACATCCTATAATATTCTTAATCCTAAATATTCTTAAATTTAAAGGGGTGATTAAATCATATTTCAAAACGTAAAAATATAATATATAAAATCACAATAGCTAATACGAATTACATTGCAAGTTAAATCAAATAAGTTAAATCAAATTAAAAATAATAAACTTAGCCTCGCAAAATGTTGATTCAGAAATTACTGATATTGTTTCCTGAGCAAGTTGAAGTTGCAAGCGTGTACTTAACTGCACTTACTGGCACGTGATCTCTTCTCCATTTTAACATTCTTTTCAGTTCAGTAAAAATATTCAATAAGTAATTATACGCAAGTAAAATAAATAGGAAACGGACTACATTAAGACCTCACTCGTCCAAAATGTACCTGAGTAATAATGTGGCGAATGACATGGTAGATGGGAACCATTGCTGCTAGACTCGCTACATTGTGTCCCTGTGCCTCGCTCGTAACTCGCTCACCAGAAGCCAGCGAGCAAAATGAGTGAAGCACAGGGACGCAATGTAGTGAGTCTACATCGCTGCATTTTCCAGTGCTTCAAAGAAGATCTGCTCGACAGAATTCACCCGTGTCTAAGTTTCTGGCCATCAGTTGGTTTGGCGAAGCGTTCGGAGTCTTGTGCTCGACAAAAAGGTGATGGATACAAACATCCTGTGGCAAGAAAATCGACATAAATAAAAAACAAAAAATATGGAGATAAACATAGAGTACACGCTTCTTTATATAAGGAGCCAGTTTAAGAAACCTAGAACTAGGATTTCTGGTAAACTACAATGGATTCTGTTGTTCTATTGTTTCCTTTTTTAACAATAAAAAACAGTAGAAGATTCAAGGAACTTTTAGTACTACTAGGGCTCGAGGTAAGATCCTTATAAAATAAAAAGCGTGTAAACTTGAATGTAGTATTTACAGGTAATGTTTGCGCAATTGCGACTTTGAGCTTACCTTGAGATAAGTGACAGTGTGATGGGAAATCTTTGAACAACCAGAGATGTAAAGAGAACTCAATGTGCTTGCTATGCTGGACGCCATGAAGAAAATCGAAAGGTCGGTAAGGAGATTGAGACCAGACAAAACTAAGCAACGTAAACTTGTACAATAACGAACCAATTCACAAACTCCTTTGTCTGTAACCTAAAAGTGCCAACAACAAAAACAACAGTTAAATTGGTTGGCAATCGTGCAAAACAAACGTTTTTACATATTAAAAACTATTACTATATTAAACTATTACATATTACCATATTAAAAAATAATATAAAACAGATATTACCTGAGCACATCCTTTAATACCAATTTCTTTCAACTTTGGGCAGTTTTTAGCAAGACTTAGGAGATAGTCATCGCAAAATGAATCGTGGCCCGATGCTCTGATGTCCTCAAGATTTTTACAATAAGGAAAAATGTCAAGAAATACTCCACATTCGAGCTACAAGAAAAAACACTGTGATATAATAGTGTAATATATACTGCTATGCAGTTTACAAGTTGACTGAGCCTCGATAAAACGGATACATTTGAGCTTTGATATCTCGAACGTGTGTCTTTCCTGATTTTAATCGTTTATGTTTCAAGTATAATACTCAATACTTATATGCCTCTTCAACATTAGCAAATATAATGTGGATATAGGAGCAATAAACTGCATTACATTATAGATGGCTAATAAATGAGCTTACATTTGGACAGGCACCAAAGCCGAGTCTTCTCAACTTTGCAGCCTGTTCTCGTTTAGCAGGCTGGGCGTATTGCATCAGTGCTTCTCCGGTGATGGCCTTGCAGCAGATGAAATTCATGGATGAAATATTAGGACAGCATGCAATAATAGCCTTCAGGGAGACATCAGTGATGTTATTACACCAACTGAAATCCAGCTCTTTGATATTATGCCCAATCCTTTCAAGCATCTATAAGGGGGATAATCCAAATCAAAGTGTATAGGCATATGTTAAGAGATTACAGCAAAATGCATCACTCTGAGCAGCAAAGAAAAATTATATAAAAAGTGGGGAGGGACAAGGACACCACAATAAAAAAATCATGCCATTTTACACATGCTTAATCTCAAATGGAGCAATATTTTAGGCATAAAAGGGGCATGCTTCATGTTTAAAAGAAAAATGGGAGAGCATATGCCCCCTCCCCAGCTCATATGCCAGCAGAAAAAAGGCATGCTACAGTTTCACAAGAAACACATCTGGTTACCTCACACACAGCTTCGTCTCCAAGTGACTGGATTCCACATAAAGTTATCATTTGCAAATTTTTGCATCTGAGACTGAAGGCGTTAATAAACATCCTATCCACTTGCGTGCCACGCAGAACAACTTTACCAAGCGTCTCCGGAAGACTGTCTGACAATATATCTGGCTTACCCACTATTGTGTAGCAGTATGACAGATCAACAATGGACAATGTGCATGCTTTGAACACCTTTCATAAGAGATAAGGCAACTTTAACGAAATAAAATTAATAACAGAGTAATAAAACACACAATTGCTGTTTGAAATAGGCAATGAAAGAAAAATAAATGCAAATACTCACAGCTCTTACACCAACAGATTTAACTTTAGAACATCCATGAAGCTTTAACCTGTGGTCAAAAATAGCTTCAAGTATTCTAAAATTCGGGCTATAGGTGCAAAAATTCTTTGCTGGTTATGAAATTGAAAGTTGCTTAAGTCAGTTTGTGGCTTTAAAACCAGACCCATTGATTTAGTGTTAAGGAAGAACTACATTCTTTGAAGATAGAGCTTCCTCAACATTGGTTTAATCATTCATCAAACATCAAATCATTCATCAAACAAATCAGCACTCCCAAACATTATCAATTTCAAACAGAACCTTCCTTGGGCCAGCAGAGAGAATATTAGGGATACCCCGCAACTTCCTTAGCAATGCCCCTATTAGTATCCATTAACAAGGCATTGATAATAGCAAAGTAGCCTGCGATCACTACAAATTTTATTACTTACTGCTTAAGGTTTAGACATCTATCTGCCAAAGATATTAGACTTTGGTCGGTGATCAATGGCAAATAAGCACAATTCAATGATTCCTGTGAAAATAATGAAAAATCTCTTAGTATGTATTTAGTTTGTCAAGTGTAATGTGATAAGCTATTTAATAGGATAACTGTAAATGTAAAGCACAATAAAAGTTTACTTTACCAACTTTCCAAGTAGAAACCCTGCAACACAGTCAATAGCAGTGTCATCCAACTTGCTACACAATCC
The DNA here is from genome assembly GCA_013076295.1 of Sanderia malayensis. Classification (NCBI taxonomy): domain Eukaryota; kingdom Metazoa; phylum Cnidaria; class Scyphozoa; order Semaeostomeae; family Pelagiidae; genus Sanderia; species Sanderia malayensis. The sequence goes on along the minus strand of RQOL01000531.1, from coordinate 2,579,757 downwards.
AAGATTCAAATGCGAAATATTCCGGCAGTTTTGTACAAGATGAGACAGCCCAGCACAATCAATAGACCCAGTTCCTTTTAACTTGACACACCAAAGATTTGGGCTACTAAAATTTTCAAAGCATTTTCCTGTCACATTAACCAAGCTTTTCAAGGACAATTCGTTTAAATTTTGTTGTGTATTGAGCAGCAAGCCAAGTCCTTTATCTGCAAAATTATTTCAAACATAGTCACAAATATGTTGGAGTACATTTATGCATAAAATGCATGCAATGTTTTGCTGCAAAATATTATCAGAAACATATGATCAGAAAAGGTATCAATTAGTTAAAGAACTCTGGCAACTTCCCTGACTAAATCCACTATTGCAAATTAACATAACATCATAACTTTCTGAGACCCTGTTAATGAACGTTATAGTTTCAAGAGAGAAGCATAAAACAGATGTCCTCCAAAATATACCTGTTACATTCTTGCAATTTGATAAATAAATCGAGTTCAATTTGCATCCACAGGATGCCAATCTCTGCAAAAAACTGTCATCCACTTGCATGCAATTTTCCAAAGAAATATCTTTCAATGCTCTGACAAATAAATTTTTGAAAATTATCTCCTTGTTTGGTAGAGTTAATTGTTCGTGAATTGCAAATCTTTGGATGATAACTTCTTTCTGTTGATGTGTTAAACAAGAACAAACAAAACCAAGTCTGTCAATGTTGCAACGAATAAAGTCAAGACAGACATCTGAAAGACTTTTCACCATGTTGACTCCTGGTTTCTGATGAATGCAATGTGTGCTACACGCATAGAAAGGCTTTGCTTACATAAAAATACTTCCGTGTTTCAAATAATGACACCCATTAAGAAAAGAGAATCTTCAGGGTGGTAGAACATTGACACAACAACACGTAAATAATTAATGGACTATCAGTAGTACTACGTCATGCACACTCCTGCGCAGTAGCCTATGTTTGGCACTGCGCATATACGCCCACCTTTACGGCACTCTAACCCTAACCCTAACCCTAACCCTAACCCTAGCCCCAACACCAGACACTGTCAGTAGTACTACATCGTGCACACTTCTGCGCAGTAGCCTAAATTTGGCACTGCGCATATACGCCCACCTTTACGGCACTCTAACCCTAACCCTAACCCTAACCCTAACCCTAACCCTAACCCTAACCCTAACCCTAGCCCCAACACCACCAGACACTGTCAGTAGTACTACGTCGTGCACACTCCTGCGCAGTAGCCTAAATTTGGCACTGCGCATACACGCCCACCTTTACGGCACTCTAACCCTAACCCTAACCCTAACCCTAACCCTAGCCCTAATACAAGACACTGTCAGTAGTACTACATCGTGCACACTCCTGCGCAGTAGCCTAAATTTGGCACTGCGCATACACGCCCACCTTTACGGTACTCTAACCCTAACCCTAACCCTAACTGATACACAAGACACTGTCAGTAGTATTACATCATTCACACTCCTGCGCAGTAGCCTAGATATGGCACCGCGCATACACAGCCACCTTTAGGAAATTAAAATTACAAATTGACCAAAACACAAATTAGATGTTCTCATCAGGGTTTGAACCCGTGGTCTCGAGGTTAGTGTGCAGGCAAGTTACCGGTACTCCACAGCAGCGCATCCTAAAATGTCCCTCACAAGGGGTTGAATCCTACTAATTAGGACCTTCTGATCAGGTTGAGACCATTCCCAGCCTTCTAGCATCACTATTTCAAAAGTTGGCCCTTGGCGAGCTCTTGCCCCAACTGAAATACATTACCTATCATACATTTAGCTAGGGTTAGAAAAATCAAATTTGGAAATAGAGCGAAATGCCACTCACAAGGGGTCGAATCCTACTAATTAGGACCTTCTGGTCAGGTTGAGACCATTCCCAGCCTTCTAGCATCACTATTTCAAAAGGTGGCCCCTGGCGTTGGACGTACCTATTCATGGGTTTCCATCTTTAAGCAATGAGATAATCTTCAAATATCGTAGATATTTGAGGAAGAACCAGATAGCTACCAATAAAAGTTAAATTTCACAAATTGGAGAAAACTTGTGCAATTTTCTCTAACAATCTTTTTAAAAATTCAAAAGTAACTAACTACAAAGTTAGATGAAAGACAAAGAGACGAATATTCCAAGTTATAAAATTTCCCAAAAAGAGTAAGAAAATGATTATAAATATAATAAAACAAGCATTTAAAGTCACAAAAAGCGTCAAGTCATGTATATTGCAAACTAAAATTCTGTTCAACTTAAATGCGGCATGAAAGAGATAAATACAATATTCTGAGGGATAGTATTGATCAAAATCACATATCTGAATTCTTGCAATCCTCTCTTAAAAATATGCGCTCTAAATTTACGTTCGAAATTATTGCAACTCTAAATCAAGGGTTGAAAGCAAAACATATTTATAATGCGATGTAAATTCCAATATATCATGCAATGACATTATTTAAAAAATGCAATAACTCCCAGAATCATTTCTATTTGTGAAAAAACATCAAAAATCAAATTAGCAGCGAATAGGTAAAACAGTTAGACATGACAATACTTGTTGAAAACGTGTTTCACAAAAATATCAGACACGATTACATTCATATCACCGGGATTGTAAACATTTTGTCTATTCTTTGAAATGAGTTGCAAAGCCCCAACATCTACTCGCCTATTACCAAACACGCCGATACTGACAATGTTAGTCGCCATACGATACAGAGGCATAGATTTTCTGAATAGATTCACGTATCTTCCCTTGATGCGCTTTGGTTCCTGTCGTCCATCGGAAATAAGAAAGACTAGTTTCGGTACGCCTGGCCTACCGCCATTTTCTGGTTTGAATGACTTGACTGCTAAATCTAGTGCAAGGTCGATACGTGTCTTGCGACCATCGTATGGAAGGTTGTTTACTGCGTTGTTGAAAAGCGTGTTGTTGTGGTAGTCTGAGAAACGAATGTACAGCGATGTCGCCTTTTCGCTCGCAATATTTACCACACTGACACGTGTACCATCTGGTGACAGTTTGAACAGATCTGCTATTTTCATAGCAAATTGCTTGGCAATTTGAAATGCATAAAACATCGTACCAGAATCATCGATAATGAATAATACATCCACCTTCTTATTCTCGCATTCATGGGCTACGCAGAAAAGAAAATGCAAATTCATTAAAAGTTATGTTACCACTGATACTTCTATCCTTAGTGGTTAAAAAATTCACACTTCCCTACCAACTGTCAATTAATGCATATACTAACCTTTTAGTTCACCACCAGAGAAAACTAAAATAAGAAAACAAAAATAAAGTCTTGCTATATTCATATGTTACATAAGGTAATGCTAGCATGTACAACGATCGAATAAATGTTATTGATACTTACTAACTGGCTTTCCAACCATAAGGAACACACTTGATCTGAATTTCTTGATTGGGAAAACCAAATTTGATAAACCATTGATCTTCAAAGGTGCTTTGGTCTGCTTATTGTAGGCCTTAAACACCAAAGTTTGCCCAGGACTCGGCTTGGGTATGTAAACTTCATGAAAGATCTTTCCATATGGTTGAAGCTCAAACGATTTCGTTACTCCATCATATTCGTATTCGACAACCGCAGGCTGGCGATTGGTATTGGAGCCATGTACCATGACGTAGGCACGGTTGAAGTTACCGTTTTCTGTAAAGTAAGTCAATAATAAGCAAGGACGTCTGAACCAAGGAGCACACGCATGCGCACCCTAAATATTCACAAGGCAAACAAATCTGCCCCGTTTTTCTTCAAAAGAAAAAGTGTCCCTCTTGTGATAAATGGTGCAATTATAGAAACAGATCCCATCGAAAACATTTTTCGCGAACGAATGGTTCATTCTTAATTATGGACATACAAATGCACAAACTCAGCCAAATAGGTGTTAAAGGTGAGGTGATCATTAGAGAGGCTAGTTGTTTAAACAGGAGATTGCTTTGAAGCAGAAGTAACAAAAATAGTAACCTATATTGAATCTATTAATCGCATACCTTTCACTTGAATAACTGCGTTGGTAATCTTTTTATATGGAAGTGGTTGAACAGAAATAGAAGATTGCGAATTCATCATTAAAGCATCTCCATTTTGTTTGCTTGTAGCCGTGAAAACAACTGGTGATGGTTTTAAAGATCCGTTCATTTCAAATGCAATTAAACATCTTCTAAACCGTGTGCATTCCTGGCTCTTTTGTGTTCCATTTATCATCCAGCTAATCACAGCGTCATCTCGAATTCTGTTCTTTACATCCAGTACTACGTAGTGGATTTTGGGATCTTGGTAGGCTGGAAAAGGATTCAACAAAAGCACATCAACAAAAAAATCACATAATGGATCATGCAGCAATTAATTACGGATAATTTAAAATAATCCTTACCATCAATTCTCATAGGTGTATACAATTTCATCAAATTTGGCCTGATCTCTATCCTTTTAAGGTTGTTTAGTGTCAATGGCCGATTGCTGCCTTGTTCTCGAGCACTAAAGTAAAACGGTTCTCTTTTTCCATTCACTGTTATTGGCATCATGTTTCTGATTCGCTGACGAGTTTGAATAGAAATATCTCTTGACTTTCCACTCGCGCCATCGTAGATTGACACTAATGCTGTTTTGGGGTTCATGTTCAAGATATCGTAGCCAACAAAATAGACTAGAACAAGGAATGAGACAATTAGAATTGAAACATCCAGGCTTGGCAATAAAAAAATAATAATTTTGTGATACTGATACAACACCCCCCAGTAAACCTATATATAGGAACAATTGCAAATAAATGGCTGCCAATCAAAATAAATATAATTATCATAGGAATGAAAATCATAGACTAATATAATCATTTGTTTACCTGAATCAATGATAACTTCGATTGTCTTCTTAGTCAATTGGCTTGGTTCGACTATAAAGCTTTTTCTGCCATTCACATTCGCCTGCTTGTGAGTGCCTTTGACAAATGCTCTAAACTCAATGCCAGATTTCAAATTGTATGGTAGACTGATGACTTTCGCGATTTCTCTGTTGGCTGCAACGTCTAGTTTCATCATGCCATTTCCATACCACCATTCAAGAGTGACATCAACTGGGAACCTATTTATCGCTTTCAAGTCAACAAATATCTTCTCATCTACAAAAAATTACGCAAAGTAACATTGCAGGGTTCATTGAATGAGAAACATCACTGAATATACGTCACAACACAATGCAATACCACACTATACCGTAATGAAATAAACTGAACCATAATACCATAAAAGCTGTGATAATCGACATGCTATTTACCTGGCTCTATGATCATTTTTTGCCATTCAACTTTCTCAGTTGGAGTAAGAAGCAGTTGTTTATTCCTGTTAATGAACAGGCTACGTCCGTCTCTGGCATTTACTGCAGTAAACGACACAGGATTATCATTGTACACTGTCATTAATTGTCTGCGCTTAGACAATGCAGCAATCCTCAGCTTGGCATCACGACCTTGTATTTGAAATCTTAATATCACGTCCTCCTTCAAACGATTCTCAATATCCATTGCAATAAATCGTCTCACTTTAGTCGCTTTTTCTGAAAAAAATCACAAATCTTCTTTACACCAGATATAATAATTAAACTATTATTGATAAACAAATTGATGGAAATAGAGGTGGAGATAGAGCCACCTTAAAATGTAATTAAAAAGTTACAGTATTATACCCTAAGAGAAATACATTAGAAGATAGAAAAAAAAATATCAACTACAATAAAGACCACTCACCCATTTTAATCTCAATATAAACAGGTTTCTTGCTCGAAGAAGGTTTGATATCAACCATAGCTAAACCATTCAGTCTCAATGGCCTATTGGTGCGTGTCGTTTTCGCAGTGAATGAAACAGGTCTATTCAAGCTTCGACCACGAGTAATAATAGTTCTGTCTACCAGCTGCCTTGTAGGAAGTTCCAGGGTCTTTTGATTGCCATTTTCAATCCACGACACAACTGCAGGCTCATTGGCTTTATTTCCAAACTGGACTACGATGTATTTTGGTTGATCTGTAGCTACAATGTCGTTAGGCTTTTCATCTTTTGTTGGTGTCAATACTTGCTTCTCTTTGCCATTCAGCATAACAGGAGAACCAGAATCCTTTCCTTTTGCAGTGAATGAAATTGGTCTTGAAGCATCTTTTCCCTTTCGAACAATAGACACTGGAACAGTTTCTCCAGGTTGAAGATCCCTACTCTTTGGTACACCATCTTCTTGCCATGAAACAGTAATAGGTTCAGATGCATCATTCTTAAAGTTAACTACCAGGTACTTCGGTTGATCTGTAGCTACAATATCTTTAGGTTTTTCATCGTTTGTTGGAGTCAATACTTGTTTCTCTTTACCATTCAGCATAACAGGAGAACCAGAATCCTTTCCTTTTGCAGTGAATGAAATTGGTCTTGAAGCATCTTTTCCTTTTCGAACAATAGACACTGGAACAGTTTGTCCTGGTTGAAGATCCCTACTCTTTGGTACACCATCTTCTTGCCATGAAACAGTAATAGGTTCAGATGCATCATTCTTGAAGTTAACTACCAGGTACTTCGGTTGATCTGTAGCTACAATATCTTTAGGTTTTTCATCGTTTGTTGGAGTCAATACTTGTTTCTCTTTACCATTCAGCATAACAGGAGAACCAGAATCCTTTCCTTTTGCAGTGAATGAAATTGGTCTTGAAGCATCTTTTCCTTTTCGAGCAATAGACACAGGAGTAGTTTGTCCAGGTTGAAGATCCCTACTCTTTGGCACACCATCTTCTTGCCATGAAACAGTAATAGGTTCAGATGCATCATTCTTGAAGTTAACTACCAGGTACTTCGGTTGATCTGTAGCTACAATATCTTTAGGTTTTTCATCGTTTGTTGGAGTCAATACTTGTTTCTCTTTACCATTCAGCATAACAGGAGAACCAGAATCCTTTCCTTTTGCAGTGAATGAAATTGGTCTTGAAGCATCTTTTCCTTTTCGAACAATAGACACAGGAGTAGTTTGTCCAGGTTGAAGATCCCTACTCTTTGGTACACCATCTTCTTGCCATGAAACAGTAATAGGTTCAGATGCATCATTCTTGAAGTTAACTACCAGGTACTTCGGTTGATCTGTAGCTACAATATCTTTAGGTTTTTCATCGTTTGTTGGAGTCAATACTTGTTTCTCTTTACCATTCAGCATAACAGGAGAACCAGAATCCTTTCCTTTTGCAGTGAATGAAATTGGTCTTGAAGCATCTTTTCCTTTTCGAACAATAGACACAGAAGTAGTTTGTCCTGGTTGAAGATCCTTATTTTTTGGCACACCATATTCTTGCCATGAAACAGTAATAGGCTCTGATGCATCATTCTTGAAGTTAACTACAAGGTACTTCGGTTGATCTGTAGCTACAATCTTCTTTATCCTACCGTCGCTTGATGGAACAACATCTACTCTTTCTTTACCATTAAGCAAAACAGGAACACCCGAGTCTCTTCCTTTCCCAGTAAACGATACTGGCTTCGAAGCATCTTTTCCTTGTCTAGGGATAAACACTTGTTTATTTTCTCCTGGTTGAACATCCACAGTCTTTGGTGCACCATTTTCTTGCCAGGAAACAGTAATAGGCTCAGATGCATTATTCTTAAAATCAGCTATGACAAACTTTGGTAGATCTGTTGCGACAGCTTTTTGAACGGCTTTATCATTCGTTGGAGTAAGAATCACTTCCTCTTTATCATTCAGCATAACAGGAGAACCAGATGTTTTGCCTTTTGCGCTGAATGAGACAGCTCCTGAAGGGTCTACTCCCTTTCTGACGATAGACACACGCTTCGTTTTTCCTGGTTGAATATCCACGTTCTTATTGACACCATTGTCATTCCATGTTACAGTGATGGGTTCAGATGCATCATTTTTCAAATCAACCACCATGTACTTCGGTTGATCTGTTGCTACAACATTCGATATCTTGCCATCTTTCGCTGGAGCAAGCTCCACACTCTCTTTGCCATTCAGTAGAACAGAAGAATCTATTCCCTTTCCTTTGGCAGTGAATGACACAGGCGTGGAGGAATCTTTTTGTTTTGGTACAATGAACACTTGTTTAGTCTCTCCTGGATGAAGGTCCACGTTCTTTGGTACGCCATCCTCTTCCCATAACACACTGACGGGCCCAGATGCATCGTTCTTAAAATCAGCTATGATATACTGAGATTTTCCTATTGGCAAAGCAACTAAAGTGTTTACTGTTTTCGTCAGCGATGGCTGGAACGTGTTTTCATCTTTGCCATTCAGCTTAACGGCATCACTCTCTCCCTTTGTAGATACACGTGCATTGAATGATGTTGATTGTGCACCCTGTTGTCCAGGAAACGTTACCAGATAGTCTCTGGATGATGTTTTCGGCACAGTAATCACTTTATCGATTTCCCCTTCCTTCCAGAGAACGTCAATATCATCCTCTCTGTTGTTGGCAACCTTCAGATTTATGTATGAATCTGGTAGCCTTTCTTTAACAACCAGTTCCTTCTTTTCCTTCTTGATTGAAGGTGTAATCTCTATTTCGTTTTTGTCATTCAGCGTGACTGGTTCATTGGTTGCTTCCTTCCGTCCAGTTAACTTTACTGGACTAAAAGCACCCGGTATTGATCTATCAATCGTGATGTCCTTTGGTAACGTCGATTTTCCAGCCACTTTTTCCGATATTTTCTTTCCATTCTGTCTCCATTCAACAACGATTGGTTCGTCAAGCTTGTTCACAACATCAAACAGAAGATAGGCATATTTCGTATCAGGCTCTACAAAAGAACGTACAAACATTAATATAAAAGGTATCACCATTTGTCCCCTAGATATCCGTTATATTGAGATTTAACCGATTTCAATAAATACACATGATGGAGACACTCAGAGACACTCAGTGACGCTTACTTGCAACAACTACTTCGACTTTCTTTGATGTCCTTGGAATAATCAAAAGATTTTCTCTGTCCCTCAATTTAACTGGTTTTCCTGTTTTCTTGTCTGCTGCTGAAAACGACACGGGATCTGGATAGAAATCTTTGTTGATTTTCATGTCAATATTCTCTGTTGTATTCTTTGGCACTTCGCGTTGCTTTGGTATGCCATTTTCTACCCATTTCACAATAAGATCGTCACGTTCATTCTTTACTTTCAGGGCAACAACATAATCTTGCTTTGGCCGGTTTTCTGAATAACAATATCAAATGAAAAGATTAGTAAAAGTCAGATTTCCATATTTCAACTGCCAATAAAATGAATGAAAACAAAATTTAGTGAATCTAGAAGCTATGTGAGTAATAAATAATAGAAAACAGTCTTTTATTTGACTTTTAAAGGCTCTTTGATAACTCCGTATTACTTGATAACAGGTCAAGCCCAAATCTTAATTTACTATTCAAGTAGTTTCTAGTTTTACTAAATATTCGATAAAATAATGCATGCCATTACTCTATACAAAACGAGAAGCCAAGCAAGTTGCAACAAACTTTAAACATTTTGTCAGCTTACTCACCTTTAGGCGTTGGTGTGTACTTAGCGGTAGATTCAACATCTACAAAAAATGACATTCAAACAAAATAAACAAATAAAATTTCTGAAGTGTGCTAAATCGATCTTAAAAAGTGATTATTCAACAAAAAACTCGAAACTAGTTACATAATGCAACGGACATGAAGCTCACACTCACCATCGCATTTAAGGGTGAAGTCGAAATTCGACATAAATTTCAAATCTAACAGTTGATTGAAATATTTGATCAAGTAGACATTATCTTTGTTTCCAGTTATTGATTCCAGTTCTTTGCGATCGGCATCCCTACCAATACCAATTGCCTTTATATGAACTCCATTCTGCCGTAATGGCTCAGCCACGACTCTTGGCTCGATATAGTTATAGCGACGAGTTTGTTTGCCATCTGTGACCAGAAAGAGGACTTTTGGAACGCCATCTCGCGCGCCATAACTCTTCGTCAACATCTTATCGTAGGCCAACTTCAAGCCCTTGTCGATTCGTGTGATGGAACATTCGTGCTTTAATTTGTCGACGCCGGATTTGAAATCGGTGCGGTTGTAATAGTCACTGAATTTTATCGGCAGAGAAGAAGTCTGACTGAATAACACGACGCCAACGTGTGCGCCAGAAATTGAAATGTTATTCATGGAGGCGACTTGGGACACGAATTGTTTCTGCAGCTTGTATTGCTTGGGAAGAATGCTGCCAGAAGCATCTAGCACGAATCCTATGTCCACTGCTAAACTGCATATCCCTGAAAAAAACATAGGAAGACGGATTAAAAACAAAACATCAATAAATACAAGCGACCAAATGAGTTAATATATAAAGGAATTGCATACGGAAGTCTACGAGTTACTTTGAAGATATCATACGGAAATTAATCAGAGCTTCATTTTGCCTTGCAAGAGTACAACTCGATTCTATGTTCTCCTCGCTTGCATTAACAAGCAAGTACAAAGATATTACAGAAAAACTGCATGTTTGAATTGTTTCACAAGCAATAATTACACTTGGAATGAGCATAAAATTGGGTACAAAAGATAATGGCAATAATGAAAGAATTGAATGAAATAGAAATCAAATTGGTGAACATGATAACTTACTGTCTTCGATGATAACACGGATGATTTTCTTTCCAGATTCAGTGCCGACATCAAACTTCAAGTTGCGAAATCCATTCAATTGGACCGGCAGTTTAGACTTGATATTTTTACCAGACAGTGCCAACGCCCCGAGTTGATCAAGTGGAATTGGGTATCTCATAACACCATTCAATGGCACAGAAACCTTTTCGCCATCAGGAGCATCCTTCGTGTAAACTGTGACAGGTGAAGATGCTTTGTTTACAAACTCAAGTGTTACCATTTTAGGGGCATGGGCAACAACCGTTCGCTCTATTTTATCTTTCGTTGGCATCAGTTCTACACTGTCGAGATTATTCAATCTTGCTGGCTTTCTGTTCTCCTTTGTAAAAGCGACAAACTGTATAGGAACATCCTTATCTGCACTTTTAATTTCGATGTCTTTCTTGGCTTCAGAGTTTGGCAAAACGTCAAGACTTTGTGGTGCGTCATTCTGTTCCCAAGTAACAACAATAGGCACCGGATGTTTGTTAACAGCTCGAAGAGAAATGAAATACTTCGGCTCAGATGCTACCATAGATTCAGCGGGCACAGACTTTGAACGCTTCGGGACAAATGCAACTTTATCTTGTCCGTTCAACTTGACTGGATCATTGGTTCGTTTCTTGACCGCTTTAAATTCAACTGGTTTCTCTGAATTCGGTCCATGAAGAACAATTTCTTGCTTAGATGTTTCTCCTTGCTTCACATCTAATGACTTATCTTTTCCATTTTCTTTCCAACTTACAACAATATCAGATGGAACATTGTTGACAACCTCGACGTCCAAATAATAAGGAGCTGTAGCTATCGCTCTATAGATACCACCCTTTGATGAAGATGGATTAAATGCAACTTTATCTTGTCCATTCAACTTGACTGGATCATTGGTTCCTTTCTCGACTGCTTTAAATTCAACTGGTTTCTCTGAATTGGGTCCATGAAGAACAATTTCTTGCTTAGATGTTTCTCCTTGCTTCACATCCAACGACTTATCTTTTCCATTTTCTTTCCAGCTTACAACAATATCAGATGGAACATTGTTGACAACCTCGACGTCCAAGTAATAGGGTGCTGTAGCTATCATTCCATAGACACCACCCTTTGACGAAGATGGATTAACTGCAACTTTATCTTGTCCATTCAACTTGACTGGAACATTGGTTCCTTTTTTGACTGCTTTAAATTCAACTGGTTTCTCTGAATTGGGTCCATGAAGAACAATTTCTTGCTTAGATGTTTCTCCTTGCTTCACATCCAACGACTTATCTTTTCCATTTTCTTTCCAGCTTACAACAATATCAGATGGAACATTGTTGACAACCTCGACGTCCAAGTAATAGGGTGCTGTAGCTATCATTCCATAGACACCACCCTTTGACGAAGATGGATTAACTGCAACTTTATCTTGTCCATTCAACTTGACTGGAACATTGGTTCCTTTTTTGACTGCTTTAAATTCAACTGGTTTCTCTGAATTGGGTCCATGAAGAACAATTTCTTGCTTAGATGTTTCTCCTTGCTTCACATCCAACGATTTATCTTTTCCATTTTCTTTCCAGCTTACAACAATATCAGATGGAACATTGTTGACAACCTCGACGTCCAAGTAATAGGGTGCTGTAGCTATCATTCCATAGACACCACCCTTTGACGAAGATGGATTAACTGCAACTTTATCTTGTCCATTCAACTTGACTGGAACATTGGTTCCTTTTTTGACTGCTTTAAATTCAACTGGTTTCTCTGAATTGGGTCCATGAAGAACAATTTCTTGCTTAGATGTTTCTCCTTGCTTCACATCCAACGACTTATCTTTTCCATTTTCTTTCCAACTTACAACAATATCAGATGGAACATTGTTGACAACCTCGACGTCCAAATAAAATGGTTGTGTGATGACAATTTTCTTTGGAGTTGTTTTTGATGATGATGGTGCAAACACTACACTGTCTCCATCATTTACTTTTACCAATTCAGCGTTGCCTTTCGTGATAGCTTGGAATGTAATAGCTTTGTTTGCATCTGGACCTTCGAGTACAATACTGTGATTCTTTGTTAATCCTGCGTCAATTTCAACAGACTTTGATCGCTGGTTGTCTTTCCACATAACCACAACTGCACCGGGTGCTTTATTCACAATTTCAAGATCTAAAAAGTACAATTCTGATGCAACTACCTCTTTTTCTTCTTTCACAGGAGTAGGAATTAAGTTCACACTGTCTTTGCCGTTAAGTCTGATTGGTGCATTTGTTCTTTCCAGCAATGCTGTAAGCGTAACCGGTGTCTTCGCTTGAAGGCCATCTTGAACTATTTGAACCTTTGAAGTTGCGCCTTGTTTCACATTAATATTCTCCACTCCTTTCTTGGATGTTACTTTTACGACAATATCCCCAGTGGCAACATTCAACACATTGGCATCGACAGTGTATTGCTTTGTCGCAACAAGCTTGCTTCGTTGCTTGGCTGGTGTGGGCGTGATTTCAACCAAATCCTTTCCATTCAACATCACCCGATGGTTAGTATTCTTTATTGTCGCTGTGAACTTCAATGGCCTATTTGCTGTTGGACCAGAAAAAGTCATGCTTCGAGACTTTTTCTGTCCTGATGGCAGTTCTAAACTTTTGCTGACCCCATTTTCTTTCCAATTGAGAACAACATCATCTGCCACTTGACTCTCGATATCCACATCAACGAAGTAGTTTTTACGAGCAATCAATCTTCGCTTCACTTTGGATCGAGTAGCTCTCAGCCTGACCGTACTTCTCCTGTTCAGCGTAACCGGCTCCGTCGACCCAGCTAAGGAACCTTTTATAAGTTCAACAAACGGTGCCTTAACTCTATCCCTAAAAACGATCTCCTTAGATTTTCTCCCCTTATGTTCGACTTGAGTATTGAAAGCAACGCCATCTTGCTTCCATGCAACGGTAATAGGGCCAGAAACTTCGTTGATTATATCCAATACAACATAGAAATCGAAAACTCCTTTTCTTGCAATTAACACATTTTTTCTTTTCACAATAGTCGGAGTAATTGTCACTTCGTACCTTCCATTGAGTCTCACTGCCAGATTCTTTGACGTGGTTATGGCCCTAAAGTCAACAGGACTCAGTCCCTTGGTGCGGTCAAAAACGATCTCTTTTGCAACTTTACTATTCTTTCTAACATTGACAGATTTCCGCAACCCTTGCTGCTGCCAAATCACAGTAATATCTTCGTTCATTCGGTTGTCGATATCGAGGTTGATAAATGCTTCTGCCACATTAGGTTCTGCAAGACGAAATAAAGCAATTATATGAATAGAATAGAAAGTAGGTGCGGGGAAGGGTGAGAGTATTAGAAATCGTCAACTTACCAAGCACAATATATTCAACGACTTTACTCCTTCGTGGAATAACATGCAGTTGTTTTCTATCTCTGAGTGAGATTAGTTCACCAGTCACTTCATCGTATGCTTTGAACACCAATGGCAACGGGTATGTTCTACTTGGTATGGTCAAGTCGAACTTGCGTTTTGATTTAGTAGCTACCGTAAACTGGTTCTGTTGGCCTTTGTGGTTGTATTTGAAAACTATATTTCTATTGTCGTTGTTTGTAATGTCCAAAGCAACGACATAATTCACCAGTTTACCACCTACAAAAAACAAACGAAAATCATTACGAGTTTGGCAGATATGTTCAAGCAACAACTTTAATGATTAAAGTCAAAATGACAAAGCTTTTGCAATTATTTCATTCGGTGGCTTTAGAAGAGCTACCAAACCTAATGAGCTACCAACCACCTAATGCTGTGAAGAGCAAAACGCAATGGGGAAAACGTGTCAATGAATGTTGAGCAAGCTCGATCTCATGATAATGCTTTCATCATACAAAGTAATACCAGAGCAGAGTATCATAACGTTGAAGAGAAGCTCAATTGGGCTCAATCATGGCTGAAACATTAATTTTCTTATAAATTATACATTTATTAAAGAGAAACATTTGAACAGCATGGAAAAGAAATAAAATTTGACTCACCTGAAGGAGTTACTGGTTTTGTGGTGGGGGGCGGGGCAGATGGTTTCAATTTGTCTGAAATGAAACACAAATGCAATCAAAATTTTCGCATTGGGAGAAAAATTATTCGAAATTCGCAACACTCACTGATCAATAATCTAAACAAATTCCAATATAAGGAACCATATAAGAAAAACAGAACAAAGTAATAATAATGGTAATGATGATGATTACCTGGCTGACATGCATAGTCAAAATGTTCTAAAAACTTCAGATTCACTAATGCATTGAAGTTTGGAACAAGAAAAACTGAATCTTTATTGCGAGTGATCTCTTCAAGCTCCTTACGATCGGGGCCTGATCCGATTCCGATTGCATTAATTTGTATTCCAATCTGATGCAACGGCAGTGCTGCTATACTTGGTTCAATGTAATCGCCTCCTTTGGTCTGCTTTCCATCCGTCAACAGAAATAGCACTCTAGATACATTATATCTGCAAGGTACAACATTTAAGTGTACAGACAGAGTATTAAATGTAAAACACGACAATGATACATATGCATCTGCCAGGGGCAAATCAATGCACTGATATTCGATACAGAAGACGTGGAGATCGGGGGAGGTAGGGCAGTTCAAGAGGGCTATGACCACACCCATTGTCAGTTAAACTTGGGTAATTTATGCATATGTTGGAGTGCTTTTCTACTTAGATTCAAATATACAAAAAGCTAATCGTCGTTCCTACGTCCAGCGTATTGACGTAAGAGCGTCCTTAGCGTCGTTACGCCTTGATACCCATTCGTACGCACAAACAGTTACACGTTTTACAGTTACATGAAATTCAAAAGCTTCGAGAAAAAGGCACAATAACCTTCATTCATCTATATTATGCACTGCGATGGGATATTGGTTTATTCAGAGATAAATACAAATGCTGCATTTTTCTTAATCAAACAAAATATTAGATGCCTTTTCCTTCCTGGCTCATTCACCTCATTCAAAGCAAAGATCCACGTGGTGTGAGGGAATATCGAGAAGAGAGAATGAAATATTGTGTGTGCAGCGGTTTCTCTTTTTTATTCATATAAAATATGAAATTCCCATTCAAAACATCACAGTAAAAGCCCATGAATGAACAGGCAACTTATTCAATTAAATTACTGTTTCTAGGTGGCTTTGTTTGACGGATCCGATATAATTTCAACAAAGAGCAATACAGTGAAATCTGCATAGTTCGAACTCGTGTAATTCGAATTCTATCTGATTCGAACAAAATTCTCTGTCCCTTCAAGGATCACTTATGAACCGATTGTTATAAAACAAACCTTTATAATTCGAAGTTTTTGTAATTCGAGCATTTTCACGCTTCCTCAGGGTGTTCGAATTAGACAGAGTTGAGTATGCTTCATATCAAGTCTTATCAGCATTATATTACGCAAGCAGGGCGATTGAAACAATTATCATTACCTTGAACCATAACCCTTTGTGTAGAGTTGATCATAGGCAGTCTTAAGGCCTCTATCAATGCGAGTAATGGAGTACTCGTGCTTTAGACGCTGTACGCCTTCGTTGAATTCATCGATATTGTAATATTCATTCAACTTAATTGCAGTTGAGGATGTCTGGCTGAATAATACAACACCAGCATGAACCCCTTCTTTTGAAAGATGGTTCATTCGCACGATTCTCTTGATAAAGTCCTTTTGTAGCTGGTAGTTCTTGGCAGATATGCTGCCAGATGCATCCACCACGAAACCAATGTCGACTGGGTACGTGCAGATTCCTGGAAGAACGAAAAAATTGGTTTTTAGATAAGACTAGAACACTATCTTTCATGTGAACAATGCAAAAAATGAGGGAAAGACCTTGGAGCAGTGTTGAAGTCCTATTATAAAGGTTTTCATTTTCGTTCTCTTTCTGACGTACTACTCCGATGAGTGTGAGACGAAAAGCTCTAGTAGTTATTATGTTTTGCTATGTTTCCGATCGATATTCTGAAGTTCTGTACCGATCAAAGATTGTTTTAAGTCCTATTATATAGAATTGCTATTAAAGGTTGAAGAATAGGTTAACGAGAAAGCTACATAATGCAGTAAAGAAGGTGCGATGCTATCACAGTATGTACAGAGAGGGGATTGGGCAAGAAAGAGGCCTTGGGCTTTATTGCAACAATGGCAAGCGAAGAACAGTGATGAACAAACATACATTCACTATCTAAACATTAAAACGAAAGTTTTTCACGATTAAGTCAGCAGTTGTTGACCCCTGAAGGCTTGCCTGGATATTGAATGAAAAGTGAATTACGAGCTTTACACATCTCCACCCAACTCATCGAATACCCTGATGATGCGTAAGGTTTCTATTTTCCCTTCATGTGTATTGTTGTTAGTTGGACACAAAAGAGGACAAATACGCCCAAGCCCGGCGGCTATGCACCCCACCCTTCTTCGTCACCTACAATCAGCAATTTGTCAGTGGCAATATGAATCATTATCTATAATGATATACTTGTATTTTTATGAAGCTTAACAAGCATTTGCATGCTGGAAATCAAAGCAATATTACGTATAAATACACAGCATTGTCATAAAATCAAACGACAATTTGGTTCTCAATCATAGTTTTAATGCTGTGCTTTATCATGCCGAAAACAATAATGCCTGTCTGTGTCAATATTATTAAACTCTAAATAACCATGAAGTCACTTATTATTTAATAAACGTGACGTAGGTATGCTATGAATCATGTAATAACAAGCACATCGCCCGAAGGGAGTGCTGTCCTTTTGTTCGCCAGCCTTTTTGATTATGTATATATTTATAGGCGAGTATTCAAAGCCATGACGTAGTTGTCGCAAAAGAAGATACGTTTTCTCAACAGGCTCCTCCATGGAGCTCGCACCAACAATGGACACATTCATATACTCAAAGAGGCCTACAAAATGTTCCCACAAAACATCAAAACAAATTTGTTATCAATCTACCAAGGAAATAAAACATTCCGATAACATTGATATACCAGATTATTTATTGCCTTGCCAAGCATAAGTTAGTCTAATTGCCTCCGTTTACATAAATCCTTTCTTTTCATAGAAATTTTCAACAATTCTTGGCACACAAACATGTTCAATTTCTTTGGTTTGTTTCGTGGGAAAATTTATGTATAACGATGACCCTTGACTTGACTGATGCTGTTATTTCCTTCAGCTTCTACAACCCTTGATAATGCATACCCATGACAAAAACAATGAAAGGTGTGCCGTATATTCTAATTGCTCTCAAATTAGACTTGGTGAACCTGGGAATCGCTAGCAAAAGCCAGGATCAGAAACACATGCATCCTTTTTTTCAGCAACGCAATGAAATGAAATACTACGGTGAATATACGACTGTAAATAGTGCATACTTTTTAATGTGTAAAATAAACAATGGGTATTCTGATTCTGTTCTAATGTTATATAACCAGCATGTGTAAAGTGGGCAATCGTTTAGTTCATTGAATGTTAGTTAATACATGAAATTTATTAACTTTAGTTAATTAGGCACGGATTTCTCATATTGCGTGACTCTTTTTTGATGCTAATCAACAACCAAAATTAACAGGGCCGCACCAAGGGTGCGTTGATTACTTGACACAGGCAAGGTATTTTAATCTGGCACCAATCGAAAATATCACGCATAGCGATGCTGCCTGTATCTAATCTCAGCTTGATGAAAGTGACAAGCACAATAAACCAATCAGAGCTCCCAACACAGCAAGCTAACCAGCGACAAGCCAATCAAATTAAGCGAATCACCACGCAAAATACTCCCTTTATAAGACAATGCAAAGCCCTCAAAGGGCAACAATTTACAAACAAAGCAACATATACATAGTTGCCAAGCAAATCAAGGAAACAAAAATTTACCCGCCCACCTCCCTATCCACCGATAGAGGCATATCCAAGGTTCTACGAGCTACCTCTCACGAACCACCTGATTAATTGAAAGCCGCAATGCATCTGAGACGCCAAACTTTGCAGGAACTGGCAAAAGTGCAAACACTTCATATCACAAAAACTCGGAATAGCACATCAATAACCTATACTGATACAAATCAGTAAAGTATTAGGCTCAACGGGGCCTCGCGTACCTCGTTATGGTTTCGAATCGGGGCCTCGCGTACCCCGTACAAATTAATGGCAAGGCCTCGCGTACCTTATAAAAAGCCAGGGGCCTCGCGTACCCCATCGCAAAATATGTCAAAACAAAACGGACAGCGTCCGTAAATTCCGAGTCAGGGACAGCGTCCCTGCCCCTCCGCTCGCACTTGGTTCCTTGCAAATGCGTTTCCTACACCGCCCACAATATCGTAATTAACTGTTTTTAATTTATGTATAACATCATTGATATATTTACGTAATTTACCTAACAATTATGTTGTAAATTATGATGATGATGAAGATGACTATGTTGTAAATTATGATTGTGATGAATATTATTATGATGATGATGATGATTCAAAGCATAACGCAATGGCTTGTTCTTGCGATTCTCTGCGGTACGAGTGAATAATTAATAGATAAACAATACCACTTGAAGTAATCCGAGATTCCTTTCTCGTTGTTAATTGTATGTAATTTAGGGAGTAATTAGGAAAATGAAATATAATAAAGAGTTTCCATGTCGCCGAGATATGAAATAAGAGGTCCTTTCAAGTTTTATTTCCATGTCGTTACCCGTTATGTGACGAATTCCAAGTACTAATAAATCATGATGCTTTGGAGTTTTATCACTTCTGTGGGCTGTAAATGCAACAAAACAACCAGCAAGAAACCGAGAGTAAAAAGCATTGAAGAAAATTCAAATCTTCAAATACAAATGTACCTCTTATTTTTTTTTGTAAAGGCCGGGTTACACGATCACTTTTTGCCATCACTTTTTTGATATTGGACCAACGTGATAAAAAGTGATCGTGTAACATGCAAAAATGATGGATTTTCGCAGCAGATTTTAATGCGCTTACGAGGTGTTAATCCTCCATCATTGAAAATTTTACTCTGAACCAAAGCAGAGTAAAATCGAGTCCATCACTTTTTTTCAAAGACGCCGACAAATTCTTACGTCATGTAGTGTTATGATGAAGAGGAAACGGCCTAGAATTTCGAGAAAAGAAGTATACAACTTGAAATTGTGCTTAGAAACATCATTATTTGCATGAAAACGAATATTAATAATGATCAGGAAAAATTTGAAGTGCAAAACAATCTCGAAAAATCAAATTTCGTAGAATATAGTGGTGGGAAATAAGTTAATTTGTATCCTCGGAATATCGAAATAGTTCTGTAATGTCAATTTAATATTACATATTAAAAAGATAGGGCAACGCTATTACATTACTCGATCTGTTGCCAGGAAGACCCAAAAGAAACAGGACGACGCGACGGTGTCTGCTAAAAATCCCAGGAGATCCTTGTTGATCTTTTCATAGGCCAGGTAAAGTTCCATGTTAGTGGCAATGTCTTGTCTTGTTTGGACTGCTGTATGTATGTACAATAATAAACAATATGTATCTGCTAAATATATAAATTAACTTATATTTCGCACTATATTCTACGAAATTTGATTTTTCGAGATTGTTTTGCACTTCAAATTTTTCCTGATCATTATTAATCTTCGTTTTCATGCAAATAATGATGTTTCTAAGCACAATTTCAAGTTGTATACTTCTTTTCTCGAAACTCTAGGCCGTTTCCTCTTCACCAAAACACTACATGACGTAAGAATTTGTCGGCGTCTTTGAAAAAAAGTGATGGACTCGATTTTACTCTGCTTTGGTTCAGAGTAAAATTTTCAATGATGGAGGATTAACACCTCGTAAGCGCATTAAAATCTGCTGCGAAAATCCATCATTTTTGCATGGTACACGATCACTTTTTATCACGTTGGTCCAATATCAAAAAAAGTGATGGCAAAAAGTGATCGTGTAACCCGGCCTTAAGATCAACCAAACTGTTGTGGATTACGAGCACAGCACTTCTGGCTTAAAGAGGCTGCAAGATGATTTGTGAATGCAGAAATCTGATAACAACTCGATGTGACTTTGTTGCCCTTTCGTGGAATTGAAAATTTGTTTTGTGGTGATGTACTATTAATTTTATGGTCACATTTTGGGTCACATTTTGGTATTGGTCAGAACAACATTAGAATTTTCATTCATCGACCGACCAGTGTGCGGTAGGATTGTGGCGTCAATTTTCCTTGCCCCACTAGGTTCAACATTTCAAAGCAAAACCAGGGACATTTTATAAGAGTTTCCTCCCGGTATTGTACACTGAATTGTGATAAACCACAAACGTGATGAAATAGTTTGAAAAACAATACGCAACTGTCAAATTAAGCCCATAAACCAGACGCGCGGGTCATTTGATGCAAGTAACGAGAGCAAGGAGTTTTATAGAAAAATTATTTATCATTTTTCATATACGCTTGTGGGTACTGCAATCGCACTTTATCGACCCCGAAAGGAATGGCATTACACTTTTGTTGTTATTGCTATATTAATTGTACTTTACAATGCATAAACTGCACACTTTTTTATCAGACTATTGACTTTTTGCTGAGACTCGATATTCTCAAGAATTAGAACTGTCGATTTTGAGCGTGAATTTCTTCTTTTAGTTATTCTTATAAACAAATACTTGTTTTGCTATGTGAAAGAGCTAAGATAAAGAAATCAAATCTTGTAGATGTTTATTTTAAATATTAACCTTACATTTTAGAGAATTTGAGCCTCAATATTCTCATAAAAAGGGGGATGATGCGGTGAGTGAGAAATGGGGTCAAAAGAACCCCCAGGGTACGACGATGGTGAAGAAACAAAAGAACAAAGTATTGTATAACCACAACCACGAAGACGAGTCGGCCATTTGTCCTGGTTGCTTTGTGGTATGAGATTCGGCAACAACGCCCATAGCCAGTTTAAAAACTTTGATTTTGGAACAAACTTACTGCACACTTGGGCAATATGATCAATAATAAATAAATCATATAAATAAAATAATATGAATAATAAATAATATAAAATAATAATGATTGCATTTTTCTGGGTTAAACAATTATGTCTTTTATTTATAAATTTACGATCACTCGTGGTATCAATTTTATGCTGGGTTATAAATTATCCGTAAATTATATACGTTTTTTATAGAGTGATTTATGCTCGAAAATTAAGAAAGTTGGGTAAGTAAATTTTTGAGACCGGGAAAAGTCTGAAAGCTGGTGCACTGAATTTTTAAAATTCCAATGATAAATACTCACGCAAGAGTAAACGAGAGGTTAAAAACTTCGAACTGAAGTTCAACTCGAGTCAAAAGTTAAAATAATTTACGTGACAATCAGAACTTTAGACCGTGGGATAAACATGAAAATACACTTGTTCTAATCCATCTGTCCTGCAATCAAGACCATTCATAAGTGGACAGCGAGCAATTTCGAGATGACAGCCAAATATAGGGAACATATATGCTGCAAGTCACGAAAAATATTAATTCGTGATTACATAGACAATCAAGATTATTATTATTATGAAAAAGAAAGGGGTGAGTGCATAAAATAAAAACAAAACACATTGTTCATTCAAACTCAAATCCACTGGCTTTATTATTTTTCGATCCAACTGTATCACACTTAGTATTTGTTAACCAAACAAAGCATTTCCCGAAAGCAACTCCAGCGCTTTCATTTACAACAAACCCCAGAGAATCGAGTCCCAATGATGAACACAAATATCATCCAACTGAAAAATAAATAACTCACCTTTTTTGTGTACTTCATCGTTTGACGTATTCGCATTGGCAATTGTTACAAAAAATAATGCGATAGCTAGAAATCTAAGATTGGCGTGAAAACCCTCCATTTCTTAACCATGAAACTGTGCCACCGATTTACATGTACCTGCATTTGTCGTCAATCCAAGCAAACACTCCTTCTGGGCCTGTCACACACGCGAGTGGCTTTGGGGCTTTCTTTTCAACGACTGTGTTTGCTCTCTCTGCAGTGTGTGTTCAGTTTGGCTTTGTATCCAAACACTGTTGTTACTCATGCGCTACGCTGGCATTTATTAGCGTGTCACTCGGCCCGATATTTACGTTGTCCACAGAACTGTGACCTTTTGTAAACGATTTCTATCTTTGCAGCTTTGTTCATCAATGGCCTTCTTTCTATAAAACTTCCTTCCTTTTGCCGATGGCTTTCAGAGCTGACTAATACAACTCGTTGAAATACTAAATAGCCAGGCGCAGACAACTTATCCAAACCTTTTCCTGTACTTCACAAAATCACTTCTATTAACAGTTGGAGCAAAGGGTAAATCGAAAAGCCGAAAATCTTTCTGAACCAAGCCCTTATTTGTTGATATTTTCAATTACGGTCCGCGGGTTCTCGGAGGATTGGCACCTAAAGACAATACGTGTTTGTCCAGAGCCAAATCCAAAATGCCTGAGTTTTTCGTAAATACTCAAGTAATTTCTTCAAATTTCAAAATGTTTGTCAAGCATCGGCAGACTGAGTGGCCACAGATATCACGGTGCGTTTCATGATGTAGAGTCTAATTTATATAATTGGTACTTTTTGAGGTTAGATTGCAGCAATCTTTGAAAGGAAATTTGAAACTGGCAGGAGTGGACATTATTCGCATTTTTTCCCGATATTTGATGCGATAAGTTGATACCTGAAATCACAAGTGCTGTTGGCGAAATACGTTGTAGAATTACCATGACACCTTTTAAGTACCAATGTCGAAGCATAAAAATCAGCAGAAAGTCAAAACTTGCAGACCATCAAATATAGTAAAAGCTCGAGGTTCCAGAGCTTAATAAAGAGAGCAGGATCTATAAAATTCTTCAAGAAAAACCTCAAATAAAATGTCAGAAAACTGTATTCCTTAATATCAAACTACTTTTATCGCTTAATCAATACAGCTTCAATAGAGAGGAGGGGGCTAAATTCAAGATCTCGTTTCAAAAGGGGGCTAATTAAAGAGGTATGCTGAACAAAGATGTATGCCTAATAGATAGGGAGGTTCTTGACAGAATACTTTTAATTTCGAATATCTTATATGGCTTCACATGATAAACAAAAGCAAGAAAAAAAATGTTCGCAAGTAATCTAAATAAAAATAAGTCTTAATCGTTCTCTGTTCTGTATGCCTTTCTATTATTTTGTTCATACTTTATTGTCCTGTTTATATTTGTCTTTAATCTCAAAATACATTGCATCAGTTTCGCGAATCCCTGCATTCTACCTCAAGCAGTTGGAAAGATTCTACAGGCATTAAAATTTGCCCACCCACACGCTTTTCTAAACCAACGACCTTTCTAAGAAGCATCCGGCTAAGATTTGCGCCAAAAATAAAAAAATAACAAAATTAGCAAAAGATTAAAAAGAGAACTTTTTCTAGAAATTGAGAAGTTCTAGTTTTTTAAACCAGCTTGTTATAAAAAACGTGCAGCATTTTAAAATTGGAGTGCGCATGTACTTACGAGTTTCCTACTGGTTCAGACATCAAACAATGGCACATTATAAATTGAAAATTTTATTCTTTAAAGCGTTTAAAAAAGAAATGTATATAAAATTCCTACGAGGGCAGGTTAAAAAAGATGGTTCCCAATGAAAAATGAACATTTGCTGATATTGCACAAAACTTCAAAAACAAGGAAATTATTGCATGAAGTATTGAAGAGAGATTTTTCCAAAATAACAATCCGAGTACATATATTAACTCCTAGGTTTCATATACAGCTTTTTGAAGAAATCTTTCCAACCCGTCCTACTGCAAACCGCAACAGCACTGCAAAATTAATTATTAGCAACAGCATTCAATACCAATTATCCATTTAAAAATGATTCTTATGCCATGCACTTTATAATAATTGCATTCATTGTATTTCCATTTCCAATTGCTCCTCATAATTAAATTATACGGCATGATGGTTTAAAATTATACCACAGAAACTTAATTTTAATAAACAGTATGACTAAAAAATGGGTGTAATTATATTATTGTTGAACGGACTAACGTAATAAACAGTTTATGTTTCTCGTTGTTGTTGTTGCTGTCAATTCAATTCAATTCAATTCAAATCACAATCGAAATATGGGAGAATTGAATTGAATATCTAAGTACCCTCCATTGATTTTAAGAATTTACAAGATAAGATTAATACTTTAATAATTTACTGTTTGTAAATAAAACGAATCAATAGAATTATAATCATTCCAAATGCATTTTCCCAAGACCTAACTTGAAAAATAGATTTACGGAGATATATTGGCGGGGCTTTTAAAAATCTTATATCACTGTTGGTTAAAATTTGAGATATATTGGCCTATTGGGGGGCTTTTAAAACATCTTTTCTGGCCACCTTCTATTTTGGCTTTGTGGGCAATGCCATTTTAACTTATTGTTTTCAAGCTCAACCCAGATGGTCACGAAAACAACCCATACACATCAAAATCGAAAATTACAAATTTTTCCAAACAAAAATTAATAAAACTCTTGGTCTGTTCACTGAGATAATGCTGTGAACCTAAAACTAATGTCAATCTTTTTACGAATGGAAATTTTACAGCTTATTGATAATTCTGAAACCAAGAACCCAATTTTCTTACGTTTATGGCCATCATGGTCCTAACTTCTTATAAAAAACATATATATCCCAAGATCCTCATCACACCCCATGGAAATTTTTCAAATTTGACAGGTGCCGTGAAGGGAGTTACCTGCAAACGGATAATTGAGTCTTAAGATCATGTTTCACTTTTTATCGGTCGTTCAAAACCAGCATATCGGATTTCCACACTCAAGCATGACAAATTCAAGTTTTTCTTGTCACTAGAATTGTTGACCGGTTAGTCACATCAGAGTTAATGGCAAATACATCTACGCCATCCTCGCGTCTCTAACTTACTGTAATTGTTAAGGCAGGAAATCCGCGATTTGGGATAGAAAGGTTTGCATTGTCTTGTGTTAAAGACCATAGCCTCGTACCCGTACAAGATGTAAACAATCAATAAATCCGACAGGAAATTTATTACGCATCCAGTGGAAGAAAAATTTATCAAAATCTCATTCAAGACGAAAGAGAAAAGCTAATAAAAGCAGCCTGAAATTTCTGTTGTTTGTCACAGTTGGCCTGATTTTATTTCTACAAATTCTCAAAGGCTTTCAGATGATATGGAGAGGAATAGATTTGAGCAACAGGGTTCAATTGCACGCTTCGAAACGTACGCCGAAGAACCTTTACACGAGTGTGTGAAATGTGTTGTGATCGGTGATACTGCAGTAGGCAAAACAAGACTAATTTGCTCCCATGTTTATCGATACGATGGAATGCCACTAGAGTATATCAACAAGAGCCCGCATTTGCCGACTGTATTTGCAATCGATCAATACATGTCGGAACCGATCGTGCGAGAGCGAGCAAAATATATTATAGACGGTGTCCATGTGTCCCTACGTATCTGGGATACTTTTGGCGACCGTGGAAAGAATCGCAAGTTTGCCTATCAACAAGCGCATGTTGTTGTATTATGCTATTCAATCGGTATGCCTGATTCTTTGCGAAATATAAATGCAAGATGGTTCTCTGAGATTCGTAAATACTGCCCAAGAGCGCCTGTGATATTGGTTGGCACACAATTGGACAGACGTTACACTGATCCAAATCTGTTTCGCACAGTCGGTCACGCTGGATTGCGTTCGTATCTGGCTGGTGTTCATCAAGGACCATGCTCTCATGCAGACCCACTGGTGCCCCCTGACCTGGGAAGACAGACTGCGCGTGAGATCAGTGCTGTGGGGTACTACGAGACAAGTATTATCACCAAACATGGGGTGGATCACGTGTTTGAAAATGCAATCAGAGCAGCTCTTACTGCAAGGCGCAAATGCAGACCTCTGCTCTGCTCCCACTTGAAGAGAGTCGAGAGACCGACACCTCAAAAACCCTATCTGCCCCCAAATATTAAAGCCCCCTCAGTTCATGTTCCACCATCCGATTATGCAGCAGAACACGCTTCGCTGTATGGAAACACACAATTCGCTGATATACTATTCATGGTGGAAGGAGAACCAATCTATGCCCATGCAGTGATTCTAATTGCTTCATGTCAAGTTTTTGCCCATTTGCTTCTAAATTCTGTTGTCATCTCAAAGCTCCACCCCTGCGATAATGATGATGTCTTGCATACCCTTGCAAGCAGTGCCCCCTCAAAACTAGTTGCCTGCCAAGATGGCTTTGCAAATGGCACACCTTGTTCATTGCCAAGAGGTTTTGCAGCAATTGACACTGTGTTTGATCAGTCATTGGATTGTTGTAAGATCATCGTGAAAGTAACTGGTGTTACAAGCAACTTTTTCAAGATGCTTATTGAATTTATTTACACTGGAGCAATTAGTGACCTTGAAGACCCAATGGACGCAATTACAATGGCAACATTCATCCAAATCTCATCAATGTCTGAGTACATTAGAAATGTTGTGAATGATTCTGAATATGAGAACATTGATCTAAACCATGACTTGAGAATCCACTTTGTTGCCGATGTCTATAGACATTTCTTTAACAAGCCACTTTACTCTGATGTTATCTTCATGGTAGACAACACAGAGGTTCCAGCTCACAAGGCACTTCTCATACCCCATTGTCCAGTGATGGCTGGCATGTTTCGCAATGGGCATTTCAGGGAAAGTGGCACTGAAAAGGTAATTTCATCTTCCTAAAATATTCTACAGAAAGCTGTTTCTGTGCATGTGCACATGCAGATATCAAAATACACATTACATATGCAGTTTAAGCATCACATGCTTAAATATGGGTCCAATATTTTTTTAAATGATCTCTAAAGTATATATAAGTCTGTCTGATCTGTTTACGATTATGAGCAAAAGTGCTGCAAGTTTCATTTGCAATCAACTTTACAGGCAAACATAGACGATTACTGGTGTTCTGTTCTGTTTTATTAGATTAGACCATTAAATTTTAATAAATTGCAGATCCTTGAGTTGTTTGCTTGAACACAGTTTCTAATCTATATGTCAGCTTGTACAAATGATTAATTTATTTCACCTGCAAGTCTCTGTTTGGTAAATAAAGCAAGCCTTTTCAAGCTAGAAGTTAAAAAAGCATTTAAAGTTGAGTATTGGTCATTTTCCTTTTGAAAACAGTTAGGATTTAAGTAGAACCATTGCAATGCATTCAGAATTGCATTTAAGATGCTTTATTTTTAAAGAACCTAAATTCTGATACCACAATGTGTTCAACTGAGATGCAGATTAACTCTCTTTGGACAGGATGCTTGAATAAACGTTTTACCACTTGATGGGTCAGATTAAGCAATCTGTTTTGGACACAACTATCTCAAATATAGATTAATAATTGCGTGGTAAAACCATTGAATATAATAAAAACGTGTGCATTGCTTTGCACATAATAGGTCTTGGTCAATTTTAATGCAAAACTTTACCAAATTAAATATTCATGTGTTTTTTAAGGTGGAGTTGCATTAATAGCTTGTTTTCGCCTTCAAATTTCACCCGTGTCCGATTAGGTCGTGTAGTTGACAAGAGGAGTTGATGAGGTACAATTAAACCCTTTGAAAACTGATCAATCTAATCAAATCGAGTTGCGCTTGCCGCAGGTGGAATGAGCTTGTTCTATTGTAACTTTACTGATAATACGCATGTTGTAGTTACGATACAAGCGTAATTTGTTGTGTATATACACGAAGAAATAGCAGCTCTCACTGCTGGTGCTATCTACATTTTCCTGTACACGGTTTCGTGTGCTTGATTTGCTGCGATAAAATCTGCTGCAAAACAAAGTTACGTAACATACCAATATGGATTGCGCAAAAGCAAGATAAGAGCGTCAAATTTCTATTTCCAAAAACTTGAGAATGTCTTGAGGTTTGTGGCTACAACTGTGATTAACCCAGCAGTGATATATATAGCGACTCACGCATGGAAAACATTTTTTCTAAAAGTAAAATGATCATGTTTCATAAGGTAAAAAATAAAAAGTTCACAAAAACTCTCATTACGTGGGATATTGCAGCCATCCAATCTATGCCCAGGGGTGCCATACCCAACCTGGGAGCTTATCACCCCCCTGTCCATGACCGTGGGGGAATGTTCGGGGTTGTTTACTTCATTCCAACGCATTGCTGCGCTGTACCTGATTAGCAAAGTGTGAATAACCCGCATGTGTTTTAATCATGTAAATATTTTGAGCCACGCTATAATAGGTAAATATAATTGAATGGTATAAATAAACATGGCAAACATATGTTGTCTCCACGAGCAAATAATTATTTGTAAACAACACACGAAAACAAGCGTATGCCTGTTGTTTTCCATCCATAAATCACATTTCTGCAGGTCAGGACTTCTTATAATACTGTATCATTTTGCCAAAGGCACAATATATATCGAATACACGTTGCTTTTTACAACTTTCTAAGGAACCAACTTGCGCAACATCGAAGCTTTTAAAGAATTAAATGCATTACCAAATACGAAGCTATAGAGCTCTTCAATTTTCAATATTTTTGGCACTGCATATAATTGAGAATACGAGGGCTGGTTAAATTCACTTGAAGTCAAACCCACATGCACTGTGTGTTCAGAATTCAGAACTTAAACGTTTTTCTTGCGTCTATACCACACTCGTGGCCCGGTAACTATAAAGGCGACTATATTTGAACTGTAAAGGACCTGTTAGTACCACAATGTGACCAAAGCAAGTCCAGAAATTCGTAACCCGAAGCTACAAGCGACTGCGCATCTCTCCGTTGGCGATAAACACGCCTTAAACCACGAAGGGTGCGAAGGATATCCTTAAACTTAGCGCGGACTTAAGATAGTAATCCGTCTAATGCTATTCCAAATTGCAGTAAGTCTTCAAGGAGATGTCACCTTGTACGTCATATTTAATTTCAATACCTGTGCTTGGTCAAGTAATTAATCTTAGCCTCACAGGAGATTACAACAAGGATTTCCGACGACGCTCCAAAAAGCATATTATGATAATGATTATGATAATGACTATTAACTTCATGTTTGTAAAATTTCATCAACTCCTTCATCTATGTACACGCGAACACGTCCATAGCCGAAACATTGCTCTGGTCAATGTTATTTGTCGTCACCCACACGGGCGAGGCTCTATTAAATTTCATACGACACCTTTTTTTATCATGCCGCTTAGTTAGACAGTTACCATGACGTTCAACTGAACATTTCTTAGCCGAAATAATGAAAATCAAGAATGCCTTTTTCTTATTTGCAGATAAATTTCAATGATACAAATCTGCAGAGCTTTATTGGCGTGCTGGAATACATTTACACGGGCAATTGCTCTGTGGTTCATATGGTTGATGCAACAGGCATTCTCAAACTGGCGAATTTCCTCTGCTTACCCAGACTCGTCTGCATATGCGAGCAATACATCATCAAAGAAACAGAAGCCTCCTTGGAATGCAATCCATATTCAATAATGGACAATATTTTCAGTACGTACTAACTACATACATATCTCAGTGCGTATAGGCATGGAGACACATTTTGTGCTGTATCTAGACAGTGTCTGGACTTGCTAATAAGTCCATCTTTTGGCTATTATTTTAGTTTGCCCTCTTAAAGTAGGAAAGGAAGGAATATTGGATGGTTGATGGGAAATTTTGAATGTAAAGGAAGGCCTCCTTTTTAGTTTTGTCTGAAGGCCTCTGAATCCTGTCTGAAGGCTTCGGAATCATGTCTGAATAAACTAAACTGCCCACATAGGGAAATAGAATGCAGAACTTCACTCAAACATCGATCATCTTATTCTTTCGTCAAAGTAATTAATGAGAACGCCAATCTATCTAATCTAAATACGCAATATATTTGTAGGTCCATAACTAAATTGTGCATGCTTGCTTTTCCGATAGGTATGCTACACGTTTCACAGCTACACAATGCATCAAGACTGACAGCCTGGTGTTTGTATTACATGACGACGAATTACAACGAACTGTGTAGGAAGCATGCTAAAGAATTGAACCAACTCAACGTGGCCACCCTGAAATACCTCGACGAACATCGATGGCCTCCTGTTTGGTACTTGAAAGAATACGATGTGTACGTCAGGGCTAGCACCGAATTGGAAATCGAAAAGGAGAGGAAAGAAAGGTCACGAAGTAAGAGAAAATGTAAATCATGTTTTTAGAAACTCTTCGACAAAAAAATGTTTATTTTTCATCGCTTGTGTAACGCATTTTGTAACTGACTACTGCAACCTTATTGTTGTATATGATGATAGCTAATACTAGCTAGCTATCGGCGAATGCATGATAGTTATCATGCATCCGCCCGGTCACCTATTACAGCATTCGTATGCTATCAGGAGCGGAAAATTCATTGCAGAGCCAGGAGTCCCTCATTGACAAATTTAATTCTGCAATGGTAGTTGCAATGTTATCCGCTTATTTTGTGAGCCCCAAAAGTATTTAAACGCCTGGAGGACACAACGTGCTATGTATCCACGCTTTTAAATAACACATTCCTTGCCACATTAATTACATATCAATAAGGTATTTAAAGAAGATTATGTAATTACTTACATGCTTGGAAGTAATCTTTCCTTGTTGTGAAGCACGACAGAATCCCTTTGAACACACCAATTTCCGAATTGGACCACCAACGTCTTTTGCTTTGTACAATATACAACCATTTGTTTTCCCTTTCCCATTAACGTCTTGGCTAAATTGAATCCCCTAAAATATAAACTGAAATCATCAGATCGTGGGAATTTTAAAGTTCAAAGGCCAAGACGCATAGCGCAACTAAAACAGGGGACAAAAGTCATGGGACAGATTTTTCACGTGTCCTTTATCCCCTAACAATATTGTCTCTAAAAACAGTCTTATGCAATATCTGCAGCATTCCTTTTGCACGATGATCACAAGGATCTGATTCCGAGAACAATATTGCTTCAGGATGATCGAGGGTGGGTTAAAGCCTATAAAAAAGGAAGTTTGCGGGTTGATAGCCTTTTTCGAATTTTTACGAGTGTACCAAGGACTTTTGTACACTATTGCAGCTAAGTAGTGAAAAACTCAAGCTGCTATTGAAACCATTTAAGCTGTTATTAGTAGATATATGTTTTAAAATGCTGTTAAAATTGGCATTTCTTGTTTTTATTATCGTTTGGTTGTGCTTAGTAGGCTATAGCTTAATATTGTGTTATCAATTTTATGTTTACTGTTAAAGTGAGCCATAACCCATAGTTTATGACAAAGTAGCTAACTTTATGAACAAAAAAAGTATGTAATAATTGCAGAATATAACAGAAGCTTTTGTATTCCATGCATGATACAACGTACATGAAACCTATATAGTCCATGTAGTGCATGGGAACAACATCGTTTGGATAACGGTTTTGCAGGAGACATTTCATTCCGACTGAAGTTGCTTCAGTAGTGATGCTTTTAATAGAATGAAGATCACATAGAACTCATTCTCAGTTTGAATCCACGGCCGAATCTAAGTCTGGATGCACAGCTGTAACAATGAACCTCGCAATTTGTCGCAACAATAAAATTTTGTTTCAGTTAGTAGAGATGTTTATGTGAAAGGCATTCGGTTGATCCGAAAACGCTGCTCACAAATGAATTGTCTTACGATTTGATACCTACTTGGAAAAATATAAAACTTTGGCCAAGACAGGAAACAGGTCTTCCTCCCATCTTTGTCAATGAATAATGCGACAACTACCTGAGGCTGTTAATTCGACACGGATTCATTGCAGTCCCTCTTATCATTTTCATAGAGATTTGCGTCTCCAGCAAAACGTTTTTCAAACTGTTGTACGTTATAAAATAGAATTAAACAGTAAACAAACGTAGTTTAGTATAATAGTCTAAAATTTCCTGACGTTAAATTTAGTTTATTTATCAACATTTCCTTTTAGGGTTGCAATATGTCGATCACCCATCATATAGCTATTTATAATTTAAATTGTAGATTATTTAATATAGAACTTTTTGTATTTTGAATTGTTAGCCGGAACGTTCTTCGTTAATAATTCTCTTTATTAACTTACAATTGTTAAACGTTTACTTCTACATATTTTTCAAATGTATTGTTCAATTTTAGTGTGCTGGTTTAAGTTATGCTAAATGAATGTTTTGTTGTCAATCATTGCGCTATTTTCTATGGTCTTATAAAAATATCAACTAAAATCTATTCTATCAAGGATTATATTCCAAGTACACTCTCTTTTTTATAAAGATAATGTGAAGGCAGCCTGCTTCTTCTTATAGGTAGGAGGGAGTAAAGGGGGAGTGGACGTTGCAGGCAGACGATGTCACTTTGGAATAAAAAAGGAATTTGTGGCTATCATAAGCAGCTTACATTATACCCGGATGAAATAGAAAACTCGAGAGCAACTCTTAGCAAAGCAATTGTAAGAGCAGCATAAAAAAGAGCAAACTTCCTTCAGTTTTTTCTAAAACGGGACCTGGCAAGGGTCGGGCCTAAATTTCAACTTCCAGAAAGAAACGTGAAAGCTATAACAAGGAAAACCAAAAACCATGAAAAACAACACCAGTATCAATAGGATATAAAGTATTTTGAAATTCGGTAGCAAAAACTTACCATTTCTTCATCTTTATTGCTTCGAACTGAACGTGAACTCATGTTGGCCATTATTGGAGAAGCACGAAGCACTGCGCAACTTTGTTACTTGGTGGACCACGCAGGTAGTATTAATTGCACGTGCTAGTTGCCCCGCCCCCCAAAGACTGGACTTGAACTCTGATACAGAAGGTGGCTCGAACTCTGATAAGACACATTGCATAAATAATTCACAATTTATAAACTTTACTGCTAACACACCAACTGTTAATATATCATATTTGAAATATTATGAAATAAATTTGAGTTGTAAGTTAGGACAAACGATAAATGATACTAAAGGTAAAACGTTCTTTGTTTGCAACTTTTCAACTTGAATTTGTCAACTGCAGTTGAAGACGCTAGCAATCTATGAAAATGCCGCTATAGTAATCTCTACATTCGAAGAAACTTGCCAAGATTACCAAGCCATGAAAGATTAAAGAATATTATGTTTCCATTGAACTTTGCAAGATGTTTTCTTTCCCAGTCAAAGTCGCAAGTTTATGCTGACACACAGTTCTAAACACTTGTATCAATATTTATACACTACGACGTAAAGATGGATTAAAAGGACATAGCATGATAAGTATATAAACAACAACGTTGCAAAACTAACATGATAAGTACATAAACAACAGTTGTGAAAGCAGAGGACTTTAAAATACAATATAGCATCCAAAGAAAGAGAGATGAAATCGTAACCAACCTATGCAAGATTTAGCATTATTTACTGTGATGTCACATGTGCTAATCAGCCTTATAGTGAAGTCATGAAATTGGGTATTCCATACAACACGGTATTAAACTTCTCATAGCAACGCGTGGAACTTTCAATTGGCATATCAGTGGCAGTAGATGCAGCCCCAGTGGTAATAACTGTAGCAGCAATAGACGGAGTTTGATCAACTTGATCAACGAACCCTTTCGCCTGCGCAGCTTCATTCTTATCCCTGTTCATTCTCTGTCTGTTATTGTTGCTTTCAATCTTACTGCTCTGATCCATCGTGCTATTTGGTGAGGACGAAATAGTGTTCATTAGATTAGTTTCATAATTTATTTAAATTTTGAAGTTAGGGTATTTTCGAATTAAAATAAGGTAACAAACAAACAAACAAACAAACAAACAAACAAACAAACAAACAAACAAACAAACAAACAAACAAACAAACAACCTGTTGCTTCGTACGCTGCCAGTGTTGCTCATTTGGCCACCACCGTGTTGCATTCGAGATGCCTTGCCACCAGCTCTTGTCTGCTGCTGCTGTTGTTGTTGTTGCTGTTGCTGTTGGTGATGATGATGCTGTTGGCTTGCACTAGAATCAGCCTCATCTTGATGTGCTACTCGCTGCGTGTTGGCGCGTGACCGTCGCGGGCGTGCGGTATCTCTCGAGCTGTTCAATGCCTGACCAACAGTTGCAGAAGATTCACAAACACCTGAAAATATGAACATTAAACTTGCAACAACCATCACGAAATACAGATATCGGTGTACGACCGCAACTTCATGGGGCCAACAATGCTGTTATTAATCTTTTAGCTATCACAAAGATGTTTCCTATACATGGGACGATTACTATTATTTTAAAGACTTCAAATAGTCAACTAGTCCTTCTTACAGAGGTGCATTTTGAAAGGCATTACTGAAAGAGTTTTAACTGTTGTGGGTAATTTATTCAGTTTGGGTAGAGGGTGAAGGGTACATAGTTGGGAAATCCAATGTAACTATTTGGGTCAGTGCTGCAGTGTCCATCTGCATCTAAGCAGAAATTATTCAGCTGATGAGCAAATGAAAACTAAACAGCTTTACTCAATAAGTAAAAATACGATGAAGTCCATGTACCTTCCAATAGTGCAATTAATCGTTCCTTGTTGTCTGGTAAATCGCATTGCCATTGGTTCATAACGACGCACGGTACACCCGTCAAACTGAGCAATGCAGCAGATTGTAATGGCTGCTCCAGTTGGAAGTCCGCAGGACTTGAATGCAAAAGTAATTGAAGGTCACAAGGAATAAAGGTCAAAAGGTATGAGGGTCAAAGGCGTGGAGGTCAAAAGGTATGGGGTGAAAAGGTATGAGGGTCAGAGGTGTAAAGGCCAAAAGGTATGAAGGTCAAAAGGTATGAATGTCAAAAGGTATGAAGGTCAGAGGTGTAAAGGCCAAAGGGTATGTGTAAGTTAATTAGCAAGAAAAAATATCTTACCTCTTCAGTGCGTCTTTCTTACTTTGCGCAAGTGAACCTTTCAAAGTTTTCATCAAATCCATAATTATCAT
Source organism: Sanderia malayensis (assembly GCA_013076295.1). Lineage (NCBI taxonomy): Eukaryota > Metazoa > Cnidaria > Scyphozoa > Semaeostomeae > Pelagiidae > Sanderia > Sanderia malayensis. The sequence continues at coordinate 2,544,103 of RQOL01000531.1, read as the reverse complement.
CAAGTTGCAATCTGGAGTAGAAAAACATCACGAATCAATTGCATTGTTTTTAAAAAGTGTTCATTTTATGTTATCCCATTTCAAGCATGAAAAAAGTTTGCAAAAACAACCCAAAAGCAGGTAGCCCAAAATGAGATCATATGGTCTACTGATAAATAATGTACAATAAACAGTCGGATAAGGTCATAGAGATATAGGATATAATACTAATGAAGATTCATAAGGATCGGAAATCCATGTGAAAAGATACCTGTAAGAGACAGTGGGCTCAGGAATTGCGGTGGCAAATGGGACAGGAAATGTTCAGATCCGAGGAAAATAAGACCTGAACTTTCTTGTACGAACTTCTGAATTTCGGAAACACTGAAAAAGAAAGAAGTATTGACAATGCAAATGAATAATTGATAGCTTAACCGAAGTCGCAACAGTGACAAATTAAAGCAGCTAAGCGGATGAGATTATAGCTGAACAAAGGTATAAGACTAATCCTGATAAAGCAGATATGTTGCTGTTTACGTATATACGGCTGTCATTATCAGGGATGAAATGAAACTTTGACTTCATAGTCTTATATACAAATTAATGGATATGAATAATAGGTTTTTAAGATTTAAGCTTGTTGGTCTCGCATGGATATAAGGATATCCAATTTTGCTTAAAACAGCTGTCAATTGAAACGAGTTTTTGCAAAACACAACGTTGGATTTTGAGCTCAGTGGCGTAGATAGAGGAGGTCAGGGGGGGGGACTACCCCGTTAGAGCTAAACTGCTGTTTTGTCGGAAAATTTCTGATCTTGTCGGATAATAAATATCTAATGAATATAAAAAGCAAATTGCTTTTGCATGTATATGAGTCCAAAATTAAATGCTCGCTTTGGAGGAAAAAAATGGTAAACAAGGTTGACATATGGATACTGTTGCAGAGCATATAATATGAGGATTCTAGTGAAATTTCGATAATGACAAAAACGTTTCAAATGTCGGTATTTTGTTTATTTTTTACGGAACAATGCAACAGGCCTAAATTAATCGAATGACAAAAACAGTTGTTGAATTAAAAATCTTGGATGTACTAGATATAATATGTGAGCTCTAATTAAAGGTAAGTGACAGGGTTTTGATATCGCAAAAGCTTACTGAAATATTAGCAAATGCAACATTTTTCCAATTCGAAAGGAAACGCAGTGGCAGAAAATTCAGATTTTGGTAAAGTTCTGGAATACTTCAGTAAAATCCCGTGTCGCACCAGCTAATATTTCAGTAAGCTTGTGGGATGTCACAACCATGTCACTTACCTTTAATTTGAGCAGACATATTATCCAGTATATCCAAAAGTATTAATTTTTATAACATTTTTTGTAATTCAACAAATTTAGGCCGGGTCCATCGTTCCACAATAAATCATCAACCAGCGTCACGTCACATATGCTCCTGCGTAGTACCTATATAAATGCTACTGCGCATACTGACCACCTTTCTCTTCCGCATTACGTAACCCTAACCCTAACCCTAAACCTAAGGCCAATGTATCAACCATCGTCACGTCACCTATGCTCCTGCGCAGTGCATATATATATGCTACTGCGCATACTGACCACCTTTCTCCTCCGCATCACGTAACCCTAACCCTAACCCTAAACCTAAGGCCAATGCATCAACCAGCGTCACGTCACATATGCTCCTGCGTAGTACCTATATAAATGCTACTGCGCATACTGACCACCTTTCTCTTCCGCATTACGTAACCCTAACCCTAACCCTAAACCTAAGGCCAATGCATCAACCAGCGTCACGTCATATATGCTCCTGCGTAGTACCTATATATATGCTACTGCGCATACTAACCACCTTTCTTCTCCGCATGACGTAACCCTAACCCTAACCCTAAGGCCAATGTATCAACCAGCGGCACGTCATATAGGCTCCTGCGTAGTACCTATATAAATGCTACTGCGCATACTGACCACCTTTCTCTTCCGCATTACGTAACCCTAACCCTAACCTTAAACCTAAAGCCAATGCATCAACCAGCGTCACGTCATATATGCTCCTGCGTAGTACCTATATATATGCTACTGCGCATACTGACCACCTTTCTCTTCCGCATTACGTAACCCTAACCCTAACCTTAACCCTAAGGCCAATGTATCAACCAGCGTCACGTCACCTATGCTCCTGCGCAGTGCATATATATATGCTACTGCGCATACTGACCACCTTTCTCCTCCGCATCACGTAACCCTAACCCTAACCCTAAGGCCAATGTATCAACCAGCGTCACGTCACCTATGCTCCTGCGCAGTGCATATATATATGCTACTGCGCATACTGACCACCTTTCTCCTCCGCATCACGTAACCCTAACCCTAACCCTAAGGCCAATGTATCAACCAGCGTCACGTCACCTATGCTCCTGCGCAGTGCATATATATATGCTACTGCGCATACTGACCACCTTTCTCCTCCGCATCACGTAACCCTAACCCTAACCTTAACCCTAAGGCCAATGTATCAACCAGCGTCACGTCATATATGTTCCTGCGCAGTACCCATATATATGCTACTGCGCATACTGACCACCTTTCTCCTCCGCACGACGTAACCCTAACCCTAACCTTAACCCTAAGGCCAATGTATCAACCAGCGTCACGTCATATATGTTCCTGCGCAGTACCTATATGAATGCTACGGCGCATGCTGACCATCTTTCTCCTCCGCATGACATAACGCTAACCCTAACCATAACCCCAACCCTAACCTAAGGCCAATGCACCAACCAGCGTCATGCAATAAAACGCCGAAGGCGCTAGATACCTGACTCGGCACGATTCGTGCAGACAACAGTGATGCTATTTGGCGGCCATTTCAAAGAGGGGCAAATAGCTTTTGCATATCAATAAGTCCAAAATTAAATGCTCGCTTTGGAGGAAAATAATGGTAAAAAAGGTTGACATATGCATACTGTCGCAGGGCATATAATATGAGGATATTAGTAAAATTTCGATAAAGACAAAAAACGTTTCAAATGCCGGTATTTTGTTTATGTTTTATGCAACAATGCAAAAGGCCTAAATCAATCGAATGACCAAAACAGTTGTTGGATTAAAAATCTTGGATGTACTAGATATAATATGTGAGCTCTAATTAAAGGTAAGTGACAGGGTTTTGATATCCCAAAAGCTTACTGAAATATTTTTGCAAGCAAAACCGTGTGGTGTTACATAAGTTGAAATTTCAGATTTTGGTAAAGTTCTGGAATATTTCAGTAAAATCCCGTGTCGCATCAGCTAATATTTCAGTAAGCTTGTGGGATGTCAAAACCATGTCACTTACCTTTAATTTGAGCATACATATCCAAAAGTATTAATTTTTACAACGTTTTTTGTAATTCAATAAATTTAGGCCGGGTACTTCGTTCCGGAATAAATCATCAACCAACGTCACGTCACATATGCTCCTGCACAGTACCTATATAAATGCTACTGCGCATACTGACCACTCTTCTCCTCCGCATGACGTAACCCTAACCCTGACCCTTTGGCCAGTGGCGTAGATAAAGGGGGTCAGGAGGCGCGAAGAAACCCCTGTAGAGCTAAACTGCCGTTTTGTCGGAAAATTTCTGATCTTGTTGGAAAATAAATATCTTCTGCTTAAGTTCAGCTCGGGCTAATTTCCTTAACTTATATTCATAGTCTTGATGAAATAAAAATGCTCATTAAAATTTAAGTTTCTCGCCCCCCCCCCCGCTATAAAATTTCCTATCTACGCCATTGTTTGAGCTTTCTCCAAAATACAAGGACTTCGTATTGCTGGCTTAATTCAACGCTTGCTTGAATATTGAATATTAATATGTGTATATCGCCAACAGAAGTTTGCAACTGGCAAATGTTACGTAAGAATGACGTTGTGGCAATAGCATTGTGTTTAAAGTGATGCGTTTTACACAAACCTTGGTACGTGATCTTGTCCCTTCAATCCAACCCATTTAGCTGATTTTTGTTTTAATTGAGTGATCACATCAGATATCACATTGCAAGGGTTATTTTCATCTACAATCGAGAATGGAAAATGCTTCGCCACAAAGGAACATTACATATCAATATCATAACATTGATATAATTGAATGCGAATATATGTGAAAGCAGATAGGCAAGAATAGCAGTCTCTGATTTACGAAAAGCGCAAATTAATTAGCACCAATTGAGAAATATTAAAACTTCCAGCTACCTTCTGCAGTCCAGTCGCAAGTCGGATCAACGATATCTTTGCATAGTTAAAGGAAAATTTGATACTGGTCAAGGTCGACTGCATGGATGGAGCTTTCCGCACAAAATTATGACCTCACTCAATTCAATATCCATGTTGGTAGCAAACGAAAGCTATCTGAGGTATTTAACATTTCTATAAGAAGAGTAAAACCGACTAAGTAAATAAGTTAGTGAGTAGGCAAGTTGGTAAGTTGGCCGACCGCAGTGGAAGGAGCCTAAATTTCTCTTTTCATTATCTGCTACCACTTGGTAGGGGTGGAAGCAACCCACCCTTGGATCTCTCCACCTATCTTTGACCCTTTCATTGCTGAGGGCAAAGAGGTATCAAGTGTAACCATTTTTTCAAATATTTGGTATCACCCAGCTGGGGATTGAACCCACAACATTGAGCACCACAGCTGAGCACATGGGAATATATCTGTGCTCGATCCTGTAGCTTTGAATACTACTTCATGTTACAAACTACTACCATGTTATATATACATAAAAGGATACATCTTAGATTTGTAGTGTCCAGGAGAATTCCATCTTTTCCCATTGAAAACTCTTTTGATGTCTACAATGTAGGTAAAAAGTGTAAAATTTCTAAACCAAACATGCTCACAAGGAAAGCAATTTCAATTCAAAATGCAGTGAAATTGAAATTGCTAAACAAACCTTTGGTTTCCTATTAATCATTGCCTTATCTGACTTTGTTGTTTTTGCGTCAATTTTGTCTTTCTTTCCTGCTTTAAATTTTTCGTTCTTTGCATCTGAATTATCTGAAACGATTAGCACAATGAAAAAGCTGTGCGCTACAAGTATTGCACATCATGCCCTTATGTTGACATTGAGATATGAAGTACAAATCAACATAGCATTTGTCAGTGCACATAAAGCATACTGCATACGCATAACAATACTTCAGTATTAACTATGCATTTGCGACAACCTTTGCTATTGCATATACTATTGCAAGCATAGATCTACATTGTAAGTAATACACTGTGCAATACAATGTAAATGCTTAAGTACAGCGCAGCTCCCATACCTGGAATCTCCCCCTGCACTAGCCTGTGGTAGAAGGTTTGAAGCGAGAAATCTCGCGACACTGACTTGATATCAGGCTGACGAAAGACTGGCATTGCTTCCAATGGAAGTTTCAACAGACTATCATCTGCCAGTATGACCACCGTATCCGCTGATGGCTCTTGCCTTGAAATGAAGAAAGTAAATACCAGAAATTATCAAGTGATCATGCATAGATCCAACAAAGCATATGTATAGACAGATGATCAACAACCTATCACCACGTACTTTAGAGATTCGTCCAATTGATCAATAATGATTCCAAAGTAGCCTTCCATTGCAGCCAAAAGGTCTTCGAAGCGATACTGCAATCTCTTTTGTTCGATCTCCAACTCCATCTGTTGGACAATGTTTTCCTGTTTCAACAAAATGCAAATTATGAATTAGCACTTCGAACACATCAGCTTCAGTTCATTTCAGTTCATTAAATACATCCTAAATGCAATTATAAACAAATTACGACAATACGATAAGTTAGCATCCAATTACAGCACTATAGACTAAATTTGAAAAAGAGTCAAATGTATATTGTGAAATGGTTAATATTTTCAATAAACATTTTCAATGTTTATTGAAAAAGCTTCATTATGCATCTATCATCGTGAAGTTATCTCTCTTCCAACAACGGTACCATTTAATCTAATCTAATCCAAATATACAGTACAGCCTCCTTTGTGGGTATTACATACTTGTGTCTCCTTAAATGCTGCCAGTTTCCCCCACAACTACCGTTCATAACAGCCTCCCTCAAAATACCTTCCTCTGAAGTTTGCTCTCCTCACTTCATTATTGTGTGACTTTGTTCTAAGTCTTGCCGGCCAAATTCTCTAAATATCTTCATTTTTTTTTCTTCTCAAAATCGTCAAATATTCCCTTAATCAACAACACAATCTAAATATTCTTAAAAAACGCGTATTACCTTCGAAGGGCCCTCTCCAGAATGCTCGATTAACTCAAGCATCTCTTTCCTTTTCTGCTTTTGTTGCTCAACGTAGCTCTTCCTTATCAAACAACTTGACACATCTGCTTTGAAATCATCGCACATCTTCACAAGGTTATCCAGAAGATCATGGCTGACCTTTGTGCAACAAATGAATGATCGATTCGAAGCTACAATGTGAGCAAATCAACAAATGAAATGATATACGTAAATATACATAAGAAAGGAATATGTGTAGCCCCTAAAAAGGGGGCTTTCTTACAGAGGGTACCCAAAACACGACCCAGTAGCATTGTACCCATTTGTGGTCCATTACATCATAGGTCCGTTCCACTCTTTGCACCAATAATTCGATAAAAGCTAAGGAACTCTTGCAAAAGGAAAAAGTTGAATATGCAGTCTTAAATACATAGAACATTGCCTCCTGAGCTGACATACTGAGAGGTGGTCGTTTTTGGGTGCGTAAGCAGTAATGCACTTGTTTTAATTTGCAATTAAATGTATCATTGCAAAATAAGTTAAAATTAATGCATTGGCGGGGAATCGAACCCCGGTCTCCCGCGTGGCAGGCGAGAATTCTACCACTGAACCACCAATGCAGGTGTTGGAATAACATATAATGTTACCTGGACTAGTGACGTCCTTTTTCTTGCCAGTTTGAACTCCAGCTCTTGACTTCTCCAAAATACCCCCATACAAACGTGATTTGTCGGGCGAATGTTGCAGTATGACAAACGTGATGTTGAACGGAATTTCTTTCAAAATATCCATGTGATTACGAGTGACATGCAGTCTCTTGAACGCCTGAAAATAAACACAGGCACTAATGAATTATACAGTGGAGCTGGAACATCTAGTAGCAGACACCTCTATACCCCAGACACATCTCTACAAACGGATAGATATGTCTGTCCCAAAACCTTTGAAAATTTGTCGTCTCCTCGCAAAAACAATTTCTTTACAGCGAATATCAATCCTACAGGTACGATATCAAGGTTCCACTGTACAAAGTGGAAGTGGGTGAGACCATTTTATTGGTGTTCTGTTGAAGAATCGATTGACCAACATGAAAAACAATGAAAACCTCTATCTCACCAACGTTTACTTCTAAGTGTGTACATTAAATTAAAACAAATTACTTGCTGCTATGCTAGTAGTCCAGAAAGAGAACAACCGTATAGTGTACAAATATACTTACTTCAGATTCCGATAGAAGAACCTCTGAACTCAAGCTAGCAGGGCCTAACAACTCATTGGAAATACTATGGCCCAGGGCCTCACGTTGCTGCGTGACTCCAGATATTCTTGACACGTGCGGATCTAGCAGGGAACGACGGGAAATCTTGGAAAGCATCAACGAGGCAGCGGCACTCTGAAACAAAGCAATGAAAAGTGCAATGTTAATACCCTGCGCAATAGGTGCTTAGCACTTTACAGAAAGAGTAAGATAAACACTCATTAATAATATGCATAGCTACTGATGTTTGCACACAAATAAGTGCCAGATAGAGAATCGATGGATCGAATTGGTAGGCTGTCCAACTTACAAATGAGAATAAGGGAACTGTTCGTTTTGCGAAATTTCGAGATATTCAGAGTTAAATTCGATACAACTAACAAGCGAGTCAAACTGAAAAGAGTTTATAGCATCAAAATGAGCTCGAAGTGCATACTTAGTCTATACCTGTCAATGCTTGACTGCGATCTCAAATATGAAAAATTGCATGGAGATGTGATTAGAAGCACACTTTACCTGGAAGAGTGCAAGAAACTGGCATGATGCGGATGCTTCTCGGTTGCCAAGGCATTCAACCAAACAATGGCAGCTTTCAGCAATGAGATCTGTGAAACCATTGCGAAGGGAGATCTGTGTCGCTTGCATCAAACATTCAACTGCTTGGGTTATGTACATGCTGTACTCGGCGTATTTGCGCTGGAAAACAACGATTGAAAATTGGAGTGGGAGGGATAGGATGGGATTAAAATAAGCAAGTTTCTCGTGAAGATGATTCTGATAATGAGATGTATGAAGATGAAGATGAATATGAATGTCAATCTGAATCTAAATATGAATATGAATAGATATGTGAATATGAATATGAATACGGGTATGATAAAGACGACGATGGATCACTATTTTTACCAATAGACTACATTCTTAAATAAATAAATACAAATATATACCTTGATTGGTTCAGATTTCTCTCTTTGCCTCAAAATCTCTGAGCTTGGCTGCATATCCGATTCATAATTATTATCATTGATTCCCTGTTGCTTTTCACTTTGCTCGCCCCCGGCCACATAATTCTGATTGCTTTCATCTGCTTTAGCGTCAGGCTCAGTTCCCGAGTTCGAAAGGGCCTGCGAACAAAACAAATTATAATAATGATTTACACAGAGCGGGTTTTGAACCACAGCTTTACTTGGCTGATGTAGAATCGTATTGAAGCAGACAATATACTTTTATATCTGGCACGAATTCCTGCACATCTGGAAACATCTGCAGGGCAATTTGATGCAAGCATTTACCAAGATACAATGAAGCCTAGAGGAAATTATATAATAAAGTTATTAGTAACTACAGTAAAAACCCGCATATAAGAACCTGTAAACTTCCACGCAGCCTATTGTTCCAAGACAATAGTCTATTGTTTCTTCTATTGTTTTGAGCAGAAAATCACCCTGAAGGTTCTTAATCCATTGGTTCTTATATGCGGGGTTTTACTGTATAACAAGAGAAAGAAAATAACGCATATAGTTATACAACAGAATTAAATGCAGCAGGCCTTTGCGAGACAGAAAGCATTCGTATCAGTTCGCTTAGCCTAGGATAAATTACATACTATAAAAAAGCTATTAATGGACAATATTCTCAGCTTATTATGCCGGTAAGCTCTTTGTGAAGAGAAGCTTGCCATATCGAGACTCCATGGGAAAGATTACCAACCTTTGCCTTTAATTGTGGGTACTTGTCACAGTTAGAATGAAGAAAGGAAAGCGTAACCAAAACGTCTTCAGCGGCAATGCTAAAAAAGAAATCACAAATAAAGTAAAATTACGATAACTCAAAGCAATTTGTATCCCCCTTGAAAGCTTTGCATGTTCTTTCTAACCATCGTTAACACAAACATTTGTACCATTTTCATCGGCCCCTTGGAGGTTCGGGTTATCTGCCCTTTACTGTATGTCGATTGATATGCGATGTAGAGATTTCTCTTCACACTTCTATTTATAATGAACCTTGATACTGTTAAAGTGGAACGTACCTCTTTACGTCATTCCAAAGTCTGTCGTCTTCTGTTAAAATTGGAGTTGCAGAAACGAATTCCTCAACCATCTGAAAAAAGGAAATTGTGGCGAACGTGATTTACAATTGTCGTCTTTATCAATCATTAAACACTTCACTTGCAAGCCACAGAACAAAACGCAACCGGACCACGTTGTCAAGCGGCTTCCACTCAGCAGAGATGGTTGACTATTTCACCTTGTGCAGACTATCTTTTCTTGCAAAGAGTCTAACTCTTTTCTTCACATCAATGGTCATCTGCTTCAAAATGTCGAATAAGACTTCGACAGCACACAGTCTTGCATCGTACATTTCCCATTCCGCGTGAGTGCAAAGACTTGAGCCCTATTCAATGAAGATGACACAAGTATGAGATTCATGGCATTACCTCCCAGCATGGGAGACGGTATGCTACATGCAATAGTAGTAACAGATATGGTGGGTTCACTGCTAGCTATGTTATGTTTCATCCATCTGAACTGGAACCTGGAACCAATGCAAGAAATCCAGACAGCTGCATTCAACTCAATATCAATTGAGTCAACTGCATTCAATTCAACAATTTGATTCAATTCAATGTGAATGAACTAACATACTTAGAGGTGGTCGGTGCATGGTGCATAAACAGTGGTGCACTTGTTTTAATTTGCAAATTAAATATATTAATTGAAAAATAAGTTAAAATTAATGCATTGGCGGGGAATCGAACCCCGGTCTCCCGCGTGGCAGGCGAGAATTCTACCACTGAACCACCAATGCAGGTATTGAAAACAGGACCTACAGCGCATCACAATGTAAACACTACGGGTCGTTTTATCAATTGGAAACTTGCTGGTGACCTGTAAGAAGAATTCAAAAAGAAAAACATATGCACACGCACCTCATTCAAAGTACAAGCACTGCCAACATCTGAAAACATTCTCTTGGACAATTCTACTCCTCTTCTGGCCACACCCAAGCACTACAAACGATAAAGTTGAAAAGTTAATGTCTCATTCTGTTTAAATGATACAAACATGTATGGATACAAATCATGAAAGATTAATGGACAGACAAATTGAAATCATAAAAGATTAACGAGGAAATTTGATAATTAAATGGTATTCGACAGATCCAGGCTTAGCTTTATTTACATATCATAAATCTCAATACCTTCACAAGTAATGCCTTTTTGATTTGTTCATCTGCAGTGTTTGCTATTTGATTCCTCAATAGTGACCATTGCGTCTTCAGGACTTTCAGAGCTTCTCGAAGGTGGCCAAGGCTTAGGAAGACATCACAGCTGTTTGTAAGAAGCTAAAAACACCAAAGTGAAACAACGTCATTGGCAATTGGTTAGGAATAGTTAAAAGTAACTTGAATAATAGCTGTCTATAATATAATATCTTCTTATCAGTAGTGAAGGAAAAGGAAGGATAAAGATGAAGAATGAAAAAGAATGAAAAAGAATAAAAAGAATAAAGGAGAATGAAGAAGAATAAAGGAGAATGAAGAAGAATAAAGGAGAATGAAGAAGAATAAAGGAGAATGAAGGAGAATGAAGAAGAATAAAGGAGAATGAAGGAGAATAAAGGAGAATGAAGGAGAATAAAAAGAATAAAGGAGAATGAAGAAGAATAAAGGAGAATGAAGAAGAATAAAGGAGAATGAAGAAGAATAAAGGAGAATGAAGGAGAATGAAGAAGAATAAAGGAGAATGAAGGAGAATAAAGGAGAATGAAGGAGAATGAAGGAGAATAAAGGAGAATGAAGGAGAATAAAGGAGAATGAAGAAGAATAAAGGAGAATGAAGAAGAATAAAGGAGAATGAAGGAGAATAAAGGAGAATGAAGGAGAATAAAGGAGAATGAAGGAGAATAAAGGAGAATGAAGAAGAATAAAGGAGAATGAAGAAGAATAAAGGAGAATGAAGAAGATATATTACCTGCACTATTTCTTCCCTCTGTTTCTCAGTCAGTCTTTTCTGTGAAATCATGAGGTACTTAGCAAGCCTATAAAAGAATCCAAGAAAGAATAAAATTAAAACTGGCTCCGAGTACAGCATGTACATTGAAACGTTCTACTGCAAGTACTACAAAAGATAACCATCCAAACCTCAGCTTGAAGATAGCGGTTATGTAGTTTGCTGCAGATGCCTTGTTGGATGATTTTGTTTTCAAATCATCTAAGGTATTCAATGCCCCTTTCAAAACTGCAATAGCCTGCAAAAATAATGCATTTTCATGTATGTTAAACAACTCCAGAACACATGTGTTATGTCGAGCCCTTAGAAACATTGAGCCACGAAGCACTGGGATTACACTTTTGGATAAGCTTGGCTGGATTCATCGATGTAGAAGAATGAATGGTATGGTGAGAAATAGGCAGTGTATAAAATGGTGAGAAAATTGTGACTAGAAACCTACTTTGTCACCGCCTTGGATCTCAGGGTGACAGTGAAATGATGTAGAAGGGTCTAACGAGTTTGCATAAGCATCGACCTTTAACAGGATGGCTTCTTGCCAGAAATTCAGAGATCCTTCCAAAACCTGCACAAAAAATAGTCACAGGTATTCATGATCATTTCGCAAAGCAACAGGGATGTGATAAAAATGGAAAAGGTAGCTGAAGAGTTTTATGAAAAATTGAAGCTAGTTACCTCGAAATGGCTAAGGTTGGATATTACTTTGCCCCAATCGTTTTCACGAAAAGCAATCACTGCATAGTTGTATGATATCATAGCCAATACACGTTTGTCGTCGAAAGCCTGAAAAAAAAGGGCAAGTTAGAATGTCAAGTACACAAAGCACATGGACGGTAATAAATACTCTCTAATACACGACGAATACACTCTAATACACGACAAATACACTGTAGTACACGAAGAGAAAAAAAGCGATACCCGAAGAGTAAGATAAAGTACATAAAGAGCATAGTACAATACACGGAAAGTACAGCACACCAACGACGAGTAGAGAATATACAATTTAACAACATACCAACGCACTTCTTCTTGCTTCTTCCAATAGTTCTCTAGCAACCTGATACTGCGTCTGAAACGTATAAAATAATTACATTACTGTTGGTTCAACTGTTATGCAATATTATCATAACTTAAATGTCAGATGCATCTTGTACGTAAATACCATTTCATAAGTCTCAAAATTCTTTGTAGATGCCTACTGACAGGTCTTTAAAAATGTTCGTATCCATCATAGGTAATTCGAATAATACAATTAAATGCTGGCTACCTGTTTTATCAAGAGTGCTGCCATTTTCGTCCATACTTCTCTCTTACAAATGGATTTGATCAATTGCTTGTTCTTGTAGAATCCAATTGATTCAATCTCATTCGACTGGTTGGGAGAAAATGTCTTGTTCGTCTTTTGCTCTTCGGCTTTTGTTCGAAACTGCTTTTCTTCCCAGAGTTTTATTTCCTCACGAGAGCTACAAAAACAGACACACATATTGAAAAAATTTAAATTGTCGCAAGATGTATGCAAGACAAATAAAATACAGTATTATCCCGCCACTTAGAAATTGGTTTTTGAGACCAATGTATTTAAAAACAATAGACTATTGTTTCTATCTATTGTTTCCAGAAAAATACAAAGCTCAGGTTTCTTACAAGTCACTTTACCAGTGGCGGGGTAATACTGTCCTGCTATAAAATACAGACTAGGCTAGAAAAACACACTACCAGGTATGTCAAGCACCTGATAAAACTGTTCCTCTATAACTTAGCCTGCAACCTTAAGCCCTACAACCTTATACCCTTAACCCTTATAACCTTAGCCATATAGCTTAACCTGTTATAAATAAATGCTAAGAAAAAGTCACAAATTTTGCATACATTGCTTTGTCTTCTTCCGTCAAGAATTGTACAGCAAGAGGCTTATGAATCGAACCACAAGCATTGGTCATTTGTAGGTCCATCGCCACATCCAGCATTCTACAAGACAATGCATCGATAGCATATTTACATGTTGAGAAGCAACTCGACTGGCGAAAATCAATGCTTCCTGCATACCGTATGGTCACTCCATAAAGTATTTAAAATGCGTGGTATAATTCATTGTGTAGTTTCGTGCAATGGTGCACTCTTAAGGAAATTGCGCATAGCATAGAACTTACTGAAGCCTGCTCAAGAAGATAGAAAACTTCTCGGCTAATATGTCAGTGGATATCTGTATGCTCAAAGCGCACACTGGCAGAGAAAGTTGATCGTATCCTTGTCTTCGCAACTTCTCCACTAATACTTCCAGATAATGAAGGCTGAGTTCCTGAAAGATACAATAAACCAGCATGTGTAAATTGAAACATTGTTATATATAAGCACTCAGAAAGCAATATAAATATGCATATGATTGAATGTTAGTTAATACATGAAATTTATTAACTTTAGTTAATTAGGCACGGATTTCTCATATTGCGTGACTCTTTTTTGATGCTAATCAACAACCAAAATTAACAGGGCCGCACCAAGGGTGCGTTGATTACTTGACACAGGCAAGGTATTTTAATCTGGCACCAATCGAAAATATCACGCATAGCGATGCTGCCTGTATCTAATCTCAGCTTGATGAAAGTGACAAGCACAATAAACCAATCAGAGCTCCCAACACAGCAAGCTAACCAGCGACAAGCCAATCAAATTAAGCGAATCACCACGCAAAATACTCCCTTTATAAGACAATGCAAAGCCCTCAAAGGGCAACAATTTACAAACAAAGCAACATATACATAGTTGCCAAGCAAATCAAGGAAACAAAAATTTAAAAAATCTGCACGAAAGCTAGATGAGACGCCTAAAAGCAAGTCAACTAAACAAAGCATAGGAAGAAGTACGCGACCATCTACGGCGGTGAATACTGCCAGTTCATGTCCCAGTGTTGCAACCGAAGCCAACACTGCAATAGACGGCTCTCTGGCTACCATCGTCTGCGAACTGATGACCGCCAACAAGCCACTATACAGACGGATAGACCAGCCAGTACGCCGCAGCCAGTTTCACTAGCAATGTCGGATCCTACAAGCTGTCCAGCCCCACCGATGCCTGCCACGCAGACAATCAATGCCTTCTTGCCGGAGATTTCCAGCAGCCTCGTCAGACAAATCCAGAGCGGTGAGTTTTTTGAATTATGAAAATTAGTCACTGAGAACCTCCAGAAATTATCTCCCCCGGCATCACAAAAGTTTTCCATTTGAATGGGGGATGATATGATAACGAATTGAAGATTGTTAAGAACGATGGACTGGGGAAGGATCGACCAACAACTCTGGTTGATGACGTTTACAGCCGGCCCACAAGATCAAGAGGATCGTATTTTAATATCGAACGATTTTGTAACGAGGCTACCTGCCGATTTAAACATGTATGCAACAGACCGGGCTGTGGGGGACAGTATGCTGGAAACAGATGCACCCTCGCCATCAACCCCGGTTCTGGACAACGTTCATAATTCCTTATCTAGTATTTTAAAGCCGTTGAGTAGAATTAATGTTGTTAATCTAGAACTCACTTTGGACACCTATCCTGATCGTTTTGTCTGCATTGGCTACAACGGTCCTAGAACACCCAGACGTTCTCCGAAACGAGTCTGTTGTTTATATCATCAACTCAAAACGTCCCCCTTCCCCAAAGTGATGGCTCTGGCCCATCACCTAACGCTTCTCACTATGCAATATAATTTCTATTTTTTGCTAAACACGTCCCGGGAGCAAAAGCGAAATAGCTGATTCTCTATCACGTTTCCCGGTCGCTTGTTTCCGACAATTGGCTCCATGGCCCGACCCCCTGCCTCAATAACTCCCGGAGGAAATTTCGCACCTTTAACGCCTTTGTTACACCATTTTCAAGTATTTTCACTCGCCCAAAATACACAAGACTCATACCGCTCGGGGGTCAAACAGTTTCTTAATTTTTGCTACGCATTCAAAGTTCACGAATTTCAAGGTATTCTGCCCGCCGACGAAATCACTTTATGTTATTTTGCTACTCACATGGCCCAAACCGTCTCACATGACACAATAACTATGTATCTGGCGGCAGTGAGAGACTTCCATTTACAACACGGTTTTACTTGTAATTTGAAAGACTTCTGTCAACTTCAATATATTCTTCGAGGCATAAAACGTTTCAAGGGATCTCACACACGCATTCGCAGACCCATATCACTTTCACATCTCCAAAGATTTTACAGGCTGCTTCAGCCGGACACTGCACGTGATTTTGATAACAAAATGATATGGGCCTCATTTTGCACAGCATTCCTAGGGTTTCTTAGAATTAGTGAATTCACGTGCGACAGAGACTTTAATCCCGACGTGCATCTTTCTGTTTCCGATGTTTCGTTTTATCCGGACTTGCACACCGCCCAGAGTCTTTCACTGTTTGTAAAACGGTCTAAAACAGACCCGTTTAAAAAAGGATTGTACATCCATATAGGACTAACCAACTCCACTGTCTGTGCTGTGCGCTCGCTTCAAGCATACCTCTTGTCCCGCTCCCCACCCCCTGGCGGCCCACTTTTCATTTTCAGGTCCGGGCAACCCCTAACTCGAAACCGATTTACAGCTGAACTTAGGTCCCTTTCAAAGCAGCTGGGCCTACCCCCTGACGAGTTTGCTAGTCACAGCTTCAGACGGGGGGCTGCGACGGCTGCCGCTGCGGCCAACATGCCCCACTGGCTTATCCAGACTCTGGGTAGGTGGTCATCAGACTGCTTCAAGCGTTACATCGAGCTTCCGATTTTGCAGCTACACGCTGCGTCCAAACAACTTACTGGTTCCTGAATTATAGTTTCTCTTATATATTTCAATTAGCATTCTACGTTGCTTACATTAACACGCATACGACAAACAATTTGCGACACTATTCATAATGCTATCAAAAAAAAAAAACTCGTTTTTATGGGCAATCGCTGGACGCAATTTGTGGGCAAAAGTGCAAACACTTCATATCACAAAAACTCGGAATAGCACATCAATAACCTATACTGATACAAATCAGTAAAGTATTAGGCTCAACGGGGCCTCGCGTACCTCGTTATGGTTTCGAATCGGGGCCTCGCGTACCCCGTACAAATTAATGGCAAGGCCTCGCGTACCTTATAAAAAGCCAGGGGCCTCGCGTACCCCATCGCAAAATATGTCAAAACAAAACGGACAGCGTCCGTAAATTCCGAGTCAGGGACAGCGTCCCTGCCCCTCCGCTCGCACTTGGTTCCTTGCAAATGCGTTTCCTACACCGCCCACAATATCGTAATTAACTGTTTTTAATTTATGTATAACATCATTGATATATTTACGTAATTTACCTAACAATTATGTTGTAAATCATGATGATGATGAAGATGACTATGTTGTAAATTATGATTGTGATGAATATTATTATGATGATGATGATGATTCAAAGCATAACGCAATGGCTTGTTCTTGCGATTCTCTGCGGTACGAGTGAATAATTAAATGTTAGTTAATACATGAAATTTATTAACTTTAGTTAATTAGGCACGGATTTCTCATATTGCGTGACTCTTTTTTGATGCTAATCAACAACCAAAATTAACAGGGCCGCACCAAGGGTGCGTTGATTACTTGACACAGGCAAGGTATTTTAATCTGGCACCAATCGAAAATATCACGCATAGCGATGCTGCCTGTATCTAATCTCAGCTTGATGAAAGTGACAAGCACAATAAACCAATCAGAGCTCCCAACACAGCAAGCTAACCAGCGACAAGCCAATCAAATTAAGCGAATCACCACGCAAAATACTCCCTTTATAAGACAATGCAAAGCCCTCAAAGGGCAACAATTTACAAACAAAGCAACATATACATAGTTGCCAAGCAAATCAAGGAAACAAAAATTTACCCGCCCACCTCCCTATCCACCGATAGAGGCATATCCAAGGTTCTACGAGCTACCTCTCACGAACCACCTGATTAATTGAAAGTCGCAATGCATCTGAGACGCCAAACTTTGCAGGAACTGGCAAAAGTGCAAACACTTCATATCACAAAAACTCGGAATAGCACATCAATAACCTATACTGATACAAATCAGTAAAGTATTAGGCTCAACGGGGCCTCGCGTACCTCGTTATGGTTTCGAATCGGGGCCTCGCGTACCCCGTACAAATTAATGGCAAGGCCTCGCGTACCTTATAAAAAGCCAGGGGCCTCGCGTACCCCATCGCAAAATATGTCAAAACAAAACGGACAGCGTCCGTAAATTCCGAGTCAGGGACAGCGTCCCTGCCCCTCCGCTCGCACTTGGTTCCTTGCAAATGCGTTTCCTACACCGCCCACAATATCGTAATTAACTGTTTTTAATTTATGTATAACATCATTGATATATTTACGTAATTTACCTAACAATTATGTTGTAAATTATGATGATGATGAAGATGACTATGTTGTAAATTATGATTGTGATGAATATTATTATGATGATGATGATGATTCAAAGCATAACGCAATGGCTTGTTCTTGCGATTCTCTGCGGTACGAGTGAATAATTAAACAAGAATCAAAATGCGAATAACATGTGAATTTTGCATGCAACATTATTGTTCAAATACAATATACAATTGTCACCTATATTTTTAACAGCTATATTGCACTAACCAAAATAGTTAGCTACATACCGGCTTTGTAATAGTTTTTTTGCTGATGAAATATCCATAGGCATCGTTTTGGAAATGCTCTCGTAGCTAAAACAAAATGTGAATAACATGCATGTGATTAGTACTGCATGAAACGTAATCCAAGTGAAAGAATAAGCTGTTTGTTTTCAGGACTAAATACGACACGAATAAAACCTTATCTGACAAAGTAAACGTGGCCCATTGTTCCAAATTGGATGGCACACTGGTCTTTGATGCCTGTTTTTCAATCTTACTGGTCTACAGAAGAAAGAAAACACATAACTCCCTATGACAAACATAACAATGCATGAATTATACAAGTAACAGAATCATAAACTGAGGCAATATGGATTTTAGTAATATACTTACATCTTTTTTCCTTGTTTCGGTTTTGGAATAAGGACGTTCTCCAGGTACCATTCCATCTTTGACTGCCTTTTCACCACTCCTGATGGCATTCTATTACAGAGAAAAAAATGCAATTTTATTCGGTCCAATGTCATGATACATAAGACCCAAGCACGTGAAATTCGAACCATACCTGCCATAATTTCTGAATGCAACAAGCAGCAGTGAGGGTGTAATTGATGGAATTAGGTGAGGTGCCTTCCAAGATGTCTGCAGCCATGATATGCAGTCTGGCAAGCACTTCGATGCTCCTTATATCAAAACAATTATCAAGAAGAGATTTCACATCTGAGATTTTTCCGTGGTCCAGTTGAGCTGAGCTCTTCTGCCTCGCACTGGTTGGGGCTACAAAAAGAACAACAACAATTGAAATTTGATTAACTGACAAATTACACAGACCCGTTTCAGTTATTATCTTAAACAAAACGAGATAGACATAGGATTGAGACGTAGATGAGTATTAAAAGACGTTAGTGAGCATTTTAAGATATGATTGACCCTGTCAGTACTACATGAGACTTATAATACATTTGCGAGCCTTTCAAGATATCTATGGGTATATCCAGAAATTTACGAGACTTCAAACGTGCAAGAGTATTTTACGATTAAAGTGAGCCTTCTAAGGCATATACAAGAAAGATTCAATGATAGCAAT
The DNA here is from genome assembly GCA_013076295.1 of Sanderia malayensis. Classification (NCBI taxonomy): domain Eukaryota; kingdom Metazoa; phylum Cnidaria; class Scyphozoa; order Semaeostomeae; family Pelagiidae; genus Sanderia; species Sanderia malayensis. Next base: position 2,524,846 of record RQOL01000531.1, on the reverse strand, counting down.
GCGGAGAGATAAATCTCAAAGCATTAAGAGAGGCCAGTGCTATATTCAATCTAAAATTTCTTACGTAATTGATACTTTCTTTTGATTCTCTCCAAAACAATGTTTATAGCCGAGTCAAACTGAAATACAAGGTAAAGAAATTCTATTTTATATTCATAATCAATCAAATGTCAATAAAAATGAAGCTCTATGCGATTGCAGCCATGAAAATGTGCAATGAGTAGTAGTATAGTATGTTTGTGGTGTGGTGCTTGTGGATCTAATTATTTACCTGATCCAAACAATCGCTGATTGGAAATTCATTAACAAACAACCATTCACCAAACTCAGCCAAGTAATCAACTTTTTGCCAGTCACTATCTTCCAACTGGAAAATTAAAAATTAAAAATGCAAACCCAAAACAAAACTCGAAAATTTATTAATAAACTGTATAAAAATATAGTATTAGAGCAAAAAAAGACACTGCGAAAGAAAACTTGGCGATAATAAAATAAAGAAGCAAAGAAGGCAAAGAAAAGAAGCAAAATGGTGAAAAACAGGAGTGAAATAAAAAAATAAATAGTATTAAAAATCTATTTTTTGTAAAATAAAATAAAGGACTATAGAAAGCAATTAAAGACATGACGTTAAAAATTGACTCAAGTATAAAAATCACTTATCGCTGGTAACGTTAGAAACTTGCGACAACGGAAAATACCTGCAGGCATTCGATGGCATTTTGATAAGCAATCAATTGGTCGCGGGGATCTCTGGAGTTCCTTGCAACTCTGCGCCACATCGAAGATAGCAAAGATTCATTAGCATCCTAAGACGAAATGGCATTGAATATGATCATGGCTAACACATTATGGATGCATTATAGAACGTGAAATTTGGAATCTGAGATATGGATTGAGGAGCATGGAGCATGATAAATGCAACTAAAACAGAATATGGAAAATGAAATGTAAAATACGGAACATGGAACAGGGAATGGAATGTGGAACGTAGAAAATGAACTATAGAATGCGGAACATGGAACAAGGAATACAAAATGCTTCCCTGTTAAAGCTAAAGAAAAGGCGATACATGCATCACTAAAAAATATCAGATCAATTAAAGCACTTTACATTCATCTATTAAATAGCTACTTATAATTAACTATTAATTATTAATTAATTAATTAAATACAAATTATATCTTTCATTTTTGCTACATACCTTGAATTTACCCATGTCAAACTGAACTGGCTTGCCAAGCCTGGCATTGACAATCACTCGGTGTTTGAAAAGTAGCCTAAAAGAGCAGATTTACATTCAAGTAAAATCAATTCAATAAACAGAATTTCAAATAGTTATTAAGAAGTAGAATGCACATGATACTTGTGGTAAGACAACTGTACATACATTCTGTGCCGTGTCCTAGGCATAACTCTTATGGCTTCATCCATTGCACTAAGGCCTTCTTTCCATTCACCCTGCGTGTGATACATAACAATTACGCACTGGTTAACTCGATGACAAACATTCCAAATATAGCGAATCCTTAAGAAGCACAAAATACTTAGAGAATTCTTTCAGCTGGGGCTAAATCGTAGCTATCATGAATTCGTCCAAAAGACAAAGTGTTTAGTTCGCTATAACGGATGGTTCATTATAAATATATATATGCGTGGTTCGTTATTTTCGAGATTAAACCATGCAATACCTCTCTGATTCTGATGAATGACAGATCAACATACCATATCGACGCATGCTTGAAATAACACTGCATACAAAGCAGCACGTAGACTAAGATCAGCATCCATCTGAGATTGCGCAGTAGGAGTGTCGACCGAAGCATCCGTTGATTCTACTACTGTGTTAATTTTCACTCGCGAAGGGCTCTGCCCAGGTGGCTTGCTGTTCTTTGCAGGCTGTTTTGCCTGCTTTGCAGAACTCTGTTTCCCTCCCTTGGGGGGCGATTTCCTGAGGGCTGATTTCTTATCCGCCTTGCTTTCTGCCTTGTCTTCCTTCTCGTTGTCATCCTTCTCAGTGACCTTGGCAAGTGAAAATAAATACGTCATCACAAAGCACTTAGGCAAAGAGGGTGGGTATGATACTTCATGTAAGACCCGCAAAAGCTTTTCTTATTGATGTTTTACAGTTTCGACAGCATTATGGATAAATGCTCGTAAGTTAACCAGTGATACGACTATACAACTTTACCTCCTTCAGGTCTGAATACTTGGAAGCATCAGCTAGGCATTTAAGTAAAACTTTCAATGGATCTTTGAGTAGTTTTCTTTCGATTTGCGAAGATATTGACGGCTGCCCGGTATTCCAATAATGGCGAGCTGCAGTCATAGCCAGCGCATAATTCTGTGCCAGTGTTGCAAACCTTAAACATATCAGAATTTCCAACAGGTTATTCACGAGTAGTGTAAACGATGCTCTATAGCAACATAAGTAAGCACCAAGCACACTGATTCAGACAAATACTCTCCGAAGAAGAGATTCGTTTTCAACACTGGTGCTTTGATTCGTTTGAAAATCCTTAGAGAGAAACCTGTATGCGATTAAAATTCATTGACTTACTTGCAAGCGTCAACAAAATATGTCATTGCTTTGGTTCGCAATTCGTTTCTTCCATGCATGTTCTTCACCAAACTCTGACCCATCAAAACACAGGAATAGTACAGCATCTCTTGCTCGACTTTATATTTGTGCTTCATGGTGCTACGGAAAGAAAGAGGTCCTAAAACTGACAATTCATCCTTGAAGAATCATCGATTTAACGCCACCGGCGCTTATGTGTATGTTAACCCAGAGCTTGAAAAACAACCCAGATAATTATTCGACAGCATTCATACTCGCTAATGTAATTTTTGAAACGGTTTACGTACTCGTTCAACTTGTCGAATCTCTTGAATTTCCGACGTTTGCCCAGCTCAAGTGCCCGATCACAGCAGAGAAGAACAGCCTCGTGATTCAAAGAAGTGAATGCAAGCGAGGCTAGACGAGTCCACGTTTCAATCTCTGTCAGACGATCAGTCCATTGGCAGCCTTCAGCAAGTTTGATGGTCTGGCAAAACAGAAATACTTTGGAACAGAATGCAAATCAAAAAAGGAGAGTCAATTCATGTGTAAAAACACAATCTACATGACGTTACGAGTTACTTTTAGGGAAAGAAAAGTCATTCACGTTAGGAAACAGATCACACTACCTTTGTAGTGCAGCTCGCGATTAGAACTATAAAGTAACTTTGCTTGACTAAAGTGAATGGAAAATAGGACGTAAACCTGCTACTTCATAGAGTGTCGTAGAGAAAGATCTCAGCATGAGATCTCGAACAGACCTGTTTATACAAACAGGCCTGGTTCTACCTCAGAGGCTGAGCTGAGGCAGCCTCCGAGGTATAGCATTAATGTAAAGCAGATCAGGGTGATCGTGTTAAGAGGTGATTATACTCGGGCGAAGAGAAGTAAAATGATTGGCTGATAAGTAAATCATACCTCGGTCAGGCCAGGACAATTTGCAACTTCAGATCCAGAGAAAATCTGAAGTGAGAGAGCTTCCAATGCGCAAAGACATTTATTCATTGGTCCTTGGCTGTTTGGTATCTATAATAAAACAACAACAACAACATTGGTGATACGCAGCACAACTGCAAAGGTTTAGATTGCAGTAGCTGGAAAACCTACTGGCTGAAACATAAAGTTAATCTTTATAGAACTGTTACTGATGAAATATTCTAACAGAAGATACGAAACCCGTACCTCTTCATCATAAGAAAGGTTTTTAGGCAGTTGTTGTCCACTTAGCACCTTGCACAAGACCCATGACTTGATGAGTGGATGGCGAATTGAAATTGGTACCATGTTACGCAGCTCGGTTCCATTTGTCACATTCAGAGCGTGGTCCAAAATCTGCAGTTAGAAACAATATGCAAACTCATTGGTAGTAGGTATCTATAAAAGGTATCTGCGAAAGAGTTGCTACTAGATGCCTTCTACACCTACCTCCAGTGCCAGCTTCAGGTCATTCAAAGCCTCGGGCTCAGTGACTCCAGCAAAAGATCGGCTCTTCATAAAGGCAGGCGATGCACTGGTACTTTGCTTCCCTGGTTTCGGCTTTTTGTCTTTCTCTGTGGCGGCTACGAGAGGGGCTGGTGAAAACGAGGTTGGCACGTGATTCTGCATGTAGCCTCGAGCCAGTGCGTGGCTAATCTCACATAATATCAATGCCTCCCTGTTGGGAAGGAATAAAAAAGAACAGCTTAAGATTAATGCATTTTGGTAAATATTTAACTGACATAATAATATAAAAAGAAATAGCGTTTAAAAATGTAGATACATTAGAGTTGAGGCATGGGTGCGTTGAGCATTCAGCGAAGGCGAAACTTGCTCAAGCTAACGAAGCTTACATTTAAACTATGCATCTTAAAACAGGACAAATAGTTAAAATTTAGATGTATCGAGTAATTGAACAGTATTCAGGAGGAACTTCCATCTACTCAGAGGAAAATGTAAGGTGGTCAAATGTCCTAAATTAATTACCTAAGCTCAAGAAAAAAGATGGAAAAGAAGACACAGAATTGGGTGAGAAAAATATAGAAATAAAGAAAAAGAAGCCTAAACTTCGAAAATAAGAATCGATATTGATCAAATATTTTATGGTTTCCTTGCACTTACCCGGTGAAACCAACGGTTTTCATGGATTCATAAACTGGCAGGAAGATGGAAACGATTTTCATAAAATCCCCAGCCTCTAGGATATGATTCAAGAAGTTCCAAAGGTATATCCCGGCATTGCATACGACCCACGGCGCACGAATGTCCAGTCCAATCTTTGCACCACGTTGGAATCCTTTGATGGCATCTTGTGATAACGAATCGATCCAGTCACTGAAAAAATTAACAACTCAACACAGGGGTATATAGTAAAGTAAAAATCTATAATAATCATTTATAACTAGAAATGAGATTTGACGAGCCGGATCTTGATAGGGTACAAGGAAATTGGTACCAGAGGCAAAAATTGGTCCAGAGGCAAAATGCAAAAGATAAAGATGAATTATGAAGCAGAACAGCAAATGAAATTGAAAAACATACCAATACGTTTTCCATTCTTGGGTGTCTTCCAACTTAATCAGCTTTCCTTCGCGACTTTTCGGTTTTGCAGAAGTATCCTCAACTGCGATCGGACCTTCGAGCAACTTAACACCTTCTGTTTGAAGAAGCTGGATTAGAGCCTGAAAACAAACAAAAAAATATTCAATAATTGGGCATAGAAGGCATACTACAGGTCTTACTACAAACGTTGTTCTGGCATCGTGCTAGGAGTACAGGGATTTTACTCCAGCACGGCGCTAGCACGACACTTGTCATAAACTTAAAATTGCCAATTTGGAATACCCAGATGTATTTACACAATTGAGTTTCCATAAAGTGACACTTCGACGCATAAGCAAAAACGTTTGTTACTATTACTAAACTAAATTGACTTCAAACCTCGTTAACTCAAACAACCTCGTTCGCATTGCTTCCGTTTTCTAATGGGCGCTGAATTCTCAAAGCATACAACTGCATGTTATATGAGGTAATATAGACCCGGTTACAATGTTAGCTGCAAGAAGCCGCTTTTTCAAAGCCAGTGTTGAAATTCATGCAAGAACTGACATGAAATTTGGACTCGAGAAATAATAGAACAGAAAAAGAATAATAAAAGGCCAGACCAACTCCACGTACCTCTGCGTAAATGAAATGTATTTCGGCAATAATTCGCATCATATCTTTATCCTCATCAACCGATTTACGTTGTTTTTCAACACCATTCTGTCCATGATCAAGGCTTTGACCACTGTTGTTTAGGCCCGATGGCTTGTTTTCAACTTTGGGACTTGATTCCCTTGAACAGCTACGATCCCACCGTCCGTCGTCGTACAAAAGACAAAACTTGCCAGCCACTCTTACAACATCCCAAACGTTTTGTTTCCGAGCAGTCTTGACAAGATCGGCCCAAATCTGCACCCTAAAATACACACAGTTCTGGCGTAAAATGCCTAAAAAACACAAACTCGAAATTGCGACAACCGTTGCATAATGCCATTGTATTTACGTTGCAAATATACCAGTAGTTCCTAGCAGTATGAAGCAGTAATTTAGCATCTGTTGCTAAAACTTATACTATGCTTTGTACAAGTGAAGTAGCAGAGATAAAATCACAACAAACCGCTCTCTATCATTCTCACTGCCAAGTCGTTTCAAATGCCCGGCTGCTTTGGCCATGCTCTTTTTATACTTTGTAGCCCTTTCTGCATAGTGCTCTGGTTTGGTAGAGCTTTGCCTGGTGGCTTGAATGAATGACTCGCCATCTATTACAAGACCGAACGCATCTGATGACAAGGCTAGGCCGGCCTTTACAAGAGAGGCTCTCTTCATTTGGGCCTTACCCGTTTCACTTGCTGATCTGGCCTAAATCCAGACAAAAAGAATGGCTTTGTAGTACAAGAAGAAGAAGAACAAAAAGATAAAGAAGAAGAGGGAGATGGAGATGGAAAGGAAGAAAAAGAAAAAGATAGTAAAAAGATTGAGAAGAAGAAGAATTAGAAGAAGACACACAAGAGAAAGAAAAAGAATAAGAATAAGAAAGAAAAGAAAATGAATTGAAATGAAAAAATAAGAACAAGAAAAAATAAAGAAGAAGAAAGAAACAAAGAAGAAGACAAAAAAGGAAAGCGAAACGAAAGAAGAAAATAATTTCTATCAAAATACCTGCTCAACAATCAAAGCTGCCACATCCTCGGGGCGTTCTGGGGTTTGATAAAGCATGGATCTAAGCTGTAGTCTGTGCAAAGACGACTCAATTCTGCTCTTAAATACACCAGTATCATCTAACTCCAATGCCTGTTGATAAAAAGTAATGAAAAAGCAAGTGAAGCAGAAAGCAACATGATGTCGTAGTAGAGAGAGCTTGAGGGGTATTCTGGTCGTGGAGAAGCAAGCATAAACTGTGCAATAATGCGTCAATAAAAAAAACAAATGAAACTCAAGAAAGCAACATAATGTCATAGTAGGGAGAGCTTGATGGGTATTCTGGTGGAGCAAGCATGACCTGTGTAATAATGCGTCAAGTCAAGTAATTGAATGCTGCATGAAATACGACAGATAAAGTAGTAGAGGATGCTTGCCTTTTTAAGATGATTCATGGCAAACTCCAGTTGTTCTTGATCCTCTTCGCATTTAGCCAGCTCCATGTGAATTTCACATCGCAGCAAAATTAAAAGACTACAAAGATAAGTGAAGCAACTTATAATCTGCACAGGATTATTCTTAATCAGACATTCCTACAGAAGAGAAGCTAGAAAGTACTCAAAATGGATTTTCATTGAGCACTGGTCAGCTCAATGAACGCTAATTTACGGCAGTAAGTGAGAAGTAATAGTTCTTGTGCATGGTTTCTGCAGCGAGCAAATGTACAGGGACGCAATGAAGTGAATCTACCTGTCAATATCTTCCAAAGCTTCCGAGATAAGATTCAGTGAATGCGTGATATTTGATCGTAAGTCTTTCTGCAGCAATGGAAGACACATGTTCCATATTGTTATACAGCCAGTCTGAACGATTAAAGTAGAGAAATATTAAGGTGCAAAGCAGAATTTTGAAGTACAAATGTCGCAGCATTATTACTTCAAAATACATGATCACAACTGCAACATAATTTATTGAGTTTTACTAGCTCAAAACACCAATTACTATCGTTCATGCTTAGAAATCAGCAAAGTAAAGTCAATAATTGTGCTACCATCAGATTGTGATGAGAAAAATTTAGTTCCCAAACGCTATTGTGCAGCAAGAGCATCAACAATACGCAAGCAACACGGCGGAAAAAAGTAAAACAAAATGCATGTTTAAATAGCAAGTTCGATCTTACTTAACGATCAATTATTGTATGAATAAACAAACATGCCAGGATATAAAAGATTAAATCTTTTATACTATTACAATTGCCGTACATCACTTTATTGATTTTATTTACATTCGATCTTACTTGTATCAGGTTTGGACTTCTCAGTTGGATAGCCTTTGACAGGTTTTCTTCAAGACTTTGAACGGCTTTTAGTCTTGTCTGCAGATGGTAAATGTTAGTATTACAATAAGAAAACAATGTTCACAAAGTATACGGGCCCATTACAACGAGCTAGGCAATTTATATGGTACTTTGCTAAGCTCAATTAGAAAGCAGGCAAATTTCAAACCTCTACAACTGATTTGGTGTAATGATCTTTTCTCTCTTTAAGCTTATGAACAAGAACCTCGCTCTTGATGAATTCAACCTCAATGGATAGCACAGGCTCCTACGACACAAACAGAATACAGTTAAACCCTCTCTGAACAGACACCTCCCTAGAATGACCAATGTGTTTGTGTCCCTACAGTCGAGTACCAAACCAAAACCTCGGGTAACACACAAAGGTATACACAATACGTTATACAATATATCATAGACTGCAGGCCATAGGACATAGATAATTCACTCTAGAAACAAACAAAGCAGCATACAAAGAGATGTTGCGGTGGTATAGAGAAATGACTGTAGAATACTATGCTCGTGCCCTACATAATGACACCAAGAGTAATAAGAGGTGTTCGAAAGATATCACAAACCTTTATAACACCAACTGTGTAAGCCAAGCATTCATCGACCAGTTGGGTTCTTTCACATTCAAGGGCAAGCCTAGCAAGATCCAACAGCAGAGGAAGTCTGCAGATAAATAAAAGCTTCTGTTTTTCCCAAAGAGATACAAGAGTAAAGCTCAATAAATTACATCAAGTTAACATCAAGCGCTCGAAAAACACGAAAAGAAATAAAGATATGGAGAAGTCATGGAGACATTCCGTATTTCCTCTAATAAGCGCCCGGCCGCTTATTAAGCTTTTTCTTAAAAGAGGGTGGGCGCTAATTAGAGGAAATACGGTACATGGAAACATCAACTGAAAATATATGTTCAAGAGTAAGGTACCTGTCTGAGAATGGTATTGGTCCAACTGATGACGCTTGTCCCAGCTTCGTGGCACGGCCAGTGCTCAATACTTCATTGCCATCGCTTATAATTTGCTTGAAAATCCGGTCAAGATCTGCGTCAATGTCCAATTTCTCACCACTTTCAATTTGTCTTCAAATCAAAAGGAAAAACATTGGAGTATTACAGACTTTTAAATGGCGAAACGTTCTAATGATTTGAAAGATTGAAGTCATCGATATCTGACACACATTTTTGAAATAATGAAGTGATACAGCTTAAGGACAGGCCAAGATGATAAAATTCTATACACATTAAGCTTAACTATATACATCATTAACCAAGTAGGAAACACTTCTTAAGTCAGCAAGAGGCTAACGTCCAATGCAAAACAGTTTTTGCTTCATTTGCTGCGCGAAATTATCCCCAAGATTACTGTTAACGTGCATTATTGTTGACAATTGCCAAACACAATGAACATAATTGAAAACAGTTCTTACGATTTGAGTTTGAGTATCCTTGTGTATATGGCAACATCGTTGGTCATTTTTGAATCTTTGAGAAGTTTTGTGAGATCAACAAGTTTGTGTTGCACCTGCAGAGCCAGAACCATTTTGTACATCTGTGGACAGTAGGCCTTCGTGAAGGAAGCAGCGGCTATGCTCACGTGTGCTGCATCCTCTTTCTTGCCACCGTCAAGATAGCATTCGATAAGAGACCTGCAGAAAGAAACCACATGTCTGATCAGCTTTGGCAGCTATGGCATACACTACAATGGTAAGTTAGTGCATCTTCGTGGTGCAATAGATTTCAGAGATATGGTATAGCTAACACATTCTGTCACAATAATTTAAGTGGCTGAATATTAAAGGAAGGTAGCCCCACAAAAAGACCTTATCAGTATTACTCCACTAACGATAACAATATTTGTTTGTATTAATGTGTGTTATATTCGCGAGGAGACTGACTCTTGTAATGTTGGAGTTTCTGAATAGTTATTCGGTATAACCACTGATGAAAACGTAAATATCAATTGCACAGTACAGCTATCTAATAGAAGAAATATTAAGTTACTGCAGACGGGAAATATGTAATGCATACACCATAAGTTGTGCTCTCCATTCAAAGTCTTTGTCATCGACATCGTCGAGAGCTTTTACGATTTGATGCAGAGTCTTAGCAAGACTGAACTTAGATCCAGGTTTCAGGAATGGTCTTGCAAAGGACCAGTAGAGTACTGAAGAGTTGTATACCAGATACTGGTGTCTGAAAAAATACAAAACGCTAATATCACGAGAATAAAAACATGGGTGATTTGATTTTCTCACAAGATACCGTGATACAGGGTGGAAGATATTATTAATTGTCATAAATGCCTGTGGACTCAGTGGTGAGGACTCCAAGAAAAATTTAACCGACCAGAGCTTCTGTACAATGCAGAACAAAGATTTCTTTCCTTTTAAAAAAGATTATTTTCATCCATTTATAGCTGAGCGAAGCGGCTGCCCATTTTAGAAATTTTAATTGGGGTAGGTCCCCGTTTCCAATTGCCTAAGGCCATGTAACAACCCCAGATAGTAATCCCAATATTCAAAATGCCTCTCCAATTTGCGTTCAAGACCGACACCTAAGTAACGACACGGCAAAAGTTAATAAGATTTACAGACGACGAATCTTTGCAATACTGCAAGAGTCTGTTAATGCTATTAAGATTGAACAAAGATCATTGTAATATGTAAGTTTCTAATTAAGGGAAACAGAAGCGATGATAATTACCTGGAATTGGATTTTGCAAAATTAATCGCTTTTAACAAAAATGAGGCCGCTTTTTCCAGCTGATACTGAAAAGAAAAGAAACAGAAAGAAGATTAAGTTGACTGACTTGTGTCTGTAAACCTTCCTGTAGTTGTAGTTAACCACTTAAACACTCCACTTTGATTGGCTGTGTGGCTTTGATCACAGAGATATTCACTATAACTTATTCATAATATCAAGCAGCCCTGTTATCTCAATCACGAGTTTGATAATATCAAAAAGGTGCAGTGTCTGACGTCGGAAAGGAATAATTTCAGCTGCACAAGCCTATACAAATAGACTCAAGTGGAGTAAATTAATAAATACATGCTAGTCACGATAGAATAGTTCAATGGGCTTCAGTACTTCAGTGCGAGAAGTATGGGTAGATAGATCAAAAATTTTTCTCGAGCAGTCCGTATGAAACTAGGTGCGTTCATAAAGCCGCATGTGCCAACAATGTGGCGCTGAAAACATAGAAAGCAGAAAAGAAAGTTTCGGATATTTCAAACTTAGTGCATGGTGCAAGCTATTAGAGGAAGAATCTAGTGGACTCGTTCAACGAGTTCTATTCTTGTTGGTTCAGCTCAGCCGAAAAGAACCAGAATAAAGACTAAACGGCAACAAAGGCACTGGAACAGAAACACGTCAATGTTAATGCTGCAGAACTATTGATACCCTCTGTTGAATTGTGATTATCATAATTCCAAGCGATCCAATACAAGTGGTCTAATACAAGTCGGTAAGCGAAAAACGCAACTCGAGAACCAGCAATGTACATCGTAGAAGTTCTGAAATCAGTTGGCGAGGAAAATCTATGGACGGAGCATGCGTACACTATTACAGAGCTGGCATTGTCCATTCTCGTTGTCATAAGCAACTCAATGCAAGCAGTATCATTGTATCGCAACAACAACAACAGCAACAATCAGCAGCTACAAAGTGCGTGTTGTCATGACGAGATGATACACAGCCTGACATTACTGTGTATTCTAACCGGTCTGAGCAACACAGCCATAGCAATAGTGCGAGTCACAATGGCGGATGTGATGGACAGGCATCAAGAAACAGTTATTGTTTTCTTTCTCTACTTATCCCTGTTCTTCGAGATTATCTCCTTGACAATGCACGCAATCATAATCGACATCGAGTTGTTAAAATTCCGCAATGGAAATCCATTTGCGCACGCGCAATGCCTTCACACGAAGAAATCGGCGCGATACGTCATATGCGCATGTGTTTGGGTTGCACCCGGTGTCCTTGTACTGGCGAGTCAGTTCCACCCACCCCTCGCCACGGAGCTTGCGACGGGGTTTAGTATCACGCTCGCACTCTTGTCAGCATGGCTTTTGAAAAACCTTTCATGCTGCAGGCAAGTGAAAACAATGGTGTTCGTCAAGGCAACATCACACACAAGAACAACGTCACAACAACAACAACAACAACAACAACAACACCAACAAATGTTATCTGCTTCCATTCTATCAATTTGCACATTAGCAATGCTGATCTCAGCAGTAATGTGCATTGGGAAGTCATTTTGCAGTGCGTTGGCCATGCGTCTAAGCATATTGATAAACTCACTTATGAATCCAATTGTTTACTTTGCCTTGAACTGTATTATCCGGTATTATAACGCACAACCTGCGCAACCAGTGGTGAGGTACAACAGAGCAAATGTTCAGCTTCAAGTTGAAATGCAAACTAATGTAGACAATCCTTAATAGAATCCTGCAGTTGAACTTTAACTTACAGCAGTTATATATCGACATAAATTATTTAATGTGTTAATCAATATTTGCGTTCTTGATTTGAATTTCCTTGACTTACTTTATGTACTATGTCATAGATTTAACTCTTGCAAACTCCGGAATGATGTTACTCTCTGACGAACGATCTACTAAGCAAACCTTATCCACTCATTAAATTACTAAATGCATTCAATCCCTCCCCCCATAGCCACCACCCTACTCAATAACCCACCCATATCTAACCATCAACCTAATACTGTATAGAACTCAACATTGGATATACTAGACACAAATTTCTAATCATTAACTCTTACAATGATTAATAAAATCATCTATACATCTGGGTTGAACAATATTGTGCATCATATGGGAAACCTGTATTGCTACCCCACTCTTCAAGAATCTGCTCATTAATCCTAAAAATAACTTGAATCAGCAAGAAAAGTAATTGTACTCACTGGATAATTAGCTGAGCTTGGCTTATGAAGCTGAGCTTGACAAACATATGCTCTTCCAAGAAATTCATTTGCAGCATTATTTTTGAAAAACATTTGCAAACAGTCTCTTGTTATATCAAATTGTCCAGCCTAGATTGGATAGAGAGTGCCACAATTAAATTATTTCTTACGCTACACATTGCATTACGGTACAATCTTACATGGACCTCTAGGACCCAGGCCGGCACATGACCCTGCCTGCCACTCCCCCCCTCGAATGAATGAATCAATTTCATAGAAGCCACAAGGTGCTCAGGCCTGAGTCCCAGAAAAGAAAATATTGTACCTAATAGCACACCTCAAAAGCGGTTTCAGCACAAATGACAAATGCCTCTGCTCCAAACGGAGTAGGTTGGTCTGATGATTCTTGACTCCTTTTCAGCTTCACATAAGCATCTTGCAAATATTTAGCACCAATCTCTGGGTCACGTGTGGTGGCTGCATTTTCCAGCAACCTTCTGAGAGTTTCATCCATTTCTGAAAGCTCCTTGCAGGCTATAATAATTAACTCGGTCCTGAATATATTCTTTCACCTGCTTGAGTCGTGTCGACAACAATAATCTAACCAATATACGGATGTACATAAAAACAACAACACTTCAACGCCATTTTTTGTACTAGGCAACAAGATAAACGAAGATCAAAAAGTGGGCAGAATTTTCGCATGCGCAAGTATGATAAACACAAACACGTCATGTTACTCCTGCGCAGGTCCAATTAATACCTGCGTGGCCGGAAAAAGATTCGAAGAGTGTCGCTAAAGAATTTCATAGCAAATGTGGCCTTAAAAATTCCTTAGAATATGCATACAAAAAATCATCATCATCGCTATAATTATATAATCATCAACTGTCCTAATCACACATCTTATTGCATAAACATTGATCGTCACATAAGACAGATCAATGAACTCTTGATATTATACAGCAGCAGTTCCAATCCTTAGTTCATTATATACCACATCACCACACACATCATCATGATTTTTCTATTATTATTATCAAAATCTTAGAAATCTACTCTAGGAATGTAATAAAAAAATAAAAGAGACCCGTGCACGTAAATACTTGTGATAAAAAATAAAAGAGCCATGTGCAGGTAAAGTGCGCATTTGAGTCCTTCTTTCATCTCTTCTCAACTCCAACAAAAACGGGGTTGGCTGGAGTAAGTACGGCTTTGACACACACCTTGATAGGTACAATAGTCTCCGGACGCCTGACCAAACGATACTTTTGCAACATTCGCACGAGAACGACCTTCACTTCCATCCAGGCAAAACGCATGCCGACGCAATTCCTCGGACCATCACCAAAAGGCAGATAGGCGAATGGTGGAATGGAATCCTTGTTCTCAGGCAGGAATCTCTCGGGTTTGTACAACTCTGGATCAGACCAGTATTGTTTGTCGTGGTGCAGTGAGTACACGGGTACAATCACTGACATGCCTTTCTCAAACTTCACGCCATTCAATGTGCAAGACTGGGTGACAATACGATCCAGAGCAAAACCTCATTGGAAAATAAATGTTAGTATGCCATAGTACGATAACAGATCAATAATCATGCTTTGCCCCTCGTGTCAAAGAGGGGGGGGGGCAAGATTTATTCCCAACAAACGACAAGCATGCTGGAATGAGCTGGGTATATGCAAGTTCTAAAGTATTGCTCATTGTTAGCGTTCATCAGGATTCCTTAATTGAAACTATGTACTAAGACAATGATGATTTTGGATGCAGTGCAGTAGACAGTTTGCATTTACCTGGTGGATAAAGCCGGAGTGTTTCTGAAATGCAGGCTTCAAGGTACGGCATCTTCTGCACATGGTCGTAGGTGACAGTTTCATCACTTGCACCACAAACGGAGAGGATTTCCTGGTAGACTTTCTCTTGAACTTCAGGGAAGACGGCAAAGTTATAGCAAGTGAAAGCCAGAGTATTGCTAGACGTGTCATATCCAGCCAACATGAAGAGAATCATCTGTGCTATGACTTCATCATCAGTTAAATGATATCCCTTGTTCTCCAGACTTTGAGAATTCAACATAAGCGATAGAAGATCCTGAAAACATAATGACAATAACAATCAGTTATACTATTCATGCCTCAGTCCTGACAGACCATTAATGATCAAACATTTGTTATATGAAGCATCACCTTTCTCTGTTCTCCGTTTTTGGAGCTTTCTTGTCTGGTCTTAATTATGTTTCTGGAAACCTTGGCAAGTGGCGCCCAGCCGAACCCAAAACGAGAATTGGAGATTAATCGTGATAAGTACTTCCCAATAAAAGGAACCATGGCAATAGCAATTGGCAATATACCTGGATCCATGGCCTTTTTTGCCATTTCAACAAGTTTGTCATCAGGATTCGTCTGTGATTCAGTCTTGATTCCAAAAGAAGATGAAATGATCACTTCTAGTGTGATACGCTGAAGCCATCTACATGAAGAAACAAGCAATTTGGGCATATTATAAAAACTTTAGTAACCACTGTCTGATAACATTGCGTTAAAAGATACCATAATCGTAGAATCTTGGATTCATGCAGGGATGTGAAAGAATATCAAAAACAGATGGATACCAATATAAAAAAGTATGATATAAGACACATGCTTAATCTCAAGAGGGTCAATTTTTATCAATAAAATGGACATATTTAATGTTCCATATTTCCCCATGCTTCATGTTAAACATGCCCCAATCCCCCCCACTCCTACACAAATGGATTTGTTTTAATCCGGGGTCAGAAGCACACCGCGCTTCTCTGCTCCACACACATCAAACTGAGTGATCAATTCCCACCTGAACTTAAAGCAACTATATGATTCAAATTATATCTTATAGATGCGTAATATTTATACTGACATCACAGTGCTCGATGTACAGAAGTTCAGAGCAATATAGAGATATAGTCTGTCTGAAGAATGCGCAAGCATGAAACTCAGAGTAACAGAGAACTAAGCCTACTTTCATGCTTCTACTCTATGACTCAAATTATTTATAAGTACCCTCAAACAGATGAAGAGTCTTCAGGCAGAGTACAAGAATATTTACCCATGGATATCAACTGCTTCACTTTTAATTGCTGCTTGTTCTAGCTTGCCAACAAGAGTGTCAGATGCCTCTTGCATTATGAACATCATTTGTTTGAGCTTGCCAGAAGTAAATGTTGGTGTCAGAATGCTCCTCACATTCTTCCATTTTTGGCCTGTTATGGATGTAAGCATGCTGGCCATTGGCTCTGGCAAGTCCATCCCATACATCTGGAAGTCAGCAAAAATAGACAAATAATACGATGAAGACCCATGGGGCAGTCTGCTTGGGCATGCAGCAAGTACAAAGTTGCAAGCTTATACATGCCCAGCCATTTGATTGTGGGAACAACAAAGATTTTGACAAGCAATGCAAACAGCAAATATCTTCAACAAGATCTTCTTAAAAAAGATCTGAATATCACATTTAAACAAAATAGTATTATGCATTATTGATATTATTGGGAATTGAATTATACGTTCTATGGGATTTATATTTGTCTTTGACAGCGAGCCACTTTGTAAAGAAATAGTAACACTTATATTATTATTATCATTATTACCGAGTTCACTCGTGGCCCCCACACTTATTACTCCAAACACCAAAGGAAGGGTGAAGGGAAGGAGAGTGAGGATGATATGCAATGCAAACTTAACTTACAGGTCTGTCGTGAAACTTCTCAAAATCCTTCACCATGATAGTTTTCAGCATCTCAATGTCAGCAACAACAATGGTGGGACTTTGAAAGAAATACATGCCAAACACTTTGCCATATTTCTTAACATTCTCATCAAGAACCAAATGCATGTCTTTTCCTCGAATAATTAAATCAAACGACGTGCCAATAACTGGCCAAGGTGTCGGTCCTTTAAAACCGAGTTTCCTCAACTTGCCGTAGGCCGTAATGTAGTGCAAATAAACGAAAGAAATGACAGCAAGTACAGTTGTCAACACCCAATGATCCAAAAGATACTGGGCTCCATCTTTAAAAAGCTGATCCATGTTGAACCTTTCCAAACGGCAAAAGAGCTCAAATTAAGCTGCAGGCTTATACTGTTTCTGTCCACTGTAACTGTATCCAACTGAAGGCAACATAAGTTTTACGAAATATTGCATAACAAAATGCAACAGCTACGTAACAAAATAGACAATGAGTCTCCAATGAAACTTTCCAATCCAAGTGCAAACTATAATTGTTTTGAAAGAAGGTTAGGTTGCAAAAGGTCAGACAGACTCACTCCATTGCGTCCCTGTGGTACGTTCGTGGAACAACTTAATCCTTACGTCATAGATTCTCCTACGAATCAGGCGGTTTTTGTTACTGCGCATACGCATTTTTGTTACTGCGTGGCTGGAAAAAGATTCGAAGAGAGTGTCGCTAAAGAATTTCATGGCAAATGTGGCCTTGAAAATGCCTTACAATATGCATATACAAAATCACCATCATCACTATAATCATATAATCATCAATTTTCCTAATCACACATATTATCGCATAAACATTGATCGTCACATAAGACAGATTCATGAACTCTTGATGTTATACAGCAGTTCCAATCCTTAGTTCATTATATACAACATCACCACATCATCATGATTTTTCTATTATTATTATCAAAATCTTAGAAATCTACTCTAGGAATGTAATAAAAAAATAAAAGAGACCCGTGCACGTAAATACTTGTGATAAAAAACAAAAGAGCCATGTGCAGGTAAAGTGCGCATTTGAGTCCTTCTTTCATCTCTTCTCAACTCCAACAAAAACGGGATTGGCTGGAGTAAGCACGGTTTTGACACACATCTTGATGGGTACATTAGTCTCCGGACGCCTGACCAAACGACACTTTTGCAACATTCGCACGAGAACGACCTTCACTTCCATCCAGGCAAAACGCATGCCGACGCAATTCCTCGGACCATCACCAAAAGGCAGATAGGCGAATGGTGGAATGGAATCCTTGTTCTCAGGCAGGAATCTCTCGGGTTTGTACAACTCTGGATCAGGCCAGTATTGTTTGTCGTGGTGCAGTGAGTACACGGGTACAATCACTGACATGCCTTTCTCAAACTTCACGCCATTCAATGTGCAAGATTGGGTGACAATACGATTCAGAGCAAAACCTAATTGGAAAATAAATATTAGTACGCCATAGTACGATAACAGATCAATAATCATGCTTTGCCTCTCGTGTCAAAGAGGGGGGGCAAGATTTATTCCTAACAAACGACAAGCATGCTAGAATGAGCTGGGTATATGCAAGTTCCAAAGCATTGCTCATTGTTAGTGTTCATCAGGATTCCCTAATTGAAACTATGTACTAAGACAATGATGATTTGGGTTGCAGTGCAGTAGACAGTTTGCATTTACCTGGTGGATAAAGGCGGAGTGTTTCAGAAATGCAGGCTTCAAGGTATGGCATCTTCTGCACATGGTCGTAGGTGACAGTTTCGTCACCCGCACCACAAACGGAAAGTATCTCCTGGTAGACTTTCTCCTGAACTTCGGGGAAGACAACAAAGTTATAGCAGGTGAGAGCCAGAGTATTGCTAGACGTGTCATATCCAGCCAACATGAAGAGAATCATCTGTGCTATGACTTCATCATCAGTTAAATGGTATCCCTTGTTCTCTGGACTTTGAGAATTCAACATAAGCGATAGAAGATCCTGAAAACATAATGACAATAACAATCAGTTATAATATTCACGCTTCAGTCCTGACAAACAATTAATGATCAAACATTTGTTATATGAAGCATCACCTTTCTCTGTTCTCCGTTTTTGGAGCTTTCTTGTCTGGTCTTAATTATGTTTCTGGAAACCTTGGCAAGTGGCGCCATTCCGACCCCAAAACGAGAACTTGAGATTAATCGTGATAAGTACTTCCCAATAAAAGGAACCATGGCAATAGCAATTGGCAATATACCTGGATCCATGGCCTTTTTTGCCATTTCAACAAGTTTGTCATCAGGATTCGTCTGTGATTCAGTCTTGATTCCAAAAGAAGATGAAATAATCACTTCTAGTGTGATACGCTGAAGCCATCTACATGAAGAAACAAGCAATTTGGGCATATTATAAAAACTTTAGTAACCACTGTCTGATAATGCGTTAAAAGATACCATAATCGTAGAATCTTGGATTCATGCAGGGATGTGAAAGAATATCAAAAACAGATGGATACCAATATAAAAAAGTATGATATAAGACACATGCTTAATCTCAAGAGGGTCAATTTTTATCAATAAAATGGACATATTTAATGTTCCATGTTTCCCCATGCTTCATGTTAAGCATGCCCCAATCCCCCACTCCTACACAAATGGATTTGTTTTAATCCGGGGTCAGAAGCACACCGCGCTTCTCTGCTCCACACACATCAACCTGAGTGTGATCAATTCCCACCTGAACTTAAAGCAACTATATGATTCAAATTATATCTTATAGATGCGTAATATTTATACTGACATCACAGTGCTCGATGTACAGAAGTTCAGAGCAATATAGAGATATAGTCTGTCTGAAGAATGCGCAAGCGTGAAACTCGGAGTAACAGAGAACTAAGCCTACTTTCATGCTTCTACTCTATGACTCAAATTATTTATAAGTACCCTCAAACAGATGAAGAGTCTTCAGGCAGAGTACAAGAATATTTACCCATGGATATCAACTGCTTCACTCTTAATTGCTGCTTGTTCCAGCTTCTCAACAAGGGTGTCAGATGCCTCTTGCATTATGAACATCATTTGTTTGAGCTTGCCAGAAGTAAATGTTGGTGTCAAAATGCTCCTCACATTCTTCCATTTTTGGCCTGTGATGGATGTAAGCATGCTGGCCATTGGCTGAGGAAAGTCCGCAAAAATCTGGAAGTCAGCAAAAATAGACAAATAATTAGACAAGGAATTTCTCTGAGCAATCTAGCAAACTGGGTAACCGAATTTTTTGAAGTGGTTCCTACCTCTTTGATGTCTGAGGGTCATTTTAAGCGTTTGGCTCATTCTGAAAATCAATGGTTGTCACGTGACTGACCACGTGGTCACATCACGGTCATAAAAATATTTTTTCTTCTATTTTGAAAACATTAATATATCATTCGAAAGAGCGTGAAGAGCTGAGTTAATAATTATGAATCACGTTAGCTCTCAGGCTTACCTGTTTGGAGTTATAGCCATTTTAAATCGCCGAATGGGCTAAAACTGGTTTTCAGAAAAAATGTTACAGTTGTCTTCTCAAAAGTATTACATAACTAAAGTTCTCTGTAACCAGGAAAAATAATCAAAACTCCATAAACACGATGGTTTTATCAAGATTAAGGCAGCCATTCATCCATCAATTCTTCGCTCGAAGAAAAATCGGACATTTCCCACTTACTATTGGTACCAATATCTGAAAAATCGGCAGTCTCTATTGCTTTCTTCGTGCTCACTTCCGTATCACCATCGTAAATGGTCTCTGGGTCAGGAAATGATTCTTATTTTGCAATTTGGACTTTGATTTTCATTTCGGCATAGGCATAACTGTGTTAGTGTCAGTCATCTCCATATCGCCATCCTCGTCTTCCTCTTCTACCGTCTTCTTTTTGCGTTTTTTTGCCTTATTCAGTGATGGAGAATTTGATAGTTGGCACGCCTGATCGCCCGTTCAGTTCTCGGCGTCATCTGACTTTAGATTTGAATCTCGGCCCAAGTATTGCAAAAGGTTGCACTTTGCTGGATCGTTTAAAAGTTTCTTAAAGACTTTTACCTTCCCAGCCTTGAAAAAGTAAGATGTGGTATCGCATCCAGTTATTGCGTGCATTGCAGGTAGCGCTTGACAAGTATCAGGCCCTAAGAATTCACAAATAACACTTATGTCTGCGTATTTATCTTGGTCGTATTTAAAAGCCATTTCTTTCCTGGAGAGCACATTGAGTAAGTCCACACAAGCAGAACCCAAACATCAGTGTCTTTGAAAGACTTTTGCAGCCATTTGTAGCGATGAATGGTTGCCTCAGTTTCGATCTCGCCTCCTCTGTGATCACGTATTCTGCAATTAATTTAATAAGTTCTGTCTTGTTGCTTTGATTTCTTAAAAATTCATTCCACGTCAATCCTTTCGGCATATGTTGGTCAAAACCCACCATCAAGGTCACTTCACCATCAGTTGGTCAAAACCCACCGGTCACCCACCTGTAGCTTCTAAGCTTTCCAGCTGGAAAGCTTAGATGCAAGGCCAGTTTCCCCGCGATCTCTTCTTGTCCCAGCTTTGACACTTTTTTGCTGATATGTATCATTAATCGTTCCAACCAAACACGGCTGCAAAAGTCTGAAAGTTTAGCACAATGGATTGGATTGGAACTCACGTACAGGTATAACCACGAAGAAGCCGACATTTCAAGAAACACATATGATCAAGATTCCAAAAACTAGGCTCTCTTTCCACATATTTGGAGGTTGTAAGTAGGCAATTTGCGTTGATCAAAGATTTTTTGGGTGTAATATACCGACATAAATATTTCCAATTTAGTCTCAAACTAGAGGTCGATCAGTTGCCACAGCCGCGTTTCGCTTTTGTTACTCTTACAATAAAATAGTTCTTAATAGAACCTCCGTACCTTGCACAAAAAGATTGACATTGAGGTGGATGTAATAATATAGCTGTCAATCAAACACGCTGCACGACGATGTGAACTGCACCGTTAAACATTGGACAAAATTATTGTACGTATGTCGTATAGTGATCACGCGATTAGCAGAGTCGCCACTATACGACACGACACACGCTCATCCTTATTCAATTCAACGAAATGTATTTCCATTATACGATAACACATTCCATTATACGATACTCGGAGCCACCATGCGAAACGACACTTCACCATTATGTCCAGTATTTAACTCTATAATTTATTACCCCAACAGCAAAGGGGGACGGGGAAGGGAAGGAAAGGAAAGGGAGGAATGGTGATCAAACGGCAAAATTAATCACGCCTCAATATGCAATGCAAACTTACAGGTCTGTCGTGAAACTTCTCAAAATCCTTCACCAAGATAGTTTTCAGCATCTCAATGTCAGCAACAACAACGGAGGGACTTCGAAAGAAATACATGCCAAACAGTTTGCCATATTTCTTAACATTCTCATCAAGAACCAAATGCATGTCTTTGCCTCGAATTAAATCAAACGACGTGCCAATAACTGGCCAAGGTGTCGGTCCTTTAAAACCGAGTTTCCTCAACTTGCCATAGGCCGTAATGTAGTGCAAATAAACGAAAGAAACGACAGCAAGTACAGTTGTCAACACCCAATGATCCAAAAGATACTGGGCTCCATCTTTAAAAAGCTGATCCATGTTGAAGGAACCTTTCCAAACGGCAAAAGAGTTCAAATTAAGCTGCAGGCTTATACTGTTTCTGTCCACTGTAACTGTATTCAACTGAAGGCAACATAAGTTTTACGAAATATTGCATAACAAAATGCAACAGTTAAGTTACGTAACAAAATAGACAATGCGAAGCCAATACTGTTTCCGAACGCTGGGGACAATGAAATTTAACTTGCAAATAGTCGAACCATACTATTTCGATCATGTTCATCACGTTGCAACAATTTGCAGCTCTCTAGGACAATTGGTTCAAAAGTTGGTACTGAGGGCTGCCTTCAACAAGTCAATTACTTTATGCATCCTCCATGAACCTTCAAATATGGAAAATGACATTTTGAAATAAAACGAAATATAGCCAGCAAATAGTCGAAACCTACTAATTAGGACCTTCTGATCACTTTAAGACAAGTTTCAGCTAGGACAATTGGTTCAAAAGTTGGTCCCGAGGGCTGGCTTCAACAAGTTAATTACTTTATGCATCCTCCATCAACCTTAAAATTCCGAAAATGACATTTTGAAATAAACCGAAATTTAACCAGCAAATAGTCGAAACTTACTAATTAGGACCTTCTGATCATTTTAAGACAAGTTTCAGCTCTCTAGGACAATTGGTTCAAAAGTTGGTCCACAGGGCTGGCTGCAACAAGTAAATTACTTTGTGCATCCTCCATGAACCTTCAAATTCGGAAAATGACATTTTGAAATAAACCGAAATTTAACCAGCAAATAGTCTAAACTTACTAATTAGGACCTTCTGATCATTTTAAGACAAGTTCCAGCTCTCTAGGATAATTGATTCAAAAGTTGGTCCACAGGGCTGGCTGCAACAAGTCAATTACTTTATGTATACTCCATCAACCTTAAAATTCCGAAAATGACATTTTGAAATAAACCGAAATTTAACCAGCAAATAGTCGAAACTTACTAATTAGGACCTTCTGATCATTTTAAGACAAGTTCCAGCTCTCTAGGATAATTGGTTCAAAAGTTGGTCCCGAGGGCTGGCTTCAACAAGTCAATTACTTTATGCATCCTCCATCAACCTTAAAATTCCGAAAATGACATTTTGAAATAAACCGAAATTTAACCAGCAAATAGTCGAAACTTACTAATTAGGACCTTCTGATCATTTTAAGACAAGTTCCAGCTCTCTAGGATAATTGATTCAAAAGTTGGTCCACAGGGCTGGCTGCAACAAGTCAATTACTTTATGTATACTCCATCAACCTTAAAATTCCGAAAATGACATTTTGAAATAAACCGAAATTTAACCAGCAAATAGTCGAAACTTACTAATTAGGACCTTCTGATCATTTTAAGACAAGTTCCAGCTCTCTAGGATAATTGATTCAAAAGTTGGTCCACAGGGCTGGCTGCAACAAGTCAATTACTTTATGTATACTCCATCAACCTTAAAATTCCGAAAATGACATTTTGAAATAAACCGAAATTTAACCAGCAAATAGTCGAAACTTACTAATTAGGACCTTCTGATCATTTTAAGACAAGTTCCAGCTCTCTAGGATAATTGATTCAAAAGTTGGTCCACAGGGCTGGCTGCAACAAGTCAATTACTTTATGTATACTCCATCAACCTTAAAATTCCGAAAATGACATTTTGAAATAAACCGAAATTTAACCAGCAAATAGTCGAAACTTACTAATTAGGACCTTCTGATCATTTTAAGACAAGTTCCAGCTCTCTAGGATAATTGGTTCAAAAGTTGGTCCCGAGGGCTGGCTTCAACAAGTCAATTACTTTATGCATCCTCCATCAACCTTAAAATTCCGAAAATGACATTTTGAAATAAACCGAAATTTAACCAGCAAATAGTCGAAACTTACTAATTAGGACCTTCTGATCATTTTAAGACAAGTTCCAGCTCTCTAGGATAATTGATTCAAAAGTTGGTCCACAGGGCTGGCTGCAACAAGTCAATTACTTTATGTATACTCCATCAACCTTAAAATTCCGAAAATGACATTTTGAAATAAACCGAAATTTAACCAGCAAATAGTCGAAACTTACTAATTAGGACCTTCTGATCATTTTAAGACAAGTTCCAGCTCTCTAGGATAATTGATTCAAAAGTTGGTCCACAGGGCTGGCTGCAACAAGTCAATTACTTTATGTATACTCCATCAACCTTAAAATTCCGAAAATGACATTTTGAAATAAACCGAAATTTAACCAGCAAATAGTCGAAACTTACTAATTAGGACCTTCTGATCATTTTAAGACAAGTTCCAGCTCTCTAGGATAATTGATTCAAAAGTTGGTCCACAGGGCTGGCTGCAACAAGTCAATTACTTTATGTATACTCCATCAACCTTAAAATTCCGAAAATGACATTTTGAAATAAACCGAAATTTAACCAGCAAATAGTCGAAACTTACTAATTAGGACCTTCTGATCATTTTAAGACAAGTTTCAGCTCTCTAGGACAATTGGTTCAAAAGTTGGTCCACAGGGCTGGCTGCAACAAGTCAATTAGCTACTTTGTGCATCCTCCATGAACCTTCAAATTCGGAAAATGACATTTTGAAATAAACCGAAATTTAGCCAGCAAATAGTCGAAACTTACTAATTAGGACCTTCTGATCATTTTAAGACAAGTTTCAGCTCTCTAGGACAATTGGTTCAAAAGGTGGTCCACAGGGCTGGCTGCAACAAGTCAATTACTTTATGCATCCTCCATCAACCTTAAAATTCCGAAAATGACATTTTGAAATAAAGCGAAATTTAACCAGCAAATAGTCTAAACTTACTAATTAGGACCTTCTGATCATTTTAAGACAAGTTTCAGCTCTCTAGGACAATTGGTTCAAAAGTTGGTCCATAGGGCTGGCTGCAACAAGTCAATTACTTTATGCATCGTCCATGAACCTTCAAATTCGGAAAATGACATTTTGAAAAATGCTGAACATGTTCATTGTTATTCTCGCGCTGGAATTTATAAGAATTCACGAGAGACTGTGTGCTACCAAAGAAGTTGAGCGGTGAGAGAAATTATCTAATAATTTGAGGAGGATGTAACGGCAAAAGGAGCCTGAGTTTTGCGGCAAAATACACAACCACAGCAAGAAAAGAGAAAAGTTCGGTTCCGGAAATGAACGCCATCTTTCAATAATCGGGAAATTCCACAAAGATAAACATTTCGTGAGTTTCTCATTCAAAGCTTTATTATTTGACTTTTCCTGTTTAGGACTGAGTTTAAATGAAATGAGGCGAATTGCGTTGACGCTTTTCTCGCATCATTTGTCTTTATTTGTGACGAAAAAAAGTCAATTAAACCAATCCATTTACCGGATTTCGTTGGTCTTTTCTACTTTCATATGTGAATGGAGAATATAATGTCAATAAGGCAACGGGCCAACCGGTAAACAAAAAGTTTTCGCCTACCTCTTCATTGATACTGACCGCAATGCATCAATCAAAGAAAAGTCTGCTCTGGAACACTTTTGTTTATGCCATGTGGTGCATTTTGCCATTATGTTGTCACGTAATCTCAAAAGCGAAAAGAAAAAATTCAGCTCCAGTTTTGTTAAGATGATATTTCATATTTCCCATTTCCAAGTTTTGCAACCTTTAATGGTACTTAAAAGTAAAAAAAAAAAGACAGCTCAGTGCTATACCTACATATTATTGGGTTTTCAGGGCTGTGTGTGAATGCCTTGACATTTTCGGGAAAAACCTTTACCTTCATGAAACACAAAATGGCAGACAAAATGAAAACACTGCGTGACTGTTACAAGCGTTGAAACTCAGTTGAAAACCAATAACCATAACAATAAAAATTATAGCTACTGATCTGCTTTCACGTGCCTGAAAAAGTTCTCGCAGGGACATAAAAATGCAGCACAGAGCAGAGCAGTGCAGTGTGAAGTGAAACATGCCTAAAGAAAATAAATATTAAACAATGGATGTTATTTATTTCAATGAAAAATTTCCCCGTTGTGATGCTAATATTTTTCTCAGTTAATGTCCCTCTTGATTAGCGAAAGAATAACAAATTTGATTTCTCGTTGCTTGACATATCTCAGTGTGGTGGAGTCTGGCTCTCGAAGAATCGGACGCGCCACTATTTCAGATGGGAGCCGTTGTATACGGCATGAAAAACCCCAAAAAGGTGGCCAAATGGCTCTATAAAAGCTTTGTTTTTACTTCTCGGTGAAGGGATGAAAAAGGCACTGAACTATGGTTAAGCGTTTATTTAAAATATAGGTTTAAAGTGGTATTTGGAGGGCATTCAAAGCTCTTACGAGTGTGCGTGCTGGCTTGCTAACCACAGCCGCACAAAGGCCAAAGGGTGAGATTGAGGGCGGCCAGCGGGTTGGGGTTTTACGCAAAATGTCAAACAACTGCGTCCTCGCAATAGGAATCTCTGATCGTAATGAGATTTTCCTTTACAAGTTTATATTTACCGCCTTGTGTGTAAGGTTCAGCTGTCCGTGAATGGTATCAATAAGAAATATCCTTGCTTTTCAAAAACATTTGAACAGTGCAGATGATTTCAGGTTGGAGGAGTGTGGGGAAAATAGTTTGTAAAACAACAGCGCGTTGTAAAATATTACACAAACGCGAATCTAGCAGTTGTTGATAAAGGACAGGTGATAAATGTTTGATGGCTGTGACACTTGTAATTGTTTTGATTGTTGTGTGTTGAAGAAAATTATTTCGAGTTTGTTCAAGACTGCTGAAGTTCATCATAGATTTGAATGTATATATACGTATTAATAAATTTATACAACGCAGAACCTTTGTTGTCAAAATTGATCGTGACATTGGTGATATTGTCCATACTCAAAACTCGGGAATTAAAATTTTGAAGCGAAATCTGCGAGGTAAGTCAGAATTCTTCGATTTTATCTTAGAATTTTTGAAGACTTTGTTTCTTATAATTATTAATTTATTTATAAAGTACTTAATAGATTGAGTGGCTGTTAAAGTGTTTTGCTTTGTCGAGTTTGTGAATGTCCTATATAAAAGTTTATTCTACTAAAAATGAGATAATACCAGAAAGTTTTTAAGCTCGCACTGCCGCGCTTTAAAAACATTTGATTCTGTGCGAACTGTGAATTTGTATCATTTTTCAAGTCCATAAATCATTGCCTGTTATAATTACATTTAAAAACTGCCAATTCAGAGACAAACGTTGTTTTAAAAGCGAAACAGTCATTTTTCGTCCATATTTTTCAATTTATAAATACAAAAGGTTTTTATGATAAATGCTAGAAATTTCCCCTTAATTTTCATTCAAAATTGTAAATTTTAATGGCATGGGATTGTAGTCGATGGTTAATCCTCGTTAACGGCGGTTTGAACTCGAAAAGAATTGAATATCGATCAATCTCCCGAAATAATCTGTCATTTGATTCCATCTTGAACATTTGAAGATTTATATACTGAAATAACAAATGTACAGCTACGGGAATAATAACACAAAGGGAGACCTCTTCTGTTAGGCCTAGCCATCACGTAATGTCGAGTGGTGAGTAGCCTAATGTGAATAACTCAAGGTCCTTTTGTATATTTGTCATGGTTTTGAACCTGCTGGTTTGACAGCTATTTGTCTGAATATGGTAAGATGAAATTGTTTTTACTTTTAAAGGAAGCACAATCGCTGTGCTGTCTACCTGGGCCTTTTGAAATAAGGGAACCTAACCTCGTGAATTATATTTGATTTGGCCGCGTGATGTGCGATGTCTATGCCTTGATAAAAACAAACACAGGAGAAAGGTTTTCGGTAGAACAAATTCAGATAAATTGAAAATTTGATTCATTTAAATGTGGAAAGTTGTTCGGTTTATTCACAGCAAAATTTCGTATTAATGTCATTAGTATAGTACTCGAACATTGAATTATGGGATGACATTTATTGACTTAAAACTTGTGAAAATATTCAAGTGGTTTCGTCCGTAGATTAGTCTGACACTTTTCTTGGAAATATCCTACCGTTTAATTTTTTTGAGGTTTTCGCATAATCTAAAACGATCAGGGAACAAATAGCTTAAGGTTTATTATGAATGTGTTATAGCGGAATTTTTAAGCAAGAAATTGTTAAGATTATGGGAAATAAGTAAACTCACTCATTTGAGTAACA
This sequence comes from Sanderia malayensis, assembly GCA_013076295.1. Taxonomy (NCBI): domain Eukaryota; kingdom Metazoa; phylum Cnidaria; class Scyphozoa; order Semaeostomeae; family Pelagiidae; genus Sanderia; species Sanderia malayensis. The sequence continues at coordinate 2,496,326 of RQOL01000531.1, read as the reverse complement.
TGAGGAATAACCTTTCAATAAAGTACAGATGGGGGTGTAAGCCTTGTTGATTTTTATTGCTCACAATTAAATGTCATGCACTCTTTAAATTTAGATAATCAGGATAAAAACCACTGAATCTTATTAAGATATATAGAATAAGCAATAACTTGAATAAACAGGTCATGGCAAATTTAAACATAGTTGAAACCTCATTGTATTATGCAGGACATGGTCATTGAGCATCATCATATAAAATACATAGAAAAATGTAAAAAATTAAGTGGAAAATTTCATCTGCAATGATTTCTCACTTTTCAAATAAATATATATCTGTGTTGGGTATGTCCAGCACAATTATTATCCATGGTATGAAATATTAACCTATGAAGTCCAATAGATAATATAATATTGTTTAATATAACAGGGATATATAATCACGAGAGATCTTATAGTGGTCAAGGTCACTAATATTTTATACATAAGTTGATATGGATAAATTTAAGTTTTGTGAGATAGGATAGATAAAACAACGCATATAATAAATTCTAAAGATATAAATCGACCCGTCATAAAGAAGTTTTTGTAAACATATTTTTTATTATTGTCTGTTAATTTTCACTTAATGCGATTAAAATGGAGATATATATTTGAAACTGGGAATATGGTATAGTATTTTGAGGTGCATGGAGGCTGGGCTGATGAGAATTTAAGATGGAAGCACTCTTCTTTCAGTGCTTAAACAATGGCTTAGTCCTTCCCCTGCTGGACTCTAATCCGACGAGTTCTAATCGAATTTGAGCTGAATTCTTATTTTTTCATCCTATTGCAAGAACCATTTGGCTTATCCCATTAGGATTTGCGAGCTTTTGTTAGGGGGTCATCTGACCTTGCTCTCTGCCATCTTGTTAAGGCCCATTGTAAATCCGTTTATGACATTTCCTCGGACAATTCGATGATTGGCCGGACATTAGGTGTTTCTAGAATCCAGATCAAATTGTCGAAAAAGACCATTCTGTTTGCCGGTTTCGATTATTCAATGATATTCGTAAGTTCATCTGAATCCCGAGTTGCAAAATTTGAGTTTTATGCAATTAATGTCTCCAAGAAAATACTAAGACTTGATATTGTGAAAAACAACGGAAATTAATTGAAAATTAAGAGATGTAGCAATAGAAAGGATTGAGACTGGTTAACAATTAAGGTATTTATGTGAAAAAGTGTTTATATGCATAATAACCGAGTTTATTCTTGTTTTTCATCCCTGCATCTTGAAGAAGTTTTTTATACCAATCCGCTAAAAATCCACAAGTAGATATTATTCAGATGTTTTTCAATTAATCGCACCCAATCTGGATTATCGCCTTCTTGCCACCGATATCATTTGCCTGAAGTTTTTGACGAAGGAACAATTTTATTTAATAGTACAGTTAATTGATATATCTCGAATTGACTTTTGAATTTGGGGGGATGTATAGCGCAATTGAATTTTATAGAAATCCCGCCATAGCGAAGTAACGTCTGGATACGAGGCTGTTAGACTTGTTGCGCGAGTCCTTTTCCCTATTGAAAACCTGTGAAAATTATCGAGCACTCTGAGCCTAAAATCGTTGCTGTTGCGACAGCAAAGATCTGAGACAGTCAGGTAGATAACTATGTATATGTTCGTAGGGTTCCATTCCACAAAATGCTTATGTGGTTTGGAAAGAGAAACTCTATTTCATTAAAATATGAAAGGTGTTTTGCTATGGGTATCGTGCTATGGATTTTATTTGCACTATTGACTAGGGCATGTTTGTCGCATTCTATATTTGCGGACAATGAGGCGTCAGCAAGAGTAGTGTGCATTTGCTCAAGATTAAGCGTGTTCCTCATTCTGCAGGTGTCCCGGCTGTAAAAATAGCTCACGGATCGAGTTTTTCATTTTTAATCAATACTGTGTTTGAGTGCTAATTCCATTGTTGGTTTACTACCCTCTAATTTGCCATGCCGATCAACACAATGCACGCAAGTAGAATGGAGTTACATTTAACTCGGTCCTGCTCAGACCAATTGCTCGTTGCGCACTGCTGGTCGCCACCCACACTACCGAATACTGTAAACAACGATAACATTAAAAATACCAGCAATAACAACAAACATGTTTGGACGCAAGTATAAACGAGTTTACGGGTAGTTTGTTCTTGCACCAGTCATGTCACCCCTGCAGAACTTGAATTTATTCTTTGGGGCTGTAGAGAAGGGGCCACTTCTATTCCCCCAAAATATCAACGTTTTAAGAGAATCTCAATTAATTATATGAATATTTTGCACATTTTTTCAGTTAGTAATTGGTTTAAGAATGTTAGTGTTAGTGTCTCTGTGGTTGTTGTTATTATTATTGTTTTTGTTTGCGTGGTATGAGTCATAAGATGCTTTGTTTGTTTCTCTTTTACTCGCTGCTCAAATCAGCAGCTCAATGAGAGGCTAACAGTGCAACGAGTGTATTCAACTGTTTTAGCAAGCTACGTGGCTTTAGCATCAGTGATATGTGGTGAAATTTGTTTTCCCGCACTGCAGTCTGTTTGTATTTGACACGTTTCAAATGCGTTAATTGTTTTGTTTTGGCACGTTGTCAAACAAACACGTGTACATCTCCCTTTCGCAACACGTTTCACGTTTTACGTTAGGGAATCAAACACACGTTTTGCTGAAAAGTTGTGTGTTTTTATTTTCTTCTTTTTTGCATTTGATAAGTCGCTACAAAATCTGTTTCGTCACATCCTCCTTTGATATCCGGGCTGGGTGCCGAATAGAAATTGGTTGGATAAAAGAGATTATATATTTGGACGGAGAAAAATTGTTATCCGAAAAAATTTCTTCACTACAAACCCATTTGTGATAAATGAAGGTTCAATTTGCGACGTTTTAGCGCCAATGAAGAACGACTCGTCTCCACTCTGCGGTACCATTAGTCTCAGCCACGAGTTCAACTTACGAAACGTTTCCTAAAACAACTTGAAAATATAATTGTAAATATACCTCGATAAAGACAAGTGATTCGTGTGTAAATAGGCAGATAAAGGATGGGATCGGTACAATCCTATCCGAAGCTTTGACGGTTTATCTTGTGCAAATATTATTCAAAGCTTGCGGGAAAATGGTGCGTCGGTACCAGTGAGAGAGGAGTGTGCAGAGAAAGGAATATCTAGGAAGTTCGTGTTCTCCACATTGTTTGACTTGAGTGTATAGTGTAATTACCATAGGACAATGCCCATGTACCACGGCCTTATCTTTAGCTGACTAGCTCATTTGTAGCACGCATTGAATGTGAAGCACAAGTATGCGTGGTACATAAACACGGAGTGTGATGTGTGTATCTGTGTTTGATAATACGGAAATACAGCAGCACGATTGATGAAATTCGACTTGTTCAAGGAGGGATTGAAGATAACAGCAAACAGAAGGAGAGGTTGAATTGAATCGACCACACGTTCTGCACTTGATTTGATCATTTCATTGTGAGTTGTGAGTTGTGTAGAGTCAGAGTGCATCATACAGTGAAAAGTTGTCTTTCATTCGTTGTGAGTAGGCTTTGGATTTGAGGTTGGCGAAAACAGCAGGTTTGAAACCACGTTTTACGATAAGGAAATTAAATATTACGCCACATTCCCTCTCGGATTGATTTGCATTGTTTACGTTTTTGTAGGCGAAGGAAGGCTTTAGATCGTATCTGCCATCGAATGGGCCGGGCTATGCTGCAAAAGCCAGCCCTTGTTTCGTTCGTTTGTTGTTTTATCATCCAATTCCATTGAATTCGGTGGATATATATTGTACGTGAAGTTTGTGTGTTAACCAGCACGACGAGCACAATACATCGTCAAAACACATGTTTAGAACCTTAATGTTCTAAAGGGTTCGCACATCGCTGCGTGCAATTGCACGAGAAGCCTTGTTGTATCCAGTCAGTATATACAGTATTCATGTATATACGTGTTAATGATGTGGTGCTTGATCATACGCTTTATCTCGATTAATCAAACCCTGCGCTTGTGTTAAAGAATTGAATGAATGTTAAAGCGTCTATTCTATCGTTTCAGAAGAAAAGCAACGGAAATTGACGTTTAACGCGGTTCTCTCGTAATCACCGTTTGAGTGGCCCTGCCAAAAAAGACCGGCAGGCAAACCAGAAAATGTTCACCTTGTCATCATCATCATCATCATCGCCAGGATGGTCAGCTGTGTCTTTTGTTTTGGCTTCCATGCTAATTAGCGTAATGATCAGCCGTTCCTGTGTTCAAGCTGGAGGTAAAATTGTGTTTGTATTTACTTGTATTCCTACCATCTTTATAATCAATACTCTTCTGCCTCGTTAAATGCCTCGTTTTTATCTCTTCCATTGTATTCATCTTCTCTTCGCTACACCTCACTTCTTCGCATGCATTTGATGCCTCGTGGTAGAGTCTCTGGTGTTTATCACAAGGTTTTCAAGGTTCCCAAAGTGTATTGGTTAGATATGCAATGGTTCTAGGTGTAATATGCTGCCTCAGTGCGTAGAATCGTAGAGAATCTGTTCAGGGAGTTTTGTTGTATTGATTCACAGTGGCATTGTTAGTATACCGCAGCTCTTTTGGGAATGGCAGTTATTTTCATAGAATGAAATGGTTGTTTTGTATACTGAAGTCTTTATCACAGAGGAATAGACCACACATCTTATTTCTATCCATAAATGTTGAAAAAATATTGAAAACTTTAGAATGGCTCATGCAGATCATCTATACAATTTTACCATTGTTTCTTTTCGCCATCAAAATTATTATTACTTCAGACAATAATTAATATTATTATTTCAAATTATGGCAATTTCGAGACGCCTTAGTTGGCCAGTTACACTAGTGATCGCCCCACAGTTTACTCTAATTAACTACGATGCCACGTTGGATATTGGAATATTCCCCTGCACGTTCAAATCCAAGCTGATATATCTCCGGAAAACTGTAAGAATATCCCTTTGTATAATTTTGGCTCAAATATGACGCCAGTGGTAGATGAGTATCATCTGAGCCCGCACTGTTCTCGTGAAATTCGATCGGTACGTAGTGGAGAGTTATTACAATTCAAAGCGAATGTCAATAGAGAGAAGGAGGAATGTTCTCGTCACCTAATTTTAGCGATTAAGTCTCCTTAAAATACTAAGAAGGTGCTAAATACGTATCGGGGTAGGCTTGAAAAGTCTCGCTTCGTTATGGCGAATTGAAACATCATGTTCTGATTGAAAATGCAATTGAAAGGTGGAAAGTTGATTAGTATAACGGAAGAAAACATTTAGTACCATAAACACTTTATTATGATGATTAGGTTTGTCATATCACTTAGATCATAGTCGAGTCAGTCAGGTCACGGTCGAATTACACCTCGTCCTGCCAGTTTTATTGTTGTTCATGTAGAAGGGTAGTTTCTAGTGCCACATCGTAAAATGCCGTATTGTTGGCTGTAATTTAGTCAAACTATACTCCTTTTATTTCGGGCTTGGTCGGTTAGTTGATATTGGCTAGTGGTCGGTTACTGCTTTCTGAATATGTTTGTCAGCAACTATTTGCTGTCTGATCTTTCAGTTGTCTTGAGGTGGATTAAACTGGAGACGACGCATGCCCGCACTCATCATTTGTTTCACTACTTATGCCTACACATGTATTATATATATCTTTTGTTTGGTTTCACTGTTTACATTTGATCTGGTTACCACGAGAGACAATTTTGTACCCAGTGGCGTAGATAGAAACTTTTAGCGGGGGGGCAAAGACCAAAATTTTCCGACAAAAAGGTGTGTCTTTTGGGCGTGTCTACAAGGGCACGCCCGAATTTGGGAAAGTGTTCGATAAGACGTTTCTGAATATACACAGAGTTTAAACATGAAAGATGACAGTTAGTTGAGAAAAACAAGAATCGGGAAATGAAATGTTTTGGTGATTATCATTTTCAAAACATTACAACAGAACAAAAACCAAAATATAAACATCGAAAACAAATGATAAATAGTTTAATTGACAAGTTTTCTTGTTTTTGCTTCAAGAAAGGGTTCTTGCATCTTTCTTAATGGCAAGTTTGCCACTTTTTCGCGATTGATGGAGATCCACGCCATGTTTGAAAGACAAGACCCTGTTCATTCATGGTACTTCAGAGATACGTCGTGACTCTCTTTAAGCAGCTGAAAGATCGTTCGTCATGAGCTGACGATACTGGAAGAGTCAAGGCTATTTCTAGCAATTTGAAAATGTTTTCAAACTGTCCTTTAAGATCATTTTCGAAAACTTTCCGACAAAATCTTAAATTTTCCGACAAAATGGCTCGGAAGCTCTGGTGGGGGGGGGGGGGGGGCGGTCGCCCCCCCATGCCCCCCCTGTATCTACGCCACTGTTTGTACCCGCACTCTGTTGACTCATATAGTGGCGGCATGGCACGTTAGTATTGTGTGTGATTGGAATTTGCTGTCGTTCTTTGGGACATTGCTTTCGTCTCTGAAAATTAGTTTACGTTGGTGATAAAATAAAGTAAAATAAAGGAGCCTACCACATTTATATCACAAATAAATATAGCACTATGCTCCTTTATGGCATGTTTATAGTTCCCTTTTCAGTAGTGCTGTGATTATTAGCTGTAAAATTGTTTGTTTATCACAAAGTTCGCTCATACCTCATATCCAACACATTGAACCTTAATCTGAAGTTAATTAATTTCATTTTGGCATGGGAGTTTTTGTACTAATACGTTTTGGTTTCTTATTTTTGAGGTCTAAAATTATCGTATTGTTTTGATTTTAAGCTTTTTCGGACTGTTGTATAGGTCGTTACGAGAAAACCCATGCAGATCAAAAGCAAAAGTTGCAGTCTTTTTCAGGAAAAATTGACGAAATTCTTGATATTCACAAAATTCACAATCTAACCTCAATGGATTCCTTCTTAAGAATGGAAATTTTACAGTTTCTTGGTTTTACAATCCAGTTTCTTCAGCCTAGTACTAAAGGTTTTTTAAATTTGTGACTACCTTGATTGTAGTTTCTTATATAAACCAGTTTTTGTGTAAGATACCGTACACCCCCCATGTTCTAAACTCTATTCACACTTGTTTGTTGTCGTTCTGGTCATAAGACAAATATATGTGCTATGCAATGTACTATTTACAAGCAGACTCAAACACTGTTGGTCAATTTAAGTTAAGCAACAATACATAATTTTCCCATGGTGGAGTGACTGGATTCTAAATTTGGTTTTGCGTCCACGCCCTGTCATGCGAGCCTTCTGCTTCCATTATGTCATCATCATTACCATTGAATTGAACAACCTTGAGGTGTGCTGATCTAGGTCAGTGTTGGGGAATGTAGTACCACACAATTAATCAGCGTTGGGAGTGAATTGAATTAGCAAGATTAAATGCCTACTCCCACATACTTCCCTTTACTTGTCTCTTTTTCATTATTCGTTACACACTGATCAGAAATACAACCGAAATTCAACCGAAAAAGTCTATTTACATCCAACTCTTTGATGATGGTGATAATGATGATGAGGGTCGTGGTAATGATATTATAATTGTCAGTCTGAATTTTATTGTGTCCTTCATCGTTATCTAAATTAACGATGCTCTTCTGTATGTGAAAGAAAAGCATTTCTAATGATGATTGAGCACGGTTATAATTGATCACCAACCAATTTGTTTTGCCTCATTATCATCAAAACCCATCTGAATGTGAATCTTAGCATGAGTCAATCGTCGTCATTTTGTCACTGCATCATAAGCAAATATATGTGATTTACTTGCATTTTCTTGTCTAATGGCCCATCTTGTAGTAATTGCCCCATCTAGATAGCTTCTACAAAATAGAAAGGTTGGGTAGTTATTGTGCTTTGCTGTTCAGACACAGATAGTTAGACGCAGATGAAGATGTAAGTTCGAGTATTGACAGACCTTTTTTCGAGTTATGTCAATATGTTTCACAGCCTCGCATGCAATATCTAGCTCTATTTTCGAGCTTTTTTAATTGAAAACATCATAACACACCCACCATGTGAAGCAATCGTTTTTACAGCAGTTGCCAAATAAAAATGAATCTTAAATTTTTTATTGCCGTGGTTTTAGAATTACACGTTTCATTTGGCCGCGGTGTAAATACATTTTATCCATCCTGCTATGAGATTGTTTCTTTATTTCTATCGGTCATATAATTTAATGAATCTTATGTTCAATTGCGAAAGTCAGTAATCCAATTTCCAGCGTTCGAGTCAACGTCTTGTGACAGCGAGAGGTTATCGATAAAATGTGGAATAGGAACGTGGAATGTTAGCAATATATATTGAGATAATGGAATATTGGGATAATGGAATGGAATGTATGGAATAACTATTTCATATTGTAATTCAATTCTAGCTTTCCGACTTATCAGTTCAGTCTTTACTGGAATTTCATTCCAAAATTCCCTAATAAAAATCCATATTACATCAAGATGCACCACTATTTATCTTTACGTTCCATCTACCAATACGTCGTCAACAAGCATTCCACGATTCCATGAGCGCATGTCTATTCATGTTCCATGCTTTACTAATGGTAGTCCTATTCTCACGGCTGTTCGCTCAGCTGAAAACATTCAAACGCAAGAGAACAGTTGTGGTTGGCTTGTGGCAGGCGATATGATCAATCTAGCATGCTGACAAGCTTCTGATGTTGTCAGTTTTCTGACGGGCGATTATCCTTTCCGAGATGATTTGTATGTTCCCTAATCTCGCTGAGGTTTTGGCTGCAATACAATTAAGCAGCTCAGCTGTGAAATTATCGCCAGAATTAGTCACTTGGTTGGTATTATCCATGTTCCCGCGCTATATTCGCTACCTGATGCATATTCTTATAGAGATTATTTGTGTACTTCCAACTCCCATATCTCATTGTTTCCCATAAACTCTCTTTAAACGCCCCGTGCAATAAGCGCCCACTGAAAACTTTTAAGGGCACCGGCCTTTATTCAATGAATTACTGCATGCTGGAAGCAGGGGCGCGTTTAGAAGATCAACCGTAGTCCCCTATAGTTTCACAGGCTGTCACGTGTATATCCTCATTACTCATTACTATGCCCAATGGAGTTGTGGGACACTGTCAAAAATGGCCTCAGTTCCAGTCCTTTCTACCATATTCATTCATACACACAGTTTGCTGATCATAAATGGAATATTGAGACATTCCTTATCTATGACATGTTGTGGTGGACCATTGCACTTCTTTTCTCTTTACCGTACATATACATATAATCTAAATGGATTGCGATAATTATGCATTTTTCTTTTCCTACGCATAATGACGCTTATTTGTGGAAAATTCTAAAGCAAGACTGTGTAATCTTGGAAGTGCATCTAACGTGGGTAATTGTCAGAGTGAAGATCAATCATCCCTTTCGTGTATGATCGTGTCTTTATCTGTGAGAAATATAGAATTGTTAGCCGTGATCAATTTGAAGAAAAGTGAGCGGAAACCATGCTTGATAACCTTGAACATTTTCAATACCCAAATTCACTTAAAATCCTGTTACGCTGACAAGCAAGGATTGTCCATAATAGATTGAAAAATAAGCGACTTTGGTCCTGTGGCGAGTTTGTGTTCGATCAAGACTCATCATGCAATTAAAATACAAACCGTCATTAATTAATGTCGTTTCCCGCAGGCTTGTAAATGTCATTCTATTCCGTCCTAATCTCATTGAGTCACCAAACATTATGTTCTCGGGTGCTTATGACTTTCACTGTTCCAATGGATGCTTGTGATTCTAACCATTTCAAGCCCAAACAAAGTTCGTCTGTTCGCAGGCTTTTGCTGAGCTCCACAAAGCAGATGTAATGTCGCCGTGTACATTTCAGCCTCGATATGGCGAACAGGCGACGTGGAAACGAGAAATTTGTTCTACCTTACGAGGTGTTGAGTTACAGTGGGACGAACATAAAATCAACAAAAGTCAGGGGAGATAGAGATTGTTTGTGACATATTTATGAAATATCCATAGTTGAACGGTAGCAGAGCTGATCGAGGCTCTTTGATTGCATTTTACACTCAACTCTGTTTAATTTGAGCACCCTGTGGAAGCATGAAACTATTCAAATTACAAAAAATTTCGAATGATAAAGATTCGCTTTATAATGATTGTTTCTTAATTGGCCTTTGAAGGGATTTCGTTCCAATTAGACAGTTCGAATTACGCGAGTTCGATCTATGCAGATCTGACTGCAGTTACACATTACTTCGCGATTGATAGCTAAGATAGCAGCAGTTAACATGAACTCAAATCAGTGGTTTAGTTTCAGTTGGAGTAATAGTAGAGCCAGCTTTAATTAGAACACGAGGTGTGTCCCGTATCATCTCAAAGCAAATAAGCATTAACTGTGGCTTTCCGTTATTTTTCTAACGTGGAATGCTTGCATTTACCGGGATGGATTTTCGTCGATTTTTCTTTCAATGCTAAATCTCTCTAATCTCGACGTTAATACTGCTTAGATTTCCAGTTGATGACCTTGGATTTCCATGTGATCTCGAGATTATCCAACTTTTGAAATGAAGCAGGGTTTTTTAATTACAACAGACAATAATTCCCAAGCTTAACGTGAAATTCAACTTACAGTATACTTATATAACTTCAACTTATATAATCTCGACATAACATTTTATAATAAAGTATATTATATTATACAATGTTAACTCGTCCGTGTGTACTATCCATTCAAATATATATAAGAATTCACCCTCTAGTTTAGTGAACTCCCGATATAATAGTTGCTTTTTAATTTCTGTAAAGGCTTTCCATTGCTTGGTGTTACTATTTACATCATATTGCTTCTGTAATGGCATTTGGCATTGATTGCAGCCATGCAATGTTTATTTGTTTAACGCAGGCTCGGGTATTGGCGTTTTGTCAGTACCCGTTTTGTCACTACGGCCTGTGCAGTACATAATGTTTACACAATGGCCCGAACGTTTGCCAGCAGCAAGAGTATAACTTGTATTTTCTCCCGTATCTTCCAGAACTGCCGAAGATAATTCACAGCGAAGAGAAGCTGTACAGGAAGAATGTTGGCGAAGATGTAAAGCTGCGTTGCCGGGCAACTGGTGCGCATCACGATACAAATAATCGAACACTGTTTTTCTGGAAGAACCAGTTTGGCCTGATACGACAGGACAGGTCGACGTGGCCTCGTTTTGAGATACGACAGAACAAGTTTCTGAAGATAAGAAACGTGCAGCCGGGAGATGCTGGCGTGTACATCTGTACGGCTACGAACGAGTATGGTCACACGAATGCGAGGCGAGTTCTCAAGGTCTATCAGAATGGAAAAGAGGTCACGCCCATGAAACCTGACAAATCAAAAAGACCTGGTAAGCTACAGCGCATTAACCTGTTACTCAAACTACTATTGAATTGAATCTATATGCGTCGGAAAAACAAGGATGGGTGGGGGTGGGGGGTAGAAGGATATCCCGAGCTTTTCTTTGCCTTGATCCGTAGTGTAGCATTAATGACTGAAACTTAAGCTAGAATTAGGGTGGTAAATTGAGAATCGTGCATTAGTTGCAATATCCTATCTGGCTGAGTTGTTTGTCCCCTCAATCTTTCCCAATCTTAAAATTTGTTCCTTTCTCACTTACGAGTAAGTGGATTAAAGATTTCAATTCAAGTAGGCTTTCGGCGAAGCATGCAATATGGAATTCTGGAACACTGGGATATTTAAGAGTTAGTGTGCCGTAAAATCCACATTCATGACAAATTAATATCATTTCAGTATCACAGTGATTCGTTATTGCATGTGTTCACTTTCTGTTTCACTAATGTATATGTAGTATTTGGTTCATCTAAAGGATGCATTATGGTTCATTGCAAAGGAATGACATTGAACCATCATAAGCAAGCGATATACAATAGCCTATTCGAAGAGATATACAATAACCCATTGCGCAAAAATGTTAATGACCTACTGCTATTAATTTACATTGCTTTAATTAATTGCTCGGTGCTCTTATCGGCCTCTTATCAGCCAGATCAGCAATTTCATTTCAATGGGTCTCATGAAAGTACGGAATATAATATCGATAATGACGCATTGGGCTTGTGAAATGCTTACGTGCTCTGATACTTTATTCAATCCTTAATTGTTATGATGCTTTGTTTAATCGTTGATTTCCAGTATTCTTTGTTTCGTGCAGTTCGCAAACAGCCGCCGCCACACGCCGTGAAGTTCATGAATGGTAAGTTGTGTTACATCTATGCACGGTGCATTGTTATACCTATACATGTTATATCCATGCATGGTATATCCATGCATGGTATATCTATGCATATTACATCTATGCATGTCACATCTATGCATGCTATATCTATGCATGTCACATCTATGTACCCAAGCACCCAACCCAGGCAATTGAAGGACCCAATGTGCACACCCCCTGCCCAACGTGTCCTAAGTGATCGATGAGTTGTTTTGGGTTCATTGTGTTAGATTAATATCTCTGATCTCTTTTCTTAAAGGATATCAACAAAAACCGAAAATTATAATAGAGGGTAAGCAGAGGAAAGAGCGAACTCTGTTGGTCGGAGAGAGTACAAAGTTGAAATGCATCGTTAATGCTGTGGACCCACCGCCAGTCATAACATGGACAAAAGATGGAAAGTCATTACAGTCACACCCAAGCATAGGAGTCAGTACAAATCATCAAGTAGTCCATTTTAAAAACCTTACTCTACAGGATTCCGGCAATTACACATGCATCGTGGCCAATCTTCTTGGCAGTGTTAATTACACGTTTCGTATTACTGTGAAGCGTCACATGAAAACTAGCCACCCAAGTTTTGTCTCGTTTGAAAAAGTAACAGCAGTTGTTGGCGGCAACGTGACGTTGAATTGCGTAACTAAAGCAAAGCGGAAAGGAGGCGTGCCTCGATTCCGTTGGATCAAGTACTTCCCCGAGTCGACGAAAATCGGCGTGTTCAAAGCTCCTGTTCAGTCGAAGAAATCGCATGCCCCGCAACGGAGGATTCATTGGGAATTTTTCTATCATAAGAATGGCACAGTGGTTGGTTCGTTGACGTTCAAAAACGTTTCACAAAGCGACCGAGGATGGTACATGTGTAAAACCGGTGGCAGTCAATCAGCCAAGGTTTTCAAGGGAATCAAAATCATTGTGAACAAAAAAGTGACCAAGAAGGTTAACACGATTGAAAAGACCAGTGAACCGATTGGTAAGAGATACTTTTATATTATTCATTCATCACTGTTTTCCACCAATTATCAAATCAAATGCCTTTCAATAGAGGAACATAATATCTGCCAGTCCACAGTCTCCCCAAAGATTTACAATTTTATGTAATTAATGATACACAAACAATGACTAAAACTAATTGGATATGCAGGCTAAGCCGATAAGCATTATGCGTTTGTCCTCCTCGTGATTTCACATCACAATTTCGCTCTAAACACCACAAACTTTTGCTGTTTGCAATCGCTGACTGCAGTTAATGCCAATACAAAGGATTATGAATCAAACTGTTTCTTCTGGTGTTCAATTCAATTCAACTCTTGCATAGATGCGAGGCTATCATTGAGCCTCTCACCGATGAAGGAAGCGTGCTTTTGTGTTGCTTCTTTTCTTATTTCAACTCTTGATGGTTGAAACAAGATGGTTTGTGAACATTTGAAATGAAAGCGAGGCTCAGGTTGTTCCAAAGCCGAGCCTCGTTTTCATTCCACTTGAGATCACTTCGCACAACTTCTCCCCCTACCCACCCTCTTTTTGAGCCATGCCAAACCATGCCTGACTTTTCGGCTTTTATACAAGTTTCTAATTGATTATTTTCTTTATCTTAACTGTTTAATTGATGTGATAATCACTTATTTTCCCCACCATTACATTTCACGTCTCACTAGTTGTAATTGTCTGCTACACCACACACAATAATGTTTCGTCCCAATTTCCTTCTTCTCCCAGACCCATGCAGACGCCCTAAACAATGCACATCTAATCTAATTTCGAATACATAATCAATGACCCAGCCATGCCTTCCTGATTATACGATGTAATGGTCTTTAATATACAGTTGACTTAATACCCAGTAGTAGTGTGCTAAACTTAAGGCTAATCCGGGGATCCATAGCTATTGCCCCCTTTGAATTCTACTCTGACACTCAGTATATCATTGTGTTTAGTATGCCAGTGTGTTCAGCATGCCAGTGTGTTCAGTATGCCAGTGTTTTCAGTGTGCCAGTGTGTTCAGTATGTCAGTGTGTTCAGTATGTCATTATGTTCAGTATGTCATTGTGTTCAGTATTCCAGTGTATTTAGTATGCCAGTGTGTTCAGCATGTCAGTGTGCTCTTTATGCCAATGTGTTCAGTATGCCAATGTGTCAGTGTCTTCAATACGTTATTCAGTGGGTGGGTATTTGTCTTATTGGAGGTATATTTTAGGGGACCATTATGTGCAATGCAAAGACTAATCTTAAGCTCTTTTCGGCCGATACCGCACCGCATATAACGGTGCTTTTTTATTGAGTGATTGAAATTTCAATTGGACAAAATTCCATAGTTTCTATACCGTAGTTTCTAGATCAGAGAGACGATCTCCTCCGCATCGGCCTATGCACAAAGAGAAGCAGTACAGTTCGTAAAGTTATCCACTTTGTGAAGATTGCAGTTTTTAATTAAGGAGGACAATCTAATCTATATATTTGACTGTAAAGCAATCATTTATTATCCAAGTCATTATCACTTTGATAACGAATGTTTGGTCTAAAATCGAACCAAAGTGATGACAGCTTTTATAATGACTGCTCGTTTGCTGGTAATGAACATTTTGGTCGCTTGCTGGTAATGATCATCCTAAAATATAGATGAAGTTATTTTTTTGAGAGGGATTTCGTGTGGATTGGGATAGCTTTCCAAATGGGACAACAGCACGCCCACGTACTTTAAGGGGTTTGAAGGGTAAATGTCCACAGAGGCTCGAAGGCCTAGGTTTTGTAGCGCATTTGTGACTCAGAACGCGGCTCATGTGTGGGTGTATGCAGTTAATAATCGTTCTGTAATATCATAATTCTCTTTCAAATGGCCTAATGCGTCACAGCAGGTGCTTGCTAATTTCGCATCATGCGATTACGAGCAGATGAATTAATTCTGATTGTAGAAAGTTTGCTTCTGACCGCCAAATCTCTTCATAGAGAGATCTAATTGAAGCGTACGATTTTGGCTACGGACACTTTAGCCTCTGCTCCAGACCCCCGAACCTAAACGAAGTGGGTGTGTGAACTGTCTGCCAAATTTATCCATGCATTTTTCTTGAATCTTTGGAAACATCTTAATTATGCATCGCATTTTGAACAGGTTTTCCGTAGTGAAATAAAGTCTGGGCACATAAGAAGTTTAATCTGTAATGCAGAAGAAATATCAATAGTAAACGCAAAATAATTAACATTGGATGCATAAACGCATGGATATAAATTTAGAAGGCCTATGTTAATTAGTTCACAGACCCATTACTTTTAGGTTCGGATTTGGAGCACAGACTATGGTCTTCTGTGCATGTGTACAAGGATTTCAAGAGCCGTGAATTGCTAACGATTGAGTTCTTAATTCTGTATTCATTCCCGCGCGTTCTCGCGTGCTCCCGCGTGCTTCGCCGTGCATTCATTTCGAGCTAACTGTCCAAGCATCATAGAGCGAAGTAAAGGTTTATCTTCATCACTGATTATCATGCAATTGCTCGGCATTATAAAAGCAGTTTGCGCTTATCTGTTTCCATGACTCTATAATTCTCCGTTATCTAACAAGCTAATTAGCCAGTCGACCATTTAATAACCTTTCGTTTAATCAATGCCGACATGTATACTCCTGCGCACTGGCATTGCATTGCCATCATTTACATCCGCATGCTCTTTGTGCCGAAGATATGCATGCTTTTTTAATATTTTCTGCCAAACGTGTCGACTACTAGATTAGTCTTTGGTATTGTTTTTGCGAGCTGAAACGTCAGCTGGAGAAGTAGCTAGCTAGTTAGCTAGTTAGTTTTCAATGAACAACCTTGGTTAGTATATGGTTTAATGCAAAGTGTTTTCAATCTATCAACAGGAAAGCCCGATGGCCAATCCATTGAAACAAAAGAAGGCATTCCTCTCTTTCTGCTGATCACAGTCCCTGCGGTTGCAGGCATTGTCTGTATAACAGTTGTATTGGTTTGTTGGCGCAGACACAAAAAGGTATGCCTTTGATGCCTTATCGTTATGATAAAACTATTGTTGATAAGAATATTCTGTGACGTTGATATCATAGACGTTGAAGTCAAATTGTTGGTTGTCTAAACTTGGGCTGCCTGTCGAGGCAGGTTAAAGTCTCGCTCCTTGAAAGCTGGAGAAACTATTTCTTTATAGTTTCCTTCTTGCTTCAGTTATAATTAATAATTCTTTTAATTTCTTTTTTTGTAGAAAGAAAACATGGCGAAACGGTCGAGACCAGATTCTGCCAAGCAACATTCAGACCAAGATGGCGCATTGACAAACGGACACTTGAGTAGTACAAAGTGTAGCAGCCATAATGGCGGGAGTTTACCGTCGCTACGCAACGGCTTGCATCGAGCACCCAACGGAGCAGCAATTACCGTAGTTCACCACGACCCCGTCACCGGAACGAGGCTGCAGTATATCAGCCAAGGCGAGTCGGTGAGTTCGATGTCGTAGCGTAGATGAAAGTAGTCTGTTTCAATTGTTTGCGCATGCATGGTTGTGCGTTCGAGTTTTGCGACCTCTGTTCTCAGAAGAAGCTGGTGCTCTGGAGGAGCCTGACTTTTTCGTAGAGTTTTGCCAATCGCCCGACTGCTTGAGTTGCTGCGAACAGAGGGTTTATTTGTCGGCCGGTTAGGCGCTGGTGAAGAGCCGTGAGACGAAACGTGTTGTTTTTCTTCGTTTTAATAATTCTGGATGCGCCAAGAAACAACGAAAAACCCTGATTACATCAGCTGTAAGATAATATCAGAAAGGATGTTTCAAATGTCCTTGGTGACTTTCTGTTCTGTAGAATGGCCTTCGATGTTTATTACTTCAACAACGGAGATTAATGCTGAAGACAGCGTGCGCCGCCACTCTCCTTTTCATGACGCGATGATCTATCGCGATGATCTAATGGATCTATCATCAAAGATGCAAACTTTTTAAAAACTTCAAACCAAAAAACACTATTTATTGCTAGGTGAATCCAAGATTACGTGAAGTGTAGGTATTTTTAAATTTCTTATCGTAGCTGATTGCCGCACAGCACAGGGGAGTAACACAGAAGTATATTTGAATAGATACAAATGTTTGAAAACATGGACACTGCTACACGTAGTTTACAAGTAGAGCATTCATGCTGCTTACATAGCTATAATAGCCATTTGACAAAGTGTTTTTAGTGGATTTCTGAACACCAATAGTCTTAGCTTCGTCGAATTTCGCTAAACGGAGGTTTCACAATGCTCTGTCAGCACATGTTTATATTTTCCTCCTGGTTGAGGCCCACCCTATTTCCTCCCATCCTATACTTTCTATACCATATGATCTCAAATACACACATTTCCACAAATTCATTTGCAAGATTTAAAATCTTATCCCAAGCAGTACTTCATGTATGCAACCGTCGTATCTCAAACATTTTAATTCTATTGTTTTGTAATTATTTCCCTCGACCAATAATTGGTTAGCTGATGTGATGTTTATCAGATGTAAATAAAGGTGTATATATTTATTTGAAGAATCAACAAAAACACTTAATGTATAAACAGGTTTAAATAGATTCCATACTTGGTACCATACATATAAATTTTTGGTTTACGTTTATTGTATCAACCTTGAAACCTAATGATCTGATAGATTGGTCACTCCTTTGGGCTATTTTCTCCGAGCGAGTCTATCGTTTGAATAAATGCTAGTTTCTTTTGCTTGCTGATATTTCCAAATCCTGACCAGCTGTCTGACAATTTTGATGTTTTTGTTTGTCAGTTTGCATTTGAAGCGAGCTCTTTTTTTCTAACCATTTTCCAGCTCTTTATTTCATTGACAGCAAAGATAATCACCAGGTGGTTCATTTTTAATTAAAGAAAAGAATCGAATCCATATATTCGAGTGTAAAATCGAGCAGTCATTATCGATATCATCATCACTTTTATTCGACTTTTAGACCAAATACTTCTAATTAAAGTGATAATAACTTTGATAACTTCTGATTATTCTTCTGGTTGTTAAACTCATCGCCCGTATGATTATTTTATTCCTCGCGTATATATCCCTGGATAACTCGAAAGCTTGATAACTGAGAGATGGGCCAGTGTTTTTATTTCATGTAAGAATCTTTTCAAGGTGGAGTGTCTGAGCTTTTGTTCTCTCTCATCATGAAGGAGATGGTACTTAATTGTTTTGTTGGCTGTATACCAGAGATATCTTCTACTCTTGTCAACCAAACCACTTTCCAGGCAGCCCTTCTGATATCAGAACTACGATAGCAGTAGATAATCGGGTTCAACCAGCTACTTATAACGATGATGTACTCGAACCACAGTCCAAGCAATCTCTCTACTTCATTACGTTGGCAACTTTTCCAATCTTTGATGGTTAAAACCAGTTGCAGTAGGGCATTCGGCATGTAACAGACCATGAAAACGGCTAGTATGATACCGATCGTCCTTGATTTCTTCGTTTGAATTTTCGCCTCTCTGAGTTGTTTCTTCTTTAATGATAACGTTGACGAAGAGTCTACTGCTCTGGCGAAGTGATGCAAGTTTACAACCGCTTTTCTCTGTTTCGATGCAACCCTTGATATCTTTGCGTAACATACGATCATCATCACAAGGCCTGCTGTGGCCAGGATCATTGTAAGCACGCCAGTTAACTTTGAATTCACTGGAACACCCAATATAACTCCAGTCAGAAAAATCACTACGGATTGAACTGCAATAAGCTGTACGTATTCTTTGCTTGTTGCCCTCCGTTGGTAGGCAAATGGATGACACACTGCAATGTATCTATCCATGCCAACTGCAAGGACGAGAAAGAATGAAAATCCATTGAAGGAATTCCACAGTATTCGATGAGTATAGTTGAGTATTACTCCCTCATCTCCTTTGAGTATGAAGATATTCTTAGCTAACATTATCGGCTGCATTGTGAAGCCTGCTACAATGTCACTGATGCACATGGCTGCAAGAAGAGAATTTGAAGGTGTATGAAGCGAAGTTGTTTTGAAGAGTGTGGCCAGAAAGACGCCATTGCCAAATATTGTCAACACGGCATTTAAGGCACAGAACACGCTTATTGCTATCACATTGCCTGCCACAGCATTATTCACTGGCAATGCAAAATGTTGGCAGAGAAAGGTCATCTTGAAATTCACTGCTCCGAACACGCAGCTTGACAACCAAATGATAGCAATTTATAACCTGCATTACATCAGAATGCTTAAATCCTTTGATTGACACCTGCTTACGTTGCATTGTGGCAATAAAGCCATGACGAAGAAACAAGACAACATTACAATAATGATAGATATACACAGCGATGTTTAGTCATTTAATTATTTAACACCCACAAGCCTGAGCCAAACTGAAGTGAGTATTTAATGCAAATTATTTTTGTTCGGTTTTTGAAATAGCAATGTGATATGTCCCTGCAGTGAGCGAGGTTTGAGTGAAGCACAGGGACGCAATGTAGCGAGTCTAGGAAACAGACCAATAAAGACCTTGTCTAAGGGGACTTTTTAGCCATCCAACACGATTTTTTTGTTAAGGAACACAAGAAACCTGTTGTACAAACAAGTGTTGATATATTCAAGATGACATAGAACCGTGTGAATCAGCCAGTTTACTGCTTGTATGAGCGTTGGAAGAATGAAAAATGTCAGCTTTTCGATGTTGTTTAATTAAATGCAGCACTTTGAATTAAATTGGATTTTCCACGCTTTATACACAAGTGCGACAGAAATACGATGTTGCCTCATGCGACCGCATTTTCGTCGCACTCGTATGGAATTTTATAGTGTCCCCGAAGCTGTTCAACTCGTGCCAGACTCAAAGCAGCCAACCCCCGGGCAATTCACTGGCCCACACCTGCATAAAAGTACCTTTTTAGCTAATGTTTGCCATGAACATGGTGACGTCGATGGTAAGAGATATCTTCTACTCTTGTCAACCAAACCACTTTCCAGGCAGCCCTTCTGATATCAGAGCTACGATAGCAGTAGATAATTGGGTTCAACCAGCTACTTATAACCATGATGTACTCGAACCACAACCCAAGCAATCTCTCTACTTCATTACGTTGGCAACTTTTCCGATCTTTGATGATTAAAACCAGTAGCTTTAGAGCATACGGCATGTAACAGACCATAAAAACGGTTAGTGTGATACCGATGGTTCTTGATTTCTTTGCTTGATTTTTCGCCTCTCTGAGTTGCTTCTTGTTTAATGACGATGATGGCAAAGAGTCTACCGCTCTGGCAAAGCGATGCATGTTTACCATCGTCTTTCTCTGTTTCGATGCAACCCTTGATATCATTGCGTAACACACGATCATCGTTGCTAGGCCTGCTATGGTAAGTGTCATTACAAGCACTGCAGCTAACTTCAAATATGCTGGAATACTGATTATCACTCCCATTAACAAAATCGTGGCACATTGAACCGAAACACAATGCATGTATCTTTTGCATGTGATGATGCGCTCGTATGCAAATGGATGACACACTGCAATGTATCTGTCTATGCCAACTGTAACGACAAGTAGGAATGAGAATCCATTGAAGGAATTCCATAGTATTCGATGAGTATAGTTGAGTATTTTTCCCTCGTCTCCTTTGAGTATGAAGATATTCTTTGCTAACATTATCGGCTGCATTGTGAAGCCTGCTACAATGTCACTGATGCACATGGCTGCAAGAAGAGAATTTGAAGGTGTGTGAAGCGAAGTTGTTTTGAAGAGTGTGGCCAGAAAGACGCCATTGCCAAATATTGTCAACACGGCATTTAAGGCACAAAACACGCTTATTGCTATCACATTGCCTGCCACGGCATTATTCACTGGCAATGAGAATTGCTGGCAGAGGAAGGTCATCTTGAAATTAAATCCACTGCATCAAGCACGCAGGTAGACAAACCAAATGATAGCAATTTATAACCTGCATTACACCAAAATGCTTCTCATTTATCAATTTACCTGTCTACAATGCATTGTATCCTTCCAGCAAATCAATGTGTAGCTCAACAATAGAAAACAAATATTTGTCTTTGCTCCATCCTGTTAAGAAGCAATATTCATGCATCGAAGTGATTTTCTGTGAAAACACGCGAGAACAAATTGATTAAAACCTTCAGACTGATATTTCTACTCAAACAAATAGAAGAAACAATAAGCTATTGTACTTTAACAATAGGCTGATGCATTCTAACAGAACTACATAACAAGAATACAATCAACAAAGCTACAAAGAGCTTAGGTTCGAGCTTGGCTGCAAACAGATGATGTTGCTAATACCGTAAATCCTCGAATAAGCCCCCGGGGGCTTATTTGCAAAAACGAAATTTTAGTCTGATTATTGTTCAATATTAAGCAAAATAAAAGCTATACGATGCAGCCAATCAATGAAGTTATTGGTTTAAAGTTGCTGTTATTTTCAATACATTCACTAAACAACTTCAATATCTCGATACTTGGGCTCAATATCCCTTGCAAATGATTATCAGGATGGGGGCTTATTCGAAGGTGGGGGCTTATTCGAGGATTTACGGTATTTCAGTTTCGTCTCTTTTGTACCTACTTACTTTCTATCGCCCAATGCTTCATGATTTTGGTGCATACTTAAAGTCATTAACTGGAACTGGAACAAATCAACGAAGGCCCGTGAAAAGAAAAGAGAACTTTGGTTATTCAGCACTTATTTTAACGAAATTGCCGTAAGTAGATTTTTATACTTGTCGTTAAAATGGATTATTTTTTTTGATGATATATTTGTTATATTGTATTTGGAATAAAATGTAATTGTACTACCATAGCCGACATGTACATTACAGTTCATTATGCTATTATGCATGCATGCTTGCATTGCTAGGCATGTGTCTCTGTTCCTATCCTATTAATTAAAGTAAGTACAACAGTATTGCACTTTTGAACGATATTTTAGGTAGGTGCGAAGACAAGTTTCAATACACGCTATTTTTCATTGTTTGCCTTGAGTATTTAAGTTGGATTTAACTTCAGGTTACCTGCTCCACCAAAATGGAATACTTTGTAATGAATTGTTTGATCACACACATCACACTCGTATGCAAGGACAATAAGGACAATAATAAACAAAATATATTAGTATTAATTATATTGACTTCTATCTTTACATATTATGTGTCGTGAACAATTATTTATTACGCTTTGTTAGGTTGTAAGCATGGAAGGAGTGCCCCCTACATTAGATGGCAGCTCTAATGAAAAGGAACTTCACCCTCAAGCACCTCCTCCATTTCAAGCTCATGATTTTGAGAATCAGCAAAGACCTCCAGGAGTAGACAATGTTCAACAACAACAACAACCACCTTTTCAAGAAAGAATGGGACCACCCTCAGGACCCCCTCATTTTACCCCAGTAAGTATGAAGGCAACAGAATGAATAAAGTAACATAAAGAATAAATAAGTATAATAAATAAATAATATATAGAATAAATTAACGAGTTTATCAGAAGTTTCGCTAGAAAATTTCTGTTATGCCAAACATTTTTTAAACTATCAATGCAGAAGTTGAAAAATTCTACGCATCATGCAGATTCTGTTAATGTTGAAGCTTTTTATTTGAATTTTAAAGTAATATTCATTTTACGGATTGTTTTATTGGGGGCAGATTTACTGGAGGTTCCATGTGCTGCTAGTAGATGATCTATGAGCTCATTTCTAAAGAAATCTGTCATGATAAATGTTGATATGGCATAGCACTGTTTTGTAAAGAGCTTGAAATTTCCTTTTAAACCCTAGTTTGGTCAGTATGGCATGATGCCCCACCAAGTAATGCCACCACAGAACCAGAATGTGACCATTCCTGCGCCCCCGATCATTGACAAGGATGGGAATATGTGGCTTGAAGCAAGATCTGCGGAAGGAAAGGTTTATTATTTCAATGCTAGAACAAGGGAAACAAAGTGGGAGAAACCTGAATTGAAAAGCAATGGTGGATTGTTGCCTACACCTTTGTTGAATGAGAACGCATCTAATGCCAGTATACAGCAGGCACCAGGAGTAAATCAAGATGACGAGAACCAAACAGAAATCCAAACTGAGCCGTCCAAATTGGGAATTCATCCTAATAGGCAGCAAGTCATTTTAGATGCTGAAGTTACTGACAAGAATGTTGAAAATGCCGATGAAAAAAAAGTACCTTTGCTATGCAATGATTCGCAACAACAAACAGAGAAGGGAGGTCCACCAATTGGATTACACCCACCTGTACATCCTCAACAGGGCCAGATGTTCGTCCCACCTGGCATGTTCATGCCACATTTGAAGTAGGTGCTCAATATTTGTTTAAGCTATAATACATCTCGGATTTTGTATCATAACAATCTTCATCATATGTGATGATTTGGGTAGTGAAAACTTCCCAAACTATGCCACAACAATGACTAAGGCTTCAATTTTAATTACAACATTCAGGAGGGCACACATTTGATGTATGCTGTCTAAGATGATTATGACGATTATGATGATTATGGCGATTATGATGATTATGACGATTATGATGATTATGACGATTATGATGATTATTATGATTATTATGATTATTATGATTTAGACAGAGTCGAATTTCCTCGGTATGTCAGTTTTATCATTATCATGTATCAATTTCAATTTCTAGCAACTCGGCTGTTGGTTTCCCAATTCAAAGGCCTCCGCATGGACTACTGCCTCCTCCTGGCATGCCAATGCCAGTGGCGAATGTTGCAGCCCCAGGTTTTCACCCTGCTGCTATGCCAATACGTCCATTTGGTCAACTGCAACAGCTGACGCAATTGGCTGTCGGTGACTGGACGGAGCACAAACTACAGGATGGAAAAGTTTATTACTACAACTCAAAGACGCTAGAATCGACCTGGGCAAGGCCAAAAGTGTTTGATGAACTCGAAGGTGAGGTTGTTTTCTCGATTGTTGGTAGAGTAGAGTAGCAGGTAGCGGCAGAATCATTGATTATGATTACGATAGACACTTCTCAGGATCTAATCTTTCTTGCATTTAACTTATCTTTACAAACAGTGATATATAAACGTCTTCTATTAATTGTAGTTAACAACGCAAAAAAGATTGAAGATGGTACAGAAAGTGTCAAGCCACCAGGCGGTGATCAGAAGATGAGCCACACTGCAAATGACAGCAATTCCAGCTCTGCTAAGCCAATAGCAAGCACTGCAATACCCGGCACTGGATGGCACGTGGTGTGGACGTCGAGCTCAAAGTATTTCTTTTTCAATCCAGTCACAAAAACGTCTATTTGGGAGCGACCAACACAATTGCAAAATAATCAAACAGTCGACGAGATAGTCAAAGCTGGACCAAAACTAGATAAGCGTGAAGGTATGATGGTCATTGCGATGGTAGATATTGTCTTACCGTGACGGCATATAACGTGCTGGTATGCACAAGATGAAGTAGCTCGCTTGTATTTTTTGCTGATTTTCTTGTTTTATTTTAGAAGCCGTGAAATCCAAGGAAACGGAGGAGCAAACAGAGGAAGAGCCAGCAACAAAGAAAGCCAAGTAAGTTGAATTTCATATTTGATTAACACCAACGTTTGCCATCTCTAGGTGGTTGGAGTTATCAGAATTTTGTTTTTGATGTATTTAACTGCCCTTCTTTTCTTTTTCCCAGGGTTGAAGAAGAGGAGATAGTCGAGCAAGCTGAAACTGAAGAAGTTGTTGAGATGGAAGAAGTTGTGAAAGATGAAAAACAAGTGGAAGAGGATGAAAAGTTGCAAAGAGAAAGGGATGCCGAAATTAGAAGATTAACAACAAGTCTTGATGACAGAATGGTGGAATTTCGTGCTTTATTACTGGAGAAGGGAGTAAGAAATGTTTAATTATTCACCGGGTTAATAAACTCGCATTTTTGATGTATGTAGTGGTGTGTGAAGTGAAAGAATAAGTGGACGAAAGGCTATAAAAGTAGTTGATGAAATATTGCAATATAAGAACCAACAAGGAATAAGGAATAGCAAGAAATGAAGTAATTGCGACGAAGTGACGAATAAAAAGAAGTTAAAGAATGACAAGAAACTTAGGAATCAATCATTGTCATGGAAGTTTATTGTGGAAGTATTCATAAAGATAAGCACAGTTTTTGTTATCTATTATTTTTAATCTTGTATGTTTCAGGTGTCAGCATTTTCTACTTGGGAAAAAGAATTGCATAAGATTGTCTTTGACTCACGATATTTGTTATTGAGTATGAAGGAGAGGAAACAATGTTTTGACAAATTCGTCAGGTCTAGAGCAGATGAGGAGAGAAAGGAACGGAAGATCAAAGCAAAGGAGAAGAAGGAAGAATTTCACAAATTGCTGGAAGAATTTGTTTCCAGTCAAAAGTAAATATTTATATTTGTTATTCTTTCAGCTGGAAGTGTGGCTGTGAAGAAAGAGTGTGGCTTTCGGTTACTTATTTTTCTGTTTTGTGTTTAGGATGACATTCAATGAATTCTCATCAAAGGCTGGCAAAGACTCGAGATTCAAACTGATTGAGAAGTCAAGAGAAAGAGAAGGGTTATTTAACGAATTCATGCTTGAGTTTAGAAAACGACAACAAGAGAAGAGCAAAGCACACGAGGAGAAGGTTTGTTCTCTGGCTTATCTCACGGCTTTATTATCCTGCTTTTGATAATGCAAATGATTAATCTTACACCATATTACACAGATTTTGCAACTGAGTTGTGTTATGTTGAATTATAGAGCGATTTCTGGCAGTCCAAGGTAAATAAAGTTTCAATTAACTTTGCTTAAGCCTTTGCGAAACTGCCTTGAAAGTAATTGTGAAGTTTCTATGAGATTTTCATTCAAGTGAAGAGATTTCCCATGGACTTTCATGTTCCAGGGATTTCTATTCTTTCAGGGATTTCCTTTTGAATTAGACAATTTTTCAATGATTTCTGCCTAAAAAATGGGCATGAAAGCTTTGGAAGATGAAAATGATAGAACTTCTAGGAAAAATTTGCGAGTATTAAACATAAACATGTGTGAAGAAATTTTCATGTTGGAGGGTATTAAGTGTGCAATCGAATATGAAGCAAAATATTCCGTGTTATCTTTTTCGGTTAAAGTAATATGAATCAGTAGTACTTGTTTCTTGCAGTGAAATTTGTTTGATAAGGCAGTTTGGTAGACATTTCGTTAATAGATTGATGGTTATTTTTTAAACTTTTATTAGTTTTTGCCCCATATGTATATTTATTTGCTTTTCACTCATTCTGTCTTCTATAAATGATCAATAAATATAGATTATCAACTAATGATTATCAGAATTCCAAGCTCGATACCTGGGATGTTTTAATAACCAGAAACGGTCACATTGTGGCTATATAATTAACATGCAGTAAAATTGCATTTACATTGGTATTATGTGCAATAATACAATGCAATATATAGTATATAATATTGTGTCCCTTATCAATTCACAATTTGAAGGTCACAAAACTCTCTTATGATAGGAAATAAACATTTTATGCTTTATTTATAGTATTAATATGTTTTATTTTTAGTATTAATCTTTTGTTTTCTATCTCTGTTTAGATTAGGAGCGATTTCTTCGAACTTCTTGCTGAACTGAAAGGTTTGGATCGAAAATCTGATTGGAAGAAAGTGAAGACTTCTATTAACAGCGATCCTCGTTATGAGGCTGTACATAGTTCACACAAAAGGGAGGATTTTTTCAAGAATTTCATCGAAGTTTTTTCAGTACGTATAGACTGCTGTTATGATAATTTGATGTATTTTACATCAAATTATCGTAGTACTTGTGTCTGTAACACTTGTGCTGTTATTATGTAGCTCGAACTGTTCTTGCATTTATCTTTAACTTTGCCTGGTATGCTACACATCAGCTCTAACGAGTTGACGTTGGATTGGAATTCAATGTTTGTTGATTCAAGGCACTTTCATTAGCTCTTCGGTGATTCGAGTTGGCAAATATATACAGTTGATTGAACCTCGGTTAGTCAATGAACGAGAGAAAATTTGTTCGAGTTTGTGAGAGTTCAGGTTGTCCAGAGTCAAACATAAAACAAACACGAGGAAAGTAAAAATCACGAGGGACAGAAAGACTCTGAATTCATTGAAGAAGTTGTCAATGCTCAAATGCTCTACAGCTATATTGGCGATAATGATACTTGTATAATGAAAATGATATGATTGTCTTCAGAACAGTCTTGAAGTTGTTGGGTTTAGGTGATTATGATTATGACTTTCTGTTGTGTCAAGGTTGAGAGCAGTGACAAAGATGCGGTGAGAGATAAGCTGAAAGAACTACGCAATGATGAAGAAAGAAAAAAAGAGAAAGCCAAACAAGAACGTGTTGAAGCAAGCATAAAACAAAGGGAGGAGGAAGTGCGAGTAAAGAAGCAAGAAATTGAGAGAGAACGGCAACTAGAAAGAGATGTCCATCTCCACGAAAAGGCCATACAGAATTTCAAAGCATTACTGGCAGATATGGTTAGTATGTTTCGTTGATGCAGAGCAATTTACAGTTGCTGTTTGGGGTTTGCAATTTTTCTCCTTATTTTATTTACTTATTTTATTCACTTGCTATGATTTAGGTTCGTGATCCAGAGCTGACGTGGAAAGAGACGCGACGGGCACTGCGCAAGGATCCGCGTTGGGAGGCGTTGGATGTCATATCAAAGCCGGATAAAGAAGAGGTTTTTAACGAACATATCAAAGATCTCAACCGCAAGAAACGTGAAAAGTTTAGGAGACTTCTCGACGAAGCTGAGGTTTGCATTTACGTTTGCCCTGTTTTGTGAAGTAACTATAACCAGTTAAAAGGTTTTATTTAATGCCTAATATAAGATTTTGCTTGTATTTTTGCAGTATATTTTATTGTTGATGTTGTTCAAAGCTACTCAAATGTTTTACTGTGTTATTGTTAAGTATATGATGCATTTTTAGAATTTATTGTTAATAATGTATATGGCAATATTATGCTTTATTTTCTGTAGATTCCACTTGATGCTGTTTGGAGGGAAGTGAAGAGAAGCATTCGACATGATCCTCGATACGAAAGATTTGGAAATAGCGAGGTGAGGCTTATAGACTTTGTATGCAAAGATGTTCTAATTTGTTGCTCATGTTTGGACAAATGAGTAAGGTGCATCAACGAAATCCTATCTGTAACAGATTGAAGTTGTCGCAAAAGCTCTGCAGAATTGGAGTGATTAAGTTCTTTGGATAGGTCGCTGCTTATAACATATGTTATGGATAATACGTTGTGAACCTTTTTTTATTCGTAGAAACGAGAGCATGAATTCAATGATTTCATGCGAGAGCGAACAATTCAAGCAAAAGGAGATTTCAGGACTTTATTACGAGAGACTAAACTCATCACACATAAGTAATTGCCAGATAAACATATATATTAATATATTGGTAGAAAATAAAACTATTTTCTTTGGTCATAGTTCATATGTCTGGATTCATTTACTGTTCTTCTCATTACAGAACGAAACGCAAGATTGATGAACACCCAAGCCACCTAAAAAGCATCATCGAAGTATTAAAGGTATGTATCACACTTCTTGCTATCATTTCTTCTCAGTTCTAGTTGTCTGCTCAGATTCAAGAGAAATGAGGAATTCAATAGAATTCACTTCTATTGAATCTGTTCATTCCATTACTAATTAAGAATTCATACTAATTAATTATTTATCTCTGACAAATTTTGTTTTTCTTACAGAAAGACCAACGCTATTTACTGCTAGAACCGATCTCCGAAGACCGGACAAGAATGATGCGACAATATTTTGATGAACTATATAAAAAAGGAACACCACCGCCGCCAACTGCTACCCATCCATCAGCCAGGTACAAAAAAGACTGATTCCGCCGGTCCGTTGTTTACACATATACCGATATCGGATTCCGAATAGACTTGAACAAGGTTCCGGAACAGAACTTTTGCACGTGCCTTACAAACTTAACAAATCGAGAACATAACACGTGTGTTTTTAATGGCAGTTTTTTGGTTATCAAACTATTTTAATGGACTTAGGTTTTAGAACATTGTAGCATGATAGTAATTGTGCTTTAGGGTGAGGTTGCACTGTGAAAGTTTTATTTAGCCCCAATCTCTCTTGCCCCTTTCCTAGTTAGCTCCAGCTCTGATACCATCGAATGTGTCCCAAGGAGGGGGGACTGGGGGGCGTAATAACACTTTTACTCTATTTTTAAGTGTTTGTATTGATTATAGTGGTGCTTTTAAAGTTTTTCGCACAAAATAAATTACAGCTGATTTGAGGATTTGTTGGCTCAAAACTTGAAATAATTAGTCTTTGCAAAGTTATTTCACAATTTGTCTATGAAGTTCTAAGCGTTAGCATATAAAGTCAATTACATCTTATTGAAGCCAAATCAATAACCTAAGTGACTTGCTAAGAATACGTCTGAAAAGTTTAAGATATGAAATAGCTGGTCAATTGTACGTGTAACAAAAGACATAAGCATTATTTCAGTCTGTCTATATACCAAATGCATGCAATTAAAAAGATGTTTTTCCAGAACACGTGTTCAAATGAACACGTGAGCATCATTTGCCGTTGTCATAGACGCTTGTTACCACGACATGTGTCTCTCTTGTATTGGGTCCTTGTTGCTGAGTTTGAATCAATGAAAGATTAATTTTATATCTCATTGATTAAAGATATTTGCAAGCCATGATTTTATGATCATAATCAATAATTAGAGAATCAGAAAGCACAGCCTTTCTGCAACTTTTTTCTTAAAAGGGATTATTTTGTTTATAACCAATAGTATAGAACTGCTTTGACTTTGTTGAAACACTACAGTGCGAGCTGAAAGAACAAGAGAAATAACTGTCTGCTCCCCGAAAAGGTTGTGACAAAAGTCTGCCTTCACACTAATATCTCATTCTCTAAAAATTTGAAAATCTCAAGTGGGTTGTGTTACCTGGTTTCACCATCAACACCATGACGTAAATTTGCCCCTGCGCAGGAATATTGGATCACACCACGCTGCCCCGCCGCACCGGTGTTCTGACACGCACACGGACAAGCCACATGCGTTTGGGTTTGGCTTGGCCTTGGCTGGTGCATGGAAGTTGGGTTTACACATTGCAGTATGGCATTTGTTGAGTGTATGCCAATGGATCTTTTCGGTGGAGATGATGATAATATGATCGATTTGATTAAATCTTGCGATGGTGATAAGTCAAATTATATTTTGGAGAGTTTAAGAGGAGTAAACGACGACGATACTCTGAGTCGTGTGTTGGCCTCAGACGATTTGGTCAGTTCAACGGAACCCCAAATAACACGTGGCCTCCCAACTCATACAAATTCAAAGTCAAATAATGCCGGAAAGTCGTCAAATATGAACGAAGAAGTAAGTATTACTTAAATGCAACATTATCAATGTGATATACTAAGAAGAATTTAGAATTTGTTGGCTCAATTTTCCCCGTGGCCTGACTTTCCTGATTTTCCCTGCCCAACACGTGATTTTTAACACCGTGCATAATTTGACACTGATATGAGTTTCACAATGATTCATGCATTTATAAGTCAGGAAAATATATAACTCGGCATTTTTGTGCTGCATGTCATCCTCGAAAAGTTTAGTTTATTAAATTGTATAAACTTATAGCCGTTTTCCGGTTTATCTGGATCGCGAAATAGGCTTTCGAGAGTGAAATTTATCGGGGGTATAGTAGACACGCGGAACTCGTAGCCATTGATTCGTGCAGCAGAGCAGGTAGGCCAGATTGGTTGTTGAAGTGGTATGAAATTTCATACCTTCTTCCTTCCTTATCAAATTACCACGGGCTGAGACATGCCTGTGAGCTCTGTTGAGTCAAGTTGTCGTATCATATTGACATAAAACCAAAAGATATCTGTTTCGGAGTGTTTTGAAATGAAAACATTACATAACATAACATAGTATGATCCAACCCAATTAATATTAACAAACTACAAAAAGCAATGTTGTTGACAACTTTGTTGACCAACAGGCTCTAAACGGGAATTTCTAAATGATCACAAGGTCTGTAAATCAATGAAATTTCGAAATTTATAGCAGTGCATGCTTCTGAATTACACTGATCCAACAGCAATCTTGCAACTCCTTAAGTCCAGAGTTTCCCAATATGAGTTGTTGGTTAATTACAAAGGATGTTAGAAGGGATATTTAGTTTAGACATTCTTGATTCCTTGATATCAAGCAACACTAAATCATTGTTTAAACTTACGTGATTTGGATAAAATTGATTTATATCATTCTTCAGGTTACTCTTTGTGCTGGATCATCACATGTTGATAGTGTCATGTCTGAGTGTATTTCTGATGGTAAGTTTAGCTTCTCTGTTCTTGTCCCTTGTTGAGACTGGATGCCATAAAGCTGGTCTTTATATTTGAAAAAATACATGTTTGTGTAGCACACATACACAGAATGCTGAGGTATCTGTATACATAGTTTGATATGTGCAGAGCAGCCAAGAGGTTTTTCAGTAGCTCTAAATATATATAGCAGCATGAATCAAATGTGTCCTATGATTTAGTCCTCTTTCTTGCAGGTATTGAAGCCACAGACATTGGAAGCTTGCTTGAACAATTCTTGGAGTATGAAAAAGGTATTCATCATTCTTTATTATGCTATATTTGTTTGTTAAGATATGCTAGGATATACTCAAATATATTAAATTGTCAGAATATGTCACCATGGGAAGGTCATGATTAAATTGAAATTTTCCATGTAAATTTAGCTTAGTTATTTTGTTGTATTTTTTCAGCAATTAGTCCTGCACTCAGTCCAACTGTTTGTGCATTTCCAACACCAGTGCCATCCCCAGGGTAAGAAAGATTTTTTAAAGCCCCAGAACATTGTTACGAATTGCTATTAGCCTCCAACCTCCAAGCTGTCTACAACAATTGCTCCATTTCTTTGCTGTTATACAGCCCTTCAGTTTTCAATCTCCACTTAAAAGACATTTTTGTTGCTTTGAAATTAGAAATGAAATTGAAGTGGTTGAAGAATGCATAATGGCTGACATGCTAGGACAGTCATTGGTTTGTGACAAGTCAGAATCAAAAGGTAAAGAGAGTATTTTTCAACAATCAGGGACACTGTTATGGAAAATTTAAGCACATAAAACTATGAAATATCTTCCAATGCTTTTAGGTAGTAATGCTTGCCAGACAATGCAACCAGCAATGCAGCAGAGTAAACAGAATGTTAAAAAGAAAGATGATTTAATGGAAATTCCCGAATTTGACATTGCATTAGTTAATCAAGTTACAATATCTACATCGTCTGAAGCAGAAGATATAGAGGATGAATCTAAAGGAACAGATGAAAAAGTAGTCCCTGATGAAAAAAATTTGAACAAGTCTAAGAATGAAAATATTGACACTAATGCAGGAAAGGAAAGCAATTTCTTAGTTCGAAGTCATAATGGTGTCATTGTAATAGAGGCTGTCCCAAAGGAAACCTCTTCAAGTGAAAACAACATTGAAAACTCAATAAAGGATCCTTCTGACTTAAGTACTATTAAAGATACAGCTACAAATGTTGAAAGAAAAAGCAATAACAATCCATCTGTAGGAGCAGTGATGCCAAAATCATACACAATTCCAAAGATAAAAGGAGATGCAAAGAACAGAGCACGCTCAAGGTCTCCGATTGCACCAAGAGTATCAAAAAGGCCATTTCAAACGGACAGGGAGAGGTTGTTAGCAAGGAATGATGGATCAAAGTCAAACGATTACAGTTCAAAGTCTGATGATGATGATAATGATGATGATAACGAGAAGGAGGGACGATTCGAGCGATATCGCTCCGAGAGACGAACGCCGGCGAGAAAAGACGACCGAAGAAAAAGACGAAAATACAGCAGTTGTAGCGACGATGAATATGATTATTATAGATATTCTAAGAAGAGAAGATGGGAGTATACAGAACGTGAAACTAATCAAAGTCCAGTGAGAAGACATAACGAGCACGATTATCACAAAGTCTCGGCAGGTAGGCGTCAACAGGACAAATACCAACGGAGCAATTCAGTGAGAGAAAATGGAGTAAAGAGTAGAAATTTGTACAGAAAAGAAAACGACAGATTAAGGAATAAAAGACGGAATTACAATGATAATGTGACTTATGATGACAGCGATAATGTTCATGAAAGGTTAACGGAATTAGCAACCCCCGTTCCTTACGACATTGAACGTGAGAGAAAGATTGGATTCCTTTGTCAAAGAACTACCTCCAAAGCTACGGTAAGGACAGAGAGGAAACACATCAAAGTTAATACAGTGGAATCCCGCTATAACGAACCCCGTTTATAACGAACTTCCCGCTATTACGAACTAAAACTCCGGTCCCTTGGATTCTGGGAAGTAGTTCTTCATGAGAAAATGTCCCTTCTGTATAACGAACTCCCGCTATTGCGAACTATTTTCTCGGTCCCTACAGAGTTCGTTATAGCGGGATTCCACTGTACTTTGATGTGTTAATAGTTTTATTTAGCGTTATTTGTTTGTCCAGTTCTGTTTGCTTGTTTGTTTGTTTATTTATTTGTCTTGCTTTGTTTGTTTAAGTCCTGTTTATGGCATTGTTTTGATGTTTTGCAGCTTGAAAGAAGGAATGTGTATGCAGGTGGAATAAATAGAAAAGTGTCCAAACCAGACTTGATAAGAAGGTTTGAAATATTTGGACCCATCGAAAAAGTAACATTGCATTTCAGAGACAAGGGGTAAGCATGGGTTTCAATCATATCTATCATTAAAACTTAATGGGTTAAGAAACTAAGAAGCCTAGCTTGCCTTAAAGTGCTAATTGTGTACTCAGGGTATTTTCAACCATTTACATCTTCTGTCGTCATAAATGTCATAATAAGATTAGAAGTTTATCATATCACGAAAAGGAGTGCTTTTGGAGATTGATATTCGTTAAAAAAACAAACACAAATATATTTATGATCGTAAATGCTCAAGCAAATGATATTATGAATTTTATTATATGCACAATCGTGGCTACCGAGTTAAACATGGCCACTCTTCTGCTATTTTAGGGATAGCTACGCGTTTATCGTGTTTGAGGACCCAAAAGATGCTGTGAAAGCTGTTCAAGGTAATGTTGATATACTTTTTTTGGATACAATTTTGTTTCTGGACTCTCGTAGTTTTTAATTTTAGAGCACTATCTCTTACGTTTTTCTTTTTCTTTCAGAGGGCAACAATGACCCTAATTTCGATAAGCTTGATTTGTGTTTTGGTGGAAGGCGAACCTTTGTTGGTGGCAGTTACGTGGATTTTGGTAAGACTTTATTCTATTGCATCTTTGTGCAGGGATAAAGGTTCGCAATGCGATGGTCCCAATGCTCTGTATGTTGACTTATTCAAGCTGTCTGTTGCCCAGAGAAAGAGAGAGAGAGCATTAACATTTTTTGCAAGTTTTTTGCGGGGTTGTGGAGTCCTTCTAGTCGTATTTACAGATTCACTTAAATCATAGTCAATAGAAGGGGATACCCCTCTTCTATTGACTATGCTTAAATAGTGATAAATAGTTGCATTTGTTTGATGTACTTTTCTCTTTTATAGACGCGAACACGAGCTATTTAGAAGAGAACGACATTGCTTCAGGCCAAACGATGTTACCAGTCGAAGATGAATCAGAGTTTGATCTTCTTCTCAAGATGGCTAAACAAGAGCAAACATCCTGAAGTAGCAACTGCATTTGTAGATGAAGAATTGGTATTTTTTTATGTTTTTTGCCTGTTGTGTATGCTATGATCCTTTAAAATGCTAGTTGTGCGGTTGGTAAATCAAATTTATTGCGCGTGACAAAATTTAGCTCAACTAGAAAATATGAAAATGAAAGAAGATTTTTTGTGATTTGCGCGAGCTTTGTTCACGATTTTAAACCCGGTATGAAGTTTAAGTTGTGTTTTCATATTATTATAGGCATATGAAATTTTGAATTATAAGTTTTTACTATAATTCGCGATGTCATGTAATTGGCTTTATACAGGATGGGCTAAAAAAAGTGACCCCCTAAACAAAATATTTTTTGGGAAAGGCATCTTATGAATTATTTTTTGCAAATTATTATGTAAGGGGGTTACTTTATTTGGCTCACCCTGTATATACAACTGAATCTTGATAAGTGGAAAATCCGAGAAATTTGATGTTGGTTCGAGTTGTCAAGGTCTAGAGTTTTCGTAGCTCATCGTGTCAAATTTGGATTTTAACATTACAAGATTATTGGTTTTTCCTATTTCCCTGATTCAAAATAAACAGTTATAATGAATCTCACATTTTGAGTTTGTATAAATTTTCAGAATATCGTATATATCTTAACCCTACTCTATTATTTTATACTTTAGGTTATGTTATCACATTACTGGCTTACTCTCCTTAATTTTTAGTTCAATTCAATTGTAAATATTTTCATCTGGACATTTGTGTTAAATTTTTAATTTTTGCAAGTAAATTGCTTCGTTATCCGTACTTTAGAAATCAACAGCACTGAAGTCAAAAAACAATTTGAATAGATAATTTCATTATATCCCCCAGTCAATTAATGCCCGGATAATTTTGTAATCTATTCGTGCCTTATTGAATCATTATTTTAGTGATTTGAATTCAAGTGCCCTCAGCAAATCGACGACCACTATACCGAATACTTTATCATAAAACTAGTGTTTCCTGGGTGATATTAATGTCATGTAATTGGATTATTTCTTGTTTATTCGTAAATTGGTGTTTTTGTGAATTCGTTTTGTTTGATTATGATGTATCACTAACTAACCAACAGTGTAGCTATCTAATTAACAAACTTGGGGGATGCTTAGAGCTATGGTAATGTCTGATCAACCAATGGATCAACAGGTTGATGACTGACAAGTTAAATAACGAAGCAATTTTTCAGCCAGTTGAGAAACTCGAACGAATTTTCCTATTCAATGTTTTAAAGTATCCTTTACTTGAAGTACTCAATTCTTCTCTCTCACGCGAGGACTCCTATACTAAAGTACGGAACGCGAAACGAAATGGATTACTATAATGCGAAACGAGCCTGTTTTTTAATTTTTTTCTGCAACATGGGTAAAACAAAAGGTAAGACTGAAAAATTTTTGTAATTGTTTTCGGTTCTTATTTTAGTAATCGCCATGTCCTTGTTGATGTAATTTTAGTAATCCGTTTTGTTCCGTTCCGCCCCATATTTCGTTTCACGTTTCGTTTTGCGTTCCGTATAGGAGTCCACGCGAGTCACTTTTCATCGTGTGAAATGGGAACATCAAATGGCTAAGACTTCATATAAGAATATCCTAAGGCCCTGAAATATATTATCGGACGAACCATATATGGTACTAGCATGTATATGTATGGTATAGTATAGTATAGTAGTATAGTACCTGTATATTACTATAGTATACCGATACGTCCTAGTTATCCTAGCTGTCCTAGTTATCCTAACTGTCCTAGCTGTCCTAGTTATCCTAACTGTCCTAGCTGTCCTAGTTATCCTAACTATCCTAGCTGTCCTAGTTATCCTAGTTATCCTAGCTGTCCTAGTTATCCTAGTTATCCTAGCTGTCCTAGTTATCCTAGTTATCCTAGCTGTCCTAGTTGTCCTAACTGTCCTAGCTGTCCTAGTTATCCTAGCTGTCCTAGCTATCCTAGTTATCCTAGCTGTCCTAGTTATCCTAACTGTCCTAGTTATCCTAGCTGTCCTAGTTATCCTAGTTGTCCTAACTGTCCTAGCTGTCCTAGTTATCCTAGCTGTCCTAGCTATCCTAGTTATCCTAACTGTCCTAGCTGTCCTAGTTATCCTAACTATCCTAGCTGTCCTAGTTATCCTAGTTATCCTAGCTGTCCTAGTTATCCTAGTTATCCTAGCTGTCCCAGTTATCCTAGTTATCCTAGCTGTCCTAGTTATCCTAACTGTCCTAGTTATCCTAGCTGTCCTAACTGTCCTAGCTGTCCTAGTTATCCTGGCAGTCCCAACTGTCCTAGTTGTCCTAGCTGCCCTAGTTATCCTAGCTGTCCTAGTTATCCTAGCTGTCCTAGCTGTCCTAGTTGTCCTAGTTATCCTAGCTGTCCTAGTTATCCTAACTGTCCTAGTTGTCCTAACTGTCCTAGCTGTCCTAGTTGTCCTAGTTATCCTAGATGTCCCAGTTGTTGTGCATGACTTTATACAGGGTGGGCCAAAAAAATCACCCAAAATCACAATGATCAAGTTTGTTGGTCCTTGGTGCAGATCGCTTTGGGTAATTTGGCTTTCTGTCAAGTCTGAGGGTCTTAGGACGATGAAAATGTACTGAAGTTCTGATCTTCTTCTTTGTCTTAGAGTGAAAATCACCCGAAACAAACTATTTTTAGGAAAAGCATCTGATGAGCAATTTTTTGCAAATTTCTACCATTAACATTCAACTCAAAAACATCTTGTGTAAAAATATTCTGTAATTATATTAAGTCATTTTTGAGCAGTTGTAATTTTAAAACTTCTAGTCGTAAAACCTACTGTTGTGAAATTTTGTCTGAAAATTGACAACGTTGAAAAACAAAACAAAAAAACTTAGAAATAAAAAGAACAAAAAAATAATTAAACAAGGTGTTCAAAGTTTCCTCTATTTCCTATAAATTTTCTGAAGTCTTTCTGGGGCCAAGTACTATTTTTATAACTTTTCGTTGACGACAAACCCCGTATCCGTTCAATAGCCTAACCCAATGGCGCAGTATTGTGTATGTTATTCTCAAGCCAATGGAAAAGTTTTTGTTAGGAAATTCAGAAATGATTTTCTTTCTTTCCAACCTTTCGCAATTTGCAAATTTTGGATGAAATATTATTTTTATGTGATATTTTGGGCATATTGCTTTCCTCTGAACAATTTGAAAAAGACGTATGTATTGCTCTTCCAACGTAGTCAGTTCTCATACATTACCGTAAATCCTCGAATAAACCCCCACCTTCGAATAAGACCCCCCTTGAATAAGCCCCACATCCTGATAATCATTTGCAAGGAAATTGAGCCCAAGTATCGAGATATTGAAGTTGTTTAGTGAATGTATTGCAAATAGCAGCAAGTTTAAACCAATAATTTCATTGATTGGCTGCATAGTATAGCATTCATTTTGCTTAATATTGGACAATAATCTGGCTGAAATTTAGTTTTTGCAAATAAGCCCCCGGGGGCGAGGATTTACGGTAAATGTCATAACAGCAGATTTCACGATTAGAAATTTTGAAATTGTAATTGCTCCAAAATGAGAAAAAATCAATACCAAAAATTTTTACACAAGATGTCTTTTAAGTTGAATATTTATGGTAGAAATTTGCAACAAATTGCTCATAATATTACTTTCCTAAAAAATAGTTTGTTTCGGGTGTTATTTTTTTGACCCACCCTGTATAAAATCATGCACACAACAACTGGGACATTTAGGATAACTAGGACAGCTAGGATAACTAGGACAGCTAGGACAGCTAGGACAACTAGGACAGCTAGGATAACTAGGACAACTAGGATAACTAGGACAACTAGGACAGCTAGGATAACTAGGACAGCTAGGATAACTAGGACAGCTAGGACAACTAGGATAACTAGGACAGCTAGGATAACTAGGACAGCTAGGACAACTAGGACAGCTAGGACAACTAGGACAGTTAGGACAACTAGGACAGCTAGGATAACTAGGACAACTAGGACAGCTAGGACAACTAGGACAGCTAGGATAACTAGGACAACTAGGACAGCTAGGATAACTAGGACAACTAGGACAGCTAGGACAGTTAGCACAACTAGGACAGCTAGGACAACTAGGACAGCTAGGATAACTAGGACAACTAGGACAGCTAGGACAGTTAGGAAAACTAGGACAGCTAGGATAACTAGGACAACTAGGACAGCTAGGATAACTAGGACAACTAGGACAGCTAGGACAGTTAGCACAACTAGGACAGCTAGGACAACTAGGACAGCTAGGATAACTAGGACAACTAGGACAGCTAGGACAGTTAGGAAAACTAGGACAGCTAGGATAACTAGGACAACTAGGACAGCTAGGATAACTAGGACAACTAGGACAGCTAGGACAGCTAGGACAGTTAGGACAACTAGGGCAGCTAGGATAACTAGGACAACTAGGAGAGCTAGGATAACTAGGACAAGTAGGATAACTAGGGACAGCTAGGACAACTAGGACAGCTAGGACAGCTAGGACAGCTAGGATAACTAGGACAACTAGGACAGCTAGGATAACTAGGACAACTAGGACAGCTAGGATAACTAGGGACAACATAGGACAGCTAGGACAGTTAGGACAACTAGGACAGCTAGGATAACTAGGACAACTAGGAGAGCTAGGATAACTAGGACAAGTAGGATAACTAGGACAGCTAGGACAACTAGGACAGCTAGGACAACTAGGACAGCTAGGACAGCTAGGATAACTAGGACAGCTAGGATAACTAGGACAGTTAGGATAACTAGGACAGCTAGGATAACTAGGATAGCTAGGACAGCTAGGATAACTAGGACAGCTAGGACAGTTAGGACAACTAGGACAGCTAGGATAACTAGGATAACTGGGACAGCTAGGATAACTAGGACAACTAGGACAGCTAGGATAACTAGGACGACTAGGACAGCTAGGACAGTTAGGATAACTAGGACAGCTAGGACAGCTAGGATAACTAGGAAAACTAGGACAGCTAGGACAGTTAGGACAACTAGGACAACTAGGACAGCTAGGATAACTAGGACAGCTAGGACAACTAGGACAGCTAGGACAGTTAGGACAACTAGGACAGCTAGGATAACTAGGACAACTAGGACAGCTAGGACAACTAGGACAGCTAGGACAACTAGGACAGCTAGGATAACTAGGACAACTAGGACAGCTAGGATAACTAGGACAACTAGGACAGTTAGGACAACTAGGACAGCTAGGATAACTAGGACAGCTAGGATAACTAGGACAAGTAGGATAACTAGGACAGCTAGGCACAGACTAGGACAACTAGGACAGCTACGGGGATAACTAGGACAACTAGGACAGCTAGGATAACTAGGACGACTAGGACAGCTAGGACAGTTAGGACAACTAGGACAGCTAGGATAACTAGGACGACTAGGACAGCTAGGACAGTTAGGACAACTAGGACAGCTAGGATAACTAGGACAACTAGGGTCGCTAGGACAGTTAGGATAACTAGGACAGGTAGGGTAATTAGGACGTATCGGTATACTATAGTAATATATAGGTACTATACTACTATACTATACTATACCATACATATACATGGATACATGTTAGTACCCTATATGGTTCGTCCGATAATATATTTCAGGGCCTTAGGATATTCTTACATGAAGTCCTTGCCCATCAAATTGCTTCCGTGTTTTGAATACCGGACTCAATCAGACCTTGAAGATTTCATTGGTTTATGTCTATCTGAGTCACAGTAGTAGGGAAGAAATACACGAAATGTAATGAATAATATTTCGCTGGTTATTGCTGTTATTGGTTCGGTATAAGCCCGATTACAAGGTTGCAATATTTGTTCATGGTTAGCTGCTGAGTTAGGCCTATTTTTACATTTTTTTGCTGGTTGCGAGTTTTGTGTGAAGTCTGGTTCTTCAACAACAACCTCTAAAGAAAATATTTTCAAATGAAGACTTTTGGCCTGGAGGTCTTTGAGCTGGAGATTCAACTACTCTGATCACTATTTTTAAGTAAGAAAAAGTAGTTTGCGTAAACATTTGCTGCACAATTTTACTTTGGGAGTTTATCAAGTCCTGGCAATCTGGCGAAGACAACCTCACGTTGGTACGTCACATCATCAATGATGGCAGCCAATGAACCGAATGATAATTATAAACAAGACGTTTTCGAAATGAGAGGATTTCTCGAAATCGAAGACGAGGAAGTAAAATTTTTTACGAAAAGATTTTTCGAGCTGAAAAGAGATAAAGATATTTTGGAGTATTATAAGGAAGACCCACGGGTATGTTCAGTTTTGTTATATTTTTATTTTGAATGTCATTTGTTCTCATATTGTCATGCATAAAAGTGAAATCAGTTGATAATGTTTCACTCGTCTCCTACCAAGGAATTGTCCCATTATTTTAACAGAATTTGTTCTTTTTTAGCTTGAAAAATCAGCCCAAAAAGATGGGTCAATAAATATCTTAAATGTGACAAAGGTGATTATGCTTCATCCATTAGTGCTAGAATCAGAAAGGGAGGCAGGAGTAGTATTGCCCCTTCTATTGTAAAACCACATAGTGGTCACCCCCTCAAATGTAATATAAGACCAGATGCTCCTTAAAGTACACTAAAATTTGGTGAGAAAAGTGTTATCAATCAATCAACCAATAAATCAAAATCTTCATTTATGTGTCAAACAATTTTAAGCTTGCAAGCTTGTAACAAAGTAGCTATTGGTTGGTTTCAAGGCTGATTTAATTTTATGTTTTTTTGTTCACAATTTGAGGCTAGAGTTTTAAATTAGTCAGTGTAGCACTTTTATTTATTTTTACTTCAGATAGCAGCATCAACTCAAAGGCCAAAAAAGGAAAACTGTTTTGGTAAGTAACAAAAGACCCTTCACTTTCTTAAAATATGATGTGGGATATAATAATTTAGATTATCCTGTGTGCTTTCCTTTCAGAGATATGTTTAACAGATAAAAATTACTTTCTCGCTGCTCCAAGTATAGAAAATATGAGGGACTGGGTCAATGCATTGCATCATGCAGCAGTACGTAATCTAATGTTTATACTTGATTCAAATATAAGCTCAATAAGCTTTTTTAATAGTTTTGCTTTCGTTTAGTTTTCCTTGTAAAGTTACCTCTTTAGAAACTTTTTTCAACTAGATAGTATTGATTTAATAAATTTTTCATTCTTTCACTTATGATAATACCGCCTCACATCATTTTAGTTCGTTTTGCTTGGTAGTTTGTATTTATTCACGACAACGCTCTGTATATTTAGCATGTCATTATTATGAAATTGAAAAATTGAAATTGAAAATTGAATACCGTATTTCGTAGGTCAATCCAAGATACAGAACTAAGAGTTCAGATGAAGTAAAGAAGCAACCTTCTCTTGATGATGGAATTAGTTATCAAACTTCAATAATAGGTGGTGTTGTCATGAAAGTTCCAAAACAGGTATCACATTAGAAATATTAATTGTTATAGTTTTAACATGCAATTAATTGTAATCAAAATGACACGGTTGTACAAATTAACTTGTCGAAAGTTGTCACCACTGATTTTGGTGTGCTTTCACGCACCAAGTTGATCGTTTCACCTTAATCTCTCAATAACATGAAGACCTTTTTAATCCCCTTGGTTTGATTTTATTTGTCAGTTGGTTTTTCTTTTTATAGCAGAAGGACAGTGATGATCAGACTGGATCTTCATCTGGCAAAACTGGTGGATTGAAGCCACTCAAAGAAGGCTGGTGTTTCAAGCAGGGTGGAGTTGTAAGTTAGGTTAATTGTTTTGCTTAGAAACTGTGCAAAGAGTATTCAATCTCTGATGAATTCAATGATGGTGTGCATTAAAACCATCATAACTTGAACCCATGATAACTTGAATCAATTTGTATTTCCTCTGAAAGCTTTGCAAGTACTTTCTAACCTTCAACAACTTGAGCATTTGTCAACTGAAACCATTTTCATTGATCTGTTAAGTGTTTTAGTTGTTAGGATTTTACTGATTATAATAGTACTAAATCTTGAAATATTCTCTTGTTATTTTTAGATGAAAAATTGGAAAAGAAGATATTTCACATTAAGTGTTATCAAATTATGTTATTTTGAAAGCCCAGAGGTACAATCTGTGGATTATTTGCATTTGAAATTTCCCAAATTTTTTTTTGTACCAAAGTGTCTCTTTTGTGTTTTCCTTTATTATTAGTATTTGTTAGTTTTTGACTGATTAGAATCTGATTGCTTGTTTAGGAAAAGGCACCATTGCGATCCATTCTTACCCAAGATCTGAAGGCAGTGCGTGAGGTCCCTGGGTGAGCTATTCTTTGCGGAAATTTTCAGTCATTTTTACAAAAATTATTT
This sequence comes from Sanderia malayensis, assembly GCA_013076295.1. Lineage (NCBI taxonomy): Eukaryota > Metazoa > Cnidaria > Scyphozoa > Semaeostomeae > Pelagiidae > Sanderia > Sanderia malayensis. Next base: position 2,452,998 of record RQOL01000531.1, on the reverse strand, counting down.
TTCATCCAGCTTGCCCTCTGTTTTTTCTCAGGGTTAAATGGAATTCAGATAACCAAACCTGATTTGATTTTGTTTATATTGTAGTTTCTCTGGAAAGGACAATGTCCTTGAAATAGAGACTCCATATAGGAAGTTCTACATGCAGGTAAGATTCTATTGTTTGTGGAGTCCATGTTTGCCTATTATCCTTCATAGCTGCAGCTATATTTAGTTTTCAGCACACAGTTTTCGAGCATAAACTGTTACTGATAGATTAAATCTTTTTCAAAGCCTGATAGCAAACAAGAATTGAGAAAATGGAAACAAGCAATTGAAGAGCTTAGATTCTCCTCGGGCAGCTCAACATTTAAATAAAAACATTTAAAGAACAATACTGGAATTGTTATTATGTGAACATGCTCTGTCTCATTGTATAAACAAGCAGTTACTTTGCCCCCAAATATTTTCCACCACACGCCCTCTTAAGCAAATAACTATGTATGGCCATTTGTCTATGCTTTTTAGCAATGCATGCGGCAATCACAACTACCTTGTGCAGAAATTTTGCTGTACTATTACTATTACTTTAGTTTGTGTAAAGTACAAAATTGTTAAAAGGCAACATCAGTTGAATATTTTGCAACTTGTTTCTGCTTTTTATTGTCATATTATTAGCTTTAGCAATTTTTACGTTTTGATTCTGCTTTTTATGTAGCTTCAATTGCCAGTTTGCATTTTCTCCTGTAAAATGGTTCCTATCCTTGTAATTAAATTTAGCTGTTGTTCATAGAATAAATGTTCCATTATTAAGAGCTGCATGTTCTAGTGAATAACACATTGGCAAAGTTTATAGCGTCATCAGTTCCTTCGCAAACTCTAATCCACTCAGGGGGTATTGCTGATAATCCAAAATATGCACCAGCGATAGCCCCAGCCATGCATGCTATTGTGTCCGTATCACCACCTAAAGTCACAGCATTTAGGATTGTTTCGGCAAACGTGTTCTCACAATTGGACAGAAATGTATACAATGCAGCCACAACAGCTTCTTGTGCCGTGATGTCATTTCCAAATGCTTCAACAATTGATTTCTGGTCTAATTTCGAGCCTGAGTTCTTCAACATGGACCTCATCAATATCAACTGAGAAGTGAAACTGAAATCTTCTCTTCGACTCTTTCTTTCCCCAGAATGTTCGCTAAGCAAAAATCAAATAATTTAGCAATTACATTTCGAGAAGCCATAAATCTTGGACTGAATTTCTATCTTGTCAGATGGGATAGAAGTTCAGCCATCTACACATACCTAGCTTCAGTGGTAGGTTGGCAATGAAAGATGCTGTCAACATTTATATTTTCAATTTTACTCATTGTTCTAATGAGCTCTGCAAGAAACTCCTCCTTGTTGATCTTTCCACCAACACCACCATTACTAGAGGAATTCAATGCCTTGTAAACGGAGAGTGCTTGTAAAATTGCACCATTATAGCCATGTTTGTTTGAATGGGTCAATAGTGCAGTGTTCTTTGCAAGCTGAAACAAGTCAGATGTAGATTAACAAACTGTATTTAACTACTTATGTACAACAGAAGAAGTTCTATTCTACCGTTTACTGTCAACTTTCTGCAGAGAATATTTTGACAGTTATGTCCTGTATATGCCAAGAAATAAGTGTATAATGAATGCAAATATAACAAGTAACAATTAAACAAACCTCAGTGACATCTTCCTCAGACTTAACAAACAGTGCAACTGGGGCCACTCTCATTGCTGCCCCATTGCCGTAAGACCCACTGCCCCCAAATTGTTCCCTTGCAGCAAGAAAGGGATCCTCTGCTGTACCGTGGCTCTTCCATTGTTCAAAGATAGTGAACATTCCTGCTCCATAGCCTCTGTAATCCTCTCGGAGGAACTCTTCCAGGAAATTTGATGCCAAATCAGAGGCGTGAAATCCATTGTTTTCAATTAGTGATCTACAAATTGACCTCATCATTGCAGTGTCGTCTGCAAGAATAACAAAATTTGGTACAAGAAGAGTCGTGATTTAAAGAAATCAAATGATGTCCCAATTGTTTGGTGCATTATATATAGATATGGTATGTATGGCACTCACTCACCTGTAAATTCGTAGTAATTTTCTTTCTTTTGGCGTAATTTCTCTGATTCAAATCCAATCATGTCTTCCACCTTCGTGCGATCAATACAAGAATGTGACACTGCTTCAAATGGAGCCCCCAGACAATCGCCAATTAGGGATCCAACGAGACAACCTTCATATTTGTCTTTCATCACCTCCGCCCCTTTTCCAGTTGAAGACATTGAGTGGGAGAAAATAAAACGCCTGAATTTGTGCGAAGAAGTGCGTGAAAGTGATTGCTGCAAAAAATAACTTTCCTCTGCAATTCTTCGTAAAAACCTTACGACTGCAAGGTTTGAGGAAATCATACGCGTCTGCACGTCTGTAAAACTATTAATCAATATGAAATTAATCCAAACTGAAAAATAAGAACACCATGTTTGTTGTTTTTTTGTTGGGGCCTTCATGTATGCTCCTGCGCAGTGTCATTTGTATGGTTCTTCACACCGCTTTCACACACGTATGGCACAAATCTATGAATGGCACACCCCTACTCACTTTTAAGTTTTTAAGCACGTCAGCTCCTCCGCTGAGCACTGTTACATAACGTATTCTCGCAATTTCTAATTTTAATTTCTAAATGTTACATAACGTAACGGAATCACAGATAAAGGTTATTATCCTACAGTCTAGCGGCCAACCACAATGGTAGTCACTTGAGCCAATATTAATACAAAATTAACCACATATTTCGATTTCCAAGATGACACTTAATACACGGGCACTGCTATTTCTCCTTCCTTGCCACTTGTCTTTCTGTTTAAGTCATTTTTATACCTGGGATGTCGGCAAGAATAGATTATATTCAAGTTTTCTGCTGTGCATTTCCCAGCAGAAAAGACACAAAACAGCGAAAATGATACCCTCCATATCAAGAAGGAAGGTGGTATTGCTGAGTGGACACTGTGGTGGCACACCACTGCGCTCTGCCATCATGGCATGCGGTTGCAAGCATGAGGAAATTAAATCTTATATTTCAATAAAAACAACAAGTTGGTTGCATGCATTTCTGCATTTAATGGAATATAACGTGGATCTAGGACTTGGGTGTACACGATGCAGGTAAGATATTTGGGGACACCGACTTCTTTGCCCCCCTGCCGTGCTCCAAGACTCCAAGTTGCATCAATTATTTTACTTTTTTGATTATTCAAAGATATTTGTTTCCTATTTCAGTAAATATATTTTCTGTATACAAAGTTTGTGCCTTTCAGTTCGCCACACATTTCCTTCAGAAAGGAATGTGGCTTATCAGGTATATTTCACTTTTCTTGCAGATGCAGATGCAAAGCGGAAACTGCCCGGTTAACGACTGTCGACTACTTCTGGGAAATACTTTTCAGAGCGAGATGTCGGTTGTTTCCGCAGCAAAAGAAAACAGTTTGCTATCCGTCAAATGCACCAGAACAACAGTGAGCCACCATGATAAGGTGGTATTTAAAGTTAATGCGGATAATGCCAACATAAATATACAGCCTCTGAGTTAGTTAGAACGGGCAGTTTTCAAAAGATGCAACCAAAGAATTGAAAAGAACAAAGAACTCAGGTAAATTATGTTTTCCTTTTTGAAATCTATTGTCCATTTGCTTTGAATGAGATGGAGGCAATAGCAATGGGGAATGGTCATAAAATTTAATATATATAATTTGAGAAAAAAATAGATTGGTTTTAACGACTATATGTACCCATTTTCTTTGTCTCCTAAGTTTTGGAGTCAGAGATTCTGAAATAATAAAACGTCTTTCAGAAAACAATTTCTGATGCAAAAGGAGAAACATAAAACCGTTTATTCCTTTTGTTGTCTTTTTTCTGCAAGAGGAATGAATGGGCAAAGGAAACAAGAAAATGTAATTAACTTTAACGATGATTGCAGTGTTAACAATAATAACATCCAGCACGCAATACACGTCCTGTCATGTCACTCCGCTTTTTCAAATCTTGTGACAATACAATGCATTATAATTTATTTCACCAATACAATAAATTGATTGTCATACTGAACAGTAACTCTGCTTTGTTCTTTTGTTCGCTTATGTACACTAAACAGGATCTTTCATTGTTTTATCCTGAATGGTCGATAAAGCAGACAAAACAGGAAAAAGCCTGGCAGTGGCGCGTTACACAATGCAACAAAACATGACATTTTCATTTTCGTTTCTTGATCTTTTGACACAATGAATAATAGTTAAGCTCAACATCGAACGAAATCTAACAAATGAAGCTCAAAAGCGATGAAACGACGCAAAACATCACGTATAAACACAGAAGAAGCAATCAAATTGACATTAACTGTTGACCGGCCTATCGACAGTAAGGCCGCGAAGAAACTGTTAAGCAAGATTGCGAAATGTGATTTTGTTGCTGAGAAGAACTCGAATATTGGCGAAGCTGTGTCACCACGAGAAATCTGTGATAGTCTGCTTAGTTTAATTGAATCGTGGTACCGGGAAACTTCGATTGCTCTGTTACTAATTAATATACTTCAAAAGATATTGAAATGTGATTGCTGGGGTGCAATTATTGGGGCTGAGTTATGCAAGCCCCCGTGTTCAGGTGTGGTCGCAATAGCCAGTTTATTGGCCGACAGAGTACCAAGTTGGGGGTCCGATGCTCAGTTCAAGACGGCAGTTTGTGAACTGTTGCTGGTGCTTTTGAACCATGCTGGTGATGTTCCGGAGAGGATGGGTCATTTAGCTCGACTTGAGGTCATTGAAAACCTGTTGAGGTTCGCTTCAGATTACAAACGCGATGCTCAAGTTGTCGAGATTTCCTTTGCTTCATTGTATAAAGTCTTTCTTGGATCGAGTGTCAGCGAAAAACAAAAGTTTTCAGTGCCAAGAAACATTGGCATTCTTGTCGCTGCTTGCAATGAACACCAAACGGAAGGTACCTAGAGATGATAGTTATATGTATAACGGAATTTTTTTCTGCGTTATGTATTGAAAATCATTTCTGATATGATAATTAATAATTGCTACTTATGCCAGTCAAATATGGTGAATACCTATGAATTTGAACATTTGTCAGTTTTTGAAAATGGGAAATAATTTTTTAATTTGGATCGCGTGCCTTTCGCGTATCCATGGATTAAAGAAGTCGTGACATGAATATTAAAAGGGACTCTATTTTTGCTAAGATACTAAAACAATGCAAATTTTATGGCATTGAATCCATCACGAGATTGGAATTTTTGCAATTCGCTTTGTAAATTCTTTTGCAATTTCAAGCATATACCCGTTAAATGACCATTCTCGATCAAATATTATGTACGATTGAACACAATTATTTGGAATGAAATAAAATGTCCGGAGAGAAACTAGCTGGATTGAGAATTTCTGGACAAACTGGCGAAGAGTGTGAACGAAACTGGCTTAAAACGTGTCCCAAAATGTGTAATGTTCTGTGATCGATGATGTTGTTTTGTAACGGTCAAAAAAGAGGTCAAAGTTACCGGATTTAAAACAATGTCAATCTAATAAGAAAGGCAAGAAGATCTGAAAATAGCAATTTCTCTGGTTTTAAGAATTATTTTGGTTTCATCCACATTTGGGATTGGAATATCAATCGGTTTTAATTGATAGGGTTTTGGGTTTTGTTTTCAGCAGTGGAGACAGTCTTATCAAAGCTCGTATAGAAAACAGCACATATATATTCCTAATGAAATTATTGGTTATCTTCGTTTCGTAGGTGTTGTTTTGAAGGAGGCCTGCAAAGTGATTGGTCTTCTCATAGAAGCAGACAGACAAAACCCTGTTCTAATGAACGAGGATATAATTGACACCATTTTGCATGCGATGGAATGGAACAAAGATGATGTAGGCTTAAACCAAGTTGCGTGCCATGCAATTGCTAATATGTGCGAAGACAAGAACGTCTGTAATACTATAGAGAACAATTGTGGGTCGTATTTTATAAGAAGAGCCATTGGCACCTTTCCTCGTTCGCGAGATATTGCCCTGGATGGATTACGTTATCTGGAAAACATTGTCAGGAACTCCATTGGAGGTAAGAATATCTGAACCATGTTAATTTTCAGCGGCTGGTTTGTCTTGACGTTTCTTCAATTCAGCCGTTGAGAATAGAGATAAAGGTGGAGTGTAGACGTATAGAGGATTTGATACGAGTGGAAGTTTATCATTGTCATACAATACGATTTGCGGTTTTCATATGTGGTAAAAACCTGGGCCCAGAATTCCAACAAAGCACGGCGAAATATGAAACATGAAAACAAGCCTTTACAAGCCTATGTTCTTAGCATGATAATCACTGACCAGACAAACACAAAATTTCCACGATTATAGAGGGGTTTGTTTCAAATGTAAAAAGCATTTCTTGACATCTTTTCCACTGCCTTCATTCATCACATAACCATTGTTATTATTATTATCGATTCCAACTAATTTTTCTGTGGTCACAAAAGTCACCAAAGTATGACATATGAAATTCTTTTTATGTTTGAGCAAACTAGAAGGTGAGACCCAGGTCGCGGGAAATCCTTTATTTCTTTATTATTATGACAATTGTTGGAAACAAAAATAAGGATCAAATGTACACAAGACGGAGTTGGGACCTGCTGTCGAGGATATAACAGAACAGTTGTTTAAGGCTGTTTCCATCATCTCTGTCTAGTTGTTATGTCTATGCATATGTTGCATCAAAATGTTACATGGAGGTGGGACACAATTAGGTTCAGCGTTGTCTTTCATGACAACTGTTGGCTCTTGCTATAGCAGTGGCAGAACATCTGCGATAACTTATTATAAACCGCGAGAGAAATTTATTCGGGTTTTTCGTATTGTTGAAGAAGAATCTTCAAGGCCGCGCTCTGCGGATTTATTATCATGCCCAAATGGTGAGAATTAGTTGTTTATAAAGTTCATATATTAATCATAGTTTTGAGCTGATTTTCATTGGTTAATTTGAAGTTTCATGGCACTTTTTTATAAGTAAAGTTTATAAGAATATCGAGACTCGAAATTGTTAGAATTTATGAAAGGCAGAAGGCAATTAGCATGCAATTTTCCTGAACGTCTATCATCCATTTTTGGAAGTTGTTATAAGTGCAGGTTGCAATCCAAGTTTAGATGTGTTCTATGTTTCCTGATAAACCACAACAATGCAAGTTCGATGAATGTACTTTAAACTTATGGCATGAAAGTCACGTTTATATTGTTTGTTATTGTTTGTTATCTATTCAAAATCCTGGTAACTGACTCTACAGTTCTATCAAAGCTTCACTTTGTCCAAATTGGGAAATTTTTCGTTCAAGGTTATCCAAATTATTGTAAACCAATGAAATGTTTTTTGAAATATTTGTTTTCATTTTTAGGCCCCGCTAGTTTCCACATTTTTCATAAACAACTTACACGTTTTTTTATAAGAAACCGGTTTATAAGAAACCTAGATCTAGACGCCCTAAAATTTAAGAAACTTTTAGAACTACAAAGTAATATTTAAGAAACATTAGAAATTTTGGAAACACGTTTTTCCTTTACGAATTCAACAAATATCAACTACAGTAAGTGTGTTTTATGTGCTAAGCATAACATTTTCGGCTGACGATTTTTCTTTGTTATAATACTAATATTTTGCTACATCCATGTTTTTTTTCTTTCTTTTTACTGCAACTTTTTTCATTAAATTAAGAAACTTTTAAGAAACTTTTAGAACTAAAATGTGGCTAAAAATTAAGAAACTTTTACTACTAGGCCTTGAGCCAGGTTTCTTATAAAAAAAAACGTGTATACGAAAGCCGCAAACAAACAATGTAACAGTGTAGCTTTGAAATTCGAACCACTAAAAAGCCAGGCGAACTTAATGTTTGAATATTTTATGTTTATTGTTACCGCGCATTATAGATGGTTGAAGTTGGAGAGAAATCACGGACACGTATCTTGTTATTGGATATCGTGTAGGGAATTCGGCCAGTTAAATGGTTGCAGCTCTAAAATTGTTAATAGATTGATGGAATTTAAGAAATACATGACAGTTGTTTGTGTGAAGCTTGAGGAGATTACAGTCAACGGAAACTAACGCTGCAAAGAGGAACAAAATGCTAAAGTCACGGATACACCAGAGATATCGTGATATTGCAAAGTGAAATGAAAATGAAAAGTGAAAAGTCCAACTGGCTTTCGTTTCTGTGATGTTCTTTCCACTTCAACAACTCTTCTGATTTTCACGGGACATTGCAAAACATTGCATCATCAGAACCCTGTATTTTTGCCCGAACTATTCCAGAGAAGAGAGATGCAATCTCAGAACAAAGGACACCCCTATGATTTTGTTGTAAATATCTTTATAGTTTTGTTAAATAGTTAAATGACAATAATGATTATTACTATTCACTATTCCGCATTATAAAGTCCGCATTCCAGATTCCGGATTCGGTGTTTTAAAGATAGCCGTCTCCGATGTTGGAATGACTAATACCAAAATATATCAAATTTCAAATAGTGACGTAAATCCTGACTCGAGGGCAGAACGGCTTTCGCTGGAAACAACATTTAGAGATGAGATCTCAGTAGTTTAGTTTAACTTGGGCACATCTCTGGAAGTAATTGGAACATCGAAAAGCGAAAAACACCGAGCTGCTGGGCGAGCTCGATGCTAACGTTATGTGGAATTTTCGAAATGAATTTAAGAAGAATTGCGGAGAAAACCACTCGAGAATCGAGGTGGAAATTTGCTTCCTGTGGCAAGTCAGACCGATTCTTTTGTAAAAAACAATAGACTTCCTGGGAAAGTTTTCGATTCAGAAAAAGCTGAATATCTCGAAAACGAAAGAGAAATTCACGAAAAGCAATTCTCATTTTACTTCCCAAGGATACGTCGAGCAGATCGGTGCGTCTTTCGCGGTGCTACACCGAAAACTGTAGGAGGAGTTCATTGACAACGGAGGGCGAGTTTTCCTTTGTTTAGAGCACATCACGTGACGACAGCTCTTATATATTATAGACCATCCTGCAGCGGCGGACACGTTAAGCAATCCGTTCTAATTAAAGTTGATTAAGTTGGGATGAGATCAGCTGGCGGACACGTTAAGCAATCGGTTGTAATTAAAGTTGCCTAGTTTGCGATAAGATCAGTTGTCGGACACGCAAAGAAAAAAAATTTTGTTTGAAATCATTGATGTCCTTATACTGCGATCCATTCCCCACCATATGATCAATGGAATCCCCGAGTCCCCATTTCCATTCCAAGGTTGTTCCAGGTGCATGATGACTTAAATTGAAATCCTTGAAGTCGTAATAGTTGGAACCATTCCTCGACCACATGGTCCATGGAATCCCCGAGTTCCGACTTGCATTCCAAGGTTGTTCCAGGTCCATGTTTTCTCCCATGATTTTATTTGAAATGATTCTGATCCTCATATTTCCATCTTTTCCCCCATGGAAGTGCAAAGGTTGCATTCCATTCGAATGTTGTTCCAGGTCCATTTTTTCCGCGATGCAAATGTTCGTGCACTTCTGAGCGTGCCAGAAACTTGTCGATTTAAACCGAACGGAGAGAAGCGTTGCGATTGAATAGTATATCAGAAAACATAATTGGATCCATTTAATGCGAAATTTCGATTTACAGAATATTAAAAATACAGATCAAATTGATAAAAACATATTTGCAACTACAGGAATTCCATGAAAGCAATACAAAAGCGCATTGTGAAAATTTTAGAGGGGTCCCAAAGTTAGATGCATCTAAACACGCAGTCAAAAATTCATGATATATAAAAGGGTTTCAAATACAGCAGACCATGAAAATTTTTAGTTGATTCACTCACATATTTCACAGACCAAATGCACAACTTTGGCGTTTTGAATTGTAGCTCAGTGGTGGGCACTTTTCCAGTTTAGAATCCATGTGAAGTTGAAGAAATTGTTTCCAGCTTGAGCAGACGTTTATGTTATCCAGAACAAAAATGAGGTAATTGAAATCGACTACTTTAGCCTTCGGTTGGTCAGTCGTGAACAGTAATTCTCTGGATGCCAAGGAGAAAGCGTTTCGGGGAATTTGCATGCTTCTTGGCACGCCGTGCTTCAATGCAATATGAAAGTAGCTGTTTTCGAGTGTCGCAAGTTAGAGTTCCACATCCAAATCTGCAAAAATCGATTTAGAATTTTAGTATTCATCGATCAGAGCTCTCTCAAACAAATCAGAATCAATTTATAGAGAATATGAGTGAAATTTTGAAAATTTATTGCACGGTTGGAGAAATTTAAAAAGCGAGTTGTTGATCAGGGAATCTGAGCTGAATAAAACAATAGAACTGAGGGGGAAAATATAAAAAAAACTTAGCCACTTACCAGTGAAGTTCTTTGGGAAACAGTTGCAAATAGCAAGCTCGAAGTAAAATTCCAGTTGATTGCAAGGAAGGGCAGAATAGCTGTTAGACAACTGCATGTGCTTTGAATGGCTTCGTTTCAGTGAAATCACAAAATTGTCGTTTGTGAAATTCGTTCTTTAGATGGTTGCATCCAGACCTGTAATTATAAAAGCAGAAACTGACAATTCACGGTTTTAGCATTCGATTTAGCATTGAAAAGCTTTGGAAAGCAAAAAATTATTCAGAATTTTAGATCGCCCAGAAAGTTCTGTAAACAACGGATCAGAATAAATCGGAAACAAAATAAAAAGAATACAGGAGTTTAGAAGAGGCAAATAGAAACAACTTAGGCACTTACCAGTTAAATCCTCAGAAGCTTTTAGTTTGGACGCTCGAGTAAAACGACAGCAAAAATAAAACGCAGCCACAAAACGAAATAATTTCATTCGGTTCGTCCCGTCCCAAATTCGAAAATGGACATCCACTGCACGTTCGCTCAAGGAAGGAAGCAACTTCCTCGTCAATCAAAGGCCACAGTAAGAAAAGGGGTTGTCGGATTAGTGTCAAACGCAACAGGGATTCATTGTTTCGAATACGGTAAACAACGCACGATCGATCTTTCCAGAAGCATGACATCATCCAGACGTAATAATAGTCAGGGGGTCACTGATCAGAAAATGTTTTGTTCGACTGAGAGCTTTAGTGCGTGTCAAAGGTCGGGACATGTGCCCCTCGCACGCGAAACAAAAGCCTCGGCACTGCAGGATCTGACAGCACACAAAGCAGACTTGAAACGAAAACAAAGGGCGGAAGGATTTTCGAGGTAGAAAAGTGTAAAAATCTAAAAAACGAAAACGAATTTCGAAAAACAAAATACATATTACAAATATACAGATTACTGGGAAGATATCTGAGTGGTTCTCGAAAAGAATACATGAGGAGAATTTTAGGAGTAGTGTCGGAAAGCTCCCATCGCTGGGGGTCTTTGAGGTCGGTTTCCGTCACCGCTCACGTTTTAGTATTATAGTAGAGATTATCCTTAATCTGAGTTAGATCCTTATTAGAAACACCAGTTTACCTGAGCAAGGCCTTTATAAGAGACACTAGTCTAATCTGCATTTGGTTTGGTCTTTATTAGAGACACCAGTCTATCTGAGTTAGGCATTTATTAGAGACACGAGTTTATCTGAGTTGGGTTCTTATTGGAGCTATCATAGCCTACCTGAGTTGGGTCTTTATTAGAGACAGCAGTCTATCTGAGTTAGGCATTTATTAGAGACACGAGTCTATCTGAGTTAGGTCCTTATTGGAGCTACCATAGCCTACCTGAGTTGGGTCTTTATTAGAGACAGCAGTCTATCTGAGTTAGGCATATATTAGAGAACGAATCTATCCGAGTTAGGTCCTTATTAGAGCCACCATAGCCTATCTGAGTTGGGTTGGGTGTTTATTAGAGACACGAGTCTATCTGAGTTAGGCTTGGACGTTATGAGCAATGTGATCTCGCTCTTTATCGCGAAAAATACTTGGGGGCACCAACTGCTTATTATATTATGGTTTATTATACTGCAAATGCTTTTTAATTGCAGTTTCAAACGATTCATCGTTTCTGGGAGAAGTATTCGACACAATGGTCAATTACCCAGACGATGCTCAGGTCCAGGAATCAGCTTGCAGGTTTGTGAGTTTGTTGCTGTGCGGAAGCCCATCGGTGGAGTCAAGAATTGGCGAATCAGACGGCCAGTTCTCCATCCACAATTGCGTGATGACGTCAATGAACGTTCACATTGATGACACCAGCGTCTTCCAGGCTGCGTGCAGCGCGTTGCAAGAAATGTCTTCCGCATCGGAGCGACTTCAAGAGCTGTTTGTGGCAAAAGGACTTTACGTTACAATTGTCACTTGCATGAGAGCCAATAAAGAATCCTTTGACACCCAGGTAAATAATTGTTTTTACAAACGTTGGTTTTACAAACGTCACTTTAACTAGTTGAAAATTCTTTGACGCGTGTGGTACTGTTAAGGTAAGGCAAATAAATGAACAAAATTGTATGAATAGTACCATGTAATTCATAAAATGTTTGCACTAACGTTTCAGGCGTATGCCCATTATCAAAGTCGCTTTAACTAGCTTCCAATGATATAAAAAAGCATCCTGTTCAACGCTTACACTTCACATTTCGATATGTTTCATATGAATAGCGTCATTTATTTATTATATGTTTTATTGAGTTTGTAATGTGGTATTTGTTTACATACATTCTTCCCGTGTTCACTAGCTGTTTTTTTATTGCTTCAGGAATGTGGCTACGGAGCCCTGCGTGCGTTGTGCTTTAAGAACGTGCTACAAGAAGGATTGCTGTTGAACTACGACTTCTTGAATGACATCAAAGAAACGTTACACGTGCATTGCAACAAGGATTGTGTACTCAAAGAGGCCCTCAGTCTTTTAGCCTGTCTTGCAACGGACATGGAGATAGTAAGAAGACAGTGCATGTTAGAGCTGGTCCACGAGAGAGTGGTCGAGATCATGAAGGCCAACAGTAACTCTGTCTTGCTTCTCAAAACTTGCTTTGAAACGTTAGGTGAGCGAACAATATGCGGTTAGCACACTCTAGTTGATTTAATGTCCATGTAACTACGAGTAGAAATGATATGGTTATATTGTGCACAACATGACCTCGTGAATGTTATTAAGCAAGTAAATTGAATTTTGACATAACGAATCTCATGTAACGAGCTTCTCGATTTAATGAACTAAGAATTACTAAGTCTTCTTTGATCTTTCAGTTGTTTTTGCTGCTTCCGACGAACAGTCTATGCTTATCGGTGCGCTGGACAGCGTCGAGCAAGCGATGAGAAAATTCCAGACGTGCTCTGGTCTGCAAATTAGCGGATGCATCCTCATTCAACTGCTGGCAATTGACGAAGTTTGCGATAATCAAATCCTCTGCTTCAATATTGTCAGCCTTGTTTGCGAGGCAATGTCAAAGTAAGTAGATGGTTTGAGCATTAGAAACGCTGTTGCATGGGTGCATATACAGGGTGGCCCAGAAAAAAGTAACCCCCCTAACAAAATAATTCGTAAACAATATTTCTGAAGTAGCAATTTCATGAAATTCATACTTCAAGTTATTCCGCTTAAGTGTGATATTTTGCGTAAATATTGTGCTGGTAGAGTTTATTATCTCTGAGTAAATGTACTCTCAAACTTAAGCATCCAAAAACACACTGTTTGGGAACATGTAACTTTATATTGACGCAACAAAACACGAAAAACTTCAACAACTCATTCTATCAGTCACATAAGATGTTCGAAATGTCAGTCTGATAAGATTCTTTTTCTTTCCCATCCTTTTTTTATTCTTAAATTCTTTATAATATGCTTATCGTCTACTGATATTGCAGGCATTTTCCTTTACGTCAATTTTTGTTTTGGTTGCTCGCTCGCTGACGTGATGAAATTTCAATTTCCCGCCAAAACAGCGGGTTTTCGTATGTCACGAATTTAACGCTTCATTGTGCCTAGATGGAAGCTCTAAACGTCAAGATATTTCTACACGTTAATACACTTGAATTGAATATCATCTGGTGTAAATTTGATTGAATTCATTTTTGAGAAAAAATATCTATAAATTATTTTGTTCGTGGGGTTACTTTTTTCTGGGCCACCCTGTATTATATAATGTACTGCAGGAATATAGTGCATTGCGTACCTCACGCGCCAGTCTCCTAGTTGCTTGCGGCCTTCGGTTGATGAAACGGTATATTTCATTATAATGTTTACTTTTTACGCTAGCTTTCCGTTTAACGAGGAATTACTCACTGAGGGAGCAGTTGCGCTGAAATTGATCGCGGAAACTGAAATGGGCAGACGAGAAATGATCAAACAAGAAAGCTTCCAGTACCTGTTTCACATCATCCAATCCATCACTCTGCCTGTTGATAATCTGCGGTTTGCTGCGGAGGCGTTATTGCTGCTCAGTCACGAGCAGCATTATAGAGACCGCATGCTGCAGTGGGCTGTTATCAACGATAAGTTCAAGGAGGCTTTGTGGCTGTTAAAACACGGTGCTGACGTGAACTCGGGCACGTTGAATCGGCCTAATTTGGTAATTGCAGCAGAGGTAAAGAGCCCAAAGATGTTGTCTTTTCTTCTGAGACACGGGGCTTCCAATGCCCTGGAGGCACTCCAAGTGACACGCAGGCAGAACGACGAAAAGTTGACGGGAATTCTGCTCCGACATATCGGGTTGGAGAAGAAGAGTGGTGTGCTGGCGTGGGGCAATCTGAATATCATCGAACTGAGGGGTAACTATTTCTCGCCGCCGCTAATCGGCAAGAAGGATACCAGCGGCATGGTTGTAGAAGATGAATGCTGGAATGATCATTTTGAAAGGGCCAGTGAGCATCGATTGCAACGCTTGTCAGTGTGCGATATGGGTAGGAAAGACAGGATTGACTCTGTTGGCAGCAGTGAAGCCGATGAGGTAGCTGGTAGTCCCAATGTGCCTGTCAAGCTGACAAGACCAGATTCTTTAACCGGTGCTGTTTTACCATTTGTGAATATGGATCCGCGCGTAGAAGGGCCGCTGGATTTGCATGAGAGATTCGTCCGAAGTGAAACACCAACATTGCGTAATTCATACCCTGGTCATCCGGAAAGCAAGCTAGTGGAAGATGTATTGTCTGTCAGCTTGGTATCCAGTCCAGATAAAGAAGCGATTCCAAAGCATTCTCCAATGCAACGCTCAGCCTCGGTTGTCTTCATGCCGGGTATCCGAAGCGATTCCACTGAAACGTCCCCTTCTACAAGTAATAAACATAGAAAGATATCAGCAGCAGAACTGTGCTCAAGATCAATGTCTGAGCCCAAGCAGTTGATTACGTATGCTGACATGTCTTTTAACTCGTTGTCATCTGTTGAGCTACTAGCGTCGCACGGCTCTGTCATGAAGGAGTTTTTCAACGGCCTTGTTGGCCTCGATTTGAGTAACAACAAGATCAGTCACATCGACGTGGAAGTGCTATGCGAGCTAAAGCAACTTAAAAAACTACATCTTGTAGGAAACGAGTTGGACACGTTTCCTTACGCGATTATCAATAACAAGACGCTAGAAACTTTGAATCTTCGTAAGAATAAGATCTCACAGATTGACAAGAATCAACTACAGTGCTGTATCACTTTGGCAAACCTTGACATCAGCGATAATCAACTGAAGGCATTTCCAGCTGCAATTGGGGATTTTTTCCCCACTCTCAGGAACCTGAATTTGTCGAGGAATCAGATTTGCAAGCTGCCATCGACTGCGTTCGATCGATGGCAAATCAGCAACATGGATTTGAGTCATAACCAATTGGAATCCGTGCCGGCTCCTTTCTTGGACGGATTGGTTGCGTTGACAAAACTGGATCTGTCACACAATTGTCTAATCTCACTACCCGATCTGTCTCACACAGTAACATACGATCGTCTAAGCCATCTGAAGTTATCAGGTAATAAACTGGCCGAAAGAGCGCCGTGGTACGTGCCACGATTTGTCCTGCAACTGCCCTGTCTTGCCTGCCTTGATATTTCACACAATAATATAGTCCAAGTGCCGTCTCCGATGTTTTGGAAGTCCAGATGTCTCAAAGAGTTGAACTTTGATAATAATCGCATCAAAAAGCTGGATCTTGCACAGGGTGCGTCCTATTGGTCAACCGTGTGTCGCCTCAGCTTGGCAAATAACAATCTGGAGCAGCTACCCAATGAGATCGGGTTGTTGGTGTCTCTCGTCTACTTGAATATCAGCCATAATAAGATAACAACCATTCCCGAAGACTTGGGCAGGTTGAGGAATCTGAGCGACTTTCCTCGCGATGGACTGTCCTTAGATCTGCACCCATCAATAGCGAAAGGTACGGCTCGTGAGATCTGCACGTTTCTCTACTCGACAATGAAGCATGCTATGCATTACGTGCGCATGAAGCTGATGGTGGTCGGTGCAGAGAGTAAAGGCAAGACGACTTTGTTGAGAACGCTGCAAGGCTTGAAACTTCGACAGCAGAACGCTCCAACGATTGGCATTGAAATCAAGACGTGGAATCTCCAAATTCCTCGCAATCACTGGGCAAGAGCACAGAGTAAACAATCGACGTTTGTGCTCACTACGTGGGACTTTGCAGGACAAGAGGACTTTTACAGCACGCACCAATGCTTTCTTACATCACGTGCTTTATACTTGGCCGTGTTCGATGCAAGCAGAGGATCAAGTGATCTGGAATCGCTCCGCGCTTGGCTCCTTAACATCAATGCAGCCGCTCCTGGGGCGCCTGTCATTCTCGTTGGTACAAATGCTGACAACATCAAGACCAATGACCGACAAGCCTATTTTGACGAGCTACAATCAAAGATGGCAGAGTTCATGGACAGTGCTGGCTTTCCTGTTTGCACCGGCACGGCTATTGTTTGCAGCATCAAAAAAGGCAGTGATATTGAGACGCTGAGACAGAAGATATTGGAGTCGGTTGCAGAGCTGACTGTCAGAGAGAGTGCACCGTTGAAGCACTTGGTGCCAAAGAGCTACGTACAGATGGAAGACGTACTCAAGAAGGAAGCCTATCGATTAGAGAGCATTACTCAAATACCCGTTATAACAAAGCGTGCTTTGGTGAAGATCACACAGGATAACAATCTATCACTTGAAAGGGAAGAGTTGGACCAGGCAGTCAAATTTCTTCATGAATCAGGTACACTTTTCATTGACCATTACTTTTGAATTTTTAAACGTTTTAAACGAATTTATCGATGCGAAAGATTTTCTGTATATTTTGATTTTGACTTTAGGTTATTTTTGCCCGAGGCTTCTTCTCGATACACGCTATGTTGAACTACTTTCTCTCCAATTTGTATTGAAATCAAATACAATGGTATTCTCTATGCAAACTATATTTCGTTTTTTCTTCAACAGGTGCTTTGCTTCATTTTGACGATCCTCTGCTAAAACTTGAAGATTGCTATTTCATCCACCCGGAATGGCTAAGTCAAATGATGGCACAAGTAGTCACCGTGCGAGAGATAAATCCGTTTGTCGACGAACAAGGTGTCTTAATGAGAGCCGATGTACCATTACTATTCCGAGGAGATAAATTCCAAGAAGCCTTTATTGATAATTACTTGAGGTGTGGATGTTTTCTTATTGTGTTAGCAATTTGTTCCCAAAAAGATCTTAATAACCCAGATGGATTAATTTCTAGTTAATTACTTTGGAAATAGATGGATTAACACAATGAGGGCGAAGCGAACTGAAAGGATGTTGATTGCCTCGTTTGGGCTTTGTTTCTGGAAGGTCTTTGTCTTTATTTGTAGTCCAAATTTAAACGCTGTTTTATTTAATTTCGCAGTTTGCTGCAGAAATTTGAAGTCATTATACCACTTGGAAACGAAAAATTTCTCATACCGTCAAAGCTGTCCAAGAAACCACCTGGCTTCAAATACCGCGTCACCCAGGTGACGTATAAACCGCACCAGACTCTATCGCGTTACTACACCTTTCCGTACATTCCCGTTGCCTTCTGGTCGAGGCTGATCTCCAGGTTGATGCTGTTTCACTCGCCACTGCAAGACGAAGACGAAAAGGTAAGCAGGGTTTTAAAGACAGGACATATATTGACAACGTCTCCTGCTTCTTGTGACACTTAGCTACCACGTGTGAATACGAACCGTTTGTAACCGTCGAGCCTGGTTACTGGACCATAGCTACCACGGTTCAGCGCTTTTCTTTCCATCAATCTTCAATGATTTCAATCAAACCTCTCGTCTTTACCTGCAGACACTGATAGTAGAGTATTGGAGAGATGGGATATTTCGATTTTGGTCCGAAGAGAAATACTTCGCTGTGACGACGTCAGAGTCTTTGAATGACACTCTCGAGATTGTTGTACCAGTTTCGCAAGGAGGCTACGAGCTGCTTGGATATCTCGTGGATCACATTGATACGCTCATTGAAGAATGGTATCCAGGCCTTGGTACGTTTTAACTTTATTCAGAACTTTGATTAGCGGCCACATCCCTGTAGCTTATAGGTTGGTACTGAAAAAATCAAATTTTGAAATAGACTGAAAAATGACTCACAAGGAGTCGAACTATACTAAATAGGTCCCACTGATCACGTTGAGACAATTCCCACCCCTCTAGGGGTAGTGGTTCAAATTTTAGTGGACCCAGATTTGCCGCGGATAGCTATTTAGACTTTCTATCATACATGAAGTAGGTACTGAAAAAATCAAATTTTGAAATTGACTGAAAAATGACTCACAAGGAGTCGAAATATACTAAATAGGTCCTACTGATCACGTTGAGACAATTCCCAGGTCTCTAGGAGTAATGGCTCGTTGACCCAGATTTCCCGCGGATAGCTATTTAAACTTTCTATCATACATGAAGTAGGTACTGACAAAATCAAATTTTGAAATAGACTGAAAAATGACTCACAAGGAGTCGAATTATACTAAATAGGTCCCACTGATCACGTTGAGACAATTCCCAGCTCTCTAGGAGTAATGGTTCGTGGACCCAGATTTGCCGCGGATAGCTATTTAAACTTTCAGGTACTGAAAAAATCAAATTTTGAAATAGACTGAAAAATGACTCACAAGGAGTCGAATTATACTAAATAGGTCCTACTGATCACGTTGAGACAATTCCCAGCTCAAGAAATTGCTTGCTTAAAATCACAACTGTAGCTCGTTTTTTTCAGCACGTGTGGATGCCAGAGGCAACCCTTACATGAAGAAGTTGGCACAATGCAACCATTGCCAACTTCAAGGCAAGCATAACTGTTTTTCATTGGACGATTGTATATCACAGTCGTATGAGAAAGACTCGATATGGTGTCCCACGCATGAGGGTGAAGTCTTCCTGAGAGACATAGCACCCGACGTCTTGCTGGCTGATATCGATGGCAGATACCTGATTGATGAGAGTGAACTTGATCAAAAGGAAAGAGACGCTGTTCGCATCGGCGGAGGAGCTTATGGAAGTGTTTATCAAAACAGATACAAAGGAAAGACCAACGTTGCTGTTAAGGTAATACAAAGTTCTTCATATACGGATTTTTGTTCCACCATAACTGTTTCACATTTTCATGTGTATATCTGGTCATCTTTACAGTAATGCTATGCTCTTTTTATGCATGAGCAATTTTTTTTCATTTTTGTGCACCATTTTTACTGTTTTCTTATTGCATATCTTTTCGATATGGGTAGTAGCTACTTCTATGTCCTTCGTTCCTTTTCAAGAATGGGTTTTTGTAACACCACTATTACTGCTGCCTTCGTGCATATCTGTTTTCTTTTGGCAGCATTTTTGTTTTTATCTTTATTTTTTCCAGAAATGCACATAAATTTTTTCTTTTCAACAATTTTATTACTATTCTATACTTATCTCAAAATTCTGAATAATTTTCTTTTATTCGTAATTGGATAAATATAAATTTACATCGCATTAGAGGTGTTCATACTAGTTATTCTATACTGTAATTTGCATTCTTTCAAGGTTTTCAAAGCTGGTGGAAACATCGTGCCTCACAGATACCTTCGTCAAGAAGTCAACATTCTACGTCATTTACGTCATCCTAGCCTCGTGTCTATGATTGGTGTTTGTTTGCGTCCATCTCGCTGTTTGGTCATGGAGCTTGCTCAGATTGGCTCACTACAAAAGGTCTTGTCCACTGGCCTCCATTTGAGCCGAGCCATGCAGCACAGAGTTGCATCTCAGGTATGCATTTTGCGAGTTGCAGCGCAAGTTCTGTTAGTTTTAGCATCTCATGCAGCTAGTTTTAGCATTTCATACATTAGTAAATCCTTGCGTCCATCTGAAAAATTGAGGAATCGGGGAAGAGGGGAAGAGGGAAGGGGAATATTTTTTCCTGACATTTTCCTCACACTTGGGAATGTGAATTTCTGTTTCTAGGTTTGCGAGGGCTTGGCGCATCTGCACAAGCACAATATTGTGTACCGTGACATGAAACCGAGCAACATTCTGATATTCTCGTTGTCGCTTGGCATACCCATAAATGCGAAGATATCTGACTATGGAATATCACAGTACATCACGCCAATGGGTTTTCGAACGTCTGGAGGAACAGAGGGATTCAGAGCGCCAGAAGTTGTTAAGGAAGACTGTTTGTACAACAAAAAAGTAAGATGATTGTAGACAATTGTAACCGCTCTTTGTTAATCAACGAGAAAGTGTCTGTTATGTGGAGGTTTTATTGCAATTAATCTGTGCATTCTTCACTGCTTTTGACAAATAGCAGAGCTTCCAGGGCTAGTATATTTCAGTAGGTAAACCTGTACTTAACAGACTATCAAATTAACATGGAATCTCGTAAGTGCAAGGTATTGTAGTGGTACAAACCCCTGATTTAAAGAGTGCCTCTTTTGAAGTCTCTTAACGGATAGTTGAAACAGTAATACTTTGTGCACTGCACAATGTATTGCTTTTGACTAAGAACGTGACACACAGTTTTGTAACTGTGTTGAAGGTCAACAATGTCGCTGATTTTCTCAGTTATAATTTATCACACCTTCTTTTCAGGCTGATATTTTCTCGCTTGGCATAACGATTTACGCACTTGTGACGCATGGTGGTAAACCATTTGGTGAATCTCAGTTTCAGTACGATATGGATACTGCCGCTCTTTCAAAATCAGCAATCAAACCGATCACATCGTTTGGATATTCTCCTTGGCCCGATATGGAGCACATCATTGCCTGCTGCTTGGAGTCTAAACCATGTAGGTTTCACTTCTATTTTGCCAATATTTCCTATGATCTTTTCTATTTTATTCAAGGCATAGAGGAGAGCGCTTCCTTGTTTTGATAGTTAGTTTCTGCATAAATACACCTGTTTGTATCCAGAGTGAGATTCACTAGGCTTAAAATAAATAAAATACTCATCACTGCAAACGATAATAAATTTTCCCTTATGCATGAACTACATCTCGATATAACGTACCCCGGATATAACGAACCTCCCTGCATAAAGAACCAACTTTCAGGTCCCTTCATCATTATTACCCCCGTTTTAAGGAACAAGGCATAGAGGAGAGCGCTTCTTTATTTTGATAGTTACTTTCTGCATAAATATACTTGTTGGTATCCAGAGTGAGATTCATTCAGCTTAAATTCGTTACTTGAATTATCGTTGAATACACCTGTTGACATTCAGAATGAGATTCATCCAGAGATTTGTGATGCTATTTGCTGTTGTTGTTTCTTTTCAAGGTAAAAGACCAACTGCCCAAGCCATTTTTGAGTGGCTCTCATCTGCAGAGGCACTTTGCTTGAAGCAAGAGATAGTTGTGTGCAAGGGAAGCACTGTAGAGTGTATGGCGATTCACAAATCGACGATGTTTGGTCAAGAAAATCTGGAGCTGTGGATCGCAAGTCAGAACCAGATATCATGGTTTCCTCTCACGAAGAAACATAGCAGAGTATGTTTTACTAACCTTTGATAATTCAAGGAGATTTTATGTTTATTTTATGACATGCTTATATTTATGTTTACTTTATGTTTATATTTATGTTTATTTATGCAAGACTCGAATTGTCGAGATTTGACTGCTGTTGTCATTATCATTTATCTGTTATTATTTATGTTATTATGACGTATTGTTTCTGTCTTCCTATTCTTCAGGTACATGGATGCCAAGGGACAATTCTGAGAAGCCAACATGTCCTGTGCATTTGTGCCACATCTAATGGTCTTATACTTGCTGGAACCCGAGAGGGCACTATCATCGTATTCGACTGCAATTCGCATGAACAAATAAATGAAATAACACAAATATCCAACAGCCCTGTTCTCTGCTTGGAAATCTATCCTCAGCAGAACAGAGAGAATTTGGTTTTAGCCGCACTAGACAATGGACAACTTGCAGTGTTCGAAGAAAAACAGTTGAAGATAAAAGGTAATGCACTGGCTATTCAGGTTTTTGTTTGGTTTTGTTTGGTTTTGTTTGTAACTGATTATTTAAAGAGAACATGGTCCATGCAACTAAAATTAGGACAGATCTAGCATCTAAACTGAATTACTGTTACAAACATGTGTTGTGATAACAGGCAGATAGGTGGACGAATTTAACAACATATAAAAGGGTCGTTTTAACTCAATTTCCTGCTCGATGTGTTTTGTGTGGTTGGTGATCTTCTTCTTTATCGTAACCCCTCACTGCTTTTATAAAGGCTGAGTTAATTATTGGAGTGAATAGGTTTTGTTGGAACATTAGCAAGCTGGTTATTCCTTCTGATCCTGTATATTATTTATGAAGTCAACTCTGTATAATTCAAGTTTTTGTTACCAATTTCACATATTGTTACCAAGTTGAGTGAAATTATCTGCCTCCAACAGTGAACGTTTTGTGATTCGAGAATTTTTTACTATTATTGTATTCGAGTACGAAGTACAAAGAAAAACGTCCGTGATCTATGTTATATGTAGTGATAATGGTTTGTGTTCATCGTAGCTTGCAGTAAGCCGTTGCTTGTGGAAGTGTTTTCGCATTCGGGTGGACACGAACCCAGCCCCGTGACGTGTATTGAGGTATATCGACGCAAATGTTACCTCGGTTTCGGTTCGAGCATAGCTGTCGTGGACATGAAGGATATGAAGGTTGATTCGGTCATGACTGGTTGCGGAGAAGGCAGCAAGAACATTAGACAATTGGCGATTGGTGCCAATTATATGTGGATCATATCTAAGGATAGCAGTACTATTCGCTGCTTGAACATTCAAAGCGGGCACTGTTTTGGTTCTTTTGACTGTTATGACGTTATCAAGGAAAAGTACCCGGATGTCACAAAGATTGATTGTCGAACAGTAAGCATGCATCTGAGACGGGGCGCCTTGTGGATAGGTTGTGGTGGTGGCCAAATGATCATTGCTGAGCCGAATGTGAACTTCAAAACTCTTGCTATAATTTGGCGCCATTCTGCATCTGTACGCTGCATTATTGAAGCTTGTGGCAAGGAAGATGGAAAGCCATTGTCTCTCGTACTCACGGGAGGTTTCGGCTTCAAAGAGAGGTCGCAATCCGTGCGTAACGAGGCCGATGATTCTGGTCATGTACTTGTGTGGGACTCAGAGCTTCCATCCCAAGATGCATATCTGAAAACTTTGCACAAAACCAGGGAGGCGATGGTCTGTTGAAAGAAAAAGTATTTATCGATTTAAGTTTCTTTGTCAAAATAATTAATGCTTTTATTTGCTTCGTGCCGGAAAGCATGGTATGCGGTTTTAAATGCTTTGTGCTTTATCCATACATCGATTCCCCGAACGTAAGAGATATAACGAGCTTTCCAGAATATCAACTGAAAAAACGATCTCTGTAATTAAATAGCTGGCCAACTCGCACAGTATCTTTACAAGTTATAATACGAAATTATGATAGGCCCCCAGTTGCACGAACTCTCAAGACCTTGAATTTGTTTTTCTTCACTTCAGTCTCGTTTTATTGGTATTCTACTACATTTTGTTTCGAGTTTTGTTATTATAAATTGTTTTATTAATTATCCGATAAGTCTGCAATATTTTGCGGCAAATATTATTAGTTTTATAACTCTGAAATCAGAAGTAGATCTTCCGTGTATTAGTTACCACTATCTTCTAGGGGAAATAATTCACTCAGTTATGGTCACCGAGAAATCAAATTTTTGCGGAGCTCGTGTCAAACATAGTTTGATTTTATAGCAATGTTAATTCAAATGATGACGTAGCAGATGGAGTTTATTTCTCTACCGTGTAGTGTTTTGTATATGAAAATAATGTCCTCCCTCTGTATAATATAAGGACAATTGTGATTGTTGTAGTAGAAGCATATTTATTTTAATTGGATACAAATGATTTTATCAGTTAATGTAAGGTTTCACTCATGAATTCTAACAGGTTTAATATGTTTTATTCACGAATCGAATCCTCAAGTAATAAGCTTATTGGAACATTTTAGAGAGAACTTTTGAGATCAACTCAAAGGTTTTCTCTAAAATGCATTTAATATGATCGGAGCACTTCATAGTTTGCATAGCTAATGTGTGGTTCGGCCCCAGGACACGCGTGGTCCATCTTTCAAGCTACAGAATATTTCCCCCCTTTCCTTGGGTCATTGTGTTGTCCTTATCCTCTCCACCAAGACCAAGTTGCATCATGGGACCGTTCGACCAGCATGATTTGAACTTTCAACATGGCATGCAGAAAGTGGAGATGCCATAAAGAAAAGTTTCTCCGAAATAGCTGAAAGCAACTGCTTCAAGAACGCAATACAATTTTAAGTATGCAGGTAAGGTTAGCTCTGTCGAACTACTTGTTAACTAATTTATTCTGATAATTTTTCGGTGCTAGTAATTCCAGAAATTTCAACTTTGAAATTCTTCTGGGCTGGATTGGCCTAATGGCACACGAGAATTTTCCATGTCGCACTTTAAAGTTGAATATTAATTATTTGTTTTTTTACAGCAAAGAAAAGCAATTTACACCTGGTGTAACACAGTTGATGAATGGCCCTAAAGTGAACAATTATCACAAAGTTTCCAACGTCAGGTAAATAAGGTTTAGATTGTCTATATATTTTGTTGATACCAACGCAACATTGTTGAAAATGAGGTTGATTATGTGCTGCAATACAGAATAGAACCTTGATTTAGCATAGTTGAAAAAGACATAAATAATGACATAGTAGAGAGGTTGTTTGTTATTTTGCAGAAAGGTGATGCTATTAGGATAGGGGGAGAAGTAGCTAGACATTTGCAGAGGGAGTAGCTTAACATTTGCAGAAGAAGTAGCTTGACATTTGCAGGAGAAGTAGCTTGACATTTGCAGAGGAAGTAACTTGAGGTTTGCAGGAGAAGTAGCTTGACATTTGCAGGAGAAGTAGCTAGACACTTGCAGGAGAAGTAGCTAGACATTTGCAGGAGAAATAGCTTGACATTTGCAGAAGAAGTAGCTAGACATTTGCAGGAGAAATAGCTTGACATTTGCAGGAGAAATAGCTTGACATTTGCAGAAGAAATAGCTTGACATTTGCAGAAGAAGTAGCTAGACATTTGCAGGAGAAATAGCTTGACATTTGCAGGAGAAGTAGCTAGACATTTGCAGGAGAAATAGCTTGACATTTGCAGGAGAAGTAGCTAGACATTTGCAGGAGAAATAGCTTGACATTTGCAGGAGAAATAGCTTGACATTTGCAGGAGAAATAGCTTGACATTTGCAGAAGAAGTAGCTAGACATTTGCAGGAGAAATAGCTAGACATTTGCAGAGGAAGTAGCTAGACATTTGCAGGAGAAATAGCTTGACATTTGCAGAGAAGTAGCTAGACATTTGCAGGAGAAATAGCTTGACATTTGCAGGAGAAATAGCTAGACATTTGCAGGAGAAATAGCTTGACATTTGCAGAAGAAGTAGCTAGACATTTGCAGGAGAAATAGCTAGACATTTGCAGAGGAAGTAGCTAGACATTTGCAGGAGAAATAGCTTGACATTTGCAGGAGAAATAGCTTGACATTTGCAGAAGAAGTAGCTAGACATTTGCAGGAGAAATAGCTTGACATTTGCAGGAGAAGTAGCTAGACATTTGCAGGAGAAATAGCTTGACATTTGCAGGAGAAATAGCTTGACATTTGCAGAAGAAGTAGCTAGACATTTGCAGGAGAAGTAGCTTGACATTTGCAGAAGAAGTAGCTAGACATTTGCAGGAGAAATAGCTTGACATTTGCAGAAGAAGTAGCTAGACATTTGCAGGAGAAATAGCTTGACATTTGCAGAAGAAGTAGCTAGACATTTGCAGGAGAAATAGCTTGACATTTGCAGGAGAAGTAGCTAGACATTTGCAGGAGAAATAGCTTGACATTTGCAGGAGAAATAGCTTGACATTTGCAGAAGAAGTAGCTAGACATTTGCAGGAGAAATAGCTTGACATTTGCAGGAGAAATAGCTTGACATTTGCAGGAGAAGTAGCTTGACATTTGCAGAAGAAGTAGCTAGACATTTGCAGGAGAAATAGCTTGACATTTGCAGAAGAAGTAGCTAGACATTTGCAGGAGAAATAGCTTGACATTTGCAGGAGAAATAGCTTGACATTTGCAGGAGAAATAGCTTGACATTTGCAGAAGAAGTAGCTAGACATTTGCAGGAGAAATAGCTTGACATTTGCAGAAGAAGTAGCTAGACATTTGCAGGAGAAGTAGCTTGACATTTGCAGAAGAAGTAGCTAGACATTTGCAGGAGAAATAGCTTGACATTTGCAGAAGAAGTAGCTAGACATTTGCAGAAGAAGTAGCTTGACATTTGCAGAAGAAGTAGCTAGACATTTGCAGGAGAAATAGCTTGACATTTGCAGAAGAAGTAGCTAGACATTTGCAGAAGAAGTAGCTAGACATTTGCAGGAGAAATAGCTTGACATTTGCAGAAGAAGTAGCTTGACATTTGCAGAAGAAGTAGCTAGACATTTGCAGGAGAAATAGCTTGACATTTGCAGAAGAAGTAGCTTGACATTTGCAGAAGAAGTAGCTAGACATTTGCAGGAGAAATAGCTTGACATTTGCAGAAGAAGTAGCTAGACATTTGCAGGAAAAATAGCTTGACATTTGCAGGAGAAATAGCTTGACATTTGCAGAAGAAGTAGCTAGACATTTGCAGGAGAAATAGCTTGACATTTGCAGGAGAAATAGCTTGACATTTGCAGAAGAAGTAGCTAGACATTTGCAGGAGAAATAGCTTGACATTTGCAGGAGAAGTAGCTAGACATTTGCAGGAGAAATAGCTTGACATTTGCAGGAGAAATAGCTTGACATTTGCAGAAGAAGTAGCTAGACATTTGCAGGAGAAGTAGCTTGACATTTGCAGAAGAAGTAGCTAGACATTTGCAGGAGAAATAGCTTGACATTTGCAGAAGAAGTAGCTAGACATTTGCAGGAGAAATAGCTTGACATTTGCAGAAGAAGTAGCTAGACATTTGCAGGAGAAATAGCTTGACATTTGCAGAAGAAGTAGCTTGACATTTGCAGGAGAAATAGCTTGACATTTGCAGGAGAAGTAGCTAGACATTTGCAGGAGAAATAGCTTGACATTTGCAGAAGAAGTAGCTAGACATTTGCAGGAGAAATAGCTTGACATTTGCAGAGAAGTAGCTAGACATTTGCAGGAGAAATAGCTTGACATTTGCAGAGAAGTAGCTTGACATTTGCAGGAGAAATAGCTTGACATTTGCAGAAGAAGTAGCTAGACATTTGCAGGAGAAATAGCTTGACATTTGCAGGAGAAATAGCTTGACATTTGCAGGAGAAATAGCTTGACATTTGCAGAAGAAGTGGCTAGACATTTGCAGGAGAAATAGCTTGACATTTGCAGGAGAAATAGCTTGACATTTGCAGAAGAAGTAGCTAGACATTTGCAGGAGAAATAGCTAGACATTTGCAGGAGAAATAGCTTGACATTTGCAGAAGAAGTGGCTAGACATTTGCAGGAGAAATAGCTTGACATTTGCAGGAGAAATAGCTTGACATTTGCAGAAGAAGTAGTAGACTTTGCAGAGATTTGAGTAGAAGATGCAGACAGAGAGTAGAATAGCTAGACATTTGCAGAAGAGGTAGCTAGACATTTGCAGGAGAGGTTGCTTGACATTTGCAGGAGAAGTAGCTTGACATTTGCAGGAGAAATAGCTTGACATTTGCAGGAGAAGTAGCTTGACATTTGCAGGAGAAGTAGCTAGACATTTGCAGGAGAAATAGCTTGACATTTGCAGGAGAAATAGCTTGACATTTGCAGGAGAAATAGCTTGACATTTGCAGGAGAAATAGCTTGACATTTGCAGAAGAAGTAGCTAGACATTTGCAGGAGAAATAGCTAGACATTTGCAGGAGAAATAGCTTGACATTTGCAGGAGAAATAGCTTGACATTTGCAGAAGAAGTGGCTAGACATTTGCAGGAGAAATAGCTTGACATTTGCAGGAGAAATAGCTTGACATTTGCAGAAGAAGTAGCTAGACATTTGCAGGAGAAGTAGCTAGACATTTGCAGAAGAGGTAGCCAGACATTTGCAGGAGAGGTTGCTTGACATTTGCAGGAGAAGTAGCTTGACATTTGCAGGAGAAATAGCTTGACATTTGCAGGAGAAGTAGCTTGACATTTGCAGGAGAAGTAGCTAGACATTTGCAGAAGAGGTAGCCAGACATTTGCAGGAGAGGTTGCTTGACATTTGCAGGAGAAGTAGCTTGACATTTGCCAGATAAATAGCTTGACATTTGCAGGAGAAGTAGCTTAACATTTGCCAGATAAATTGCTTTATATTTGCAGAAGAAGTAGCTAGACATTTGCAGAAGAGGTAGCCAAACATTTGTAGGAGAGGTTGCTTGACATTTGTAGGAGAAGTAGTTTTATATTTTCAGATTTTTTCAGATGCTGATTTTTTCTTGTTCATGCCATATACCTTTTGTTACTTTAGAACAAACTATTCTTTTGCATTTTTTTTTTGGGTTCGTGGATGGAGAAGACAATGTAATGAATCCCATGGTTGGAACATTTGGAAGAATATTGTTACATCAGAAGTTCAGCAATTCAAGAGGCATAAAAGGCAGAAGAGAAGTGGCAGAACAATTTAGGACAATGAACATTGTATCTTACTTTATTATTATCTACTACTCATATTATTACAGGATGTTAAGTATCAATACTTTCATAAGCATGGGGACAAAGGGTTTAATAACCTGCAATTAAACTAAAAATTTTAGTATTAAATTAAAGTAACCAGAACAATTTTCACTTTATTGAAAGCTGAGATGTTATATTGAAAGACTGAGCCTGTTAAAGCCATTTAAGCAGTATGTCCCAGCATATTATCCATTTGAGGTGTTTTTAGTTACAATTCCTAATACCATATTGGTTCCCATGCTTATGATTTTATTGATTATATTATGTTATACTGTAATTCTAATGTATCTCTAATTTATTGTAGCGTTGCAGATGTAAAGAAAAGGTACTCCCACCTCAAACGCTGTTGCCAGGTCCTGGCCCTGTGGAGTGCTGTTCGTGTAACTTGCATCGTGAGTTTTCTGTGGAACTGGGTCCTGATTCTCTGGTTTGCCTTGTTGGTAAGTTCTTTGGTTTGCGTTCTCTATTCCACTGGTTTGAGAAATGCTGCATCTATTTTGTTTCTCTTTCACATTTACCACACGAGTATCCAAGCTCTAAAAACTTTAAGGACCGGGATAAAATGCTTGGCGTATCTTATTACTTTCTGACATTTCTGTGGATTCAGCTTGCAGAGGAGGACTTGTTATTTGTTAGCATCCAAAACTAGGAGACGTATTAAGCATTGTACGCGTCGTCGTAGTTGAAGCCTGGTCGCTGAATCTGATATCGGGCTGTTTAGACCGCATTTACGCAATTGCGTGTGCCTGGACCCTTACCCCTTTTATCCAAATAGGCTGTAATTCACCGAATTCAAATTAATTTCTTTGTGCAATATTAGATTTTATTTTCATATAGTATTAGAATGTGTATTCACTCTAGTTGATAGCTTGTAGACAGCGTTATTTTATGGTTAATAGGTTAAACAAGAGAAACAGGGGGCTATTTCTCTTGATTTATCCTCATAGTATATGATTACTTTTGTTTGTTTTTTATGCTGCGAGTTTCATCCTTTCTTCCGTGTATTAGTATATTAGTTTTTATGTTAGGGCTTATTCCTAGACAGTTAAGTTTTCAACTCTTTTCTATAAAGTCTTGTATAGAAGTGTAGTTGTAGAACTATAATTTCAGGCTCAGTATTAGGTGTTAGGGCCTATTGCTAAACAGTTAAGTTTCAGTTCTTTTCTATGAAGTCTTGTATAGAAGTGTGGCTGTAGAAATATAGTTTTAGGCTTAGTATTAGATGTTAGAACTTATTCCTAGACAGTTACGTTTTCAGCTCTTTTCCATGAAGTCTTGCATAGAAGTGTAGTTGTAGAAATATAATTTTAGGCTCAGTATTGGATGTTAGGGCCTATTCCTAGACAGTTAAGCTTTCAGTCTATAAAGTCTTATATAGAAGTGTAGTTGTAGAACTCTAATTTTAGGCTCAGTAATAAATGTTAGGGCCTATTCCTAGACAGTTAAGCTTTCAGTTCTTTTGTATAAAGTCTTATATAGAAGTGTAGTTGTGGAACAATAATTTCAGGTTCAGTATTAGATGTTAAGGCCTATTTCTAGACAGTTTAGCTTTCAGTTCTTATCTATCAAGTCTTATATAGAAGTGTAGTGTAGATTTGTAGAACTGTAACTTTATGCTCAGTATCAGATGTTACAACTCTATGAAATCTCTTGCAGAGATATGAGTTTTAGTTTAATTTTAATTTACGTTATTAGTTTTGTGTCTTAGTGGGGAAGCTTATTGGCTATTAATTGCACAAAGAATTTAATTTTTTTCGTGGATTGTTTAGAATTTCAAATGATGCAAATGATAGTTTCAACACAAAATTTAACAATGTAGTGGTGCACGCTTTTGTATTGTGTTGGTCGGCAGTCATCTGATCAGATAATGATGATACGGCCTGGGGGGTGTAGTAAATGCAATGACGCTATGGCCTACAAGGGGGCAATGCTTACTGCTCTCATTTGAATTATTGCCTCAACAATTACAATTATTTCCTATTAAAAATCGGCGAACATTTCCAAAACTTGAGGCCTAGGAGCGTTTTGCTGATATGCTAACAGTTTCATTGTCTGACTTCAAGAGCTGAAATTCATGGTTTGTTAGTGGGTAACAGATGCACCATAGCCATTATTTGATTGTTGGAACGGCAATTTTGGCAACTTGGATATCGAATGTGGTAAACTGTGATTGAGTTGCATTATAGATGACGTATTTTTTGGCCAATTGAAATAGAGGGACGGAACTCAAAGAACTCTCAGCTTGGCAAACAAGGGAATCAGGACTCAGTACCATGGAATTCATGCGGTGCAAGACAAACAACACTCTACAGGAAACCAGGACTGGCAATAGCAACTGGGGTGGGGGTACCTTTATTATTATTTTTTATTACTCCCTCCCACCTTTTCGATTTCAGAGCGTCCGGGACAATCCAGCAGCCGTAGGGTGTTGGTTACCCTACGACTATTGAGTGATGGCTGCAGAGGATTACCTCCTCCGCAGTCATCACTAGCGCATGCGCTTGTTAGCCCACCCCTGCTGCCCCTCCCCTTCCCCTATAGCCTATCTACGTCATCTTTGTCCAACTAAAATTAGCCTATTCCTATGATATCCCAAGATGCAAAAATATGACACAAGGCCCTAAGTTTATTTGAAAAAACAAATATTTACAAAATTTAGAAATGTAAAGTTTTTATACAATATTACTATCAATTTATAAAAAAACAAGATGAGCCTCCAGTGATTTTTCTCATTACTTCAAAGTCAAAGATGTTTTCAAACTTGAACCTGGAATAAAAATATTAGTTAGCAAAGTTGAAAAGCAATAATTATTCTTGCAACTGTAAATAATTAGAGATGATATTAAATCCCGAGCTGTGCAAAAGAATTTCAAAAACAATAACTTTGAAAACTCAATAGCAAAGTTCTGATGTAAAGTACAAACCTGTGAGCGCCATTTTGCAACCAAATAAAATAAATCTTCAGCGGCATAAATCTTCGTGGTTTTCTCAGTATCTAGACCATGTCTTCAAAATTCCATGAATCATTAGCTAGAATAATAATCATAGTGTTATTTCGTATTTTATTCGCAAATTACTATAATTAGAGCTTCTACAGCCAAAAGAATATATTTGCTGCTTCCATTTTGAAAGCTGTTTGTCGAGGCGGCCTCGAGTGAGCTAGGCCATTTGAAAACCCAACAGTTAGCATAATATGCTTCATGAATATGACATATTTCTGGTCAAAATGTGCGAATAATCCTCCTTATGCATTATGTAATTAAATATTAAGATAAAATGAATAACTTCACCTTGGATATATCTTCAAAATGCTTCGGAATTCAGCTGTAAAACTGCCTTTCCTTTCGCTTCTCTTGGAAAATTTATCTTCATCAAACGAGCCGGTCGACCGAAGCAAAGCACGTGGTGAAGTGAAGGTCGAACGGGATGCCGGGAATGATATTCATCATGTGACTCATGTTTTCGAGGACTAGAAACGAGTGATGTTAACCGCCTCCACGATTTCTCTATGGATGACATCAAGATGCTACAAAGAGAAATAAAAATTTATATCATCATTGGGAGAAGATATTATAGATTAATACAGACAAAACTAAAGAGCAGTTAAAAATAATGAAACATTCTCTAGTTTAAAAATTGATGAAGATATATGTATGAATTTATACAGATATTACTTTTAAGTTAAATATATTATTATCAATTACATGTTCTCTATTTGAATTACAAATTTTTTATTTCAATTACATGTTCTTTATTTCAATTATCTGTTAGGTCTCTCACTTAAGGATACTTTAATACTTTAACCATGTCTTTAACTAATAATCGTTAAGTTTATAACGTATATACTTAACTTTATTTACAATTAACAATCCGTTTAAAGTTCAACCATTGTACACGAATTTTTATTCAGTTTTGAATGGTTGATTTGATTTTAATTCAATATGGATTTTCTCTTTCCAAAAGTGGTGGATGATACGACCATGTTTGTTCGTGTGGAAATGCATAACGCATGCGCTGCTCACTGCTTCTTCTATCGTTGCTTGGATACCTTGGATTACCCGCTTCATAATCCACCACATGCTGCATATGATGACCCATACCACCATCTTGATCTTGCCTCGTAGCACTCCTGCCTCTTTTTCATGATCATGCTGATATTCATCATCATCATCATCATCTTCGGCTGCTTCTTTTCGAATTCGCTTCCATTTTGTGCGTCGATTTTGAAACCAGACCTTGATTTGAGTTTCACTCAAACCCAAAAAGGCAGCCAACTGTTTTCTTTCTTCCCCGACTGAATATTGATTCTGCTCGAACGAGTTTTCCAGGCCCAGTAGCTGAGTGGGCGTAAAGGCTGTGCGGTGCCTTTTTTTCCTTCTCAAGCCACCACCAGTCCCACCATTAACCAAAGAGGCAGCCACACCAGATGAATGATTCTTAGATCTCGTTGCCAGTGAGTTGTTGCCATGCACTCCATACTCTCTATCATCTGCAATACAATTAATCTATTGAATAACGTTATGAAAGGGGCCATGTGTTCACGAAATTCTTTCTCAATATTTAACGTTACTATTAACAAAACACGATCAGATGATTGCCTTGCCATTATTTGAAAGTGCAAATCAGCTAATCTGTCTAATGTTCTAATAAACAAACTTGAACACGGCTTAACATCATTCTCTGATTATCAATACGAGAAATGCATTCGCTATTACCGTGTCCTGTTTTTCGAATTATTCCAATTTCTTAAGTATTTTGAGAAATCTCTTCCTTTTATTTAACTTTATATCAGATATAGATAAATACAAAATTAACGAAATAAATGTCAGATATATCAAGCATGAGATTAAGCACGAGCAAAAATAGAAGGCAATGACAGACAACAAAAGATTGAAAAACTAAATTTAACGAACTCACTTGTTAGAGAATACGGATAACTTGTGAAGCAGTGATCTCTGTACTTGGCCGGCGTTAGAAAGCGTGGTGGAGGTGACTTTCTAACCCACGGAGGCGACTGAATCGGTTGATGCAAACATTCAGGGCAACAGCATCGTTTTACCCTTGAAAAGCAAACGGGATGGTAAGAGCAATACGGAGCCAATTCACCACGTGCCATCGATCTTGGGCCGTCCTGTGGTAAATGAACAAAGACATTTCTCTGGCTATACGGTCTCTGTTCATGCATTCGGACAATTTTTTCGACTATAGGTCCAGTTTCCTCACTGGGTGGTCTTGAACTTTGGCTCGGCTTCTGCTGTCTCTCAAGTATTTTGTCTATGCAGTGTCGGTTGGACATGGTCGATTGGAGTTGGAAACAGGATTGTGCCCAATAACTCAAAGATCTTCTGCTATCTTCAAGCAGGCTACGTGAAAATATCTCAACCAGCGTCTACGCAACTTTGATTGCTTCAATCCCTTTCTATTAACATGGACAACTTTGATCGTCGTGAAAGTTTTACGTATTATCTGAAAAAAGATTAGATTTTTTACCAACAAGGCAAAGGTTGTTTATTTTAAAATGAAGACCAGAGCCCAAAAAGGAGACATGTTTGCTTCACTCGAGACACATGTAACGAACTTAATGTATAAGTCTACCGGTTTTTTCTTGCGCAAAATATTAATGAATTCATCATGAAAATGTCTCTCAAATAAGTCAAATCTTTGGTTTATCATTGCAAAAGATCTTTAGAGGATCTTGTTGCCTTCCTTGCAAAGAAGTTAGTTAACGCTTCACGTTGCTTCTTTATTCAATAAAACATCAGAGAAGTACAGAATTTAGCTGTAATATATACTTTCCTCTGCCAATAACTGAATTGCAACTACTTGAACTTAAAACTCGGAAATTAGGAACTTTAATGCAAGAGAAATCTCTAACAACTCGTAACTGTAAGCGTACCTATTATGAATGCTTCGCAGTGACCACAGAACTCCAAATCTGGTCTTCAATCTTCCCTCAGCTGGACGTTGAAGAAGCTACAGTGAGCAACGCCTTCCTTCGTCAAACTTCAACAACGAATATAATTGTAGCTTGAAGCTTTAGCATCTTTAATCAGATTACTCTCAAAAGCTGTGCCAACATGTCCGTTGTCTTCTGATTCTCCTGTTTGCTCTTCAGTGATTTGAACATTAGCTAAAAGGATACAGAGTGAAAGCCGACATTAAGTTTTTATTGTAATAGGCAATATAAGCAAATCAATGCATACATCCGCCCGAGAGTTCTTGTCAAATTCAATTTCAAACGCCCAACTGCAAATGGCATGATATATATTACGTCAAAATCTGCCAATAGAATTTTGAGTGATTTATAAAAGGGTGGCAAACAGACAAAAAATATTCAAACTGTGTTCTGATTGGTTGTCAAGAACAAAGTGTATTCAATAGTCTACACAAAAGGTTGAGCATAAATGACAAGAACAAAAAATATCGCTTGATTGTTTTAAACTCTCTGCCTCTGTGAAATATCTGATCTTCATCTAAAGCAACATTAAAAAGTGTATGCTCATGGCTAATATCTATACAGTCCTTTACAAGGTAACACACAGTACATTTAAATAATTTTCATTCCCTCATTAGCGTAGTACTACGGTGAAGCAGTTTTGTACAGCTAACAAATAAAAAATAGTAATGTTTTTACAATAAAACAGGATGGTATTTGGTATATAGATAAATTAAACTGTTAAGGTTTTCGCTATATTCACGAAGCCGCCGGCTGAAGGAGAAAACATTAAAAATCGGTGCATATTTGAGTCAGCAATTGATAAAATGCGATTCTGGCAAAATCGATGAAATATTCGAGAGCTCTAAGCTCAGTTGCATAATTTTATGAGAAAGATCCTATTCAGAAAATACAAAAACGTCATTCAAGAATAACTGGGGAAAACAGATTTCAAGTCGATGCAGAGCTTGTGTTCGGAGTAGAAATGAATATCGCTTCTTTGAGCGATAAGCAAGCAAATGACAAGCAAATGAAATTAAAGCAATGGAAATCATTGGGATATTAGTTTTTCATTAATTGTTGACAATAAAATAGGTGCAGCGGTGAATAATGTTGAACACCTGAATGGCACAATAGAATCCAAGTGATAGGAAATATAAATCGATTAGTTTTGTTGAATTCCTTGCTGCGTCAAGGTGGTTAAGAGCAAATAAAGCTGATATCTAGTGACTCTCACATTCGAATGTTCTTTCAAGTTAAACCAATAGACATTTGCTGTTTTCGTCATCGTTGACTTGTTTGCTTACAATGTAATTCCGCATGTAAGACTTCAGGCGAGAATACGCGAAGTTTTAGAACACGATGTACCGAATTATAAAATCGCATTGTCATCAAGTCCCCTCAGCTGTGTAACCAAGCCATGTTATAATCAAATAGCACCCGGCTAGGCCCAATCATTCTTGCCTTATGATATGTAAAACCAATCATAACACATCTTTACTCACACATTCTAACATCGCCAGCCTATCCTGTATCCAATGCAATGATCCAATGTCTTTCAGAACAGAACCTAAAGAAAGCAAAACGCGTGTTGCATCAACAGATGTCAGTGCATTAAATATCAAACTACATTTAATACACAAGTTTCAGTCTACGTTGTATGTACCAGACACCTCTTCAAAGATAGATAAGAAATGTGTTTTATTTATTGAATGTATAATCGATCATTTTACAATGACGATTATTTATTATCGAGAAAGTGACTACTCAGTGACCAATTCTAATTGAATTCAGCTCGTAATCATCCGAAATTTGATTTGTATAGTTGTTGAGACCATAAAATGAGGTATATAGAAAACCTATATACCTCATTGAGACCATACCGTATTTCCTCTAATAAGCGGTCCGGACGCTTATAAAGTACTGCGTAAATTGGGTAAGCGCTTATTAGAAAAGGAGCGCTAATTTCAGTCTTCAAACTTTACAAAATTAACCGCCCTCGGCGGTTAAGAGAGGATGGGCTAATTAGAGGGGATGGATAAATATTGGGATGACCAGTACCACCAAAGGCTTTCAAAATTGGGCGAAAATAATGGGGACAAAGGCCTTCTTTAATTCAGTCAGTTATACACTCCCTAATAAAGCGCAGCATGGAAAGTTGCGCGCCCCGAGAATCAATGCAACTTATACTTAATATTGCAAAGGTTGCCAGAAGTCTGGAGGTAAGTACAATAACGAGCAAAAGTAAACAACACGTGTTCAGTACGATTTAATATAAAACAAGTGGAATATTTATCAACCTTCAACTTGCTGTTGACATCTATGGCCACGTAGACGTTGGCGTAATATCTAAAATTAAAAAAAGCAGCAATTTAGATTAATTAAAAAGGAAACTTATAGCTTTACAGTCGAATGAATTGCCTGTGAAGATGGCAGTTGGAACAAATATGAGAATCATTCTCTGCTTATTAACTCAATCATTAGGATCACTTCACTGTTCATATCGAAACATGATATTAGAAAATCGACGATCAAACATCGAATCAATGAAGTTAAATAGCTTAATTATCTAATTAATTCATCACGCCTGCATTTTCAAAGAAATACGAAAGCCAGCGAAGGAAAATCAATGCAAAGCAAACAGATTTTTAATTATTAAAGTCTTGATGTTGAGATGTATTTTCTGAAGGGTCTGAAATATCAGCTTCGAGTAGTGGATATAATGGTTCATATAAATATGTAGTCATCAGAGAAAATCGTGTTTGCGATACAACACTGATTTGTTAATACGGTTTTTTGAAAAGAACATCAAGCCATTGTGTGACAATGGATCGAAAAACGATAATATGCATGAGACAAAACATGTGTTCAATTAGAAGAAGAGAAAATTCAAGAGTTTGCAAATAACTATTAAATAAAGTGCAGTAAAAATTCACGCATGAAACCCTTGGATTGTAATTCCACCTGATTGTTCCAATACAATAAGCATAATTAACAGCTGTGGTCTTCATCAATAACTGGCTTGAAAAAGAAAAAAAAACTATTGGTATCAAAAAATAGTTTAAGATCCTGGTTGACTATTATGATTGGGGCAAACGCCTCTACCTTCACATACAAACCTATAAACGCCCATCCAATAGGGAATGACAATGCAATAAATGCCCAGGGCGCTTGCTCGGTTGATGGAACTCACAAGGACACGAAAAGATCAATCTTATGAGGTTCAGCCAAATCAAAGGAGCTCTTAAGACCCGCGGGTCCCAAGCATTTCCCGCGTTTTCTGCACTCATATACTAATCTTACAAGCGTCTCAACCAGCAAAACGCTCGTCAAAATAGATACACATTAAAGAGGATAGAAATCTACCTTGAGATAAGGGGATATCTGAGCAAATGAAAAGTTTTGAAACAAACACCATTCCAAACTTCGCCACTAACGATGGACATTGAGTTACAGCGAAGTTAATACCACAATAAGCTAAGGTTGACATTGAGTGTACCCACGTAGGCACGGGTAGCGATGAACATAACTGCAATTATTTGATGTCATGTCTACTGAAAATTAGAAATCAACTTTAGCAACGCTATCTAAAAAAGCGGCCTATACATATTGATATACACTTTAAATCGCCATCATCAAAATTGTCAATGTGTGCTCTCACTTAATATAGCATAGTAACAACAATAATCGGACTAATACACATCAGGGGGTGAAAACAATTGAGCATTGAAATTAACGATGCAATACTATGCATCGGAACTAGCTACTATATGAAAA
Organism: Sanderia malayensis; assembly: GCA_013076295.1. Lineage (NCBI taxonomy): Eukaryota > Metazoa > Cnidaria > Scyphozoa > Semaeostomeae > Pelagiidae > Sanderia > Sanderia malayensis. The sequence goes on along the minus strand of RQOL01000531.1, from coordinate 2,414,162 downwards.
CAATGCAGACAGTGGATGGGAGAATAGCAAGCACATGATTCACAATTGAAATTGAAAACTAAGTAAAACAAACCGAACACTACCATAACTTCAATAAATGCTGGCACAATGCAGTAAACAATTAGCAGCCGTAAATAAGAAACAAGACTTTTTAATGTGTTTCTGTTGTGTTGCTTTCAACAAAACACTATTTGTTCTTCGTATTGTTCTCAGCGACATAACACGTTGAATATGCCCATGCAGCTGTATTCTCAATAGAACGAGCTGCTATAGCCACGAAGCCAAAAACATGGTCCCTTCATCAACTGCTTGAAGACAGTGAAATCTAGCCACCGGCTTAAAAACTCCGGTTGCAAATTGACGGTTTCTGAGCTTCAATATAATACTATTCGGTTGTATGCTTGTTTCTTACATGCAGGTACTTAGTGTACGAAAATTTGCACTGACCACCATACATAACATCTATTAGCTATGTACACATATTATCATGATTATCATTGGTGGCCTTACAGCCAACAGCCATTACATTCCTTAGACACAACGATACCTTTAGACGATGTACCGGTTGCAGTGGTGTTCGTGGTAGCAGCAACAGCACTACTTGTGCCATCGCCTGAGCTGCACGGACCAGCAGCAAGACAGTCGTGATCAGCAGCAACTAAATCATCGAATGTTTTCAAACTATTTCGGGTATCATCGCTGGGTGCTGATCCGCTGCTTGCCGTTCCGTGGTCCGCGTTTTGTTGTTGTACATTCGTGTCAGATTTCGATGCCTCAGGCTCGGGAGAGACGAGAGAGAAGAAAAGTTCCTGGCAGAAACTTTCACGTTCCAATTGTGCGTCTTGCTGCTTGTCAGAGTCCGAAACAGAAACACACTCTTCATAATACCTGAAAAGAAGACGTAAATGTCTTAACCTACTTGCCCGTTTAAGCGCCTCCGGCTTTTATTAATTCCAGCACTTTTAGAAAACGTTTATTCGATGGGCGTTTATTTCAAAATATGGTCCGCGTCTATTCGATGGGATGGGGCAATCAATCGAAGAAGTATGGTATAATGGATTTGACATCCGCTGTATTAAGGTCAAGAAATATCTCATTTATCCCAAAATAAAGAATGCTCCATTAATGACTTGCATATGCATGGAATGAAGGTGGCACATGCGATGTTGCATTGAAGAAAAAATCTTCAATGCAACTTCGCATTGAATAGCTATTTCATGAACTATGCATGCTTGTCTCGCTTAAGCAGAGCATGATAAACAAATTGTTCACGCAACTTAATCCTAATGCTTTATCAACTCGAATAAAAGAAATACAAACTTTGGTAAGAGGAACTGTTCTTTATTGGAAGAGCCATTTGTGTCTTTAGCAGATGAACCATTTCCGCCGTTTGACGTAGCAGCTTGTTTTCGAACGGGCAACCTTTCCAGTCTATCACGGGCTTGTTGAACCTAAAAAATAACATCAGCAGTTTCAGCAAGGGACTACTGCAGTGTAAACAAAAAGATATTGACCCAATGAAGTTCAAACATCCATCCAAGTTTAATCAAAAGTAAAGCAAATAGGAACGATGCATCGCAAGTCAACAAGAACAACAACAACAAACTCATCACCTGCTGTCTTTCAAATTGCAATTGTTGCTGTAATAACTGAAGCTGGGAGGCAGTGGCAGCGGCGCTCTGTTGCTGCGCAGCGCGTCGAACACCAGACAGCTGTGATAGCAGCTCTGCTATCGGATCAATGTTGTCTCTGGCAGACGAGAATGTGGCAGACGTCGTGCTTGAAGTGGTCGCTGACGTGCTAAACGGGTTTCCACGTCGTATCCTCGGTGGGCCACCGCCACGCACAGGATGGAATATTCTGCGGATGTTTCTACTCAATGGCTCATCCTACGAAATCAATAAAAATACCATGAATATCCTTAAATAATAAAAAGCATATGCAGAGAATTCCTGTTGCAACACACTAAAACTCGGTCTTTTCAAAGAAGTATCATAGACTATAAGTAGATAAGTTAATAAGTTCTATGAATAGTTGTGCTCCAATCTAAAGTTGATGACGGTCAGCATTTTGGACTTCTGACCCAGTACTTAAAACCTCCATGTGGTGCACTGGAATGACTAGGCTAATGGTATATACTAGGATGCATGCAGCTGGACTGGGATATTTCAGCTTAACTATGTTATCATTATATTATTATTATTATATATCTCTCTATTCTTGGGGCGTTTATGGCATATATGCAAGAAAAGTTAACCATGATTGAATAGACAATTTAAAATAATACTTAAAGTACTAACATTTTCTCTTGCATTCCTGTGCTCCATATTGAGATGGCCAACTAAATCATCTGTGACACGGTTTGGATCTCCACCTGGCATAGCAGCACACACAGGACAAATCTAAAATACGATTAATAGTTGACATTGTTATACATCAGCTAAAAATAAACAAATATTCACACAGTTAACTTATCGACTTTCGAACATTGCTATCATTTGAAAAAAGGAAACGTAAAAATCATTTGTTTTTTACTTCAGAAGAAAGGCCAGAAAGCTATTAACTTTGAATAAATACATCAAAATGATCATGATATTCAGAACAATAAAGAAAATGCAGTAATTACATAGCTATAGCTATTCGATAAACAAATCATTTTAAATTCAGGAATTATTGAAAAAGAAAAATATTGGTGTCTATAAAAGACAAATCAAGGTTCTACCAAGCTATCAAGCATGCACCATTGAGAGCAAATTAGAGGATTTGAAGAAAAGTTGGGCGAAAAATCATATGTGAAAAAAAATGTTGAAGCTCTATTAAGCCCTGGGAAAATTTACCTAGAGGTGAAGTAGGAGCTTAATAAAATTCCCAAATAAACTTCAGAACAATGCTGATGTAAAACAACCGTAAAATAAATTTGATGATACTTTATGATCTAATCAATCACACTTTCATGGTTGTTTGCAACTTCAAAAGCAAGCAGAGTGGCTTAATAGAGAAAGAAGGAGGCCTAATAGAGCTTATACAACAAACTAAGGATATGGTATGGACAATGAAAGGTGAATGATCAGAGAAAGAGATGCTTACAACTTCTGCAGAAGAAGAAAGATGTTCTCCAGTCACATGTTCATGTAATCGAGTTTCACTCATTCCCAATTTGCCACAATATGGGCATGTGTATGACTGAGATTGGTCAAACTGCACTGCTTCGCCTGCATAGAATAACTCTACAAAATAAAGCAAGGAGAATAGGTTAATATGGATCAATTTGTTTAAAAATATGCACGACATGTTATTAAACAGTGCATATGAAATGGAATATTTTTCAATTATTTCAAGGCTTCAATATTTCAATTATTTCAGCCATGAATTTTAAATATATAAACTGCCGCCATGGGATAAGCTTTTAGAAAAAATTCTTCTGAATAGAAGCAGTTTTCATTGGATAAAATCAGAATTGGAATGTGGTTCATTACAAAACACTTTCATAAATATTAACTTTACAAACATAAGCCCGTAAAATAGAAACTTTTGTACAAGTTGTTCAAGTTTAAAAACGTATATTTATAATAAAATTATAACAGATTTGCAAAAAATATAGTAGAATCAGTATTGCTGCTAAGTATAACTTTGTTTATATTTCATGATGACCTTACCAAAATCACTTCTTGTCAAGATACACTGCATAGGATGGTCCAAGGAATGTCTTGAACTTCGTGCTCCATTTTCATAGCATGTTGAGCAGAGATCATAGTCAAAGCAGACTAAACATTTGTATCTTCTGCCTCTGAAATTTCCTTTATTGCACGAGTCACAACTTACACCTAGACAGAGATGAATCAACAACTTTGCAGTAAGTTATAATAATAATACCAAAAGCAATTAAAGAAAACAAATAAAGGCTTTCAAATCAACTGGCATTTAATAATACAATAAAAAGAAATTTTGAACACATAGCATGGCTCAGAGATCTCCAGGAAAGCTGAAGACAGATACATGCATGACATGGAAATTGAAACTAAAGTCAAAAATTCAATTGTCTGGTTCAGTAGAAAAATTTGTTAAGTCGAAAATGAAAGCAAAGCAAGGAATAATCAATTTGACAGTTAATTTATCAAACTTTCAAAAATTCACCTACCGTCATGCTGCGACATATTTTCACTGCAGTATATTTTATTGTTAAATTGGCCAAGATTTCGTCAGCCTTGAATATTTCTTCTTCCGATTTCAAGCACTTCATGGGTCTTCACAGAAAGGCCTAGCACGGCTGGCTGCAAAGTTCTTTATTTCTAAACCATCGGCAGTAAAAGCAAAATACTACGAAACTAAAGAGGCAACCACTCAACAAGTGTAAGAAGCATTCGGTGAATCTCTTAGCTGTGAATACTGCGCAAAATATAATAAATTTTGAATAATCGAAGAGAAACGATAAAAACTCCTCAGTAAATGGATGAAGGAGGAATATCCCAAACCCAACCATCCCATGGACCATTGCACAACTTCGAACGCTACGTGGTACGACAACCTCTGCGAAGGAAATGATAAGTCCATTTCCCGTTGTGCCAATTGGGGACAAGGACCACAGGTCTAGAACAATTAGATGCCCTTGTGTCCAGCTGCAAAGCTAACCATCAGAAAAAAGTGTTTTATAAGAATTTGAAGTCTACACTATCCCAACCTTCTAGGACATATGGTTCAAGAGCTAGGGTCCAGTGTTGCCTGCAAAACGTGAAAGTCTATGAACAAGCAACTGGAGAATCGAAAAAACAAAATTTGAAATACAGTGAAATATGGGTGACCAATAGCCCAATCTAGGTCAGTTGCAGTTGGCTTAATTCAAAACATTTAAAATCTAGATAATAAACCCAATTATCTCACGATCCAATGGTCCAAAAAACTTTCTTAAGTTGTGGCGAGACCTCAATGGAACCCATTTTGTGACGAGCTTCCTAAAAAAGATCCATTGGTAACAAAAGGGTTCAAAAGCAGACGCAATGTCACCTTGTACGAAGGATTATTCGCTATAGTCCTGGTGTAAATGTCACATAAAGTAAATCATTTCTCAATCTAATTGCCCGAAAATCTTGGAAGTTGTGTTCAAATGTGCTGAGACCTGGAGGCAACTTGAATCCGAATTTTAAACTAGAGAAAGAATTGACTCAGCACCAATAGAAAAGTAGTAAGAAGACTTGTAATAATTTGTAATAATTTTGAGACACGTTTAAGCCCTAGGAAAACCTACTTATGTATTTAGTTGTCGAAATATGAGGGGACTTTTCGTGCTCCAAATTGATCCCAACCCCTACTAAAGAAGAATGTTGGAAAGAACAACCCCTGCGGTGGAGCAATTTTCGTGGTTGCTAGGATTAGATTTGTAAAGTTCAATACAAGCTGCGCTGCGCAACCGCAGCTCTTTTTGCATTTACTTTCATGACCAACCGCCAAAATTAAACTTTGTTTTGATTTGATGATGATCACCTTGTGTCCGAAATCATTGATTACCTACAGGTATGCAAGAGAATTTTCTCACTAATCAAATTGTAGTTTCTGGTATTTTTACCAAGGTTGTCACTGAACTCTTTCTCGATAAAAATAGTTGATCTAGTAGGCCAAACACGAAACAGGGGAGACAAATTTGCCCAGATTCTATATTTCCTTAGAGCCAGTGTGGCTATACAGAATGTATTATAATCTGCAGAGAAGAAGATTTGCTGTATCTAATTTTTTGTTTAGTGAAATCAAAATCGGACCAACTTAAAATAAATTGATAGTAACGAGGTGTATCTGGATTCTATAATCTTTGAATCATGGAAAATTCTTCCAAACAATTTTTCTACTACCCAGGAACAGAGAGAAATAACAAGCCCAAGATCCAACTACAGACTTTTGCTGCTTCGAAAATAGCTGTTTTTGATCTAGACTTAGACATGGAGGAGCTGAATGCACAAGAGGAGACATTGCAGAAGCTAGAACGACTTACGAATCTCGAAACAATGGTCGCAGAGCAGCGCATCAGGATTGAGAAATATCGAACAATGTACGAAACATTGAAAGCAGAACATGTTCAGATAGAAGATGTTAGTATTTACCTTTGCAATATCATGCTTTGTATGTCAACCATCATTTATTACATATGTTACTTTGAGCATACATTCTGAATCCTAGGTAAAAAGTAGACGAGAGAATGAACTCATTGCTTTGCAAGATGAGGTTCAAGTAATGCAAAAGAAGTTTCAAGATGTTCTAAATCAAACAAGAACAGATTGTGATCGCAAAACTCAGGAGTGTGAAGAGCTGAGAATGCAGGTGAACCACAGCTGTATACATCACATTATTTTTCTCCCAATCTATGGCATTTGTGTCTGTATTGTAATGCAACACATGAATTAAACCTCAATATTACAGATACTAACTCCTCAGAAGATGGAAGTCTTGCGAGTTAAACTACAAGAAGAAGCAGAAGCATCTTATAAACATGTAAACTAGAAAGTATTTTGCTTTTTACCATCAATTGGGTTGCTTATGTAAAAAATGATGTTTTTACGTAAAAGCAATCTCCATGCTCCAAAATATTAAACCCAACCTATTAAAATCACACTTGATTATGATAAAGTGGTTAAAAATTGTTTAACGTTAACTTTTTAGAAACTAGAGACTGCAGATCTGGAGCTTGACAAATATCGAAGTGATTTCAATAAGTTGCGATATGAATATTCATTTCTAAAATCTGAGTATGAACACGAACAGGTCAGTAAATTATATATGTTCAATAAATGTTTTCAGTGTGTTATAAAACTCTCTACTATTTCTCAGTAAAATGTGTCTCATTTCAGGCTAAAAACAAAACTATTATCGAAGAGCAGAAAGTGCACCATCAGATCGAGGTAATAGACCAAACTACTATTGTGGTCCAAATGAACGAAATGTTGGCTATCTTATTTGTGTGTTAACTGGGTCTGTTTATCTGTGAAGGTTGATGCCATTATGAAAGACAAAGATGATTTACTTGAACATCTGAAGAAACTTGAAGATCAAAATGACACCCAGCGAATCAGAGTCCTGCAAAAGGATAATGCACAAGTGAGTATGTTTATCAGTAGATGCATGCATGCATGTAAGCGAGTATGCAAGAATGCAAGAATGACAAAAATATGCAAAGTACAAAGGCAAATTAGATTCGAGCATAGGGATAAGAAAGGTGGCAGCCATCTTATTTTTTGACAGCTATTTCTTCAAAGATGTTGAGTATTGTAATGTGTTTTCTTGGGTTGTGAGTCAAACTTAACAGTCGTATTTGAAACAACGCTTTATCATACTGCACTGTCCTGGTGGATAGCTTTATAATTTCATGAATTCATTTTTAAGCTGAATCTAAAGGTAAAGAGTCTGCTTGATGAGTTGGATGAAATTCGAGAAAAGCGTGAAGCTACTGGGCTTCAATCTGACCACGTAAGAGTTTTATCAACCATGTTCATATATAAACATAGTTTTGTATATATATAAACTATATTAAAAGATGTGTGGCTAATCTAATGATTCTCAACTTTCAACTCTGTTATTGTCAAGGTTTCAAGATTGCAAGCAAGACAACTGTCTGAGATTTCAGCTCATTGCAAAGCATTGGAGGTATTTGTGTTTCTCTGAGCTTAAGCAACGTAATTCAAATGCCTTTATTACTGGTTCTGTTAATGCAAATGCTGCACTGAGATGTGCTTTTGGTCTACATTTCTGAATTATTCCCGGTTCTGTCATGCTATATCTGCATTTTAGACGGAAAAGGAGGCATTGAAAACTCAGCTTGATCGCTTGCAAGCAGAACTAGAAAGATCAAACAAGCAACAGGTAATAAACCATATACAACGGATTCCTTTATATTCGTTGCTTTTTGTGAGCGAAAACTATGAACCTCTAAAGTTACATGCGCAACATGATATGACATTCGTCATTTAAATTCATGTTGTTATCAATTTTATTTTGTTATTAGGAACTGTTCAGTCATCAAGCAATGAAATTTGAGCGAGAGAATCTACAACTCAAGAGGTGAGGATCGTCTCCAACTGCGATACTGAAGAGTGTATGCATTCTAACGATTGTCTCTGAAGATCGTTAAAAGAGTGCACCACAATGTCTGACTGGTTTCCACCTGCATTTGATGGCAGTTGTGCTAATTATGCGTCCTATTAACTTACAGCAACATGGATGAGCTGCTACATAATCACAAAGTCGAAATAAACAACATCAAACTATCGTAAGTGAATTTTGCTTAATAACAACGTCAGGTAAGCAAGACAGGACGTCACCCCACACTGTTTACCGTACGACTGAGCACTATAAGAGACAGTACAACAGTAATCGATCATATACTGTTTAGATGTTACTGTGATACATAATACGTGTTTCAACCTTGCAGTTTGACGAAAGACAGAGGGGAGTTGGAGAGAGAACGGGACGCTGTTCAAAGTGAATTGCAAACGAACAAAAATAAAATCATTGTTTTAACACAGAATATGGAAGAACTGAAGAATACCTTGAGCAGAAAGGTAAGATACATACCAACACACTGTATCCTACTAATTTATACTGCACAATACCATGTTTTCTGTACAATGCTGTATCATTTAACACATACTATACCATGCAGTGCCATCCACTACAGTGTACTCTGCTATGCCAAACTAGGTCCTCCTTAGACGGTAACATGCTTAGCTATGAACTACTATGCTTATACTATAACGAGGCTGGCCTCGTGTATCCTATCCTATGTAATTAATCTACTATGTTTCTAAAGGAAGAAGAGATAGTACAGCGTGTACAGGCTGTTAAAGAACAGGAATGGGAAAAGATTTCCACATTGGAGAATTACAAAATACAGGTTCGTATTATCAATATTCGTGGAAAGTTGTCTCAGGGTCTTTCGTTGGAAATCTAATGTCTTTTCCTGTGTTCTCATTCGACAGGTTGAATCGCAATTAGCTGACAACGATAGGTACGAATATTTGCTGGAATTCTTTCCATTGACCAAGCATTACAATAAAACAACTAATTATAACATACTGTGCCCAAAATCAATTGTTTTGTATTTTTCCTAGACAAAGGGTGGAATTGGAAGCCTCGTATAAGCAGCAGATAGAGAAAATGGATGGGAGGCTCAATTCGACTATCGAAAGCAGGGTATGCAGGCTTCATTCACTGTAACTCGCATTCGTTGGTTTTCTATGGAAAGTCGATAGAATGTAGCTAACAGCATGATTTTTGCTGTTTCGTGTAGGATAAATTTGAAAGAGAACTGAATTCTACAAAATCACAAATCTTACATCAAAGACAACAAAACGACCAACTGGAAGAGGTAAACTGATATACGTCAATAGTTGTTTGTCAAAAGTTGGCAATTTTTTAACTCTGCCAACTTCTAAATCTGTTCAAAGTCTATTAACTTCGTGTCAATCTCTTTATGGCTGATGATTAGGCATCCGTATCTTTATACAGGCAAAAAGGCAGAACCAGGAATGGAAAACCAAACATCAGAATCTTATGAACGAGTGTGAAAGGTATGTTGAACAATAGATTTAATATCGAGAGAGTCTTACAGTATCGTCATACTATCAGTCACGTTGTGTAACACACAATGGACTTGGGTCAATAATAGTGAGGAGGTTTGCAACTGTTTGCAGTTATGTGTGATTTTCTAAAAACAGGTTGAAGACAAGCGAAGAGGAGACGAAATCTGCTAACGAAAAACTAAACGACAACATCGACCTGCTCAAGAAAGAGCTAAGTATGCATGGTCACAATTTCACCAACCATCATCATCTCTAACCTCACACAAAGGCGGCCTACATCCCTTGCGTAAAACGAACCAAACATATCGTCCCTTGAAGCTGTTTCAGAGCGGTTTCCCAAGCCAACAATCCTTCATACGATTATTACACTTCAGTTTTGTGTAATTCTAAACTTAGCAACATACGTCATGACTTTTCTCTTTGATTTGTGTTGCTTTTAATAGAGCTAATTCAAGAGGATATTCGACAACAGCAAGAGGTTTTTCAAAAAGGCGTGCAAGAAGCTAAGTAAGATCGTTGCAGCTACTACAAGTTATTGCAATACCTTATGGACCAATAATTCACTAACTCAACATGTTTAACTAGGTGCGTGAGCTTATAACTGAGCATGGCAATTCATAGTAGATTGATTGTTGATCATTTTCCTCGTAGAAAGAAGATAGAAACGGAGAGGAAAGAGCATGAAAAAGATGCGAAAAGTCTTAAGAAAAAACTGCAGCAATCTGAACAAAAGTCAGAGAAAATGTCATTGATGGCAAAAAAGGTATATTAGAATTGCCAGTATTACCCAACAGGGAGTTATCTGTAATACAAGTTGTAGTTATGCCAATATCGTTGATAGATGGTAGGCTATAATGGGGTTGCTATTTTAATCTAGAATTGCAACGATGCTTGTTAGTTGAGTGAATGCTTTTTTGTGGTTGAATTTAGAAACTCAAGAAACAAAATAAAATAATAGAAGATCTTAACAAGCAATTAGAAGTTCACAAGGCACAACGCGAGAGAAACGAAGTTGAGAAAAATGCTTTAACGTAGGTTTTTGAAGCTTCTCGTAGCAAATAAAATACTCTTGTTCATATATCGAAATATCTATTCTATCATCAACTGTGTTTTGGCAATTTAAAGCGTTAATACCTTATGTTTTGATATGTAGGAAAAACCTCAATTTGGAGCACGAAAGAACGAAACGCATGTTAGAAAGAGTAAGACATATGATTACAATTTTTTTGCTGGTATTTTGCATGAAAATATGTTGAGCCATGTCTGAAATCGCAATTGAAATGATTTCTTTCAATTTTTTTTATAGTTAAGAAAAAAGCAGAATCAGTTTAACCATCTATTGCATGCAAGTACTGTTGGTGGTATACCAAACATTGCAATATCAAGCATGAACCAGAGCCCGTTACTTGGCATGTCTTTTGAGGTAGCAATAAACTTGTTATACTGTTTCTTAGAAGCTAGTATATAAATAGTACAGTGTGCATTTTGCGATAGATAAAGGTTATAATTTTAGAAAAAAATAATTTGGGAATGTCTGGTGTGATAATCGTCAATTATTATACCAGCTTTCTTAATAAACATGAGAAACTAACTTCATAATTTCTCTCTGTTTTCAGCAGGGAAAAGAATCAACCAAGTTTCCGTTAGATTCCTTAGATCCTTTGCCAGTTCCAAATGCAGATGATCTTATAAATGGCACATTGCATACGCGATTGTCAACAAATTAATATATCTATATATACATGTAGTATCCTGAAACAATGTTGATATATATATAACAACCAAAAACTTGTTTGCATACTCAAAGCAAAGGATTTCTTAAATTAGAAATTTCTATTTTTTTAACAAAATTTTTAAATTTGGTTAACTAAGTTGTATAAACATTTGATTACATTTTTGAAAAATTCGAAATCTTTTGGGCATGCTTGTATTGTAGCTAATTTTATTTTCTGTATATGTTTCATAATTACTTGAGCATGATGAGTATGGCTCTGCTTCCTTCACTTCTGTTAATCTTGGCTCAAAAGAAAACCCTGAACTATGGGAAACGTGACCACCAAGAGTGAGATAAAAGCTATAACAAGAACCAGTGGGATCGAGAAGGGATATTTCCTGGGGTCAACTCAACAAACCACAAATCCCTGTTGTTGGGGCTCAAATAAATGATTAAATTGACAGACAAATTACGAGCTATCAGGGGGTCAGACAAATCATTTATCCCAAAACTCCAAGCTGAAACAATTATGTACAATCGAGTACTCTCAAAGGAGTGGGAAAACATCTGATAAAATAAAACATCTGCTTCAGTTAGAGAACAGTTGATTTAACGAAAGGTAATGCATTGTTAAATTGCACTGCAGAGAAATGTCAATTTTTAGTCAGTATTTTCCCTACTTCAAATTACTCTCAAAGTTGCATAACCAGTAGGTGAAAACTTTACTGTGTTTGCTTACTCCATGCAGCATTGTAGCAGGATAATGCATAATGAATAAATGATCAGAAGATGCACCAAAGAGCTATTCGAATTTAATCCCAGACTTACCATCTTTGTACATTATCGCTGTTTCCTGTTCAATTCTGGTCTTTTGGGTACAGTTGCCTCCTTTATGTCATAAACCTCTATAATTTCCTAAAGTAAAATAAAGAATTCAACACCCCATGTCATTCCATCTATTAAAACGTATGTGTTTGTGGCCGATTCAAACATATATGTATATGATCTTCTTACTTTCCAATCTTCAATTGATAATGGCATGATAATTTGTTTTTGAACAACAATCTCTTTGCAATGGCTTTCATGATAGGGATCGCTTTTGCCTTAAAAAAACACATGTGTACAGTAAAGAGTTGTCCTAGATTGAGTCACCCATTGTACTTTTTCAATGAGCACCTTCTCTGAAGGTAAAAGACCTTTCAATAATTGACAATATTCAAGGTTCTTACAAACAGTAGGCTGCTCATTTTCGTCCAAATCAATCCTTGCTTTTCCATCCTGTTAACAAAACATGAATATTTGATGTTAGTCCCACAAACCTAAATATAAGCATGTTGTTTCAATATCAAATTACCATAAAAGACTTTCATCAGTAAATCAAATGAATTATCAAATATCAATCTCACCTTTACCAAAAATGATAGATGGAAAAGATTTTCAACTGTTGCACCAAATGAAGCGGGATCAGTAATGAACTCAAAGAGCCCAATTGCCTGAGTACCTAGGCAAAAATTATTGGTGTTAAAGATAAATTCATGAAAAGAATGGACCTGCTGCAGAAATATAATCTTACCGAGGTCAAGAGATTTGCTGCAAATATTAAACATACAAACCTTCTTTGGTGACTTTTCTTAAGACACTGTAAATTCTTTCAACTTCCTTCGTTGTGGCTTCTTCTTGCTCCTCAACTTTAGAAATCTGAAAAAGCATAATGACACATCAACAATAAATCACAATAATAGAAAAGTGCTTATATTTGATGTTGCTTTTGGCTATCCAATAAACTGTGTGCATTGGGAGACATAAAAACATGCAAACCTCTTCAGGGGCAACTTTCTGGCTGAGATCAAATTTTTCATTCCTGCGATTATTTCCTTCTCTTGCTGGCTTCTTTTTTACTTCAATGATCAATGGACCAAGCCTATCAGATCAGAAGATGGAGTAATGGACCATCAGATCAGAATAGAATTAAAATAAGAAAAGGAGACGGAAATTGAAATGAAAAATCCTTAATCCTATCCACACACATGAAGTCCACAGTTGGTGCTCTTTTAAAATATCCACTGCATTTCTTAGCAAGCAGATTCCAGTTCAGAGAATCCAATTTCCTTTTCATTGCATCATCCTCATCCTCATCTTCGTGGTGCAAAGAACTCAATGTCTTTGGCACCATCAGTTGAACCTAGTTTTAAATGAATAAAGTAAAATTCCATAACAACTTTGGAAATGAAAGTATCATCCATATTGATGGTGTAATATTTCAGAGTAAGAAACAATAACCATACCAATTTATCTGTGAACACTTGTGGATCAAATGTGACAAAATCTGTTTGCAATTGTTTTGCTTGCTCAGACCCAAGACTTGCAACAGATAATAAAAGGTTTGAATCAAGTACAGCCTCTCTGGTATGTCTTACTACATAGAAAAAACAGAATAAGTTAGCTAATAAAAGATGGAGGAACTTTAACAGCCTATAACTATCTCAAGATTTTATCCTTCGATATCCGATGATTAGAAAATCTTACCTTTATCAAACAGACTTTCTGTTTCCTCCAATAAATTAGATAAACCTTTTGACGCTGGCTTTATCAACTCATCTTTGTTTTCTGCAAAATAATAATCATTTCAAGAAGCGTTATTCGATTTCCCAAAATTTAGTGTCTTGTTTGAGCAAATTGTCAGTGAAAAGTCTTCAAACTTAAAAATAATTCGGAACATTTTGGCAAAACTACACGCTAAACACAAACATGTGCCAAGTCAAATATGGCCTAATAATAAAAATATACTCACGGTGAGCAATATCTATTAAAGATCTATATGATGCACGAATCTCTCTTCTAACCAATGGATCATCATATTGACTATATTCTTCCAATGATGGGATATCATTTCGCTTGCTCATTTTATAGATATGCAATTGCTTTATGGCATTAAAACGATGCAAAGCTTGTATTTTTTCTGCACGTGGTGCAATATCGATAACGCGCAAGCAAAATACAAGATCGGCGCGAAAAGATGGGAGGGTCGATTGGTACCCAATCCTCCTCCTCAGCTTAGCCATTTGTGGAGTTTTCTTGGAGATAGGTTGAGAGAACTGCATGCCTGAAAGTGAAAAAGAAAGCCTGAAGTATGGTAGGCCCCAGAAAACTGTTGTATCTTCATTATATATTTTATTGCATTTAACAGGAGATATTGAAAGTAATCCTGGTCCAGAAAATCCTGATTTCAGGTTTCAAATTGATTACACTAAACGTGCTCTTGATTTCAAAATAATTAGCTGCAATCTATTATTGTTGAATTATTACGTCATGTAGTCCTAGCCATGCATACTCCTGCGCAGTAGCCTATATATGGCACTGCGCATATACACCCACCTTTACGTCACACTAGCCCTAACCCTAACCCTAATACTAACTGATATACCATAAATCAGTAATATTACGTCATGCATACTCCTGCGCAGTAGCCCATATACGACACTGCGCATGCACGCCCACCTTTACGTCACACTAGCCCTAACCCTAACCCTAATATTAACTGATATACCATACAGTGTCAGTAATGCTACGTCATGCATACTCTGCGCAGTAGCCCATGTGCGACACTGCGCATGCACGCCCACCTTTACGTCACACTAGCCCTAACCCTAACCCTAACACTAACTGATATACCATACAGTGTCAGTAGTATTACGTCATGCATACTCCTGCGCAGTAGCCTATATATAGCACCGCACATGCACGCCCACCTTTACGTCACACCAGCCGTAACCCTAGCCCTAACCTTGATCCAAGCCCTTAATGATACACCAGACCCTGTCAGTATTAATACGTCAAATTACAAATTGATCAAAACACAAACTAGATGTCCTCATCAGGTTTTGAACCAGTGGTCTTGAGGTTAGTATGCAGGTAAGTTACCATTAGTCCACAGCAGCGCTTCCTAGCAGAAGAGAATATCATAAAGTCAAAGTTCTGTTTCTTATTACGATTTGATTATTGGTTTTACATCAAAGCAAAACTCATTTTAACAATTTTAATAGCTAGTTTTATAATTTATTACACAATGAGAATATCAATACTGAGCTTGTTGACAGAAAACCTGAGCTCTGCTACAACAAAATTTGTTAGACAAGGCATAAGCGTAAATTTTATGAAGGATTATGCAGCCCGATGTAACATTATGAAAGCAAAAGACTGTAGGACATAAGTCGCTAATACTGAGATGTGTTAATATGTCTGACATTGAAATGATCTCACGCCTGTGCAAGAGTCGGATGCAAAGAAAACATTCCTTTGAGCCTTGACACCAGTGTTCAGTCTGATTATCTTGCTCAAAGTTTGACGGTGGACAAATGCAATTTGCTGAAAAGCAACAAAATACTTATTTCAAAACTCTATTTAACAAAAAAAATATTTATCCTTTCAAAATGCAATATAAAAATTGATATTAGAATAGGCTACTGCGCAGGAGGATCAATGACGTATTTACATCCACAGCGTCTCATGTGAGGACTAGGGTTAGCATTAGGGTTAGGGTTAGTGCTGCCTAAAGGTGGGTATAGATATCAATGTACAGCATGACATACCCGTGGTGTCAGGATTTTCTCGTACCAGAAGCGATCTCCATCACGAAGTCTCAAAAACTGGCTCAAAAAGATCTTCCTAAACGTTTCACCTAAAGTGGAGCCTGGCTCGTGATCCTCAGCAAGTCCTCCCACCCACAAGTCGACATTGTTGATATTTTTATACAGATTCTTCAGCTTGGCAGCCAATCTCCGATTACTGGTGACATCATAGAAAGAAGCTCGCTCTGAAAAGAAAGATCAATAGCAGATTAAAGAAACAATATCAAATGGAAGAGCCTTGAAACAAACAGAAGAATTTTGCGAAGAAATAAAAAAGGACTTTACTTCATCTTCAGAAATTTTAAGGGGTAGACGCCCCCTCTCTTCCCTCCCTCCCCAAGCTCCGGCATTTCTAAATATGTAACAAACAATTGCTTACTTTTCAATCCAAGCTTCGCTCTCACTGTGTTGTAATCAGGAATTCCAGTTTCTCTGGATCTCTGGATGTTAATGGCTGCCAGATCCAACATGACGCCTCCAGCTTGGAAAAGAAAATTACGCAACTCATCGACGACTTTCATGTCAACCTCTTGTGAAAGGTGCTTGATGGCACCACGGAGAATAGGTTCAATTCCACCTTCCTGGGTCACTCGATCCGGTCTGAAGAAACCATCGCGTAGCAGAAGATGGCCAAATTTAGATACTGCACCATTCTTCTCATAGCGAAAAACATTCGTGCTAACCTGGCTGTGGCCGAACCTGAAATAAGTGAATAAAAGACGCATGATTATTATGCGTGAATAAATACATGAGTGATATGAGACAAGTTGGGTTATCATCGTATCTAGTGTGATACTCTGCCAACCAATAACTTACAAAATCTTGATTTCTAGCATTAAGTATCTGTGTGGACTGACCAATATACATATATATATATGTGTGTGTGTGTGTGGATACATTTCTATATGTACCATATATATATGTACATACTTATTTAATTATACTATTCGTAGATTGAGAAATGTCAAGCAACTATATTCATCTCTACAAGCCTGTTTCGTGAATGACTCACTTTTCAGGAGATATTAATGTAAATCAATATTCATTCATAATATTGCTAATAATGACATGAGGCTTATAAAACTTGCCTGAAAGCAGCATTACTGAACTCTGTTGCAATCGTTGAGTCGATCTTTGGATTGTAGCCAGTGTATTTTGGGATTCTTCTTGTACCGCCAACAAGTGATGGGAGATACTCGCGAAAAGTGATTGCCTGTATTTCGGCGATTACCAGCTTTCTTGCATACTGAAAAATGCTCTCGTCCGTTGCCTGGCATATAAGAGATGATAACATAGGAAATGTTACGACAGCAATAGGCCTTTAAGATTAAAATGACTAGTCTAGTGTGGTGCTAACTACTTCTTGAGGTGCTGACTATAGTACATTACATGGGCAACTTCATAGCTGGGTTTAAATTGGTTTAAATAGAATAAATGATGGTCAATAAACAAAATTATTTTCACGGGACCTGCGACTTCAAGTCGTCGTGATTCCCTTGCATTTTTGACAGCGATTATGAAATGTTCGTATTCATCCTCGTAAACTAGTTGCCAAGTATTGACCGCACACATAATATGATATATAAATACAGTATTTATTTCCAATACATAGACAAAAGAGTACCCTTGCCCTGCCGCGGGGGAGGCGCTCTATGGAGACGCGGCACTCGCTCGAATAAATACGGCATTTCAAGTTAAGATAGGGGTGGAGAGAAGGCGGAATAACAAGATATCTCACCCTTGGATTTGATTGTTTGTAGATTTTAGCGATTCTGTTGTGCTCTCTCGCAAACAGCGTGTGCAATGCGAGCAATGTTGGTGCAACATTGGCCCGCACATCTCCTGCTAGTCTCAGCTTCGTTGGGTCTCTGTGGATGGCATTAGAATTTGGCAAACCGAATGTGTTCAGCTACAAGAAAAAAGATCGATCATATATACAGCAAAATATTTCTTTGCCAAAACAAGCCTGGTATATTGGTAGTGCAGAACGAATAGAAAATGCCACATGGGGTAAAACGAAAATTATGCAAAGTATTCTTACGGGTAAATTTTTCTTGTCCATTTTTAATAGGCCATCCTTTAGCGTTCTCAAGGCATTATTTCTTGTTTGATCAGAGCCGTAGACAGTATTGGCATCCAAGATAGAAGAAATCGTGTTGATGGTCTCTCGTGGGCACTTGCAACTGTTATTTCCTGTGCACCTGTGCAAAAAAGAAGACTGTACTTTTCAAATGCACGATGAACCCGACCGTCTTACATTACCGACCGTGCAGAGTACCAAATGATACACTGATACACAATGATGCAAAGCTGAAAATATCCTCTTTGCATTATATTTAATAAACATAAAACAATTTTTCACTTTGCCTTCGCTTGGCAATGCTATTGCCGTTCCCTAACATTGAAGTTAACTGCAGATTAACAATAACTAAACCAAGCTGTCACAAAATGTCTACTTTTGTGGATTGATAATCGTCTTACTTGTCAAATGCAAATCTTCTAACTGGAATGCTCTTGTTTCCTTTGGAATCCATGTCGAACATCAAATCACCCTGTAATAGATTAAAACAGGACTTCAGCAAACCACACAGTTTAAAGCAAACAGCTGGTTGCCGTGAGAAATGATAGACAAAGTGATCTTCTGATTACACGGGCACTAAAAAAATAAACAAAGCTATTGTGGTGGAATCCTACTTTTGGTACAGGAATTGGTAAATCGAGATCATTCGGGTTGATTTGAACTTCACTCCTTGGCAATTCTGCAACAAGATCTGTGTCATGATCGAGAAACTAAAAAACAAACATGGAGCCATTTCATATTCAGCAAATCCGAATCATTTTTATTGCAAACTATCCATGAATTCGATTAAGAACGACACCATCGCAAAACACATCAGTGATCAGTACAGTAAAAACCCGCATATAAGAACCAATGGAATAAGAACTTCAGGGTGATTCTGCTGCTGAAAACAATAGACGAAACAATAGCCTATTCAGGTTCTTATATGTGGGTTTTTAGTGTATGCAGCAAAGGTGCTGTAAGAAGTATACCATTGCATCTATCAAGTTATGTATACAATGTATAAGGTACGATGCATAAGTAAAAGTATCGTAACTTATATAGGTACGATGGGTAGCATACCTGGCCAAAATAAGTAATCAAGTCACTCAGTCCCCTTTTGTTTAGTATCGGCTTATTCTGAAAGACGAAAACTCCAGACTTGGCAACAAGTATGTTACTCAGATAAATGTCGTAAAAACGAAAACGTTTACAGAAAAGCTTAATAAAACGTGTATGACGGTATAATCAATTGCAAGAAGTAATCTGCAATTAAAGAATGTGAATATAGCAGAACGCATAAATATCAGGAATCTAAATATGCATGAGATTTTTCAGTTCTGCAGCCTCTCACTGGTTTGTCTTCGTTCTTCGATTAATTAGAGATATCATGTACTGAAATTCGTACCTGTGCAATCAGGAAGTTACTGATCACTCTGGCATTCGGTCTGTTAGATCCAGTTCCGTTGTACTCATTGGGAAATGGACATCGAGTGGCACTTCTCTGAGCGGCAGTGCATGCACCAGATGGCACAGAGATATTGTCAGCAAAACCATTGCCTGACAATCGAATCAAATTCTCGCCACGGGCACCTTGAAACAACTTCTTCTCATGGTTCAAGCGTCCATCGAGTGTTCTGAAAAATGACAAAAGTATAAGTTGATCTTATGTCACGCTACGTCAGAATATTACTAATCTTGAGAAATGAATATCACAGTTACGAAGGCAAATGACGAATAGACAAACCTCGTTCTCAAGTCCTGAATTGATCCAACTATATAACGGAGTCTACCCGAGGGACACTCTGTACCTTGAATCGTATCCGTGATAGTGACATTACGCGGGACAGCTGAAGAAGCGCAGAAACTCAGCGAGAGGTGACTGATTATTCGCTTTCTTTGCCTGGAATAAGAACAGATGATAAATGAGTTCTATTCTACCTTGTACAGCTACATGCAAGATCACTGCACATACGAATAATAGCAGAAATGATAAGTATCAAGTATATTTTATACAGACTAGAGATTCTCAATAAGAGACATATAAAGAGTCTCGTTGTGCAACGGAGCACAAAACGTTAAGCAGCTCCATATAATTTTTCCCTCGGTATAACGAGGCCTTGACACGACAATTTTTTCTTTGGTTCCCTTCAAAGCTCGCACCACCGGGCTCCCATATTATGAAACACAGCGTGGAAGAAAAAACTTGTCCAGTTACCTTGGCATTACTGCTCGCAATATGTGCCCACTTCGAAATTTTTTGACCACTAAAGTTCTTTTCTGCCTTTTCCAATAAATGACAACGAAAAGCGGGCGAGATCGCAAGCGGCAACGAATCGTAACAAGCTTCGAAGATCGCACTTTGCCATGACCGCATTCCTTAACATAATTAACATAATTAACATAATTAAAATATAACACAATTGCAGGGTTAGGTTGTGCAGCATTATGCACCAAACATACTTCAGTAAAGTAACAATGAAGCTTTTCATATTAAACGCCTCATCAAATAAACACCCATTTCTCGATAGAAGTTCAGAACTTCAATAAAGGCCCCGGGCACTTATTTACAGCATTGTGTTATATGATGAACCAATAGCTATACGCTGGTAGTAGCATAAATGACGTTGCAAAAGGTCGCGAGTAATTACAAAACTACTGCTTTACCTTTTTTCCCATTCGAGTGCCTACGTATATCTTTGCGTTGTAGCTGTTGCATAACTTCCTTCCGCATCTAATTAAACATAATGCTTGTGTTATGATGTTTGCTAACGGTGAGATGGCTATGCTAATGATGCAACAGCGGAAATTCCATAAACATGCACTTTTCACAACGACCACAGACATGGGCAAAAATATTGGTCCCTCTGGGTGTCCCATAGCTCTGAAATAGGCCACTCCTCTGGGTGTCCTGTGTTCGGAATTCCCACTTCATACACATATTTATCTAACATGCGCCACTGTTTAAAAATGCTTATCAGAATGGTGAGGTTCATGCTTGCCAAAAAACAATGGAAATTCGAAAACAACAGAAAAGATCGAAGCTTTAATTTAAGGTATTCTTATAAAAAAGGTGGGCATGGGCTTAATAAAAATGTTTATATTTTTACCTGTGCAAAACTTGAAGCTGCACTGTGAATTCTCTTCGATTGTTGTACCGATAATATGGATCTATGACAACAAAATGGTTATAGGGTTACTCATACCAACTCGCCGAAGTGAGTGGGTACACATTGGAGAAATATGCGGTTAGTAGAAAAGGGAGTCGTCAGAGAAGCAAGTAAAGTTGGTAATAACGCGTCACTTAATGCGTGATTTGTAGGCATATTACAATTTTATGACCAATTATTACTAAAAGTCTTATAACTGAAGGGTGTATTAAATTTAAAGGAGAAAAACTTTCATTCCAAATTATGCAATTAAATCAATGTGAACGATAATTCGTTATTAATCACTCCGGTTAATATAAATAAAATAAATTAAGTAATTATCCAAATAACTCACCAGCCATTTGCTCTACCTCCTCCGCATTGCTTGAGATCTGCATGCGAAGCAACATAAAGTTTCAATTCTGAGACCCGTGTGTCCAAAGAAGAAATAGTTCTCAAAAGAGCACGTTAGAATCGCTTTCAAGGATTTTCCAGAGAGATGGAAATAACATCTCAATTATAGATCTATTTCTCGGATTTGGGGAGAAAAGGTGTCAAAAAGGTCATTCCGAAGGTTTAAGGAGAGGGTAATTCAAATAGCTTGAAGATGGGGTTCAATGGATTAAAATGAAAGAGTTTTTACTCACCAAAGAATTCTGAACCTCATTCTCTTGATTTGCATCGAACCAAGGAGCACCCTTTTTAACTTTAATCAAACAAGTCGAAGTGAATTGATACGATGAAGATGAAGATGATATTACAGCAGTCGCAGTGTTAAAAGACAAAACCAGGACCGCATAGAGTAAACCTAGCACACCGAACCAAAACATCTTGAAATCCATAATCAAAGACCTTATCGCACGCCACTGCACACTGAACGATCCAAAATGAACCTGGACCAATCCGATACGATTTAATTGTATCACAGTGGTCGAAGCATTGCGCACAACTCCAAAACAGAATGCGCTGAATAAGCGATTTTACATTGTCTTCCAGCGAATAAAGAGAGTTGATGTACACCCACGGTTTTCGAGCCCGTCACCGCAGCCATCTGGCCTTCGAGTCCTCACAGTCCCTGCGAGGCTACCATTGCGCAGCAGTCTTTACGCACACAGTTGACTTTTGCCTTCTCAAACTCCAACTCAGTTGAATTTTCAATCGTCATAAACTTTGAAAATACTAAATTAATTTCTAACCACAACCAAGCTCATTGTTTTTATCTATAAAATTATATGTCTTTATTACTACCGCAACCATTGAACAGTTATACAGCATTACACTAAAAATAAGTGTGCTTTAGCAGGCACATTTCTTTTTTTCGGCGAATGTTCAACGCACATGGGAAAGGCATGATGGATATTGAGGACTTATGACAAATGAGACCAACTATGAGCAACGTGGCAGCCATTGAGTCAATCCACGCGTTGGGATACTGCGTCACGGAGCCGCAAAATACAAATTAGAGGTCATTTCGAGTGCTTGGGGCCGGAAAACTCTGGGAGCGAAAAACGTGCTCGTACCAAGTTAATAACTGGAAAATGTTTTGTCGGACAATTCAAAAATACATTGTTAAAATGTCTCCTTTTCTTTGTTGGTCATGTTTTTGCTTTTCCAATGGAAATATGATGAATTATCAAAAATGAAATTATGGACATAAAATTAAAACTAGGAACTGAGACTGGACAGGTCTCAGTTTGCTCGTAAGCTTCCGCCAAAGCCCCGGCTATTTTGTTCTGGCAAAAACTAAACATCTGATATTTGCACGCTGTGGAAAATGCTTCCCACTCGAGTGATATAATGCTTCCCGTTAGAAGAATTAGTCGGAAACAATAGAGTTTAAACGACCAGCGAGATAACGTTAATTTGCCTAAACGAAGATAAGTGGCAAATTCCAACTACAATAGCATGAAACTTGGAGGCGTTGAACGAGTTATTCAAATTGACTCAACTCACTTTGGGAAACCTGTATTCGATAGAATTGCAAGTTGAACAGCGAGAAAACAAAATACTATAATCGCAATTCCAGGTAAACATAACCTACAACTGATTTAAATGGCCCCGCCATGATGCTCAAGAGTTATATTTCATCTAATCAGAAGAACTCATAGTGGTGCAATATCCAAGAGCCTGCATGCTCCTACGCAGCAACCTAAAATGGCTTTGCGGATACACGCCCGCCTTCGTATTCAGCTCCTCCGCTGATTCTGTGTTAATCCAACCAGCCACCGTGCCCAAGGACCTAGGAACCTTGAATACCATTCATGCATGCTCCAGCGCAGAAGCTTTAAAAATTACGGATGTCGACATGCTCGAAAACTGATTCACTGTATTACTCGCACCACTCGGACCATGGAAAATTCAGCGCTTCAGTATTATCAATAATTGACCACACTTTTTAATTTCGAAGACCACATTTCAAAATTCAACATTGACTATAACGCACCTTGATGATTCCCGCTTGACAATCATCCTCTCTAATTCCTCTTAAATTATGTACATATAATATATTTCATCTGTTTAAACCTATTTCAAATTTCCAATCGATTAATTTCAAGAGCGCTTTCTTGGAGGAAAGTTGCACCAAGGCGTCACCTTTGTATCGCAATGCAATGATACATCGACAACTAAACATGGATGCTTGTCTATCGTGAGCTCTTGTTTAGTCAAGATACTGTACCGAACATTATTCATGCCAGTCTCATAATCCCTGCTGAATTGCACCTGTAAAATTAAATGAAAAAGAGGGTTTTATTGAAAAGCAACTCATATGAAAAAGAAGGGAATTGTTTGTCAATATGTTGGGGTGAGAGACCGCCTTGTTGTCGTTGTAAATGAGTGCCAAACTTTCGGGCAAACTTATATTTTATTTTCAGATTTGCTGTAGCTTAAAAAAAATTTAGTTGTTTACGATGGAATTTGCATTTCCTTTCGCTTCTCCGTCCAATTTATGTTTGGAAGTGACAAAAGGTATAGAGAAGGACGATGAATTTAGGAAAACTAGGTTTAGGTGTTAAGAAACTTGCTAAGAAACCTTTCGTACCATAAATAGGTTGAAAGCTAAGAAACTCTGGTAAGAAACTTTTGCGTAGTTTCTTATACAAAAAATGGGTGTAAGTTCCTATATGCGGGGTTATAAGCAACTTGAGACACCTTGCGTTCATTGACTACTGGACATCATTACAGATTCATTTTGCATTGTTTCTTGTTGCATGCATAAGCATAATGTTATGTTCTATATAAGTGTATCTGCCTCACCTTTTTCTGGCCCGGCAGCCTTTTATAATCTCGTGGCCTTTTCTCTGAATCATGTTCGTGTTGAAATGTATTATATCCTGTTGTTATGTCCATTCCGTGTCGCTGGACCTGCGAAGAGCGATTCCATCATGTTCAAAAACAATATTGTTTGGAGGAAGAGGGGATAAATAATACGCGCAAAAATTGCAAAAATCGTATGTGTCCCAGAACTTTTGTCCCTGTTGTAACTTCTGCATTTTCGCAGTCAAATCACGCTAAGAGCAACATGGTTGTCATTGAACATCCTCCTGTAGTCTGATGTTCAATGACATTATTCCAACTCAGGTAGCTAAAATGTTTTCACAAAAATAGTAGCCCAAGACAACTGTTTCACAAACCTTGTACCCAGCCTCAGAAATTCTCATATACAGCTCATCATCTTCTCTGCCCCAGCCCCAGAATTTGTTAGACAAACCATTTACCTAGTAAAAGCAATGATAAATTGAACAAATGGAATAATTGTAAAAGTCTTCCTATTCTATGTTGTCTATACCACCAACGTAACATTCAATGGTAGCAAGAATACTGACACATCCAAATACAAAGGGCAATTATTGGGCCAGTGTTGGCATGTTTCAAATGAAACCAACTGTCTGCCACAAAGAGGACATAATGTGAACGAAGCTTTACTGAAACTTTCCAAACAGGAATATAGTTAATTAAAAACTATTGCACACACTTCTAGAGAAACTGTGGAAAATATGATACCTCCTCAAATTGTTCAGCTGATAGTATCAATATTCCACCAACAAACGTCTTGTAATGGTATTTTGGGTGCAGATGAGGGGCTGCGACATGGAACGGCCCAATTTCTGGATAATCATAGTTCAAATCTTTATTCAATGGCAACAGGTCAACATCGTGCATTGCAATGTAGTCATAGGATTCATTTCTTGCCAGTAGAAAACCAACATTGATCAATGAAGCTCTATTAAACCTGCAAGAAAAAAATTTTCACATTTTCTACATAGCCAAATGATAACACTCTGAACCTTAAACTTACAAATTGAATAAAAACAAATCGAGACCACCTTTACAAATTTGTTTAATTAACATTATGGGAGGATCCTGATGTAATCAATTTTGAAGATACCAAAACTAAACTCTATCAAAACAGGAATTCATTAAAGCAATGATATATTGTAACATAAAAGTATTAAAGGACCAAAAATTTCCCAATGGATATTGTAACATATTGAATTCCGTTATGTTAAAAAGTTGTTTGCATTTAGACAACTTCATATTTGTACTTAGGACCACAAACAATATATCTGATCAATAATAGTAACTTAATAATAATAGTAACTCAATAATAATAATAGTTCCTTGAGGATTCTTAGGGGTTCTTAGGGAAACTACAAGCTATTAACACTGATTATAAATTGATAATTAGGATATAAATACTTATTCATTTACCTGTGATTATCAGCCTGATTCATGATATATATTTTGAAATTGATTCCTTTGTCTGATAAATATTTGTCCATATGTGGCACAAACTTCCTTAGCTCTTCAAACCGGTCTCGATATGGAACGATAACAGCTAATCTGTGTGGACTGTACATTATATTATCAGGAATATTATCAATTGAGTTGTCTTTGTTGTTGTCTCCTGCAACAAGATAAATATGAAGATAAGAAATGTAAACAGACATTGGATAAAAAATTATGAGGGACAAAAAAATCGTTATCAAATGTCTCAAATGAAAAACACTAGTGAATCTGCAGTGGACCCATAACGTGATAGACATTTAATGTCCAATTACTGCTATTGTCCATTGTGCAAGGGGGCGAATTGTCCACAGGGGGCTAATTGCTCAGCCCCCCTGACTGCCAGGTCTGGTATCCTTGTAATGAGAAAGCAACAATGTACTTAATAAGGAACTTTCTAATAATTGATTTAAAATAATAGCATAGTGGGTAAAAAAAGCAGACACAACTTGAGAACTAACAAAGTAAACTTCAACAAGAACATAAGAAATTTTTCAACTTACCATCAGCTTTCTTCTCTATAATTGAAGTCAGAGCAATCCCATGCGTTGACAAATCACTCCTCCTTTTTTCTTCTAAATATATCTTTTCGTGATTATACGTTACAGGATGGTCGTTTACATTCCAGGGATCATGCCCTTTTCTCGCCGAATCATGAGGGTAAACTGGCCTTTTGTCTTTCCTATTTACTACATCACAGTCTGATATATCAGACAGAAACTTCAAACTTAAAATCAGTGTCAAAAGTAACATGACTGACACATAAATATAGAAAATTTGAGCTGTAAGCCTTCGAGACATTTTGAAAACCCCCTTGCTTCAACTAGCGATTTACCTTTACTATTAAATAGTCTATTGCCAAAATATGGTTTGTTTAAACCGTTTAGTTCTATTTTTAACCGAATATCTTTATCCTCTACCCAAAGACCACGTTGACTAGGCCAATTTGGAAACTGTCGCTTCGTCCGGAGCTGACAACTGAAGCTCGCAGGATATAAATCTTTCGAAGAAGAAAGTATCTTTGATGTAGTCAAATTGCCTTCTTCCAGTCCATCGAATTCCATTTCATAGTCTTCTCTCGAATATTTTAAAACTACCTGCAGGATTAAATGTTTTCGAGAAATTCCACCACAGGTTTCTACCTGCCTTGCAAGGTGTATGACGTCATGAATATAAACGTTGCATGCAACTTGCAAGTTAATTTTGTACACTGGTGCAAAAGTATACCAGGGGACCAGGGGTGAAAAAGGTCGGAGAATAATTTCTTGAAGAGATCAAAATAGAGCATTGATTATCATTTATGATATTACCTGGTAATTTACATGATTTTATTTATTAGCAAAAGTAAAATCAAAGTTAAAATCAATTTCAATTTACAGTAAGTGGTAGTGATAAACTCTCGATATATGCTTTATACATTACAATAACGATTAATAAACGATAAAAATTGATAACCGTAATAAAATTCAGAAAAAAATTCCATTAACATGCGAAAAGAAAGGTAATATACGATTTTTCTAAAAATAATTCACAGTTATCTCAAAAGATTGATCTAATATTGATCAATGGACCCACGATGGACAAACTGCGTACCTAGTGAAAATGCATTTCAATTTTACAGGTGAATTGTAATTTTTGTAAAAAGCCAGTCTAAATAAGATTGCATCGTTTCTTCCTCACTTCATTCTATTCTATCTATAATTACAAGAAACATGTCAAATAACCTATCACACAATAAGAAACTATAATTTCTGTCATTGTAATTTCAAATTGTCTCATTTCTATCAGCTGTCTTTAGTTTTACCGTTTTAACCTGCCTATGAAAATCAAACTTCACCCGTAACTACAAAATAAATTCTTTATATTTACATTAATCACAGGAAACGTTGAAAATCTCTCAAAAGTTCAAATGCCACAAAAACTGAAAACCAAACTACTGACTTCACATTAAAGAATAACCTTAAACTAATAGCCACGACAGTATTAATCATCAAGTTAAGCAACAGATTTAACAACATGAAACATTAAAACGAGCAAAATACAAACTATTAGGACAAAATAGGCATAAGTATAACAAACTATTCATCAAACACATTTCAGCTGCTCAATAAAACAAATCAAATAAAGCTGATTAAATGAAAAGCAAATTATTGGAGAAAAATTGAAGTTAGAACATGTGTCGTTTGCATTTTAAAAATAAAGCTGTGACAACAATTTCATCACATACATAAAAGCTCAAATTGAAGCACTTGCCTTCAGATTTTTTCATCAAAAAGCTTTTACATAATACAAATATTTGCCTATTCTGTGTATGATTAGATTTTAGATGTCAATATGAACGTTTTTAAACTATACAATTTCATGTCTCACTTTGAAGCCCCCAAAACCTAAGCCGATCACGTGATGAGCCGTTGAACCCCGTATAAATTTGCATTCTTTGATGCAGCATTATTTTAAGCCAGGCACACCGACCCAGCCAAGCACAACAAGGGTGGTATGCTTCCATAAGATGATTTATCAGGTGAATAACAGAGTGAATGGTATCGTTTGTAAATATATAAGACCATTAATTAACGGCATTATTAATCTTGTGTTACTATACCAATGAGATGACGATGCTATATGACTGTACAATAGATATCTTAAGGGCATTCTATTAAAAATACAAGACTTACTTTCATTTCTCACTGCAACAACTTAGCGTATGATGACTGGTTCGAACCACCGCCAGTACCTCAGCTCTTGACACCATGTAACTTGACAATGGTTCTATGTAACTACATCTGCGTTGACGGTACACTTATGTTTCCATCACTTCCCATCACAGTAGACATGTGTTCACATCACATGGATTGACATTGGATATGTTCGCATCACATAAACTCATACATGGATCCATGTTGTCACGCCTACACACATGATTCATTTGTTTGGACGTCTTCTAGGACAATTGCTTCGGGGTTGAAAGCTCGTTTCCGTTCTCTGTGCTCGAACTCCTTCTCGTCATCAAATACCTGATCGTCTTCATCTTCAATGAAGCCATGTTCGTCTTCTTCTTCGATTGGTCTTAAAGAGAACTCAAGCTCCTCCGAATCTTCTTGGCTTTCCGTCTTCAATGGCAGTGGTATATCTGCTATAATCTCCAAGTAATCCTAAGACAAGAACAGTTTCAGAGTCTTATCATCATGTACAGATATCTCGGCAACCATTGAAGTAGAAAACGTGGAACAAGCTATGATCTCCATATCCCTATATTCAGTTTTAAAGCCTTATCATCATGTACAGACGTCTAAGCAACCATTGAAGTACGAAGCAGAAATAAAAACTAATACTCACTAAGCTGGCAAGTTTTTCGAGTAAGGATTGCAGCTTGTTGCAAAGATCGGTAAAGCTTGGTCGGTCATTTGGATTCTTATACCAGCATTGAAGAAATAGCTCGTACCTATAAAAGCAACAATGACAATGATAAGCCTCAAACCACCAAAATCAATGGCTGATCTTTGGTGATCGGTCTCAACGTTCGCTGACACCATACATTGCAAGCGGTTGACAATTTTTCTGTACTTACACTTCCTTTGAGCACCCTTGTGGCTGCTCCATTCTGTAACCTTGTTTCAATAATTCAAATAAGTTCTCCACAGGGATTCCAGGGTATGGTGAACCACCTTAAAAAAGAAAGATCAAATCCAGATTCAACTTTCATCTTTACTCATCAACTACTGCATCTTGATTATGTTCTGCTGCGTAGACGCTTCCCTACACAGCAGCAATAAAGTTTCAGCGGCGATTAGTCTTGGGTGTGGTTGTTTGAAATTACGCATGATTATGTAGCTTACCAAGTGTGAATATCTCCCAGAGTAATACACCATACGCCCAGACATCACTCTGCGTTGTGTATACACGATCGAAAAGAGCCTCGATTGCAAGCCACTTTACGGGAAGACGGCCCTGCAGAGAAAGCAATCTCTAATGAGAATGATGAGTCAAACTGCTAGTATGCACAGTCCAGAATTAAAAAGAGATAGCTTGACTGGAGTATATCATATTGCGTGCTGTACGCCTGGCATTTAACTTACATTTGTAGTTTTTCTGTAATAATCAGCTTCTCTGACGGTTCTTGCCAGGCCGAAATCAGCTATTTTCATTGTGTATTCTTCGCCAACCAGAATGTTTCGAGCTGCCAGATCACGATGAATGCACTGCAATGAAATTAATGAAATAAAATCTTACATCCAGCCTGTAACACTGTCATATCAAGGTTACGTGGATACCAAACACATGTCAATAAAAGAAACGGATAGAAGAGAAAGGCGGGGGGGGGCAATAAATGTGGTGAAGAATGCATTACCTTCACCCTAAGAGCATAAGAGCGATATTACATTGCTTGATCATTACAACTATTTAGTAATTACAACATCACATATAGATCTTACCATCTTGCTTGCAAGGAACTCCATTCCTTTTGCAATCTGAAGAGAGTAAGAAACGAGGTCTTGAATCTTCAATGGAGGCTCTTTATTCTGCTCAACAGCATCGGGGTATGTAGGCCGTCTTGTGCGGAGGTATTGCCTCAAGTTTCCGTGCGGTGCATATTCAACAACTACTAGCAATGGACCTGTAGCAAAAGAGACAATCTAGTAAAATACATAGTATTCAAACGTATAAGACATAATATATACTGCAACCTATATACTGCATGCGTAACAGTTGGGCCTTTCCCCCTCTTTGTACACATACTGTGATCCAAGGTGTTAGACTAGGGTGAAGTACATCTGGTGAATAAGAATGCTTTTCAAGTCGAGGAGGTTTGTAGTGTCAAAACTGAAGTCTACATAGCAAATGCATATTACTTTACTGCTCTGTACATGCATATTTATGCATTAACAAAGCAGTAAAGGCGAAAGTAATCAATGTCAGGTTAATTATAGTTTTGATTTGCATTGAATAATTGATTCTGCATACCATCTCTCACGCAGCAGCCAATAAAGCTGATGATATTTTTATGTTTTCCAATTCGTTTCATTGTTTGTGTTTCGCAAAGAAGATCAAGAACGTCGTTCTCGGTTGCATCAGCTGAAAGAAGAAATAACAATTGCAAAAACGTAATTCATCAAGAAATGTAAATGTTATAATTAATGGTTCAGAGCTGGAATTGATTTAAAGAGTTCATAAAGTAATGGTGGTAGAGTAAACATTGCATAGGTAGAATATTAAAAAAGGTGGAGCAACAAAGCATTATCAGTTGTCATTGCCTGGAAATTTACTGTAATGGGGTATGTTTGGGTAATAAGAATATCGGGTATTCTGGCTGCTTCTCAACCGATAAATGGAGCAATGGACTTGTAGCAGATACGTCCGATGCAGTAAGTGATGCAATCATGGCAATACCTTTAAGCATTTTAACAGCAACATATTGTTTTTCGGTATGATATGACAGTTGCGTCGTTTCTGCTCTGAATACGACACCAAATGCACCTTCACCCAGTGGATTTTTATCGATTTTCAACAAATCCCTGTTGATTTCGTCACTCTCATCCCAAATGCATTCACCACTTTCTATGAAACAAAAAACAAATCAAGTCTAACCAAATTGCAGTGGAATAATAAATGGTGGATGAATAGAAGCAAAAAGGCATATAATGAAATCTTAAATTTGAAAAAGAGAATCTCTAGATATCAATAACTTCTCGTTTGACAAAGACCAAAGAGACAAGCTTGCAGGATGAGAAGAATATCAGAGTACATCAGGACAGATAAGGGTACAGTGACATTGACCCTGTTGGTGTACTATTGCAAAATTAATGAAACTAGCATCTTACCATCATCTTCTTGAAATAGGTCAGGCCTCCAAAACGAACCACTATAAAGAAGCGGTGAAGTTGAATTGACAATAGAACTATTTGATATCATTCTGGCCCTTGTGAACGTGACAGTTTTTTGTTGTCCATTATTTTGTTCCAAATTCAATCCGACCATACCGTTTTCTAGATTAATATCAGCATTAACCATCGACCGTTTGTGCCTCTTTAATTTATCATGCTTCCATATTCTGAATATCTTCGAGCCCATGACGACTACGCATATCAGTGTAAATACGAACAATACCAGTAGAACCGTGATCAAAATTGTATTGTCCTTCGGTTTTGACGAAGTGTGCATGAACACGTGTGTTCCGGTGGCTGAAGATTAAATAGAGAATGGTAAGTAATACGTCATATCGACAGATAAGTTGACTTTCATGAAAAAAAGAACGAATGGTTCAAAATGAAATAAATATCATAGCAGTGTTTGGAGCTGATGATTTATCCATCGTAGTAATATATTTCGGGGTATCAAATAAGTGTTAGTCTATTGATGCTTGTCAATTTCTAATCCTCAATGGAAATCAAAGATTTTATCCAAATAGAAGATCTTAACTTCATAAGAAACTCGGATCAAAACTTGATACTAAAAGTTTCTCAATTGGATTCTAATTTTTCGACTTAACATTACCTTATTGTTTTCAAGCTAAGCAATGTTTGAGCAGATATAGCTAAACACCAGGATCGTCACGAAAATGTCCCATGCAGGTGAATGATGAGGAGAATCAGTTGGCGCAGGTTAATACAGAGCAACCCGAGGCTACATAAGGTGTTTGGAAACTCGATCAACCCTTGATTCAAACGACATTACTTGCTCTGAACTCACCTTTCTGAGTAATGACGTCAACGAAAGCCGATTCCATTGAACAACCAATGTAATTGCAAGCAATGCAACTATACCAACCCGCATCACTCATTGATACATTGAAAATAGGCAGCGCAACTCCGTGGTGATTATCATTTCCAATTTTAAGCGATGCAGTGTGATAATACTTTGTTTCAATCATGGTACCATTGTGCGAGTGGCTAAGCGACGTTCCATCTTTTACAGACCCAACATATTTCCGTTTCGGCGGCGCGCCTTCCCAGTGGTACCAACGGAAATCGGCTAGTCCTTCGCCGCCCAGTACATCGTAGCAGTTCAGCGTCGTGTTGTCGCCGGCCTGCAGTGTTCGATTACGAGGTCGCCCAGGCTGAAGCACAGGCCGTGACTTTGTTGTCTCTGAAGAATAACAAAATGCAGTCTAAATAAATCGTTAAAGTAGTAATGCACGCAGGTGGGTTAGGGCAATTCCTAAAGCCCCCTTTTAGGTCTCAAAGAGGCCCTTTGTATAAGCATGTCCAAGGGCCCCTGAGCAAAATATTCAGGCGCTCAGAATTGGTCCGTTACTAGACTCACTAAATTGCGTCCCTGTGCCTCGCTCGTTTTGCTCGCTCGTTTGTGTTGAGCGAGTTGCGAGCGAGGCACGGCTGGGACGCAATGTAGTGAGTCTAGTCCGTTACGCCACTGCCGATAATACACACTGTAACGCTCTATGATGGCAACCGTGTGCTGTGTGCGTACCAAGTATAATATTATATTGATCAAGTTTGAAATATTCTACAATTTAAATATATCCAACAAAGTTCTGTAAACGATTTGAGGATCTTGAGATATTACTTCTTGCGATCGTACAATTCATGTGAGCATCTAATAATACGATTTTACGATTACAGATTAGAGCTTGACTGGGCATGTACTGGATTGGACCGCATCTGATCAAGACAGCTCTACAACAAGACTGCTAGAGCTACAGTCAAGAACATGTTTGCATTAAGATAAGAAACACAAACCACAATGTAGACAGGAAATAATTTCCTTCAGTTTCAAATAAGATGCGAAGAGATTTTGTGTCTGGAGTTTAAGATTTCCTCTTAGTCATATACTCGTCAACGTGGGCAGGAAATACAGATCGTAGTTAAACAAAGGCTTAAGCATTGACGTAAAACCTAATCTCGAGGAGGATCAAGGTCGTTTTGGATATCAAAAGGACATAATTCTTATCTTCCCAAGAATTAAACTGCCTAATTGAGCATAACCCATTTCCAGGTTTGTTTTGCGAAAACTCTATAGACAGTACTGCATACACGTGATGAAGGATAATTGTTAGCTTCAGCCAAAGTTGTCCAGCAACATAATATACTTTCAAGGCAAATAAAATAACATTCAAGGGAAATAAAATAACATTCAAGGGAAATAAAATAACATCAGGTGTATGTTTTAGCAATGAGAGGTAATATATCTTCTTGCAAGATGCAGGAACAATGGTAGTCTTCAGGGACAGTTTAAATTCGCAGCATTTTCCAAAGGCCTTCAGAATTTCTTAACAACTCCGTTCGAATAGTCTCGTAACAGTTTCGTAACAAATATCTAGACTTGCTACACTGAGGTGGGATATAGCTCACAACAACAACAACAACTAGCCGCTATACCAAGTAATTATGACGGTAAAACATGTAGACTCTAGCTGTGTCCTCCTCCGCAGCTTAGCAGCCTCGCTATTACATAAAAATAAGGATAATTAAAAATGCCCCACCTGTGACTCCGAGTTGAAAGGTGTGCGAAATAGTCCCAAATGAGTTCCAGACGATGCACGTGTAATTACCGGTATCAGAAAGAACGAGATCGTACAGTTTCAAAACGGAATGGGAGGCGTTCATTTTGTTATTAACACGACGTCTCTTTATAGGACCATTGTCCTTCAGCCATTTGTAATAAATTGGCATATGTCCGTCTGCCTTGCAAGGGAACTGTATGTTACTGCTGTGTATCTCAATCGACAGGCCTAGTCGATCCATCCTAGTCTTGTCCACAAACACGGGTTTGCCAGATAATTCTGCAAAGAAGATTAAGCACTGTGAGGTGTGGGGAGTATAGATTGAAAACATCTCTTTTGGGAATCATGGTAAAAAAGAGCGTCCTGTGAAGATCGTAGGCTATCTACGCTTACTTTTACAAGGCATGGAAGAGCAACAATAGTGAAATTAAATACATAGGTAATACAGATAGGTATCGGCAATGTTAGAAACCCTGGAACATGTAAGGCCAGTTTTCAGAGGATGGCAGTTTTCGTCGAGATCTCGAGATCTGCAGATCTCCTTGAACCTTACATTGCAAGGTTCAAGAAGGGACTGCAAGTTACAACATATAAGGTTGTAAGGTTCACATACCTCTAACAACAACTCTGAATTTCTTCCAATTCGTCTTGGTAATTCTGTCCTTGCAAACGTACAGGCCTGAATCGGACCTCTTGATCTGTGGTATTACCAATTGTTTTCCCTTCTTTCTTAACAGTAATGTACCATCTGGTCGCGAAGTCACCCTTCTGCTGTCTTTCACCCATCGGATGTCTGGTTTTGTGCCATTCAACAGTGACCGTATGCCTGCATTCCGTGTACGGCATACCAGTTTCAACATAGCACCTTCGGGTTTCCCAACCTGCACATACTGAGAAGAGCCTGAAACACAGAGCAACAAAGATTCGATTTTCATTGCTTGTTTGCTTGATATATTGCATAAATAAAAACAACTGGAAGCTAAAATTTGAAGGTACATTGTGTTTGAAGGAACGAGCAACGACGAGAGATAACGTTACTGAGGGATAATGCTCGTATAATAATAGTGATAGTGATAAAGATAGTGAAAGTAATAATGATAGGTATGCGCTATTGTAGCTCGTATATAAGAGCGCATGCAACTATGAGTGGACAAAGTCTGCAGAATCAGATATTTGTTAATGCAGAGTTATTAAGGTAAGCAATGCGTGATGTATTTTAAACTCTAGTGGATGAAAACAATTAACAGCTAAGCTCAAGAGAAAAAATAGATGGTGTCACGCTACGTATACCGAAATACAGTGAAAGTTCAAGAATACACGCTATTGAACAATGCCATGCAGACCAAGTGAAACAAGCGCTGGGACTATCAACATTCAAAGACCAGTTGCTGCCAACAACGTGATGAATAATAAAATATCCACGAGACTCTCTTCCTTGCGCTATACCTTGGCATTCGATTAAAAAACTCAATGTCACACATGGTCAGTGTTTACAAAGCAGAGTTCTGGGAGCGAGTGTTCTTTTCAAATTATCACTGCATGTACTGATAACAAATGAAGGTGTTTTTTAAAGGGAAAAATGCTGCTCATAGTGGATATTGAAAGCAGCCAAGAATCGATACAACGTCAGACATCAGATAAAAATGCCCCAACTATTGCTTGTATCGTGTAGTATACAAATATCAATGAGTGTTTGTTCGTTGCAACCCTTGTTGTTCTATTGCTCTAATGAAACGCTTGTCCTTTCACGAAACAGAGATAATTGCCCTAAATTGCGGCAAAGCGGTCATTCAAGAAAACAAGTTACAGTCAAATCTGCATAGTTCGAACTCGTGTAATTCAAACTCTATCTAATTCGAACGAAACTTTCCGTCCCTTCAAGGATCACTAATGAACCAATTCTTATAAAACAATAGAACTTTTTGTAATTCGAACAATTTCACGCTTCCCCAGGGTGTTCGAATTAGACAGAGTTGACTGTATGCTTATCAATTCTCTAAAATTACAATGAGCGTTCCGCTTCGAATAAGCGCCCCGTAAAAAGTGCTGGAATAAATAAACGCCCGTTTATCCGAGATAATACGTAATGCGTCTTCTTGTTTAGCTCAACCACGTGTGCGGTCATCCTTATCTTCATCATACCTGCTGATATATCACTCACTATTTGTATTGACGCAAAGGTTGACGCAAGGTGGACGATCCACTTAATTGATAAGCCCGTGTCTTCAGATACCGTTGTAATCGCCCATTGACAAGCGCCAAAGGCGGAGACAAAGCAGTTTAGGGCGTTTTAAGACGTTTCTAATCGTCCTGATAATTTACCCAAGAACAGTCAGTGGTCGCGTCTGGAATGACTCGTTAAGTATATAACGTCACAACAACAAACCGTGTAACTTTTAAAAAAACGGCTCCAATGTTTGAATTCACAGCCGTCGTCCATTATCACAACTATGTCGAGTCTAAGATTGACTAATTAGACTTGTTGTTTAAGTAGTATGTAGATTCACTGATAAAAAATTCAAAGCTATATAGTACTATGCATATTGCATCGACGATTCAAACAACGAAGTTGGCACACGTCCAGATATTCAATTCAATATGGGCTAGTCCTGTGAAAACTCGCAGGACCAGCCTATACTGTGTCTCCTTGCCTTTAATTGCCATTATTGGTGGTAATACTGTTTTTACGGTAATAATATGCAGTGTGATACCGAAAAGGGGCTGGGTCCCATTCGAAACTAAAAGCAAACTTGCTCAATCCATGAAGTTGCTCCACTGGTATGATCTAATATATAGAGATGTTCACTATTATTTTAACAGAACATATCCATATATGTTCACTATATTTTTAACCTAACATATTAAACTATGTATACAATACAATGTAACGCATCATAAGTTCAAGCATTTCAAAAATGCGAATGAAATATTGAAGAAGCGGTGATGAGAAGAGTGGGACGACACTCATTACTCATGCCACATTGTTTACGGTGACAGTCTTGGAAATCGATAATGCTGTGGGAGGCGTTTTATCAGGATGCAGAAAGCCGCGATTACCAGTATCAAACACATTGGTCCACGTGTTTCTCGACTTCTCTCTCCCACTTTTACCACAAACAGTATACGGTCAACTCAGAGACTCCTCTCTTGTGTATATCTAAATTGCTTTTACATAACAACAACCCTCCCATAGCCAATATTCCCCCGTTGAATTGCAATATCACGTCGTATTGCAAACTTGCCGGTGTATGAAATAAACAATTGGTCCCTTCTTGAAACTGCTTCACAGTAAAGTTTCAAACAAATCCGGGCTGGGCCTTTTGGGATCGTTCTTCTTCAAAAGCTCATCAATTGGGATTTCATTCCAAATTAAGTGGAGATAAACCTCGAGGTGAGATCGAGCCTCTTGATCATGCAAATTGAACACAAATTAATGCTTGTTAAATGAACTGTGATAAGAAATGAAATCACTTTAGACATAATTGACTTTACGTAATTGTGGTTGATCCAGGAGCCTGGGATCTACCATATGAATGAGAAAGGTCAACGAGAGTCTTTTGTTGTCGAAAAGCGTGCGATGTAAGAAATGGACTCATCTCGAGGGCAGGAAGATATAATTGTCTTTATGGATAGATATTTCTTCATCAGTAATGGCCCATAACTTAATCGACCACATGATTGGAGAGACGTCATAAATCAAAGGAAGTCCAATTTCAGTTAGGGTAGGCGAAAATAACATGCGCTAAAACAAGGGGGATGACCTGCAGTTTTGGCATCCTTCTGATAACAAACACATTAATTGTTAGAATCTAGCTTTTATTGTTCACGTTTTCTTAGTAATGGTACACAGTAAGGTGATACGAAGATATACAAATATATCCTTTCCTGGACGTCACTTCCCTGCCAAATCTTTATACAAATAAATATAACAGTATGTTGAATATCTGTGAGCCTGGGCTGTTGGCAGAGGACCAGCAGCCCTTCCAAACAGGAAAATAGCTACATTAGTGGAAATTGCAATTCCAATATAAAATATTGGAATACTTATCGCTACACTATAATACTGATTATATCGATGGCGTATTAGGGAGAATGGAATTGTCAGGTCGGAAAGCGAGCAATTAAAACTATCCCAGAATAAAGATTCCACACTTTCCGAAACAAAACAAGCTAAACTATTTTCATGTGAAATATGAAGGGTATAATTACGACGGAGGGGACAAAAAGGATCGGTACCTATGCACAAATGATAATTACTTGCCATTCTGGACGAGCAATAAACAAGACAACAAGAAAATACCGTCTTTATTGCAATGCTCCTGACATGTAATTAAACAACATAATTCAATAATCTCAAATGTATGCAAAAGCATAATTAAGTTTTGTAGCCTCGTAACGCAATTTGGAAGCAGCAAGTGGGTCAAAATGATCAAGATGTGCTTGGATCATAATCATAATCGTCATAACATTCGAAAACATTATCAATAAGTATGATTTTGAATCAAAGTGATAATTATAATCGTCATCATTATAATCTAATGATCAAACAACAGCCCCTATCGTGATATAAAAACAACCATTATCAAACTTAGTAATGATAAACAAAATTATAACCACCCTTAGTGACCACAATAGCAATGACAACAGCAACAACATAATTGTAATCAGCATCATCATGAATTTCGTAATCGATATCTTCATGACCAGGTGTGTTCTCATAAGCTGTGCAAAACAAGAGGCGATCTTGTCAGATTCACAATTCAAAAAGCAAACAGGCTTATCTGTAGTCTCGTAATCAAGAACATCCTTCCGACCCAATTGTCTACTTGTGAGTTGTGTGTATATGCAAAGCACAGGTCAATCCGCAGAGAACAGCAGATGCAAGTCAGAGGGGCAGTTTGAGAACTGCAAATTGAGTTGTTTTCACGTGTACACGTTTTTTATTTTATAAGAAACCTAGCTAAAGCTTCTCCGGTGGGGGTTTCTTAATTTTAGGGCATTTTACAAGTAAAAGTTTCTTAAAGTATACTTGAAAAAACGCACGCATAGAATCGAAAACATCGGAGAAAAAGTGGAAAATAAGTTTAGGCTGGAAAATCGATTTAATGTAGTTGGATATCTAACGTTAATCAATGAGCATCATATCTACTCCATTGATATTGATATTGATATCATGCACTGCGTAAAACCAAGCTTATTTCGGTAAAATCATGCTTATTTCGGTAAAATCACGCTTATTTCGGCAAAACCATGGTTATTTCGGCAAAACCATGCTTATTTCGGTAAAACCATGCTTATCTCGGCAAATATAGAAAAAATGAAAATTATGATAATTATGACAATGGTCATTACCACATTAACTTGATTTACTTTCACAAGAGAAAATTAAAATGCGGATAAGAATACGAATCATGTTATGACAAGTCCCAAGGCGGATAGAACAACAATTATTTATATCGAAAGGTGACATGGCCAAAGGGCTATTTCAGGAACTCAGAGATAGATAAGAATACACCAAAATGATTCTACAGCGGAAAGATTCTACATTCTGGCATCAAAATGTCAAAGATTAACAAAAATATCGTCACGAATAAAATATTTGTGAAGGGAACAGCCCCTGTTAGCTTAATACTATCCCTTTTGTCTTCACAATTGTCTCGAAGTTTAATGACATTTGAAATCGACATTTTGACTCGGAACGAAAGAAAAAAGTCTGTCACGAAAATTTTTTAAAAACTCAAATCAAAGCAAATGTCTTCTGTGCACTCTATTTACTTGTTACAATCGTTGTCTGTTTGTTGTTTATAACAAACCAGAACTTGTAAAAAGGCAATACTGTTTTTAATAGTTTGGAATTCGTTTTGGAGACCCCAGAAGTAATTGTATCGCAGTGTATATCACTTTTGCATATACCACAGCTTCATAGCGTGTCCTGTAACATTTCTTCGAAACATGGGCGAAAATAGAACTTCACAATATTATCAATTTCTCGCAAGCCATTTTGTCCAAGTACAAACAACCTGAGATTTAGATCAGGATTTTAGTTTGAAAAGTAAATAATGAGGTTTTCTTTGCGATAAACGTTAGAGAAATTTCAGACCCGGTGCAAATATTGTTATAATGCTTCTGTACACAAAATTATAATACACACGCTGGACAATTTCGTAAATCACATTCCCAAACCCAAACTCTATCACCTGGCAGGGATCAGTGACTGAGAAAGGACAGGGAAGGACAGGTTTCGCACTTTGCAAGCAAACAAGATAAGCGGAAACAGCTGACAGCCTCAGCAACTCTCCTTGCGTCTTTCGTCGAAACGTCGGCTTCGACAAATTTTCACTTGTCATTAAAATAATTTCAAGCACCACATGTGCAGTTCTAATT
The DNA here is from genome assembly GCA_013076295.1 of Sanderia malayensis. Lineage (NCBI taxonomy): Eukaryota > Metazoa > Cnidaria > Scyphozoa > Semaeostomeae > Pelagiidae > Sanderia > Sanderia malayensis. The sequence continues at coordinate 2,373,425 of RQOL01000531.1, read as the reverse complement.
CCCTTTCGCAAACTCAAACAGCACAGTTTCATGCAGTGAATTCTGTCATAACCGAAGAGAACACTCACGTAGTTTCCCAGCTTTTTAATAAAAGCAGATTGGCATATGTCACTGGCACAATAATACATTTTTATCATTTTTTCTATTTTCAAAGTTATTTCATTTATTCTAATACCGTACATGCCTTGTTCTATGTACTTTGACATAGCTATAAAATTAAAACATAAAGACCATAAATTCATTGCAATTTATGGCGTGAATGAGTCTCTTTCAATTACAGTCTTATTTCAGGCTGAACAACGGCGCATAACATTACATTAGCACATTGCCATAACTATTAAAAGACTTGTTAAAAACCGATAAACAAAACGAGCAATAAAATTTCCAGGTCCACTGTCTAATCAACCTTCAAACAAATTATTTATAATTTCCTTGAGAATCTTGACAATTCTTTTTCGAAAATATTAAGATCGGCTTAGGAATCACAAGCTAAAAAAACAATGCCCTGCTTAAAGGGATGCGTAAACAATGAACAAAAATTCTGAACGTCCAAACCAAAATTGCATTACATTATCATTATTTTGTGAATAATGGTTTAATTAGATTTCTGACAATTCGTTCAGCTGGGCTGAGATAATTTCCATGGACATTTATTGCCATTTAAATGGTCTCAAAGGAGCGAAAGAACGACATTTGTGTCTTTGATTACAAAAATATGCAGGGGCGAAAAACAAACTTGGGTGATTAAGCTTCTAGAGAGAAATTTCGGTTTTATATTCCCATTTTGCTGTTTGTTTTATGAAACAGCATTTGCACATATCTGTTGTCGTATTGCAGCAAGTGTAAAGTACAATAACAAATGCAAGGATCAAATTCCATGCCGTTACATTGAAATAAATGCACAGAAAATACAATTAGTAGAAGGTCGGGTACACGTTTTAGCAGACCGACCTAGAGATAATTGGCTCAATTATTATATTATGTGTGTTTTAGTAACAACCTTTATCCCTTCTAAGAGGACAACTTAGCAGTTGCAGAAACAAAAATTGTTTTGATTTTCGTAAGTGTTAGGCTCAGTTGACAGACAAATTATTTCTCCAAAGGTCACAACATTTACGTAAAGAGCCTAGCCTTACCTGCACTTCCAGATCGGCAATTGATTTCCACAACCATGACGAAATGATAGAGCAAAGCAAATAATGTCCAAAACATTATGTTATTTATCCAATAGCAAACTAACAACCATATTTATGCTCGTGTCCTCCCTACAAGGCCAAACAAGCATCGAAATTTCGGGTACTTGTGCACAGCAGCGACTAAGGAATTCACATCAAATCAAATTGTGGTGTCAAATTGTCGTCTGTCTCTTTAAAAATTAAGTCTGATACTTTCCAGCTGTAATATACTCGACTCGTGTGTTTCTTGAATAAAATTCAGTAAATACGTTTTTTACTGCCACCTCGCAGTTCGATAACAAATTGAATAATAAAGACAGGACCTTTCGAAAATATTCATATATTGCATTGATATGCGTGAAGGCCGCTTTTCCACTTTCTCAAATAGACAATAACCTGACGATAAGAATTAACTATAGTCTCTCTCCAGGCAGATTTTCGTGGAAAGAATGACAAACAAATGTTAATTGTTGATTCAATTACGATCAAATTCAGCACGTCACAATTTTATCTCATGCAGTATCAACACGACGAAGGCAATTTGTTTTTTTCTGATACATTTCGATGCAGAAATCCCGTCAAAAAACAATCAAAAATTGGCACCGTGATGATCCCAGATGTATTGTTTTAAAAACAACTGGCTGACTAACACTGAACGCATTCTGTTGTAGTCTGATCCCAATTTGATTGGCGGATGCCTGTATGATATCGGCTCGCACGTTTGTCACTGAGGACATTCCCTGCACTGTCTTAACACAAACTCGTAAATCCCTTTCAACTTTGCATGGCAGGATATTAATTTCTCGTTATCTTTATTTTTGTCAAGTTCTGCGCGGGGTCTTTTTTCTCCAATACTTCGATTTGATAAGCTTCATAATATCACAGATTTCTTTCATGGGGTCGCAACATCAAACAAACTGCCAAACTATTGTTTTGCTTTTTATGCGCACGGTAAGCAAGGGGCTTGCAAATGTTGTTCGAGACCTGTTGAATCTTTCAATAAGTCCAAGACGTCACATTACTATGACGTCTTCATACAACAAATTTTCATACCACCAGAAGTTTTTGAATAGCCCATCTACCACCAGCACTACCAACAAACTTGGCACATGAGTCAGGATTTAATGGGAAAATTTTCAAGTTCATCTAACTTTTGTGATCACTAAAAATCTATAGTTAAACCTATGGTTAAACACCAAATGGCCTAAGAGTTTAGAAATGATTTCGAGAAGTTTTCTACATTTATGTATTCCTCTTTTTGCTTTGTTCTTGTTTTGTTTTCATGGGTCCCCAACCTAATCCCAACTCTAACCCTAACACTAATCCTAACCCAAACCCTGACCTGACCTGATACACCAGACACTGTCAGTAGTATTACATCATGCACACTCCTGCGCAGTAACCTATATATGGCACTGCGCATGCACGCCCACCTTTACGTCACACTAGCCCTAACCCTAAACCTAACCCTAACCCTAACCCTAACCCTAATCCTAACGATATACCATACAGTGTCAGTAGTATTACGTCATGCACACTCCTGCACAGTAGCCTATATATGGCACTGCGCATGCCTGCCCACCTTTACGTCACACTAGCCTTAACCCTAAACCTAACCCTAACCCTAACCCTAATCCTAACGATATACCATATAGTGTCAGTAGTATTACGTCATGCACACTCCTGCGAAGTAGCCTAGGTATGGCACTGCGCATGCCTGCCCACCTTTACGTCACACTCGCTTTAACCCTAACCTTAACCCTAATCCTAACGATATACCATACAGTGTCAGTAGTATTACGTCATGCACACTCCTGCGCAGTAGCCTATATATGGCACTGCGCATGCCTGCCCACCTTTACGTCACACTAGCCTTAACCCTAAACCTAACCCTAAGCCTAACCCTAATCCTAACGATATACCATATAGTGTCAGTAGTATTACGTCATGCACACTCCTGCGCAGTAGCCTATGTATGGCACTGCGCATGCCTGCCCACCTTTACGTCACACTCGCTCTAACCCTAACCTTAACCCTAACCCATACTGACACACCAGACACTCTCAGTAGTATTAAGTCGTACATGCTCCTGCGCAGTAGCCTGCTTATGTTACTGCGCATGCACGCCCACCTTTATGTCACACTAGCCCTAACCTTAACCCTAACTTTAACTTTAATCCAAAGCCTTACTGATACACCAGACCCTGTCAGTACTATTACGTCATGCAAGCTCCTACGTGGTAGCCAATCTAGGGTACTGCGCATTTACGGCCACCGTTAGGACATTTAAGTTACAAATTAATCAAAACACAAACTAGATGTCCTCGTCAGGTTTTGAACCAGTGGTCTTGAGGTTAGTATGCAGGCAAGTTACCATTAGTCTACAGCAACGCTTCCTACCAGAAGGGAATATCATAAGGTCAAAGTTCTCTTTCATATTTCTAAGCGAAAACCACTGGTAAGATCTGATTATTGGTTTTACATCACAACAGCACTCATTTTATGTGTTAACAGCTAGCTTAAGAGTAATTTTGCTGAAGTCTATTATTGTTGAAATATTACTTGATGTAGTAAGAAGTCGTGCATACTCCTGTGCAGTAGTCTATATATGGCACTGCGCAGACACACCCACCTTTAGGACATTTAAATTACAAATTGATCAAAACACAAATTAGATGTTCTCATCATTGTTATCGAATTGAATTTTGCGCTTGACATGTATGAATATTGCCGCATAGCTATACTGCTTGTACCTCTTACCTAGTGAGAAACGTTATGCTAGTCAATGATAATTAAAGTTTCATGAAAGTCACCAACTTGTAGCTAGTAGGTCAAATATTTTCAAAACTTTTAAAAGTTTTCCAAACTAATCAATTCAGGGACTTTTTGATTTCAATTGTCAATTTCAACGATTTCAATTTCTTTCCTTGAAAAGTGATAGGGAAGATAACAATAGCCACGTGACATAGCCCGCAAAAATTGTTTCATTGTGTAATTGTATTCATCTTAAGAATAAAAAAATTCTGCTTTGTACTTACATGCTATTTCCATTTTCAATTAGCTACTACTCTTGTCGGGCAATAATTCAAATTCTCTTGACTCTTCTTACATGCCAATGGATACAACGGTTGTGAATGTATAATCACAAAGGACCCTTTTTAGCGTCCCTCGAGTATATTTTCATTGCTATAATATAGTGTTTTCATAACATGGCTCACAAATGTGGTAGGCCTGCTTGTGCTGCAAGACAAGCTGCTTGATAAATGAAAAAATTCTTCCAGTTTCGGTGTGCTGGCTATTCGGAAAAACAGACAACTATCTTTACAGACAAATAAATATCGTGCTGAGTAAGTAACTTATAAAGCTGATTAATATTTACAACACTAAACACAGGCTTCTATTTTACAATAAATAAGTTAGGTAGCCTTCTACTGCTTGATAATTTGCTTGCTTTGCTTAGATTTTTATATATTATACACAAGCAGCTCAATAAATAAATAAATAAATAAATAGATAAATAAATTAATAGATAAATAAATTAGAAAATTGTTATTTTCTTGCAGGTTATCCTAGAAACTTTACTGATTCAACATTAGACCAGGTAAATTATTATACCTATTATTATTAAAATTTTCTTGCAACATTAGGGGAAATGCCGGGGAAACTATTTCACTAGGATAAATTCTTAAAATACTCACAGAGTTAAAGTAAACTTTTGTGCTCCATCATGGGAGAATATATTACGATTCGTATTTCAACAAACAATATTGAGTATGAGGATGACTAAACGTTTAAAATGAAGTCAACAAGATTTTAATTTCGGTCAGGTTGAACTTTGCATCTATATCTTCCTGTATTGTTTTTCCAACAGCAAATTCTACTATGAGCCCTTCAATATATGTATCTTCAATTGTCTGTATTAGTTGGACATGATAGAATTGAGCCAGCCTTTGAATGCACTAACCTTCGTGAAGACGGTATAGTGGTCAAAGGAATCGCAAACGGGTGAGCCCCAGCTAACGACCCCTTGAAGGACCATGCGACCAGCCTCGTTCTCACACACGAGTGGTCCTCCGCTATCTCCATGGCAACCAGATGCAAATACGTTCTTCGCATCACCAGCACATATCATAGTGGACGTGACCTTTCTAATGAAATGCTTATTGCGTTGTAAGCAGCTTTGCATGCTAATCACTTTCAAGTCTGTCTCTTGAAGGATGGATGCAGCGTCGCGAGTAATTCCCAACCTTCCCCAGCCTTGAAAGAAAAAAATCTCATTATTATCTATGTCATGTAATTGTGGAACATGACAAAGTCTATGTAGTCGCAAACCCCAAAGTCTATTGTGGGTCCTAGGATGAAGTACTGTAGCAAATATATCCTTGTTCTCTTGTTGTAGTACTGCTTAATGACCCCTTTCCCTGCTCCATATCAGACAAGAAGCAAGTGTTTACCACCAGAGCATTTTTTAACATTGTCATTACGGGGGATTGACCCCGTAGGCCCCAGCCTGGTTCTCATGGTAAAGAGAAGGTTTTCCCTAGTTATGAGCTATTTTGGGGGCCCTTTCATTGATTTCCCGTAGTGAAGCTCCTTAATATGCAATACTTACCACTCATGTAGCAAGTCTTTCCTGCCGACAATTCTTCTCCAACTTGCGGCAAGCATGCTGGAGTAATGTACTTGGTAAGGATTGCCTTCTTGTCCAACTCGACCACTGCAATGTCAGACGGAGAGCTAGGTTGATATTGCGGATGTAGAATAATTCTTTTTGGCGTGACTGTTTGCTCTGTGCCTTCGTGAACAAACCTATGATGTTCTCCTAATACGATTTTGTAGTCTTCTGGCACCAGTTTCGAGAAACAATGCGCTGCAGAGATGACGTAATTGGTATTAACCAGTGTACCACCACACTTGAATTTGCCCTTGTAGTAAATCGCCACTTGCCAAGGCCAGTTGCCTTTTGCTGCATTTTTCCCGCCAACTATTGTGTTCACCATATTGTTATTTTTCGCTTTTGCGATTCCGCAACTGTATGTTTCTGTGGAAAACAGGGGATGATATATTATATTATAATACAGCTGTCGCAATGCAAGGATTTTCTTCCCAAAATAGTAAGCAAGCTATATAATATAAGACTATTTGATCAAAGCGTCGATAAAGCGCCCCAATGCTTGTTTAAATTCATGTCAACAACAACAACAATATTTCTTAACTTTTTAACAACAAATCACATGAAATTTAAGAACCTACTTGTAACATCGCACAGCTTGCAAGTTTTCTGGCAATACTTTGTGAAATACTCTCTGTATTGAAGGTTATCGCAATAGCCAAGTATTTTGTACTGCTCACAGTTTTTTGATGAGTACAGGTCTTTGCAAACTGCTTTTTTGGCTGAAGAAAGTGAAGGAAAAAAATTCACTATTTGTTTCCAGTATATTGTTACAGCGCTCTTCAACGCTTCATACACTCAGAATTAGCCGCGAAATTCGAGTTCTTTATGTATAAAGAAAAATAGAACATTGTTTTCACTGCCGTGAAGAGAAGCTATGTTATATGTAGCTTGCATTGACGTTATTTTACGTACTTGTACACAAAGCGCATGTTTTTCTGCAGTTTTGTTGCATGAATTGCTTGACGTAGGCCGTCTTGCTTTCACATTCTCCTTGCTTTTTTCCGTGTGCGCAATACAAGCTTTTGTCAGCACAAATATCACTTGTGGATTGAACGTCTGTAAGGAATCATAAAACTATACTATAAAACAAAACTATAGTTAAAAGCTTCAGTTTTAAGTGAATTAAGCGAAAGAAAAAGGCATACTACAAAGGCTAATCAAATAAAACGAACGTAAATGTACACGATAGAAGATTGCAAAATGCTGTCTTGTGTTTAATTCTGATTGCGTTGATGCAATTTTAAGGACATAATGATACGCCATAGATGCTTTAAGTATTTTGTTGAAGCACGGCGCCATTTTATTTTGGGGCATTTAAAGCGGGCAAAATAAAGAGAGGAGTGCTCATTGTTAATTATTGGTGGCCTATAATTAGAAAACTCAGAGATTCGTAATCTCTGAGACATAAGTGTTCAGAGGTTCAAATCCACGATGAAAGGATCAAGTCGTATCGAATATCCAAGGCTTTTTTAATACGGGATTTGTTCGAGCTACTATATACTTTCATACAAGAATACTTTTGTATAAGAATATCGTCTATATAAATATCGAGTTTCGAAATCGCGAAAAACAGTGAAAATTTATGAATAATAAAGGAAGTGATTGAGGCTCAGCATAAGTTAAGGTATTCTTACAGAAAACATTGTGTAAGAGCCCGGTGTTCACAATAGCAGAGTGCCTAGCAATGTGTATAGTCATTCTCGCAAAATTTACTTGCGTTGTATAAATTAGCCAACCTGGTATGAAGATTTTGAAAGCATCTCTCACCTTTACAAAATCCGCACGATTTCTTGCAGTATTTCTGCATGAATTGCTTGACATGTGGAACTGTCAGTGTGCAATATCCTTGTGACTTGCCTTGCGTGCAGAAGCTGCTTTGATCCAAGCAGTGAGATGAAGTTCCCAGTTCGCCGGCCAGCGAAAGAGCTACAACAAAAAAGCATCAAACGTTATGCATATACACACACAGCAGAGCACACATACTACAAATATCGTGGAAAAAAATAAAAATATCGACAAATGAATTTTTATTCGCTCCGACAAAAATGTCTGCTCGAAAGCGCGCTAAGAAAGTTTAAAGCTCTTTGAAATTATAATTGATACAATTGGAAAGATGTTACAATAACATTGCGTGGTGAACTTTACCTTTTTGATAGATCATAATGAAGATAAGAACCAAAGCGCCGTGAAATATATTCTTCGACATGATGAAATGTGTTATTTCAAATATATAGTTTTAACTCTTAATACTTTCTGTTCTGTTCGGCGTATTTCGAAACAATTTGACTGTAAGTGAAAGCCAAATCAGCCGTATTTATAGCAGTTGCGCGACGCACGAAACTCTAAATTTTCAAAGGCTCAGTTAAAAGGACACAACCTCGCCCCCAGTTTTACGTTGAACGGAAGGGAAAGCTCATTGTCGGGATTTCCAAACAATTTAGTCATAGATGATGCTTTATTGTTTTCGCTTCCCTTGGCGGCTATTCCTGACGGCCGTTAAGGGGTACGTTGTTGCGCTATTACGTCCCGACAAATAGGAACAGCTGGCTTTACACACGTCATGTGCGTGTTTGCTTCCAAATTCTTCGCATAACGGTTAGCTGTAATATCTGGCATTATGCCTTGAACTCACGATTAATGATAACCTTATATAACTACTATTGAGAAACAATCTTCTTTTATTAATTAGCTCTTTTACATGACACTTTTTTACATCGCACAGTTTTTCTCCAAGAGGGCGCTATTATTAGTCAAGTTATACGCTGATGAAACTGTGTTTTCTCTTCTTGATCATATTTAAAAATGTGTAAAAAGTGTCCATTTTATGGTTACTTTGCAACGATGTTTTACAATTACGTTGTACCATGTGTGGGCCTATGCCGCACCGCACACATCCTGTCGTCGCTTCTTTGTGCGTCATGTAGTTATTGGTGCAGAATGTAGAGTCAAATTAATCTGAATCATGTTAAATAAGTGTGTTGTTTAATCAGTTCAATTAGTACCCGTGAACTCAAGTGAAATGTGCTCTTTGCTTTCATACTAGCTGGCCTGCTACCCTGCTACCCTCGCCACATGGCCTTTTTAATAGAAATCTTCCGTGATAGGTCTTATCCTCCTGACAATTACCTCATGCGGGCAGACTTAAATTTCTATCAGGTTTCGTTATGTGCCATTTTGCACGAAATCAGTCAATATCCTTGTATGGTTTCCTTTCCTGTTTTTCGTGCAAGCAAAGCATAACCTTACGTCACCAGGGCGCTGGATGTCACGTCAAATAGAAATCAATTAGGTTTTCTTCAATCTACCATGCTGCCTTATTTGGCAAAGCTTAATTAAATTATGTAGGTGTGACATCGAACAAGAACTGTGAATTAGGTTTTCTACAGTCTACCACGCTGCTTTATTTGGCATAGCTTAATTAAATTAGATTATGATTGTTGTGACATCGAATCGAACAGAACGATGAATTGGGTTTTCTGCAGTCTACCATGCTTTCATTATTTGATTGCTAATTTATGATAATGAATCATTATCGTGTTTTGACCTTGCAGTGAGAATCGCTTCTCGCAGTAGGCTTTCGCAACCAAGCACCGAGAAATTTCTCTATGCTGTGCTGTGCGTATTGGTCAGCGTGCCACGCGTCGTAATTCTACGACTTCCATCGATTCTCTTTGAAGTTGTACAATTTTCAAGTATTTCTCACAGAAATGCCGCTAAGCAAATATCTTTAGGGGCTGGAGAATTGTTTCAGAAAAAGCCCTGAGGCGCATTTATGCTTAATGAAAAAATTATTGCTGAAAAAAAAAAATTTGAAGTTTGAGACTTTTTCTGCTCATCATGTCAAATGCATAACTCTCCTCTCCTTTATGGGTATCGAGTAGCATAGTTTATGTTCAACCTAGTAAAATTGTAACATTCAGGAGCAAAACCCAACAGCACAAGGGCAAGTGGATTTAAGATAATATTGTTCTTTCTTTTAGAATTTGGGATCGGCTCTCAAACGTCTCAAGTAATGACTTTTGGAAATACGTCAAAGCTCAAAAGTTCAGGTGAGAGGGCCTGCTTTGCAAATTGACTTACATGCTGCTTTATTAGAAATTACTCAAAGTTGAAATAGGTTTATAGCTCTGTCATCCAGTGTCAAGCTTTGGTCTTTGTTACGGAACCTTTTCAAACAACATTCCAGATTTTCCTCAAAATCTGAGCACCATGCCTCATATCCGTCCTCAATTTTCCTTCTTTCTTACCTCAGCTTTTCTATTCATTTCTATCAGGTAATCCTGATATTTTTAGCATATAACAATGTTTAGTTATTATGGCTAAAGTCAGATGGATGTCAGAAATAATAGTTGAGTCAAAGTCAAATAGAAATCAGAGATTATTGTCAGAGTCAGATAAGAGTCAGATAAAAGTCAGATAAAAGTCAGATGAAAGTCAGATGAAAGTCATTCAGTCAGTCGGACAGATCATATAATCGCACACGACATTCATTATTACTCTGGCCCCGTGGCTTTCGCACATAAAACACGAAACATAGAAGAAAACTTTCGTTTGATTAGTCTCTCGGCGCAGAGGAGAAATTATTCTGGCATTATTTCAATATCACATTTCCTAAAATGTTACAATTCCTCAATACCCAAAGATTCTAGAGGAGTTTTAAAAAAGCACGAACGCTACTACAAACTATACAACAAGCACATTTTTTCTAGATTAATAAACAATGAATGCTTGCTCACCTCCAGCAAACATTGCTGGCACATTTGGTGCCATTGCGTGCGCAAAATGACAAGCAGCCACTATTGCCAGGATTACTCCAAGTATGTGAAATAGTGTTCGATCCATTCCTTTAAAAATAGAAATTTATTTTACATTTAAAATCAAGTTCATGTACAAAAGCCTGTAAACGCAACCAGGAGATGTTATTTACAAGCTCAATTGCTCAGACAAGGCTTCAACTATTTCTTTGGTATGCTTCGTTTTCAAGCCTTCACTCTTTATTTGAATAAGAATCCAGTCTTAGCATAGCTATACCCGTCTATCAATAACATATTAATTGCCTATACTTACTAAGATTTAGTCGCGTGCAAGCTAAGATTTCTCTTCAATTGTTAATAGCTAAGCCAGATTGTTTTGCCCTGTATTGCCTTGATATGACTTTGCTATAGTGCCAACATGAGCTGACGTATTTTATTTTATATCACAATTCACAACAGCGTTGATTCAACCCCTAACATCGGTTTTCCTTGGCTACAATAGTGCTATTATCTCCTGTTAATTCATACTCAAAGGTTTAATTTATAATGATAATTAACCACGCTACGAAGCAAATGAAGCAGTGTTTTCAACAAAGCCGTTGAGTTGTCCCAGGGCGAAGAAGAATCAATTCTCGCCCACTTGCAGTGACCCAAATTATTCTTCTTTTTCAAGCTGCAAGCACCTTTGCAGTTTGCACAAGATTCGACTATACATTGCGTAGCACATCGCGTTAGACTGGAGGCGGATGTGAATTGTTATGAAATAACATTGACTCTCGCAAAACAAGCATCATTGTGTTTTTGTTTTGAGGGTTACGACAGCACTATTTTGTAACTGTTTCTATCAATGTTTGGTATTATGTTTCGAAACGCGATGCTTATTTTGTTTTGCGTGGCAAAACTCCCAGCCCACTCAGGTCTCTTGAGTCCACACATCTCATGAGCCATTACACGAAATGAAATAATTTTATACTTATAATAATATTAATTATTCACTCCTACCGCAGAGAATCGCAAGAACAAACCATTGCGATATGCTTTGAGTCATCATAATCATCATCATAATAGTCATCATAATCATAATTTACAACATAGCCATCTTCATCATCATTATAATTTACAACATAATTGTTAGGTAATAATACGTAAATATATCAATGATGTTATACATAAATTAAAACAGTTAATTACGATATTGTGGGCGGTGTAGGAAACGCATTTGCAAGGAACGAAGTGCGAGCGGAGGGGCAGGGACGCTGTCCCTGACTCGGAATTTAGGGACGCTGTCCCTGACTTGGAATTTAGGGACGCTGTCCCTGACTCGGAATTTAGGGACGCTGTCCCTGACTCGGAATTTACGGACGCTGTCCGTTTTGTTTTGACATATTTTGCGATGGGGTACGCGAGGCCCCTGGCTTTTTATAAGGTACGCGAGGCCTTGCCATTAATTTGTACGGGGTACGCGAGGCCCCGATTCGAAACCATAACGAGGTACGCGAGGCCTCGTTGAGCCTAATACTTTACTGATTTGTATCAGTATAGGTTATTGATGTGCTATTCCGAGTTTTTGTGATATGAAGTGTTTGCACTTTTGCCAGTTCCTGCAAAGTTTGGCGTCTCAGATGCATTGCGACTTTCAATTAATCAGGTGGTTCGTGAAAGGTAGCTCGTAGAACCTTGGATATGCCTCTATCGGTGGATAGGGAGGTGGGCGGGTAAATTTTTGTTTCCTTGATTTGCTTGGCAACTATGTATATGTTGCTTTGTTTGTAAATTGTTGCCCTTTGAGGGCTTTGCATTGTCTTATAAAGGGGGTATTTTGCGTGGTGATTCGCTTAATTTGATTGGCTTGTCGCTGGTTAGCCTGCTGTGTTGGGAGCTCTGATTGGTTTATTGTGCTTGTCACTTTCATCAAGCTGAGATTAGATACAGGCAGCATCGCTATGCGTGATATTTTACGATTGGTGCCAGATTAAAATACCTTGCCTGTGTCAAGTAATCAACGCACCCTTGGTGTGGCCCTGTTAATTTTGGTTGTTGATTAGCATTAAAAAACAGTCACGCAATATGAAAAATCCGTGCCTAATTAACTAAAGTTAATAAATTTCATGTATTAACTAACATTTAATTATTCACTCCTACCGCAGAGAATCGCAAGAACAAACCATTGCGATATGCTTTGAGTCATCATAATCATCATCATAATAGTCATCATAATCATAATTTACAACATAGCCATCTTCATCATCATTATAATTTACAACATAATTGTTAGGTAATAATACGTAAATATATCAATGATGTTATACATAAATTAAAACAGTTAATTACGATATTGTGGGCGGTGTAGGAAACGCATTTGCAAGGAACGAAGTGCGAGCGGAGGGGCAGGGACGCTGTCCCTGACTCGGAATTTAGGGACGCTGTCCCTGACTTGGAATTTAGGGACGCTGTCCCTGACTCGGAATTTAGGGACGCTGTCCCTGACTCGGAATTTACGGACGCTGTCCGTTTTGTTTTGACATATTTTGCGATGGGGTACGCGAGGCCCCTGGCTTTTTATAAGGTACGCGAGGCCTTGCCATTAATTTGTACGGGGTACGCGAGGCCCCGATTCGAAACCATAACGAGGTACGCGAGGCCTCGTTGAGCCTAATACTTTACTGATTTGTATCAGTATAGGTTATTGATGTGCTATTCCGAGTTTTTGTGATATGAAGTGTTTGCACTTTTGCCCACAAATTGCGTCCAGCGATTGCCCATAAAAACGAGTATAGAGAAATGCGTGAAATTAGATGTGCAATTGTATCCAATTGTGCGGAGCAAATTATGGCCCATATCATTTGGTTATCGAGATCACGTGCAGTGTCCAGCTGAAGCAGCCCGGAAATGTGAAAGTGATCAAAGAATATATATTGTCGACAGAAATCTTGCAAGTTGCAAGTAAAAACGTGTTGTAAATGAAAGTCTCTCACTGCGGCCAGAAACATTGTTATTGTGTCATGTGAGACAGTCGGGGCCATGTGAGTAGCAAAATAACATAGAGTAATTCCGTCGGCGGACAAAATACCCTAAAATCCATGAGCTTTGAACGCTTAGCAAAAGTAAGGAACTGCTTGACCCCCGTGCGGTGTGAGTCTTGTGTATTTTGGGCGAGTGAAAAACTTGAAAATGGTGTAACAAAGGCGGCAAAGGTGCGAAATTTCCTCCGGGAGTTGTTGAGGCAGGGGGTCGGCCCATGGCGCCAATGGTCGGAAACAATCGACCTGGAAACGTGAGAGAGAATCAGCTATTTCGTTGTTTGCTCCCGGGATGTGTTTAGCAAAAAATAGAAATTATATTGCATAGTGAGAAGCGTTAGGTGATGGACCAGAGCCATCACTTTGGGGAAGGGGGACGTTTTGAGGTAATGATATAAACAACAGACTCGTTATTGCATTAAAATAAATCCTTTTCGTAAACCAGCGTGGTGCACAAATAAGGCAGGCCATAACAATAGCATACAACTCTAGCCACGCGATGGAAATGCCTGTTTCTTGAAGGCTGACCTTACAAATTTTGTCAAACGGGGAATCAGGATTTTTAGGTTCGATAATCAAGAAATCGTCTAGGAAGTGTGTCACGTAGGAAATTACACACTTATGTTCCAGTATCCAGTGAATCGCGGTAGCATATTGATTGAAGAGAAAAGGACCGCCGCGTGGGCCAATAAGCAAGAATTTTTCGAAATAGAAACCCCCGTTCCAGTTCATACCCAATAATTCCCAGTCGTTTGGATGGACTTGAATTAGACGAAAGGCAGATTCGATGTCTGTTTTGGCCATAAATGAACCAAGCCCGAGACGTTGAGGCTCTGCAATTGCTTCATCGATTATTACATATTTTAAAGAATGCGAGTCCTTGTCAAGGAAAGAATTGATCGAATTCGGATAAGACAAATGAAAAATTGTGCGGAATTTTTCGGAACAGTTTGCCGGAACTACCCCCAGGGGGGAAACTTGCAGGTTTGGAAACGGCGGCTCTGAAAAAGGGGCCCACTGGGCGCTCTAAGGAGACCTCTTTGTTAAGATTTTCGGTAATTTTGTCCGGGTGAAGTGAAGCAGTGGGTGGATTCGGAGAACGCCTGGGTATTCTAGGGCTGTGGTCGCTAATTGAAACACCCTCCCGTAGTCCGGTACACAGGTCAGAAGCGAAAAACAAAAAAACAAAAAAACAAAAAAAAAAAAAAAAAACAAAAAAAAAACAATCAGGATGGGTGTCTAAAGCGAGTTCTAGATGAACGACATCAATTCTACTCAACGGTTTTAAACTACGAGATAACGAAGTAGTAATGTTTTCCAGAGCCGGGGTTGATGACGAGGGTGCATCTGTTTCCAGCATGCTTTCCCCCACAGCCCGGTCTGTTGCATACATGTTTAAATCGGCAGGTAGCCTCTTTACAAAAGCGTTCGATATTAAACCTGCGGCATACGTCGTCCCTTTTTGCCGCAAGGGATTTACTGTTAAAGGGTTCTTTGTTAAAAATACAATCCTCTTGATCTTGTGGGCCGGCTGTAAACGTCATCAACCAGAATTGTTGGTCGATCCTTCCCCAGTACATCGTGCTTAACAATCTTCAAGTCGTTATCATCCCCCATTCAAATGGAAAACTTGTGGTGCCGGGGGAGATAATTTCTGGAGGTTCTGAGTGACTAATTTTTGATAATTCAAAAAACTCACCGCTCTGGATTTGTCTGACGAGGCTGTTGGAAACCTCCGGCGAGAAGGCATTGATGGTGTACGTGGCCGGCATCATCGGTGGGGCTGAACTGCTTGGAAGATGCAACGTTTCGAGTGAAACTGGCTGCGGCGTATTGGCTGGTCTATCCGTCTGTGGAGGCTTGTTGGCGGTCATCAGTTCGCGGACGATGGTAGCCAGAGAGCCTTCTATTGCCGTGTTGGCTTCGGTTGCAACACTGGGCCATGAACTAGCAGTAGTCGCCGCTGTAGAAGGTCGCGTACTTCTCCGTATGCCTTGTTTAATTGACTTGCTTTTAGCCATCTCACCTAGCTTTCGTTCAAATTAAATTTTTGTTTCCTTGATTTGCTTGGCAACTATGTATATGTTGCTTTGTTTGTAAATTGTTGCCCTTTGAGGGCTTTGCATTGTCTTATAAAGGGGGTATTTTGCGTGGTGATTCGCTTAATTTGATTGGCTTGTCGCTGGTTAGCCTGCTGTGTTGGGAGCTCTGATTGGTTTATTGTGCTTGTCACTTTCATCAAGCTGAGATTAGATACAGGCAGCATCGCTATGCGTGATATTTTACGATTGGTGCCAGATTAAAATACCTTGCCTGTGTCAAGTAATCAACGCACCCTTGGTGTGGCCCTGTTAATTTTGGTTGTTGATTAGCATTAAAAAACAGTCACGCAATATGAAAAATCCGTGCCTAATTAACTAAAGTTAATAAATTTCATGTATTAACTAACATATAATAAATTCTTGTGAAAACTGATAAGATCTTGAATATGGCGAACTCTTTACCTTTCATTGACTACATTACAGTTTTGATATTTCAACATTTTTTGTTTTTCTTTTCTCCTTTGGTCAAAACATTTGTTAATCATAAGCAAAAGCCAGTATCTTTGTTGACTACATGCTATATTTTTCTGATTTCTCTTATGCTCAAGATTTCGACGCTATTGTAGACCTCTCAAGTACTGCATACTACACTGCAAATAGTGAACTGATACCTAACTGATATTCATACATGCAACACACATACACACAAATGGGTGTGGACCTGCAATTACAACTATGCTTAATTATTTTTGAAAGCACCGAGTAAAAGTGGGTTTAAAATTATCTATTTCTAGTGTCAAAAGTAATGAAAAATTGGATATTAGAGGAATTCAATGAAATATTGAATTTTTAGAAAGAACCAAAATGATCAGTTGAGGTGCTGGTGCAAAGTCTGGTGCAAGTCTTTTCTCGCAAAGACTGAGCAACTCACAAGAAGTAGGCCAGGTCTGTATAAGGCTTGATCAACTGCACTATGCTTGCAAGCTGGGTAGTGCATAGCATGCAGATTGCCAAGGGCCATATGATGGCGTACTGTCTGCCTGACATAGTATGTGGTATAATTGTCCAATAGAAAGTACACTTTCTTTAATTAATCTGATGTCCTTGTCATTGAAACACCCCCGAAAATTGGACCTTGATCTCCACTGTGAAAAGCGTTGGCTGTATACAGGAAATTTAAGCAACGTGGTGTTTGCTATGAACAAAGAACGTGTTTCATAATGAATAATGAAGCAGAAACATGGGCAGGAGAAGACAAACATTGATGATAAATCAATCATAGATTACGATAAGGGCTCATTGATTTGATAGCAGAAAACAATAGTACATGGATAGTGGAGGACGAAGTAGAATACACTCATCTGTTGAGCCTCAATTTTTTCAAAATAAATCAAAATTGTATTTTTAAAGCTAATTAATTTTAAATTATTCTTAACCGATCCCTGGTTTGCTTTGTTAGAGCTCAAGTATTATTAAGTGTTATTTGCATTAAATAAAAGTACTTACATTATTGTTAAATTGCAGAGAATTTATGTTCTAAATATTCTGATCGACTGTATTCATTTAAAAATTGCTGTTGCACATTATGATATGTACCCATTGAATGTATAGTCTCAAAAACCCGAAACTTGAATGGCGGCGCCAGCTCCAAAAAGGTGGGGGGGATTTTTTCCGGGGCGGGCAAGAAATTTTTAAAAATTGTGTTTTGGCCGGAGGCCATTGCCTAAAACAGCTGGGGGTCTGGGACGATGGAAGCCCCCTGCGGGTCCCCTGCGGGTCCCCCCCATTCCCCCCCTGGCGCCGCCTTGAAGTAGAGTGAAATTTGACTTTCAAATAATCGAATCCTACAGGGCCTTTTTGGATTTTGAGACAATTTCCAGCTTTTTAGGACAGATGGTTCGAAAGGTAGGAGTGAAAGACTGTTTGTAACAAGTGTTATACTGAAGTGCTGGAAAAGAAGTGTAATCTGAGTTTTGCCTTTGTTAAATACTTTGTAGCTAAGATCGGAGTTAATTGTCCCAGTTTAATTAAAAAATCAAACTTAACCATGTTGAACTATTTCCTCTTGAATTTTTGGCATTTTCACGCTCTTAAGTTTAACTCTTATGGTTAAACGTTTTGCGTCAAACTTCACCCTGAAGGTTACGTATGACGAAGAACGTGCCAGCCTTTAATTCCATGGACTTTCTGCTATGTTTTTGAAACAATGCTAAAATCGTTTCCAAACAACTCTATCATATCAATATACATATCTAGACAATATTTCATTTTGTCTAGATCCATTGATATGATCAACTCGAGGCTGGATCAAGCTCGAATGATAACGAGGCTTAGTTAGCACTGTCAATTTCATGTCAGTTAATCAATCATTCCATTCGTATATAATTAACATCGAATTCTGACTATGCACTCCAAAGAAGTAATCTATATTTGATTTGGTTGTATTTATCTGCCACAGCACTTGCTGTTTTCGTTTATTAATGTTTGCACATATTTCTCCGAATACTATCTATCACCCCAAACGACCATGAAAACAAATGAAAATGTTAACATAAACAGCAAACTGAACTTTGATCATTCAACATTACAGCCAACATTGTAAACAGCATCGAACGATTGTTTAACTGTCTGATATGCAAATTCAAATTGATTCTAATCTGTTTCTGAAAGAGTTGTAGGCACTATACCACTCACCGTGTTTTGTCAACTGAGTAAACAGCAGACATATTTTTTGCAAATCTTTAACTATAATTCAACCACAAAAAACATAACTCTAAGTAATATATAGGTTGAATTATATTTCAGATGAAATAAAACCGTAATGTAAGTGTAATCTCCTTTTGATGCATCGGTAACAATTTGAATTTGATTTGGACAGCTTGAGTTTAGTGTGCATTTTCTGCACGCCTCGTATTATATTATGTCTGTAAATACAGAAACTTTGGTTTCTACATGATGTTTTTGTTGCAAGCTGAACAAATTATAGCTATAAATTTTTGTTTTAGGTTTGCTTAGATCTTCAATGCTTGTTGTACGAAAGATCAAGCTGAAGCTATCTTTAAATCGTCAATAAATCTCTTTCGATTAACACATAATATTATGCATTAATTAAAAGAATTTAAAGCTAAAGTAATTATGCATACCGGAATAATAATTAGGCTTCATTTTTGATTGGGTACAAGCTTTTTTACAAGGAGCCCCTTCATAAGGAACCTAGATTTAGATGGTCAAGAATGTAAAGAAAGTATGCTACATGTAGCTACTACTGAAGAAAAACCAATTTATATCACTGCAAACTGTGAAGAAGGAAGCCAATTCCATTCATTTGCAGTCAAATCTCACATAAAATGTGTGCCATATGCATTGTCCGGACTTGCTTACACACAAACGCCCCTGCATATTAGTCATAACACCTTAAGCATGAAAAGAGATTTGCAGAGAGCTAGATGTGCAACATTGAGGAACTTTTGAAGCAACGATTGATTGGGACAATGGTCCAGAAGTAGACACAATGGAGTTAAGTGTGATTATGTGGATTCTATGCCAACAAGTTGATGTTAAAAAGCATCTAAAATAACAACCTGTATTAGCCGATAAAATGATAATTCTGAATGTTTTGGGTTAAACCATTCGTCAATAATGAGAGATACCAAAATAAATCAAAATACCACCGTTGTTATTGTTGATATTTTTCAAGTACCACGACTGAGCCAAACAACACACATGCAAAAGCAAAATCACTACTTATTACTCTATGCTGTGGTCTGGCCGTCATTGGTACCCATGACGTCACAATACACTCTGTTACCAATACTGCCACCGTCCACCCACAGGGAAACACTTTTGCAATGTTGTGCGAGGCCTCCCCCTCCCACATTTAACCAAACAAAGACTGTAAACAAGGCTTTGCAATTCAATACAAACAAACAAAGACAATATCTGTGCCCCTTGATATTGGGATGCAACCCACTGACTGCTTTTGTCACACCACCCCATCTGTTTTTGAATTTTGCTCTTTGTTATGTAAGCAATGAATCTTCTGTTGTGAACCGTCTTTGTTCTAGAAGAATAGATATTGTCTTCTAAGAAACTTTGTTGACGTGAGCCTTTGTTGATCTGTCAGTCTGGCCTCCGTCCTCCGCTGACCAAAGAGATGTGGCAACGCCTTGCTTTTTTATAAATTCCGAAAAGTATCAGCTGAGCCAGAAGGTAAGTTGCCTCTGTTGGTGCAACAGTGTTTTGCACGCAGACTTTTAAAGAATAGTACCATTTCACATTTGTATCAAACGAATCGAAGATTCTGATTTCTTGTAAAGACATGGTGAGTAGTTAACGCTTATGTAACCTGAATGTAGATGTTTATAATTTGCGGATGTTTTTCTGAAGATGGACGAGGGTTTTGGAGGGGGTTTGTTTGTCCTTTTAATTGTATGTGGCTCGCTGTCAGAAGTATAAAAATACGATATTTCAACTCGCTGCAATTATGAGCTGCATGCTTGTATTTAGCTGATTGCTACTTCGACAAGGTCTCAATCAAGTAAAGCTTATTGCCCCTTCATCTGCTTCATTTAATTCCATTCTCACGCATGTTTGTTGATCTTTTTTTTACTTTAAAAACTGTTTTTAATTAAAGATGCACGCATTTTCAGCTAAGAAACCTGTCTCAAGGCTAGCAGTAGCAGTTTCTAGATTAATGTAAAGTTTTTTAAATGTACTTTAATTTAATAAAGTGAAGTTGCAGTAAAAGCAATGAAATGACGTGGATATTGGGAACTATTTGTATTGCTGCAAAAAAAATTGGTGGCATTAGCGAAGAACTTCTTTTAAACCTTTGAACAAGCTTTGTTGAGCTAGAGTCTAGTTGCACTTTGTGTCTGCAGCAAAAATACTTTATGTTTTGACTACGTGTGCGAATTTTCCAATTGACGTATTTCATTTTTCAATAACCAATTTCGCACAATTCGTATTATTGTTGGATGCAATATCAACAGCCAACTAAAATTATGATCAATCTTCATTGAAAAAGAAACAAAGAATCCTTGCCACATCTTTTTAAAAATATAATCATTCCATGGTTTTGCTGCACAAATGATGCTTTTGTTGTGCTAAGTTCAAAAGAAAAACCAAGGCATTTATTGTGCTTTTCCATATCGGCTTTAAAGCTGAAAACCAGCATTTTGCGCTGTGTGATTTTCAATCAATTTGCCCTGGTTGTCATGGATGATAAGAAGCTCCCACTACAATTCTTTTTCCTTTGTTGACTCAAAGATATTATACAACACCAAATAAGAACAAAGTAATTACAGTTATGGTGTCGCTAAATCATCCAATAGAACAATACTCAAAACTCAAGTTATTATAGTTTGAGCCTCCATCGACAAGATGAAAAATTCAACATCGAAAGTAATTGTAATTAATTGAAGTTATAGCGTCAGCAAGAATTTGAGTTTTTGCGTCCAAGGGTCTGTTCATATGAGGTGATCTGGCCCACCGAGCTGGGGGGAACAGCCCACAGAAGTTAGATCCAATCGACACAGTGATTTGCATGAAAAATGTTTTTGCCCTCGTATGAGACCTCTGTGACCTCTCCCAGCTGCTGAGTGAAGATGACTTCTACCAAGCGCTACACCCTAGCAATGTCTGCACAACAGTATTGAAGACCTAAACGTTAGCGATCTTTCTTGATTAACTTTTGCGGGACCTTATTCAGAGGTCTTTCATATTACTACACATTATCACGCCCAACAATAGAAGCAAGTCTTTCTTTGATTCTCTGGGCAATATACTTGATATTCGAAATATGTGTATTTTCTGTTCGGCATTGTTAATCATGCGAAATTTGCCATTTGTTGATGGTAAATAACATCTAAGCAAATATGCATGCCTGTTTGCCCATTTTTGCCGTCAGGACTTTGAGAACAAAGTAAGGTGTACATTTTGGTTGACGGGTTCTGAACTGCTGTGCATACAGCAAAAATCAACAGATAGGAAACTGTTTTCTTTAGTAAAATATACTCGTATTGTTTTGCAGAATTTAATTGGATTCTAATTGCAAAATGAGTTGCATTTGCATGTTTAATAATAGCGAATAAATATGCACAGTTGAGCAATATTATATGCTTATGAAGATAAATAAATGCAAATGGAATAGATAAATAAAGTGAAGTAAGGAATTAAACGAGGAATTGTATAGATTAAATGACTCTGTTAAACTTAGAAATTAAAACTTGTACAACTGAATTAACAACTAGATTATTTTGAAGTCAATTTTTGTGAAATCACCCGTGAGGTGAAGTAGCTGTGGAGGAGAGAAAGAGGAAAGCAGAAAAAAAGATTTTCGACTCTTGAAGGATCATCCTCCGCAATCCCTTCCGCAGTTACCACGCAGGGGCAACTTCACCAAAAATAGACTTTGAGAAAGTCCAGTTAGCGATTAACATACTTAGTAAACTACTCAACAAGATTCTATCTAAATACAGCTTAAGCCAGATCTGCTTCAAGCCTACTTCCTCACTTTGAGAGTTGGAAATTGCGGAGGAGAAAGAGTGAGAGGGAATAGGCCAGGGAAAAGACTTGGTGCAAGTCTGAGTTCGAGATGACGAGTTTTCAAATTATCGAGGGAATGAATTATCTGGAATGAGTTTTGTTGTATTTCCATTGGGATGAGTTATGGTTTGATACAGCTATACCCTGGCATTATTTGTCCTTTTTCATTCTCATGACGTTATTTCAAATGTAATATATCTGTAGTCAATGCACCAGAAGCTTTACAGATGCATTCTTCTGTATCAATTCGATAATGGTCTTTCTTCTTTCAATCGGTGCAGATGAAAGTATTGGTTGTTTTTACCGTGCTATTGCACACCGTGCTGAGTCAGGGAGAATGGTCGGACATGGCGAAGGACGCTGTTGATGGCCAGGTGAAAGAGAACGAAAACCTCAAAAAGGAAATGACAAGATTTGCAAGACAGTTGATGCTGCAACAATTCTTCACAGAGGAACGTGTTCGATCAGAAGGCAGCTCTGGCCTCAAGCACACACGAATTAGAACAATCGGTGAAAAGAATTACTTCAGCGAACATCACAGCGGGTCCTCTATGGCAGCCATACACGACCACGCTAATAACATCAGAACTGTTGGTATGGGTGAATTCGTAGGTGTGCTGAACGGAGTTGAGTTCCGGACAAGACACAATGATTATCGTCTATACATGCCACACAGAACAAGTACGTGAATTTATGTTCTTATGATAAGGCATTTTATTTCTCGGCATAGCTTTGCATTGACGACTCAGCCCAGGGTTATCTAGACTTACTTGCCCTGAGCTAGTTTTGTGTGGAGGCTGCGGGGGAGCTTTGGGGAAAAAAGAAAGACAACAGCGAATTAAAAACCCCACACTGGCTGTGGCTTTTTATCCCCCCTCCCGTAGTTCCTTCGCAGTCCCTCTACAAAATGGGCTTGGGACGAGTCTGAAGTACTGGCGGGAAAGCTAGAATAAAGCCTCGACTTAGCACATGATAACAAGGCTATGTCAGCATCATGTCAGATTTAATTCAAAGAATAAATCGATAAAAGTAAAAACCTACCCACCTCCCTGGAATCATTCGTAGCACCAACGCTTCATAATTTACTTTGCAGTGAGGCCATGTGAGATTGCTTGATTCTTCTATGGGATTCAAGAGTTAAATTAAATGAAATAAATATTGAACAAAATTTTGGATCCTTGTTCCAGGGCTTTCCAAATAATGATAATATATTTTATTTAGGCAAGGAGTACCACGAACAAGAGAACGTGCCATTTCCCGATGTACCGCCTGCAGTGAAGCAGCAAACTGATGTTGATAGCCAGATTAAGGAGATGCGTGAATGGTTCAAAGCTTGGAGAGATCAGGATCACAGCGTCAGGGACTACAGGAAGTTTTTCAAGCCACTTCTCTGCTACCTGGAAGGCGCTTGGACGCGGCCTGGCAAATCGGTGGACGAGCCATTCCACAGTGACAGGCATTTCGTTGATGCAAAGACCTGGTTCGACTTGCAGGAGAAGTTCCGATTCAATTCGTACAGCGGATCGAAAAGTATACTTGAGAATATACCGTTTCTTCCCACGACAATCATGCGCTTTGTAAACGAGACCATACCAGTGTTTGCCCAATGGAACTACAGAATATCTTGCCATCCGTTGAAGCAAGATGTGCCTTTTAGCAAGCTGAAGCCCGTAGATGATTTGGCAACCAGAATGCGCAACCGACGGTCCTTTCACCAACACCTTCATTCCAGATCAGCAAGGTTTACCTTGGATGGTTCCGATCGACAAACCACACGTACCTTCCTTGACGATTTGATGGAAGAGATTCCTGGCAAAGACAACTACCAAGCCAATCTCACTGACATCGGTTTCAATGCAGAGGGAATAGCAATGGACATCAAAACTGGAAAAATCAAGAACGTTGGTTATTACCACAGGTAGGCAGCTATAGCTAGCTAAAAGTCAAGGATGTTACCTACTTTTGCAGTATCTAATTGTAGTGCTTGGCTGTGTTTATTCCAGGTCTTACAAAGTAGCTGGCAAGGATGCCATGGGATTGTCATATATCAATCGTGGCTTCTCAGATTCTTACATGTACAGTGCAATGACAACACAGAAGCGGATTGCTGGCGTTGAAATCCCCAACCCAAAGAAGTGCAAGGGAAGCTGGAAGAATAGGGTGTGCGAGACTCTACATCAAAAATGGTCCTGGGCTATCCCGCTGGAACTCATTTACTTGACACCACTGCAAAAGTGGAATCCATACAACATACAGTACAAAGGCGAAGCCCGTTCAGCCGAAGGCAAGACCGTGAATGCCAACAGACGATACGGATCTTGCGGGAAGAATGACGACACATCGTTTGCACTGAACGGTACCAACAGCAAGTATTACTTTAGAACACCGTCTGCATTCTTCCTGGCTGGCAAAGAAGGCAACACCGACGCAGCGGATACTTCAAAGAAGTACGGCGCATGCGTCCTTACAGATGCTGCGGGTAAGAAGCAAGTGCGAATGATGGCATCAGGAGTGCGGGTGTTCCTTCCCAACATCCCCGGTGTTGGTGTGATGCGTACAAGATATCCCATCATGCCCGTTCACGGTGAAGGTAGTCCTGTGTGGAAGGAGTTGAACGCCTTGAAAGAAATTGTCATGGATCCAAAAAAGCATGCACGCATGTTCTGGGATGGCGGTGCACAAACAAGCAACGAATCGGAATGGCAGATGCAAGATTCACAGAGAGGTTTGTCGATTTACTGTTTCTAAGCTACAGTGAAGTCCCCTTATAGTGGATACCTACTTGAAATAAATGTCTACACCTACATCTATCTGCCGAATACTTTCTTCCTTTTAAAAAGAAGATTCTGACAGGGATGACAGCCAGAAATGTATTTCCATTCTAAAGAAGTGTCTGTGTGACTAATGGAGTTTAAATTGCCAAAAATTTGATTTCATGGATTGCTTCACCATGATGTTCGGACATGAAGGAAAAAATTATTCGACTCGTTATAATATAAGTTAAGAGCAACAGAAAACTCTTGCTTTATCTTGCGATTTATCTGTTTTAGGAACGTTGCATACACATACGATTATGCTAACACCAAGCGAGATGTCCCAACTGAAAGGTGGTCGTGAACTGCAGGTTGTGACCAATATGGCCAATGGCCATCAACATGAGCTGAAAATTCGCTGGAACACGACTAAGAAAGTCATCTTCTACAGCTATTGCGGCTCTGCAAGAATGTGCAGAGATCGGCATCCGAGAGATCTCATCCCTCTCAATGTCGACTCAAGTTTGTTGGTGTAAAGACGACTTTTCTTGCATCAGCTTTTTATGCGGCTGTCTTAAGATGTATCTGCCACACTTATTACTCATTTTTTCATTCATTTCCTTAATTTATTGCATGGGATATGGTTTGCTGGATATCTACACGAATCCACTCTTCACTACTGTAAAATTATTTTTGTTCACTATTGGCCGCATTGAATTTTAATCTGACTTTTTGCTCTTGTTAAATCGTGTTATATTTAGGAATATTTGCTGGGCAGATATACCGAATTCTTGAAATCAAATTGTGTGTAAACTTTTTACTTTTCTTTCTTACTCTTCGCGTCGCTGAATGCATTAAAATTTCTAATATAATCTTGATTTCCTCTAAAATCGTTTATTCCTGTTTTCTTCTCTACCCAGTTGAAATATACCCTTGTTTAGGTTGCTGCTTCTATTTCTATAAAATTACTTTGCAAAGCCTTACGGCATTAACGCAAAAGGAATCGTGGAACGAAAAATGGGAACGGTTTTGAACATCCTATTTTACATCGCATATCAAAAAGCTGAAGAAACGTGCCCCTTTTCAACCCCCGACATTACTGGCAAACACCCCTTTTCCCCGCGCATAAATTATAATGCGCTGCGGGGTGATTCCTCCTGCGCTCGGCGCCAACCATAAAAACAAAAGTCTGGTCAAATCAAGATGGCTGCTTTGATTTGAAATTTTCAAACGATATTCTTAACAGGTATATTTAACATTAAGCTCTTAGTTGTGAAAAAATATTTCAATGTTGTAATGAAAAAATACATCGGAAAAGTTCAGTTTTTTTGAATTGTTTACAGCAAACGGTTTTTGCGAACTGACCTTTTTTATATTATCAGAATCAACAATATTAACGTTGTGATTTTTTATTTTTGAATTTATAAACAGAGAAATCAGCACTGTTTAACAATTTAGATCACTTTAAATCTGCAATTTATGTTCGCATCGCCTAAATATATTTGGTTTTCTTTGTGCGCAACCGTTTGGTTCCAAATTACTGTAAAAATTTAAACCTTTTTTTATTTACAGTTTCAGTGGAAAAGATGTCCGGTGGAAGTGATAGCGCTGACGGAACAACTACGGTCATGGAAGAAAAGGTATGTATAAATGGTTATGTACGATAGTCAGCTCTTAAAGTACATATGTCAGTGCTCTTCAATAATGTCTTCTTTTCTTTTTACACCAGCTCTTTTGATGTTATTGAGTTGTGTTTTGAATGACATTGGGTTTTTCATTTTTATTTTTTATCTCCACAAGCTCTGGTTTCCACTCACAAGTCCAAATGAAATTAAGCAAAGCATCACACCCACAGTCGAAAGCATTTCCGTGGAACAAGAAGACATGGTTGAGTTAAAAAGAAAAAATATCTCATCAGAATTGAAATCTTCTTTGAACTCTTCTCCTGAGATAACAGCTTATGAAAAATCACTCAATATCACTAAAGATGAAGAGCTTGCATTGCCCAAGGTTTTTTTGAGAGAATTTTATTATTGAATTTCTTGGGACAGGTTTTAGAACAAATGTTAAATATATGCATCTCCTCAATCTATGGGTCATATGATTTTTCATATGATTTTTTCTACTTAATGTCCCACAGTTATCATAATTCCCAACTTTTCAGATGGAGTGACTGACTTTTTACTCCAGCTTGTTACCTGTCAAAGGTTCTTTATAGATGGGGGCAGTAACCAGTAAAACTGTGGTATTCAACTCCTAATTTGAAGCATAGTATGAGTTTGATTGATTTTCATTTCAGGAGAATGTGGAGCGGTGGTATGAAGTAGCAGCTATCAACCTTGAGCCATCTGGAGATAAAGGTATTGAAACCGTAGCTTATACTGAATACGAAGAAGAGTATGAGTCTCTTGCAGAGGGAAGTGAAATTTTATCAGATCGGTCTACAAACTCGAACAACAGCTCCGTTAATTCACCGTCTGTTCATAGCAATGCAGTAAAAGAGAGAGCTAATAGCATCACTGTGATGCAACGACCTGAGCCTTTGGGAAAGGCAAGAGCTGAGAACGAAACTAAGAAAATCAAAGATAATGTGATAAATAAATCGTCGATAGTTCAAAGCAGTGGCATCAAAGCAAATGAAAAAGAAGATGCAACAGTTGTTGAGAACTTAGAAGAATCAAATAAGATCAATGTTATGTCAGAGAATGATATCGGTCAGGATGGATTTTTAAAAGAAAGTAAAGCGAATCATTTGGATGATTCCGATATTGAAAATGGGTTGAAAGAGCAGGCATATCCTGTCAGAATACCACTGTCTCTATACGAAGGGTATAATCATTTATCGGGTGAGTCTTTATATTCACAGCCACGTGGCTCTGAAAGACGTGGTGATGATCATAACATTGACCATGATATTTTACATAATCCTGGTGTAATAGATCGTGCAGATAATAACTCAGGAATGGATGCTTTTGCAACAAGGGCAGACGGGATGGATAAGTCATTGTTTAGTGAAAACTCAGAGCCACAGTTGACTTTTCAACAGGCAGATCAGAATGAAGGAAAACTTGTTAATCAAGATGATCCAGCCAAGGAATCTCGACCAGATCCTTTTCCCATTGTTTCGAATGTAGACCCAGCAACGCCGATTTCAAAGTTGCTTGGACCAACGTATAAGAGTTCTGTTGTTCTTTTGGAAGAGCTGAAGAGGCGAAGATTAAAGAATGCTGATATTAGAGGTGAGATCTTGAATGATCCCGCTAGGAAGACCAATAGAAAACATGTTAATTCTGGTACAAAATCCCACCATGACATCACTGAACCAATGAAGCTTGCAGAAAATGCCATGAAAGCTTCAAAAATACTGTCAAACCGAACGGAGAAATCCTTGAAAAGGGCGACAGAGGTTCTTGACGCCGTCCGGGAGCAAAGGACACCTCCTTATAATGAATCGGAGAGTTTCAGTCCAATTACCTTCTATGGTGACAGTCTTGCGGCTAAACTTCGCGAGTTATCAATTTCATCTTTGACTATTGGTGGATCTATGGCTTCTAACACCTCCACAGATAATGGTAGTGATGAAAAGGACTCTATAGATAAAATTATCGAAGCACGCTTGAGGTACAGCGAGCATGGTCCCTCTCCATTTTCTTCCCAGAATTCAGGTGAAGAGAATTCGATAGTTTTATTGGATTCAAATGTTATTGGGTTGTCATCCGACTCGACCTCGTCAAGCTTAAATTTTCTGAGAAGAAATTCAGACCAAGTGGATCGTAGTGACCAAGCTACGTTGAAGAAAGATATTACACAATTTCAAACCGAATCCAGTCTAGTTGATGTGACCTCTTCAGAACTGTTGAAATTGAAGAGTTTTGGGAATGAGACAGAATCTCCTTATTATGACAAAAGTATGTCAAAAGCGATTGCAGCTAATCTGTTAAATGATATCTCACCCATTGAGCAGCAACGCGAGACGAAACCAACATCTCGACAGATGGGGTTCAGATCTTCATCACGAAAGAATAAAAATGATAATAGCAATCATGTGTTAAGACATAAAAAGCTATCAGATTCTGAAATAGTGCGTCTTCATCGATCACTGGGTGCTGGTACTGTGACCCCATTGCCTCACCTGGATTCGAGTGCAACTGAAAGAACAAAACGAAATGAAAAGGAGGATGCTGGCGTTTTAATTCCTCCATCATTTTCTTCTGTTGAAGAACCTTCACGCTTGCACACACATACCTCAAATGCCAACTCTCGTTCTACTGACAATGCATCGATAGCATCTTCCAGTGAGCATTCACAACGTCTTGATGAGAAAATATCAACAGATTTCTCAGAAGACTCTGCTGTTTCATCGCTTCAACAAACAGAGCTGTCACCGCCAGGAGAGTCAAGAGAGGAAGCGGACAATCGGGGAACCGATGGCTCATTTAACACAGCATTGAATGCGAATCTCAGTTGGCAGAAGGAATCTTATCAGAATATTCGAGGTAATGAGGGCAAAGGACCTGTTCGTGGTATCTATGATGTAAGGGATTCCAGTGGTCCTGGGAGTACGAACAGAAAACGACGCATTCTTGGTAAGGACCCCCTGGAGCGTAAAGATAGGGCTACAGATCCATTTACTGTCTACGTATCTGAACAATCAAGGTCATCTTTTGCATCATCTAGATCTGCAGAAAAAAGAGAGAAAAATGAATTAGCATCATCTCAAGGCTACCCGAATGCAGATAAAGACAAGGAGCCGTTGATGGTGCATGGGAGCAATGCAAAAGATGCCACGAAATCAAGCTTCTCTTCAATGTCTTCGCAGTCACCTTACCTTTCGTATTTTGGGGACGAATATAGTGAGCACGGGCCGTCTGAGAATGAACTGGAAGCCATACACGGCCATGAGCAAGATACAAAGGTTAAAGAAGATAATGGAAATGTACTGATGAGTGCAAATGGACAAAGCGAGAGAAGCAATGAAATAAGAGCAAAGCCATCGGTGAAAATGGCGTGGAGGGTTGATGCAGCCATCCCATATAAACAGAGCCAGCCTAGCGATTTTAATAGTCTGTGGCAGAGGTTTCAACAACGCTTTGAGCCGGGAGCGAAGCCTAGAAAAGGTGATGTTTTCGAGAAGATTGGCGTCTTGTCGGAGATTCTCAATGATCAGATTGGTAGCACACCGAGGCCATTATCTGGTGAAATGAGGAAAGCAGAAGACAGAGGTGCTAAACGAACAGCAAAAGCAGATAGAGAGTTTGTCATGAGAAAGTCAACAAGGACAAGAGATGGTGTGGAGACTATTCCTGCTTCAGTTGAGGTCGTGTGCTGTAATTGCAAGAAGCGTGAAGTTGGAACAAATTGCCCTACGCCAGTGCCATTTGAAAGTGAGGAAAATGGCAGTGCCGAAATGCCACAACCGCTGCTTCTTCATACATGGACACAGACAACACCGAGCAATGCGATGCCACAAAAAGAGGAGCACTTTGCAAGACGTGTACCACCTACAAAGCACACATCGCCTGTGAATACAAGAACTACTGGTGCGGCAGACAAAGAGAACGCCCAGAACTCAGCGAATACAGTTCGCTCTGGCCAAAGTGGAGACAAGCCCTTGTCATCTTGGAGTGTTACATTTGAACAGAAGAAACAAGCAAATGAATTGAAGAGCAAACCATCTGCTGCTAAGCCACCCATCCATCCAATATCCAAGGCACAACTACAGGAGGGAGAGCAAAAAAAGAAACGCAAAGACCCCATCTTTACCGCTTGGTTCCAGTCAACAAGGTCCGATACATCAAGTGGTACTGTTGTTCCCCTTTCTGAAGTTCCAAAGCTTGCAAGTAGCTTCAAGGGTAGAGCTGCTCCTAAGATCTACATCGAAGAAGTAAAGCCAAAAGAAACAGAGTAAGTGTTTCTTATTTTATTGACAGCATTGACATTAAGTAATTCTTTCGAATATGTCTGCAATTACTATGCAGCCTGCTAATTAAGCTAGCCCTTGATTGAAAGTGCCACTTTATCGAGTATACATTAAGTGAATTAGACTACATTTCTGTCACTATACAGGTCAATTGTTCGTGTTGGACTGCAGGAGGCTTTTAAATTTGCAAAAGAAGATTTCATACGTAGATCCCAGCAGCGTGTAGATCAAGTGAAGACTGCCAGGTTCCAATCAGAAAAGAGGAAAAACCTTAAAAACCTCAAAGAAAGACACATAGAAGAGGCGGTTTTTAAGAATGAACCCACCAGTCAGCCGAGGAAAATTGGTATGCATTTTATAATTTTCTTACAGATTTAGATGAATCTCAATACAATTAACCTCCGGTATGTCAAACATCTAATATTTTAATCTCGAAATGGAACTTTGATTACAATTTTAAGACCTAGAAAAATGATGGTGTTCTTCTTAGCAAGAATGAACATCCGGATATCAATGTGAATGAATATCCGGATATGCCCAAGTATTCCGAATGCCCTAAGCAAATCTAACCTTTCTAACCTTCATAAATTTAAAACCTTTATACTAATAAGCATCAAGATCCTTTGGATTTTCTAAGATTTCTTGTGCCTTCCAAAGGACACGGTCTAATGTTCTCTGAGAGATTATTTTTTGGGCGTTAAATGATCACAAAGATGAAAGGGTTTGAATCACATCCGTTACCTTCAACATTGTCATCATTACTTTAAAATACCTATTCTATTGAAGTATCATTGATTCCTTATCCCAGTTTGCAAATGTTCCGAGGTTACAAAATGTCACACTCAAGGCTTAATTGTTATGTACATGCTTTTTGATAATCATTCTGATACATTGCTTCATGTTGATAACGTCCAAAAAATGAAAGAAAATGAGATCTAAACCTTATTTTGAGTTTATTTGCTTTAATTGAATCATAGAGATGAGAAATACAACCATCAGATTTTGTTTAGAAGACATTGGCACTATTTTTTATTTTTAAGAGTATTTGTTCATTTTTTTTTGGCAATACTTGGAAATATTTGGAAATATTTTAGTTCAGTTAGCCTTTTAAGAATTATTAGTCATTGATGTTAGTTAGCGACTTTAGGAAGAATAAATAGGCCTGCATCTCGAACTGTAGATGGAGTGTTTCAGCCGTTTTGCCCAGGATGAGCTAAATACATCGAAGGGAAGGAGAAATCCTTTTTGTCAGTTTTCCAATTAAGTATGTGTAGCCATATCTTGTCTAACGTAATACCAAGGTCTCACATCATTTTTACAGATCATCTTTTTAAAGCGAAGAAGCGCCAAATAAATAAGAAAGAAATGAGAGAGCAAAATAAAAGGTGGGCCACAATTTACAGTTTACACAAGTTGGATTCTCAGCATAGTATCTTCAACATGCAAACAGTTTGCATTTTGAAGATACTATGCTGAGAGTTCGATGTATTTAACTTCTGAAGTATTTTATTTTTGTGTTGCAGCTACTTTTAAATGTGACGTTCCCTCACTTCACTGATAAGTGAACTTCCTTCTTCACCTTGAATCGTTGAGGAATTTCATTTCACTCTTTTTTTTAATAAGATTATTCTCAAATGATGAAATTTGTCATTCATTATTTTTTTCAATTTCATACGCCCTTCAAAACAGATTTTTAGACATTTGGACACGGGCATTAGTGTGTAATATTTGTTGCATTTTCATATGGTTGCACTTAGGCGAGGTAAAAAGGATCACCATACACAGAGATGTAACCACATAGTAGTAGTGAAGAGGGAGCATTGAACAGCCTAAAGTTAGGCCGCATTCCTTAGTGCATAGACAAATACCTTACGATGATAGTAAGCGTGTTTGCCAATCAACCAATCAATCAGTTTATTAATCACTTGAATTGGCGATTAGAGTGATTTATCGCTGAAAATACTATGTCTGATTAGAACTTGCATTTTGTTTTCCTAAAATGACATCGTTGTATGTTTACTTAATAGTTTGAACGAATATATTGCACGAATCTAAGGAAACCAGAGACCTTAAATACCCGACCAACTTTTTAGCAATGCGATTAACATTATGACTACTTTATTCCAGTATGTAGAAATTTATTTTGTTTTCAGAATGTACGATAAACTTCCTGAAGTAGTGAAGAAAAGAGAAGAAGACAAAAGAAAAGCCCAATATGCTGGTAACCGAATGCGGTTGAAGCAGTTCGACAAGGTTAGTCCTTCTTCATATTCAATTTTAAATCAAATTCCTGCTCATAGATAACTGAATCGTGATTATAAAAAAAGCAATGATCATTCTAGAAACTTCGAAAGAGGTTGGTGAGATCAGAAAGACTTTAATGGCGTAATTGGAAACAGTTAGGGTTTAAAAAAGGTAGGGTTCCTGTTCTTTCTCGAATGTTTTTGACGTTTTTTATACTGAGAGCGAAAACAATATTGTTATGCTGTACATAGTTGCATAGTTATTAAGCTGTATATTTGCTACCTAAATATTTTTGTAGTAAGCAGGGTCACACCTTAAAACCTTTAGCTGCGGTCGTTGTTGATATTATTTTCATATTCACATTTTCAACCGCACTCCTTTTCGAATGGTAATCCTCAGTTTTCACTTACAACCCAACTAATCATGAGATCATTTTGGTTTTTTGATCCAGTTCCATGACACAGATTAGACAGGTCTTAATTGGAAACTCCCAGTTTTATCTTTGTCCACGCACTAAGTTAATTACATTATTACATAAAACTATTTGCCATGTGCTGTAATTCCTGGAATAAGCGGCCTCTTTGAATAAGCGCCTACCCTCAAATAAGCGCCTATGCTTCCTCCACCTTGAGAAACGGGCGCTTATTCGAATTTTTATCTAAAACGAGTTTCCGATGTGTAAATTTTGGTCTCACAGAAAGGGAGACGGTATTCAAGCAGAACATTTGTTTTTGCTTGAACTGCTTTAATATTCAAAAATAATTGAAATAAGCGATGAATAAACGCCTTCTTTAAGACTCAAAAATTAAGTTAAGGACAAAACTCAAAAATTAAAGGCCCTTATTCGAGGATTTACTGTAACTTTTTTGATTTTAGAATTATGAATATCATGTTTATTTACAAGTGAGTTTGATTGGTGTCTTTATGTCAATAAACACCAATGCCAAGAAACAATTAATGAAGTTAGGGTGCATACAACCTTGACTTAGCTCGTTAAATTGATAAGTTGCTGAAGTTCCATTTTAAGGAACCAGGTGTTAGTTCATTATACAGGAAGGAGGTTGGTTATATGTGTAAGTTAATTTTACTCAGATTTCATTTTTCGTCTTAATGCCGTATCGTGCTGTAAAGATTACCATTCTAACAACCATAGAGATTACCATTCTAACACCCAACAGTGCCAAACATGATTTTTGTATCATATGCTCACGTGTGGTTCCTGTTACATTTTAGTTACCCCGCTGTGACTGTTGCTTGCAAATTGTTTATCGTACTGCTCTAAATTGCATGTTTTTTCCTGTATAAACAGCATTCTTCCACGTAAATACTGTTTTGTTGACTTCATTTTCTCACTGAATACATATTCAGTGCATACATACAGTATTATTTGTTTAAGCAGGCTTGTGCAACGAATCCTGCTGATTTGGGTCTGCGTATGGGCCCTTTTTACAAGAAGCCAGTTTATGATATCAGATCAGAACACCATTAGCTCTTTCTTATGATTTTCGTGGCACAAATTTTGGTGTTTGCACGCATTGATGTTATCCCTATCAGAGCATGCATGCTGTGTGGTTGTAATACAAGTATGTGTAAAGCCTGGTTTCCATATACATAGTCGTTGAGGGTCGTCGAGGGTCGTTGAGGGTCGTCGAGGGTTGTTGAGGGTCGCTCAAAGGATTAAACCCAACTTTGGACAATGTCTGATCAAATTAATCAAATCAATGGAAAGCAGGCTTTAGTCATAACCGAAGATGGGTTTTTCGTATCTGAAGAAAAAACTGGCCGTGCATACTATGTTACAGACTAATAATGGGAATTATTGAGTCGTTTGCAATTTTAACAAAAACCTCTGCATTCTCCGTGGCTGTTGTTTGGAAATTGATGCCACCCCTTAACGTATTAGGCAATACCATTCGTGGTGTGATAGCGGTCAATTTGAGGATTATTTCTCGCTCAATCTCGCTCTCCTTCGCATTTGCATCGCAGCATACGTCATGATTTCAGAAAAATATACTTTGAGAAAGTGAAAGTCCAAGACTTTTCACAAATGTCACAAATTACTATTTGGGCTTATCATCTTTCATTCTTGTCTCTGTTACTCGATGGGTGCGGGATTTCCAAAGCACTGTATCATTGTTTTCTTGGTTTGTTTACGTTCTTCTTCTTCTTCTGTACCGTAGCCGTCAAGGCCGTGGGCGCACCCATTCTTTCACCTGCTGCCGCCTGTCACCACTGTCTCTTTCCATGTGATTCTTAGCACTCGTCTGTAGTATTTCATCTCGAAGGTCTTGAGCTTGTCCATACTCTTACGTTACATTACTAAATCATACGTTAGTTACGTTATTAAATCACCTAACCCTTCCATTTGTCTGTCAACACCAGCTTGTAGTTCTACGTATGTCTGTAACAACCATGGGATGAGGTCAAAATAACCAGAAATGCACAAAGGCAGTTTTTCTGTTCTTGGAACACTTTTTGGGTTTGTGACACAAGATGTTACTTTGTTCGATGAACCCCAACTGAGATTATGTCCGTTGCAAGTGACCCCCTTGACGCATTTTAGTTTTGCCGGTCATGGTGTGACGTCGGTTAGTTTCAGGATTATATTTTAGTTGAGACTTAACTTGTTTGATGCACATCAATCAATGCCCGAATGAGGTCACACATATTGTCTATATAATACGTTAACAGAAATCATTTCAGTATACTAACCTTTTAGAAACAGTATACCGACTCCGGAGTTGCGTTATTGACGAAGCTCGTGCACATATCAAACGTTTTTTCTTTTTTGCCCTGGGGGAGTTCATCCTTTCACTGTTGTGGTTTGTTTTATTGAATTCTTTTCAGTCTGCAGTTATTTTTTACGAGGCGAAGAAAGAATGGCAGAGAGTTGCTTGATTCATCAAAGAGGTAAAGTTAAACTTCTTACGTTTTTCATTTTATTGTATTGCATAGTTGTATATTGTAAAATCTGCATAGTTCAAACTGGTGTAATTCAACTCTATCTTATTCCAATGAAGTTCTTTGTCCCTTCAATTATCACCAAAGAACCAATCCTCATAAAATATACCTCTATAATTTGAACCTTTTGCAATTCGAACATTTTCACGCTTCCCAGGGTGTTCGAATCAGACAGAGTTGACTGTATTGTTGAACGTTCACTTCAAATGTATTTGTTGCATAACTATCAATGATAGAAGCAACGTTTATTAAAGTAAAATAGAAGTTTGACAATAATGCATTGTAAATAACACGAATTATACCAAACATTGCAGTCTTAGCCCACCGTTGTGTATTATTTGTCGGTAGATTATCAATTGTTTTCTTTTCTACTCCAATTTAGGTTGAAGATTGCATAACTGAGTAACAGCCGTTCAAAAACAGAACAAAATCGAACTTCCTTCGCAAATTTCTTCGTTTGCTTCTCAATTACTTTACAAACCACACTGGTAATACTGTTTGCCCTGCCAAGAAGTGATAATAGCGCTGATAAATACTTCCAAATGTAAGTAGTTTCTTTATTATGACTTTGTTTTTACAAATATACCCCGAGGAGCTTATTTTCAAGGATTTCGAATGCAAGACCCCATGCTTAATCATCGTAGCTTTTATTGTTATCGAGCTCTATAATGGTATAATTATTAACGTTATTAGTACCTACAAGGATGATGTTGTGTAGTGAAAATACAGTCACGTTTGCGCAGTTCCAACTCCTGTAATTCGAACAAATTTTTTGTTCATGCAGATGTCGCTGATGAACCAATTCTTACAGCAAACCTCCAAAATTCGAACATTTTATAATTCGAAATTTTCATGCTTCCCCAGGGTGCTCAAATTAGACAAAGTTAATTGTAATGCAAAGCAAGCATTTTCGGTCAAATGTTATCAATCTTCTTCATAACCTGGAATTAAGGATCCCGCTAATATTTCAGATAATTTTTGTAATTTTAGATAACAACCAATTTTAGATAATGATCTGTTTCGAAATCATGACCCCAGCATGTCGCTTTTTTTTCTGAAAAACCAAAGTTGTACTTAGTTTTGATTTTGACTCGACTTACTGCAAAAATTTTGTTTATTACTGCGTATTTTTACTGATCAATCGATTAGCCACACAGCAAGCATCCAGTAAGAGAAGCTCAGTCAGTTGAGAAACATGCTGTGTGAGTGAAACTAAATCCAGATAAAAGGGCCAAAGGTGTTCTGATTTGGGATCAGACAAGTTAAGGACCCTAAGCAGTTTAACGTCATGATATGGTTGCCTATCAGTTGCAATATTCAATAATTGTGCATTCATATTCAGTAGTCTTGGATTGCTGTTCAATAAAGTCCACGTTCATATTCAACGAGGTAACATTCATATTCAACAAAGTAAAACGTTCACATTCAATAAAGTATCGTTCATATTTGATAAATTCACGTTCACAAGTCACGTTTGTGTTCAATAAAGTCCATTTTCATATTCAATAAGGTATCGTTCATATTCAATAAAAGTACGTTCATATTCAATAAGGTAACGTTCATATTCAACAAAGTAACGTTCACATCCAATAAAAATACATTCGTATTAAATAAAATAAATTCTCGTCAATGTTCAATAAATTAACGTTCATATTCGATAAATTCACGTTCATGTTTAATAAAGTAACGTTCACATTAATCTTGGTTCAGTCCTGTTCGCCATGGATTGGTCCGACCCAGAGGCGAAGTGCGCTCTTCTTCTATCCACGATTTCTCCTTTCCAGTCACTTACATATCCACTTTCTGATCTTGTCTGCCCACCGAGGTCTTATCAAGACGGCTAATTACATAGATTACATAGATTAATATTCCTTTTTTTATTTCATTTTATTCATAATTTTAATGCTGTTCAATATAAGAATAACTACCTGTCACACACTTTGGGCTATATCTCGGGCATATGTCAAACCAGATATCGCATTGAGATATCGTATTATTGGCTGGAATATGACTGGAATCGACCACAAATACTTGTGTAGATATCGCATTGAGATATCGTATCATGGACTGGAATCTACCACAAGGCTAAAAGTGTCAGACGAAGTCGGAAGTGTTCCGAGCTTTCAATGTTTCAAATATTTGCAATGTTTGTTATTTGTAAGCAACATTTTGAGAGAGGGACTATATTTACAAAGATTAGGAATTCAAAGATCCTGGAGAGTCTTCTAAGTAAGACAAAGGCTGAACAGAGCTTTTACGGTATTCGGTTTTTATCATATTTCACAAAATTAGCTTCAATATTCATTGCAATAATATGAATATCTCACTAATGGCAAGCGTATTTAGGCCGAGAAGGTCTTAAACCTACTTACATACGTATGATAGATGTTAGATTAACCAACAAAAGCCACCATGTAAAATCGAATAAAAAAATTAATGAACACAATTTAATAAAATATCTGATTTTGGCAAGTTGTGCTCTAACAGGAAGGTAATTTTAAAAATGTGGGTTTTCGTCGATATATCAGGCTGGGAATGTCCAACGTTTTTCTTTCATAATAGATATAATTGGCACATTAATTTGGTTATTTTAAAAGCCTTTTCTTAAGATCAGATAGCTTGTAACCTGTTTTCAAAGTGATCAAACAACCAGTGGCTTGCTTTGAGCCTGATGGCATGGTTTTGTCGCACTCAGTTACGGAGTCACTGATAAAGGTGGCCACTTTAGTAGAGCAGCATTTGACCACGTACGCAAATGTGTGTATAGTTCTTCAAATAACATAGCGACCTTCTTATGACTGCTATGTTATTTGAATTGCTGAGGTTGGAAGTTTGATATGGACGTTGACCGCCTACGGAAACTCATTTTCGTCGGTGTTTTTGACGAAAATATCCTCAGAATGTCAGCTTTCTAGGATGAAACAGTACCGTCGCTTGCTTCTATTCCCGGACTAGTATCTTTGGGTGTGAATTTTGGTCGTATGCGGTTTTAATGACTTTCAAAGTGGCAGTTTTTTCTCGCTGTTAATTCTTTACTTTTGATCCGCTCCAGGTCAAGCCTGGATTGACGTCATATAGGCATTAGATTTCATTATCCTATTCATAAGGTTTATACTTTACATATACTGTCTTCCTCTCAGTTTTTTAAGCCTTAGAGGGGGGCTTGTTTAATTCTTGATGTTGCAGAAGAGGGCTTATTTGAAAGGGAGTCTGATAAAGCTCTGAAATAATCTTCTGAAAAATGTTCTTACAAGCTGCAAAAAACGTTCGTGAGTTAAGAGCTTTTGTGGTGTAACAAGTACAGTTTCACCATCGTTGACTATTTCCAAAACAAGGAATCTTAATTCAAAATCTCGTTTCGAAAGAGAGACTTATTAAAAAGGGGAGCATTGTGGAAGGGGGGTTAATAAAGCTTTTACGGAACATATGGTCCGTTTTGGCGGCCTAGCAGAACCGCATTTGCTTATTGAACGAAAGTACAATTGGGCGGAGCATGTGTCATTCCGTAGATCCCTGGTTCTGACTGCTATAGAGTGCGCCAAGACTCCGCCTAGAAACCTGCGAATGTCAAATTCATTAACTAGAGTTAATGAACTTGATTCGCAAATTTGAAAAGTCAAAATGTCAAGTATGACGTTTGAAATTTTGACTTTTCAAACTGACATTCTTGGTCTTTTGCATATATTGTCAATTGCATTGACACAGTTGCTTATTTTTTTGCAGTAAATTACTCACATTTACGTCATTGCATGATAATGTGACATTGGTTGAAGGAAGCTCGCAAGATACTTTCTTAAGTCATCATGGCCACTTGGTCTTTTGGCTTTTATTTATCATTGTCAGTATTTGCTATTTTGCTATCAGGTATGTTTGTGCTATTGCTAACAACTTTCCCGAAGGACTCTCCATTGATTATGCGAGGCTTTCCACGTTCCCAAAGTGTTTCTCACATTCAAGTGTTCCCAAAGGCTTTCCACATTCAGCTAAAATTTTACTGACAAAACTTTTTAGTTTTTTGTGACTAATTATGGGCTTCTGGTTTTTGTTTATTCATCCCTGTGTTTCTAGTTATATCTTCTTTGGAAAGTACTTTCTTCTCATATATTTTTGGAAAGTACATATAAAGCTACGAGGCTTTACTCGCAATTACCATAGAGTTGTAATGAATATTTTGTTGCCATTTTGTGCAACAGCTATCTTCATATTTTATGCAAATATAATTCTTATAATTATTACTGTATTTTAGTTTACGTTTGCTACAATTTTCAGGTGATGTTTGTGAGGCAAAGCAAGGTTGCAAAATAGTAGCTGACATTGGTATACTTGTGGATTCATCAGGCAGCTTGAAAAATGAATTCCATAAGGAGAAACAGTTTGTCAAAGACATTGCCAAAGCTTTGACCATCTCGAAATCAGGAGTCAACATTGGCGTGGTAACGTTCAGTTATTATGCTGAACTTTCCATCAAGTTATCCGACAATACAGACACACAGTCGTTTGTCAAAGATGTAGATGAGAAGGTCCGCCTCTTGGATCATCAGACGTACATTGATCGCGGCTTGCACACGGTAAACATGGAGCTCTTCACCGAGGCAAACGGGGACAGGAAAGATGCTCCAAATTTTCTTTTCCTATTAACCGACGGTAGACAGGAGAAAAACATTTATTCCACTCCCCCAGAACTGCAAGCCGAGGCTCTGAGAAACAGAGGCGTCACCATCATTGCTATTGGCATTGGGAGTAAAGTAGATGCCTTGGAACTTGCCACATTTGCTGGATCACTTGATAATGTCTTGTTACCAAATTCGTTTGATGATCTGCTTATTGGCGGGTTTCTTCAGAAAATCGTCTCAAAAACCTGTGCAGAAGCAACGGGTATGTATTGTGATGGATTTCATTGATTTGATAGTCTGCAATCTACTTTGAATAATCGTTATTAAAGATCTACGCTGATTTCTGTCCAGCCTGGCCTCCATATAGCCGCAAGGTGTTATGAAGTGTTACGGCAGTGTAACCATCATGGTTGCGATATGCCGTCAGCAATGGTTGCAACAACTTTACGGCACCTTATGGCTATATGGAAACCTGGTCTTGAGCTAATATTTGTCATGTGCAATTTCACAATGACTGTGCTAGTCTCCATTACCAAGAATAGCCAGATATTGATTGAAGAAGGAATTGATTTGCCAAACAAGCCAATGTCACTAGATTTATCAATTGATGTTTGGTTTTTTGTTTTGCTTTTGCAGAACAACCAACAGTTCTCTGTTCCACTGGTGTAGACATTGGATTCTTGGTAGATTCGTCTTACTACAATTTAAAAGACTTTGCAAATGTTCAGAAGTTCATTAAAAACATCGTTAAAGGTTTTGCCGTTAATGCCACTGGACCACGTGCTGGGTTGGCCTCTTTTCAAGATGATGCCAATTTAATGATTCCTTTTTCGGATTATGAAACACCGAGAAAATTTAGAAAAGCAGTTGATAGTTTAAGACAGACTGGTGAACTCCGTCGCATTGATAAAGGAATATCACTCGCCTATAATGACTTATTCAGTGTGAAAAATGGCGCAAGACATCAAGTGCCACATTTGTTGTTCATTATTACCACTGGTAAGCAAACTCCTGTGTCAGGCTATCGGGCTCCGAAATTCGCTGCTGAGTCTTTTCATGAAGTTGGCAAGAAGATTATTGCACTTGGAATAGGCCCTTCTGCTGATAAAGACGAACTCATAAGTATTACCAAAGATCCAAGTAGTGTTTTTATGGTTTCAAGCTCTAGTGAGTTGGCTGAAGATGCATTCTGGAAACGGTTGACAATCGAGGCATGTTTTGGCGCAGGTTAGTGTAATACAATTTACCTTCGAAGGTACGATATTGATTCAAGATCGCATAGGTGATTTAACTGATTGATTGGCAAATACAGTTACTATCCTTCGGGATTTGTTTATGCGCTAAGCGCAGAGAGACCAATGAATTTCCAATGTATTGTTACAGTTGAAATGTATGTTGTGAAATGGCGGGATGAGTACTATAAAGATTAGTTGCATGTTATACATTACCAATATGCTGAATTTATCGAATTTGTAGTTTCAAATTGCAAGTCATTGCTCGACCTTGGCTTCATAGTCGATTCTTCTGGTAGCTTGCGGAAAGAGTACCACAAGGAAAAAGAGTTTGTCAAGACCCTGGCCAAGTCTTTCCATATTGGACTTGACGCAACGCGAGCTGGTATCATAACATTCAGCTATGATGCAGAACATAGCGTAAAATTATCAGACTATGACTCTGTGGGAGGTTTCAACGCTGCCGTGGACGGACTGCCCATGATGAATTCCATAACAAGAATCGACAAGGCTTTGAAGCTTGCTCAAACAGATTTTTTTACCCCCAAAAATGGCGGAAGGTAGCATTTGTATTTCTCACAACTATTTACATATGCATTCAGACAGTGATGGAGCCATCGCTTTTTGATATTGTATCCATCTGATTTTTTTTAATATACACCAGTGCATACATTTTTCTTTTCTGCTCGTCAACAATAATCATTTTTTATGCCAGCCGTCATCACTGGACAGATGTTTTTGTACGGTGGTGTTATTAAAGCTTTATTCTACACTGCACTAATGAACTGCATTTGATCAACAGGCCTGGTGTTTCCAAAATGTTGATACTCCTTACTGATGGCTCTCAGACACCAGACCCAGATGTCATAGATCCAGGACTTCTTTCTGCTAAATTAAGAAGACGTGGCATACAAATCATTGTTATTGGTATTGGAAAGAAAGTCAATGAAACTGAATTGGCACATATTGCCGGACATTCATCCAAAGTTTACACTGCGTCAAATTTTGATTTCTTGCTTACACCAGAATTCATCAAGCAAGTCTCCCAAACGAGCTGTAAAACCAGTAAGTTTGTCTATCAAGTTTTTATATGACAAAGAATTGAAACAAGTTACTACTGGTATTGATTTTTTTTACAAATTATTGAAGCCCAAAAATATTCAAGCAGAAAGTTCATGTGTGAATTTGTTCTTGTAATTACCTGGAGAATCGTGCTCTTCTTAATTGTAATCTCCCAGTATTAGAATTTTGGTATCCGTTATTGCTAACCATTTATATGTGTTATCTTGTGTTTATACAAACCTTACTTTTACTGCAGGTGTTGGAGATGAAGAAAAATGTCACACTGTTGCAGACGTTGGCTTTGTTCTTGATTCCTCTGGCAGTATGGGCAGTGAATATCCAAAAGAGAAGCAGTTTATTAAAATGCTCGCTGAAAGACTTCAGATATCATCATTGAGTAATGGCGCTAGAGCTGCTCTCGTTTTGTTTAGCAAAATTGCTAAACTCAAAATCAAGTTCTCTGATCCGTACAGCTTGGATGAATTCAAAAGTTCAGTGGATAGTCTTCCTTTGATGGACTCAATCACTCGTATCGACAGAGCACTGAAGGTAGCTTACAACGAAATGTTCAATGTGTCTAATGGAGCACGACAGAATGTCTCAAAAGTATTAGTACTTCTCACAGATGGAAAGCAAACTGTTGAGTATGATTCAATCACTCCAGCAGAAGCAATCAAGCCTTTCCATCAAGATGGAATCACGGTTATAGTAATCGGCATTGGTCCAGCTGTTGATCCTCGTGAACTTGTTTCAATGGTCAAAGATCCAAAGAACATGTATCGTGCTAAGGATTTTAACCAACTCAAGTCGCAAGATTTCATTTCCAGGATATATGAAGCATCTTGCTACCTACCCAGTAAGTTGCCCATCGTCATCAATTGTCTATGTTGCACAAATGAAAACGTTTGGTGTTCCACCATGCAGTTTATCATAATTTTGCATTAATCTTCGCAGTTAACCCATGCTAGGATTTTCTGGTCAATGGAAGTATCAGTATTGGATAGACAAAATGTGCCAGATCATGTGTGACTCGAGAAATCACAACATGCTGGCTTCGTACTGATTTTTAGTAAATGATCAGGATAAAATGGAAACTCCATTAAATATATGTGCACCATTAGAATCTTATTATTACAGCTCTTTTATCGTGCTCTTACTGTGAACTATTATTATTTACATTCAACCATGTTTCTTTTCATTTCAGTACAAAATTGCAGCAGTAACGGTGACT
This sequence comes from Sanderia malayensis, assembly GCA_013076295.1. NCBI lineage: Eukaryota > Metazoa > Cnidaria > Scyphozoa > Semaeostomeae > Pelagiidae > Sanderia > Sanderia malayensis. Next base: position 2,329,197 of record RQOL01000531.1, on the reverse strand, counting down.
TCTTTTTCGTTATTGACTCCTCTGGTAGCATTGGCGAAAACTTTGTAAAAGAAAAGAACTTCATGAAGAAATTTGTCAGTTCATTGGCTTTCAGTAGTCGGGCCGGAATAGTTACGTTTGCTGACCATGCCGTAACAAATTTGAAAATCGCAGACTTCAAATCAAAGAAGCAGTTTAATAGCATAGCAGAGAATTTGTCCCTAATTGGTACGACAACTCGTATCGACAAAGGCTTGAAGATGGTGAGAGATGAATTAAAACAGTTCAAGGCAGAGGATTTTGCAAGATATCCTAAATTGGTGTTCTTGCTGACGGACGGTTCGCAAACACCGGATTATGACGTTACCGACCCGAGCTCGGTGGGAGAAGAAATCCGAAAAATGGGTGCCCATCTATTCGTAGTTGGAATTGGAAGTGCAACGAAGAAGAAAGAATTGACAGCTATCGCAGGAAATTCTGCGAGGACGTTGTTGAAGAATAATTTTAATCATTTCAATTCGCAGAGTTTTGCACAAGAAGTGTCTCGTATAGCTTGCAAGGCCGGTATGTTACCACATCCTTTGCAGTGAAAATGTTTTGTTGTGTTTGTGACAGTCAAATAAATAGATATCTCATTCCGCTACATTTTCGTCAATCTTCCTGGTTTTGGAATGTTATCTCAATGGAACAAAGCGAATAATGAACGTGTTAACTGGTTGCTTTAGTTTAATTTGTCCTTTCATATTTTACAGTTTATGAAGTCTTAACCTGTGATTCTGTGATTGATTTGGCCTTCGCATTGGACTCAACCGCAGCAAGCCACTCCCAATTCGAGCAGCAAAAGAATTTCATCAAAGACATCGCAAAACGATTTATAATATCCTCAGATAATGCCCATATTGGAATGGTTTATATGAACAAGGACTCCGTGAGTACTATCCAACTGAATCAAGCTGTTGATATTGGTGGTTTCCATAAAGCTGTTGATGGCTTGAAATTCAAACAAGGACAGGCTTCCATTGGTGATATGTTGAAAGCCACATACAGTAAACTTTTCAGCAGCAAAAAAGGAGCAAGAAGCACTGTACCTCAAATTCTTGTCCTTCTAACATCAGAAGATGATCCAGATAAGGTCTCTGGCGCAGTGAATCTTTACCGTGAAGCGAACATAAAAATAATCGTTATCAGTGTTGGCAAAAATCTGAAAAAAGTTAAATTACTTCAAATTGTGGATGGGAAGGACGATTTGGTCAGCGTTAAAACTCCCGATTACTTGCAAAGAGATCGTTTCATTGACGACGTAACGCAGCGAATCTGTATTGCCTCTGGTATGTATTCATGAATTACTGGAATGCCTTTGATAATGTTATCAAAAGACTTTCAGTTCTCATTCAGTTACACTTAAAGTAGTCTAAATCAACCCTCCAATCCTCTGTTCTACTTTATTCATACAGAAAGTAGAGTTAATTGTTGTGTGAGGTCTCATTGTGGTGCGATGTCAACTATCCACAAGCCAGCCAGCCATGTTTCTTCTCTTGTTGCTCTTTAATGATTAGGCTGCATTTGTTTATTTGAGGCTTTTGAAGTACTTCACAATAGCTGAGCGGACAGGCATTTACCATGATATGTTCTCAGAGCTACAATTATACCAATTGAAAGTTTTGCATTTTGTTGTTTTCACAGTTCCAAAGTGTCAGAACCCTGTGAGCGTTGGCTTCATTCTAGATTCTTCTGGAAGTCTTGAAAGCGAATACGGTAAAGAAAAGCAATTCATCAAGTCAATGGCTGAAGCATTCACAATCCACGAAACTGGAAGTAGAGCCGGCGTTGTGACATTCAGCCATGAAGCAGAACTCAGCATTCGCTTAACGGATCACAAGAATACGAGGGATTTTCAGAACGCTGTCGATAAGATTGGCTTTATTGGCCACACGACGAGAATAGACAAAGCATTGCTGCTAGCAAAGAACAAACTTATGACAGAGGCTAAATCCGGCATGCCGAGGATTTTGATTTTGCTGACAGATGGTGTACAAACGCAGAACAGCGACGCATTGGAGCCGGCAGTTATTGCAAAAGATATTCGCGACATGGGCATCAAACTAGTTGTAATTGGTATTGGAAGAGGCGTAGTCAAAGAACAATTGCTAAAAATTGCAGGAACAACCGACAATGCTTTTCATGTTGACGACTTCGATCAGCTGCAGTCAGGCACTTTTATTTCCAAAGTTTCCAAAGCAGCATGTCAAAAAGGTGAGCTACCAATGAGTTCCCATTAATTGACGAATTTTATTCCTAATCAAAACTAACAATTTGCCATTTCAGCTACAATTTCAACCAGCTCCAAGATATATATATACCTTACACTTACAACACGTTTTCTTCTCCTTTTTGCATTTATTGCTTTTTTATGTTTCTAGCGGAAGATGTGCCGGATTGTGCAGCTGTTGCAGATGTGGGATTTATAGTGGATTCATCTGGAAGTTTGAGCCGAGAGTACGGGAAAGAGAAAGACTTTGTCAAAGAAGTGGCCAGCGGCTTGGATATTTCATCGAAAGGAAGTCATGTTGGCGTTGTATTGTTTAGTTACCATGCTAAGTTGAGCATAAAATTTTCCGACTACACAAACTACAAAGACTTTGAATCAGCTGTGGACAATTTGCCCCTGCTGAAATCGACGACGAGAATTGACAAGGCACTGACGTTGGCCTACGATCAGATGTTTAATGAGAGGAATGGCATGAGAGTGAAGGCTCCAAAAGTACTCATCTTGCTCACCGATGGTGCACAGTCAAACGAGCCTGGTGCAGTTGCCCCGAAAAAAGCAGTAGCTCGATTTCACGACGCTGACATCAAAGTGATAGTGATCGGTATCGGATCGAAAGTGAACAGGCAAGAACTGAAGTCGATCGTCACGTCTGAAGACAATTTGTACATTGCAGAAGATTTTGACCGTCTAAAGTCGAAGGAATTTGTCAAGACTATTATTGGTTCTACGTGCTTGCAGGCGTCAGGTAAGTGAGCTGTTTACTTGCACTGCGTGTAGTTAATGACAGCGTGCGACAGATGCAGAAGTGTCAGCTGTTTTCATCAGGCTGGGCTGTAACAGCATTGCATGGAACTGTAGCTGAAAGAAGGTAGCTAGTACTAAATTGATTGTGCTTTACTTGATTTTTAGTTGCACCATGTGACAATACTGCCGACATTGGATTCGTTGTCGATTCATCTGGCAGTCTTCGACGTGAGTTTGATCGAGAGAAGCAGTTTGTGAAATCTGTATCGAATATCTTCGATATTTCACCAGCTGGAGGCAGAGCGGGTCTCGTGACTTTTAGTTACGACGCAGAACTGAGCGCGAAATTGTCCGAACACAAGTCGGCCAGCGAGTTTAGGAGTGCCGTGGACAAATTGCCATTTATGGGCTACACGACGAGAATTGACAAGGGTTTAAAGGTAGCTGAGAAGCAGTTGTTCTTGCAGTCGAATGGCGGGCGTGCTGCAGTGCCCAAGGTCCTGTTCGTGTTGACAGATGGAGCTCAGACGAACGACCCAGATACAACAGATCCAGCTGAAGTAGCAAAACGCATTCGCGACTCTGGCATAACCATGTTTGTGATCGGTATTGGTAACAAAGTGAAGGTTGATGAATTGGCGCGAATTGCCGGCGATGAGAAGAGGTTGTTTTTGGCAAAGAATTTTGATCATTTGAATTCGGCTGGCTTCTTGGAGAAGATTTCAAACCGATCATGCCCTGCACCTGCACCCCCACCTCCATCTAAGATTAAGAGATGCAGAGGGCGTGCAGACGTTGGCTTTATCGTCGACTCATCGGGCAGCCTGAAAGACGACTACGATAAAGAGAAGTCGTTTGTCAAATCCGTGGCTACTAGGTTCGACATCCGTGAAGGAGGCAGCCATGCTGGTATTGTGCTTTTCAGCGGCCGTGCTCAGGTGAAGGTTGGATTTTCGGAGAAGAACGATGTTGCTATATTTAACAAGACCATCGACGAGTTACCTCTGTTCGGAAAATCAACAAGGATCGACAGAGCTTTGGATGTGGCGCAGAGGATTTTATTCCAGCCTAGCAATGGCATGAGATTAGATGTGCCGCAGGTATTGATTGTGCTTACTGACGGCAAGCAGACCAATGCAGTTGATGCTGTGCCACTTGGACAGGCAGTGGCACCATTTCACGAGTCCGGTGTCAAAGTGATTGCCATTGGTGTAGGCTCGAATGTGAAGAGAGATGAATTGAAGAGCATGGTGAAATCAGAGGAGGATTTGTACTTAGCCAAGAATTTCGACCAGCTCATATCCGGAGGATTCATTGATAATATCACTGCTGCATCGTGTCAAGCAGGTATGTTGGTGTGTTTCGCTGGCTTTGTGTTCTATCTACTTGTTTTGAGAGCCTTTCGGGGCAGTGTTGCTGCCTTGCCATGGTAGAGTAGATGGTAAGGTTGAGCGGATGTCTGATTGTTTCTCTCATCTTTCCGTAGCACCAAAGTGTGAGCATGTTGTCGACGTTGGTTTTATCGTCGACTCGTCCAAAAGTGTACGGCGTGAGTACGGAAAAGAAAAGGAGTTTGTTAAAGCTCTTGCTGATTCGTTTGCAATCTCTAAAACGGGTAGCAGAGGAGCAGTGATCACGTTCAGTTGGCATGCAGAGCACAGCATTAAGTTGTCAGATTATAAGAACGTTAGTGCTTTCAAGAATGCCGTCGACCGGATACCTTTGCTCGGCCACACGACGAGAATAGACAAGGCCTTGCGATTGGCAAGAGATGAATTATTTACGTCGAGAAATGGTGCTCGTGCAAGTATTCCGAAGCTGCTCGTACTTCTTACGGATGGTGCACAGTCGGCTGATGCCGATGCTGTGGATCCTGGTGTGCTTGCAAAGGAAATTCGGCAAGCAGGTGTCAAACTGATTGTGATTGGTATTGGCAGCAAGGTGGACAGCAAAGAGCTACTGCACATGGCTGGCGACAAGTCGAATTTGTACGAGGCAAGCAATTTTGATGAGCTCATATCGCCATCATTTTTGGACAGCGTGTCAAAGACTGGATGTGAACTATGTAAGGCCGATTCTTATATATGCAATTTGTGTGTGTGTCTGTGTAGTGCCACATGTAAATGTTGCCTTGTAGTGTTATGGCCTATTGCCGTGCTGCAATGTTTTGTGTTTTGTGAGTAAAGAATTTGTTTTTGTCTCCGTTTACAGCCAAGAAGCCTTTCCAATGCGATGCTGTTGCAGACATTGGGTTCATTTTGGATTCTGCAGGACGAGATGAAGCAGGGTTTTTACAGCAAAAGCACTTTGTGCAGAGCATTGCAGATGTATTTGGAAATTCGTCAAGAGCCAGTCGTTTTGGTGTGATCACATCAGATAAACCAGGTGGAACGATGATGAAATTGACAGATCATGCAAGGGCAGATGATTTCAAGAAGGCAATAGAGAGGTTGAAGAGCTCTGAAGTTGATACCCTGCAGGTAGATGAGGCGATCAAGAGAAGTTCTCGAGACCTGTTCAGCCCTGCAAACGGAGGGAGAGAGGATGTGCCGAAAATCCTGATAATTGTGTCTTCAAGAGCCACTGGCGACAATGTGGGTGCTGCAATGTTGAGCAAGGCTGTTGGTCAGTTGCACGAAGATCGTACTAAAGTCATCGTGATTGCTGTAGGACCCGCAGCAGGTAATGCTGGTGTTAAGGAGATAGCACGTGAACCAAGTGATGTATATGTTGTGAAAAGCTATCCTGAGCTGGCATCCGATGCCTTGAAGGCAAGGATTGGAGAGTCTGCTTGCAAGTCGACAGGTTTGTATTCTTGGAAGATTTGTTGTTGGCCACGTATAGATGGATGGATAGGCTGTAAAACGGTTTTGTTGACTTGATTTTCAGTGTCAAAGTGCAGAAACGTGGCTAATGTTGGCTTCATAGTCGACTCGTCAGGAAGTTTGCGCAGGGAGTACGGCAAGGAGAAGGCGTTCGTAAAGCAGATTGCCGAGGTGTTCGAGATTTCTCAAGCCGGTAGTCGTGCTGGCGTCGTTACGTTCAGTCATGTTGCTGAGTTGAGCATAGGCATGAATAAGCACAATAATTTGAAGGATTTCAACAAGGCCGTAGACGAGCTTCCACTGTTTGGATTTACAACTAGAATAGACAAGGCTTTGAAAGTTGCAAAAGACCAATTAATGGTTGGTTCGAGGAGCGATGCCCCAAAGCTTGTTTTCCTTTTAACTGACGGCTCTCAGACTTGGGATGCAGATGCTGTGGATCCGTCCGTCTTATCGAAGGAACTGAGAGATGACGGCATTGAGTTGATTGTCATAGGCATCGGTGCCAATGTAAAAGTGGCTGAGTTAGAGAGTATAGCTGGAAAGAAGTCGAATGTTTTTCTATCCAAAGACTTTGACGATTTGCAGTCGCGCAAGTTTGTGCAAGAGGTTTCAAAGGCCGGTTGCACAAAAGGTAATTTTGTTGATGATTTACTGGCAGCGAAAATGGAGTAGTGTAGATATAGGTGGTGAATGGTGTGTGGTAATGATGAGTGAAGTGAATAGTTTGTATTATTGATTTTTCTAGTGGAAGATGCACCGGATTGTGCAGCTGTTGCAGATGTGGGATTTATAGTGGATTCATCTGGAAGTCTGAGCCGAGAGTACGGGAAAGAGAAAGATTTTGTCAAAGAAGTTGCCAGCGGCTTGGATATTTCATCGAAAGGAAGTCATGTTGGCGTTGTATTGTTTAGTAACCATGCTAGGTTGAGCATAAAATTTGCCGACTACATAAACTACAAAGACTTTGAATCAGCTGTGGACAATTTGCCCCTGCTGAAATCGACGACGAGAATTGACAAGGCACTGACGTTGGCCTACGATCAGATGTTTAATGAGAGGAATGGCATGAGAGTGAAGGCTCCAAAAGTGCTCATCTTGCTCACCGATGGTGCACAGTCAAACGAGCCTGGTGCAGTTGCCCCGAAAAAAGCAGTAGCTCGATTTCACGACGCTGACATCAAAGTGATAGTGATCGGTATCGGATCGAAAGTGAACAGGCAAGAACTGAAGTCGATCGTCACGTCTGAAGACAATTTGTACATTGCAGAAGATTTTGACCGTCTAAAGTCGAAGGAATTTGTCAAGACTATTATTGGTTCTACGTGCTTGCAGGCGTCAGGTAAGTGAGCTGTTTACTTGCACTGCGTGTAGTTAATGACAGCGTGCGACAGATGCAGAAGTGTCAGCTGTTTTCATCAGGCTGGGCTGTAACAGCATTGCATGGAACTGTAGCTGAAAGAAGGTAGCTAGTACTAAATTGATTGTGCTTTACTTGATTTTTAGTTGCACCATGTGACAATACTGCCGACATTGGATTCGTTGTCGATTCATCTGGCAGTCTTCGACGTGAGTTTGATCGAGAGAAGCAGTTTGTGAAATCTGTATCGAATATCTTCGATATTTCACCAGCTGGAGGCAGAGCGGGTCTCGTGACTTTTAGTTACGACGCAGAACTGAGCGCGAAATTGTCCGAACACAAGTCGGCCAGCGAGTTTAGGAGTGCCGTGGACAAATTGCCATTTATGGGCTACACGACGAGAATTGACAAGGGTTTAAAGGTAGCTGAGAAGCAGTTGTTCTTGCAGTCGAATGGCGGGCGTGCTGCAGTGCCCAAGGTCCTGTTCGTGTTGACAGATGGAGCTCAGACGAACGACCCAGATACAACAGATCCAGCTGAAGTAGCAAAACGCATTCGCGACTCTGGCATAACCATGTTTGTGATCGGTATTGGTAACAAAGTGAAGGTTGATGAATTGGCGCGAATTGCCGGCGATGAGAAGAGGTTGTTTTTGGCAAAGAATTTTGATCATTTGAATTCGGCTGGCTTCTTGGAGAAGATTTCAAACCGATCTTGCCCTGCACCTGCACCCCCACCTCCATCTAAGATTAAGAGATGCAGAGGGCGTGCAGACGTTGGCTTTATCGTCGACTCGTCGGGCAGCCTGAAAGACGACTACGATAAAGAGAAGTCGTTTGTCAAATCCGTGGCTACTAGGTTCGACATCCGTGAAGGAGGCAGCCATGCTGGTATTGTGCTTTTCAGCGGCCGTGCTCAGGTGAAGGTTGGATTTTCGGAGAAGAACGATGTTGCTATATTTAACAAGACCATCGACGAGTTACCTCTGTTCGGAAAATCAACAAGGATCGACAGAGCTTTGGATGTGGCGCAGAGGATTTTATTCCAGCCTAGCAATGGCATGAGATTAGATGTGCCGCAGGTATTGATTGTGCTTACTGACGGCAAGCAGACCAATGCAGTTGATGCTGTGCCACTTGGACAGGCAGTGGCACCATTTCACGAGTCCGGTGTCAAAGTGATTGCCATTGGTGTAGGCTCGAATGTGAAGAGAGATGAATTGAAGAGCATGGTGAAATCAGAGGAGGATTTGTACTTAGCCAAGAATTTCGACCAGCTCATATCCGGAGGATTCATTGATAATATCACTGCTGCATCGTGTCAAGCAGGTATGTTGGTGTGTTTCGCTGGCTTTGTGTCTATCTACTTGTTTTGAGAGCCTTTCGGGGCAGTGTTGCTGCCTTGCCATGGTAGAGTAGATGGTAAGGTTGAGCGGATGTCTGATTGTTTCTCTCATCTTTCCGTAGCACCAAAGTGTGAGCATGTTGTCGACGTTGGTTTTATCGTCGACTCGTCCAAAAGTGTACGGCGTGAGTACGGAAAAGAAAAGGAGTTTGTTAAAGCTCTTGCTGATTCGTTTGCAATCTCTAAAACGGGTAGCAGAGGAGCAGTGATCACGTTCAGTTGGCATGCAGAGCACAGCATTAAGTTGTCAGATTATAAGAACGTTAGTGCTTTCAAGAATGCCGTCGACCGGATACCTTTGCTCGGCCACACGACGAGAATAGACAAGGCCTTGCGATTGGCAAGAGATGAATTATTTACGTCGAGAAATGGTGCTCGTGCAAGTATTCCGAAGCTGCTCGTACTTCTTACGGATGGTGCACAGTCGGCTGATGCCGATGCTGTGGATCCTGGTGTGCTTGCAAAGGAAATTCGGCAAGCAGGTGTCAAACTGATTGTGATTGGTATTGGCAGCAAGGTGGACAGCAAAGAGCTACTGCACATGGCTGGCGACAAGTCGAATTTGTACGAGGCAAGCAATTTTGATGAGCTCATATCGCCATCATTTTTGGACAGCGTGTCAAAGACTGGATGTGAACTATGTAAGGCCGATTCTTATATATGCAATTTGTGTGTGTGTCTGTGTAGTGCCACATGTAAATGTTGCCTTGTAGTGTTATGGCCTATTGCCGTGCTGCAATGTTTTGTGTTTTGTGAGTAAAGAATTTGTTTTTGTCTCCGTTTACAGCCAAGAAGCCTTTCCAATGCGATGCTGTTGCAGACATTGGGTTCATTTTGGATTCTGCAGGACGAGATGAAGCAGGGTTTTTACAGCAAAAGCACTTTGTGCAGAGCATTGCAGATGTATTTGGAAATTCGTCAAGAGCCAGTCGTTTTGGTGTGATCACATCAGATAAACCAGGTGGAACGATGATGAAATTGACAGATCATGCAAGGGCAGATGATTTCAAGAAGGCAATAGAGAGGTTGAAGAGCTCTGAAGTTGATACCCTGCAGGTAGATGAGGCGATCAAGAGAAGTTCTCGAGACCTGTTCAGCCCTGCAAACGGAGGGAGAGAGGATGTGCCGAAAATCCTGATAATTGTGTCTTCAAGAGCCACTGGCGACAATGTGGGTGCTGCAATGTTGAGCAAGGCTGTTGGTCAGTTGCACGAAGATCGTACTAAAGTCATCGTGATTACTGTAGGACCCGCAGCAGGTAATGCTGGTGTTAAGGAGATAGCACGTGAACCAAGTGATGTATATGTTGTGAAAAGCTATCCTGAGCTGGCATCCGATGCCTTGAAGGCAAGGATTGGAGAGTCTGCTTGCAAGTCGACAGGTTTGTATTCTTGGAAGCTTTGTTGTTGGCCACGTATAGATGGATGGATAGGCTGTAAAACGGTTTTGTTGACTTGATTTTCAGTGTCAAAGTGCAGAAACGTGGCTAATGTTGGCTTCATAGTCGACTCGTCAGGAAGTTTGCGCAGGGAGTACGGCAAGGAGAAGGCGTTCGTAAAGCAGATTGCCGAGGTGTTCGAGATTTCTCAAGCCGGTAGTCGTGCTGGCGTTGTTACGTTCAGTCATGTTGCTGAGTTGAGCATAGGCATGAATAAGCACAATAATTTGAAGGATTTCAACAAGGCCGTAGACGAGCTTCCACTGTTTGGATTTACAACTAGAATAGACAAGGCTTTGAAAGTTGCAAAAGACCAATTAATGGTTGGTTCGAGGAGCGATGCCCCAAAGCTTGTTTTCCTTTTAACTGACGGCTCTCAGACTTGGGATGCAGATGCTGTGGATCCGTCCGTCTTATCGAAGGAACTGAGAGATGACGGCATTGAGTTGATTGTCATAGGCATCGGTGCCAATGTAAAAGTGGCTGAGTTAGAGAGTATAGCTGGAAAGAAGTCGAATGTTTTTCTATCCAAAGACTTTGACGATTTGCAGTCGCGCAAGTTTGTGCAAGAGGTTTCAAAGGCCGGTTGCACAAAAGGTAATTTTGTTGATGATTTACTGGCAGCGAAAATGGAGTAGTGTAGATATAGGTGGTGAATGGTGTGTGGTAATGATGAGTGAAGTGAATAGTTTGTATTATTGATTTTTCTAGTGGAAGATGCACCGGATTGTGCAGCTGTTGCAGATGTGGGATTTATAGTCGATTCATCTGGAAGTCTGAGCCGAGAGTACGGGAAAGAGAAAGATTTTGTCAAAGAAGTTGCCAGCGGCTTGGATATTTCATCGAAAGGAAGTCATGTTGGCGTTGTATTGTTTAGCGACCATGCTAGGTTGAGCATAAAATTTGCCGACTACACAAACTACAAAGACTTTGAATCAGCTGTGGACAATTTGCCCCTGCTGAAATCGACGACGAGAATTGACAAGGCACTGACGTTGGCCTACGATCAGATGTTTAATGAGAGGAATGGCATGAGAGTGAAGGCTCCAAAAGTGCTCATCTTGCTCACCGATGGTGCACAGTCAAACGAGCTTGGTGCAGTTGCCCCGAAAAAAGCAGTAGCTCGATTTCACGACGCTGACATCAAAGTGATAGTGATCGGTATCGGATCGAAAGTGAACAGGCAAGAACTGAAGTCGATCGTCACGTCTGAAGACAATTTGTACATTGCAGAAGATTTTGACCGTCTAAAGTCGAAGGAATTTGTCAAGACTATTATTGGTTCTACGTGCTTGCAGGCGTCAGGTAAGTGAGCTGTTTACTTGCACTGCGTGTAGTTAATGACAGCGTGCGACAGATGCAGAAGTGTCAGCTGTTTTCATCAGGCTGGGCTGTAACAGCATTGCATGGAACTGTAGCTGAAAGAAGGTAGCTAGTACTAAATTGATTGTGCTTTACTTGATTTTTAGTTGCACCATGTGACAATACTGCCGACATTGGATTCGTTGTCGATTCATCTGGCAGTCTTCGACGTGAGTTTGATCGAGAGAAGCAGTTTGTGAAATCTGTATCGAATATCTTCGATATTTCACCAGCTGGAGGCAGAGCGGGTCTCGTGACTTTTAGTTACGACGCAGAACTGAGCGCGAAATTGTCCGAACACAAGTCGGCCAGCGAGTTTAGGAGTGCCGTGGACAAATTGCCATTTATGGGCTACACGACGAGAATTGACAAGGGTTTAAAGGTAGCTGAGAAGCAGTTGTTCTTGCAGTCGAATGGCGGGCGTGCTGCAGTGCCCAAGGTCCTGTTCGTGTTGACAGATGGAGCTCAGACGAACGACCCAGATACAACAGATCCAGCTGAAGTAGCAAAACGCATTCGCGACTCTGGCATAACCATGTTTGTGATCGGTATTGGTAACAAAGTGAAGGTTGATGAATTGGCGCGAATTGCCGGCGATGAGAAGAGGTTGTTTTTGGCAAAGAATTTTGATCATTTGAATTCGGCTGGCTTCTTGGAGAAGATTTCAAACCGATCTTGCCCTGCACCTGCACCCCCACCTCCATCTAAGATTAAGAGATGCAGAGGGCGTGCAGACGTTGGCTTTATCGTCGACTCGTCGGGCAGCCTGAAAGACGACTACGATAAAGAGAAGTCGTTTGTCAAATCCGTGGCTACTAGGTTCGACATCCGTGAAGGAGGCAGCCATGCTGGTATTGTGCTTTTCAGCGGCCGTGCTCAGGTGAAGGTTGGATTTTCGGAGAAGAACGATGTTGCTATATTTAACAAGACCATCGACGAGTTACCTCTGTTCGGAAAATCAACAAGGATCGACAGAGCTTTGGATGTGGCGCAGAGGATTTTATTCCAGCCTAGCAATGGCATGAGATTAGATGTGCCGCAGGTATTGATTGTGCTTACTGACGGCAAGCAGACCAATGCAGTTGATGCTGTGCCACTTGGACAGGCAGTGGCACCATTTCACGAGTCCGGTGTCAAAGTGATTGCCATTGGTGTAGGCTCGAATGTGAAGAGAGATGAATTGAAGAGCATGGTGAAATCAGAGGAGGATTTGTACTTAGCCAAGAATTTCGACCAGCTCATATCCGGAGGATTCATTGATAATATCACTGCTGCATCGTGTCAAGCAGGTATGTTGGTGTGTTTCGCTGGCTTTGTGTCTATCTACTTGTTTTGAGAGCCTTTCGGGGCAGTGTTGCTGCCTTGCCATGGTAGAGTAGATGGTAAGGTTGAGCGGATGTCTGATTGTTTCTCTCATCTTTCCGTAGCACCAAAGTGTGAGCATGTTGTCGACGTTGGTTTTATCGTCGACTCGTCCAAAAGTGTACGGCGTGAGTACGGAAAAGAAAAGGAGTTTGTTAAAGCTCTTGCTGATTCGTTTGCAATCTCTAAAACGGGTAGCAGAGGAGCAGTGATCACGTTCAGTTGGCATGCAGAGCACAGCATTAAGTTGTCAGATTATAAGAACGTTAGTGCTTTCAAGAATGCCGTCGACCGGATACCTTTGCTCGGCCACACGACGAGAATAGACAAGGCCTTGCGATTGGCAAGAGATGAATTATTTACGTCGAGAAATGGTGCTCGTGCAAGTATTCCGAAGCTGCTCGTACTTCTTACGGATGGTGCACAGTCGGCTGATGCCGATGCTGTGGATCCTGGTGTGCTTGCAAAGGAAATTCGGCAAGCAGGTGTCAAACTGATTGTGATTGGTATTGGCAGCAAGGTGGACAGCAAAGAGCTACTGCACATGGCTGGCGACAAGTCGAATTTGTACGAGGCAAGCAATTTTGATGAGCTCATATCGCCATCATTTTTGGACAGCGTGTCAAAGACTGGATGTGAACTATGTAAGGCCGATTCTTATATATGCAATTTGTGTGTGTGTCTGTGTAGTGCCACATGTAAATGTTGCCTTGTAGTGTTATGGCCTATTGCCGTGCTGCAATGTTTTGTGTTTTGTGAGTAAAGAATTTGTTTTTGTCTCCGTTTACAGCCAAGAAGCCTTTCCAATGCGATGCTGTTGCAGACATTGGGTTCATTTTGGATTCTGCAGGACGAGATGAAGCAGGGTTTTTACAGCAAAAGCACTTTGTGCAGAGCATTGCAGATGTATTTGGAAATTCGTCAAGAGCCAGTCGTTTTGGTGTGATCACATCAGATAAACCAGGTGGAACGATGATGAAATTGACAGATCATGCAAGGGCAGATGATTTCAAGAAGGCAATAGAGAGGTTGAAGAGCTCTGAAGTTGATACCCTGCAGGTAGATGAGGCGATCAAGAGAAGTTCTCGAGACCTGTTCAGCCCTGCAAACGGAGGGAGAGAGGATGTGCCGAAAATCCTGATAATTGTGTCTTCAAGAGCCACTGGCGACAATGTGGGTGCTGCAATGTTGAGCAAGGCTGTTGGTCAGTTGCACGAAGATCGTACTAAAGTCATCGTGATTGCTGTAGGACCCGCAGCAGGTAATGCTGGTGTTAAGGAGATAGCACGTGAACCAAGTGATGTATATGCTGTGAAAAGCTATCCTGAGCTGGCATCCGATGCCTTGAAGGCAAGGATTGGAGAGTCTGCTTGCAAGTCGACAGGTTTGTATTCTTGGAAGATTTGTTGTTGGCCACGTATAGATGGATGGATAGGCTGTAAAACGGTTTTGTTGACTTGATTTTCAGTGTCAAAGTGCAGAAACGTGGCTAATGTTGGCTTCATAGTCGACTCGTCAGGAAGTTTGCGCAGGGAGTACGGCAAGGAGAAGGCGTTCGTAAAGCAGATTGCCGAGGTGTTCGAGATTTCTCAAGCCGGTAGTCGTGCTGGCGTTGTTACGTTCAGTCATGTTGCTGAGTTGAGCATAGGCATGAATAAGCACAATAATTTGAAGGATTTCAACAAGGCCGTAGACGAGCTTCCACTGTTTGGATTTACAACTAGAATAGACAAGGCTTTGAAAGTTGCAAAAGACCAATTAATGGTTGGTTCGAGGAGCGATGCCCCAAAGCTTGTTTTCCTTTTAACTGACGGCTCTCAGACTTGGGATGCAGATGCTGTGGATCCGTCCGTCTTATCGAAGGAACTGAGAGATGACGGCATTGAGTTGATTGTCATAGGCATCGGTGCCAATGTAAAAGTGGCTGAGTTAGAGAGCATAGCTGGAAAGAAGTCGAATGTTTTTCTATCCAAAGACTTTGACGATTTGCAGTCGCGCAAGTTTGTGCAAGAGGTTTCAAAGGCCGGTTGCACAAAAGGTAATTTTGTTGATGATTTACTGGCAGCGAAAATGGAGTAGTGTAGATATAGGTGGTGAATGGTGTGTGGTAATGATGGGTGAAGTGAATAGTTTGTATTATTGATTTTTCTAGTGGAAGATGCACCGGATTGTGCAGCTGTTGCAGATGTGGGATTTATAGTCGATTCATCTGGAAGTCTGAGCCGAGAGTACGGGAAAGAGAAAGATTTTGTCAAAGAAGTTGCCAGCGGCTTGGATATTTCATCGAAAGGAAGTCATGTTGGCGTTGTATTGTTTAGTGACCATGCTAGGTTGAGCATAAAATTTGCCGACTACACAAACTACAAAGACTTTGAATCAGCTGTGGACAATTTGCCCCTGCTGAAATCGACGACGAGAATTGACAAGGCACTGACGTTGGCCTACGATCAGATGTTTAATGAGAGGAATGGCATGAGAGTGAAGGCTCCAAAAGTGCTCATCTTGCTCACCGATGGTGCACAGTCAAACGAGCCTGGTGCAGTTGCCCCGAAAAAAGCAGTAGCTCGATTTCACGACGCTGACATCAAAGTGATAGTGATCGGTATCGGATCGAAAGTGAACAGGCAAGAACTGAAGTCGATCGTCACGTCTGAAGACAATTTGTACATTGCAGAAGATTTTGACCGTCTAAAGTCGAAGGAATTTGTCAAGACTATTATTGGTTCTACGTGCTTGCAGGCGTCAGGTAAGTGAGCTGTTTACTTGCACTGCGTGTAGTTAATGACAGCGTGCGACAGATGCAGAAGTGTCAGCTGTTTTCATCAGGCTGGGCTGTAACAGCATTGCATGGAACTGTAGCTGAAAGAAGGTAGCTAGTACTAAATTGATTGTGCTTTACTTGATTTTTAGTTGCACCATGTGACAATACTGCCGACATTGGATTCGTTGTCGATTCATCTGGCAGTCTTCGACGTGAGTTTGATCGAGAGAAGCAGTTTGTGAAATCTGTATCGAATATCTTCGATATTTCACCAGCTGGAGGCAGAGCGGGTCTCGTGACTTTTAGTTACGACGCAGAACTGAGCGCGAAATTGTCCGAACACAAGTCGGCCAGCGAGTTTAGGAGTGCCGTGGACAAATTGCCATTTATGGGCTACACGACGAGAATTGACAAGGGTTTAAAGGTAGCTGAGAAGCAGTTGTTCTTGCAGTCGAATGGCGGGCGTGCTGCAGTGCCCAAGGTCCTGTTCGTGTTGACAGATGGAGCTCAGACGAACGACCCAGATACAACAGATCCAGCTGAAGTAGCAAAACGCATTCGCGACTCTGGCATAACCATGTTTGTGATCGGTATTGGTAACAAAGTGAAGGTTGATGAATTGGCGCGAATTGCCGGCGATGAGAAGAGGTTGTTTTTGGCAAAGAATTTTGATCATTTGAATTCGGCTGGCTTCTTGGAGAAGATTTCAAACCGATCTTGCCCTGCACCTGCACCCCCACCTCCATCTAAGATTAAGAGATGCAGAGGGCGTGCAGACGTTGGCTTTATCGTCGACTCGTCGGGCAGCCTGAAAGACGACTACGATAAAGAGAAGTCGTTTGTCAAATCCGTGGCTACTAGGTTCGACATCCGTGAAGGAGGCAGCCATGCTGGTATTGTGCTTTTCAGCGGCCGTGCTCAGGTGAAGGTTGGATTTTCGGAGAAGAACGATGTTGCTATATTTAACAAGACCATCGACGAGTTACCTCTGTTCGGAAAATCAACAAGGATCGACAAAGCTTTGGATGTGGCGCAGAGGATTTTATTCCAGCCTAGCAATGGCATGAGATTAGATGTGCCGCAGGTATTGATTGTGCTTACTGACGGCAAGCAGACCAATGCAGTTGATGCTGTGCCACTTGGTCAGGCAGTGGCACCATTTCACGAGTCCGGTGTCAAAGTGATTGCCATTGGTGTAGGCTCGAATGTGAAGAGAGATGAATTGAAGAGCATGGTGAAATCAGAGGAGGATTTGTACTTAGCCAAGAATTTCGACCAGCTCATATCCGGAGGATTCATTAATAATATCACTGCTGCATCGTGTCAAGCAGGTATGTTGGTGTGTTTCGCTGGCTTTGTGTTCTATCTACTTGTTTTGAGAGCCTTTCGGGGCAGTGTTGCTGCCTTGCCATGGTAGAGTAGATGGTAAGGTTGAGCGGATGTCTGATTGTTTCTCTCATCTTTCCGTAGCACCAAAGTGTGAGCATGTTGTCGACGTTGGTTTTATCGTCGACTCGTCCAAAAGTGTACGGCGTGAGTACGGAAAAGAAAAGGAGTTTGTTAAAGCTCTTGCTGATTCGTTTGCAATCTCTAAAACGGGTAGCAGAGGAGCAGTGATCACGTTCAGTTGGCATGCAGAGCACAGCATTAAGTTGTCAGATTATAAGAACGTTAGTGCTTTCAAGAATGCCGTCGACCGGATACCTTTGCTCGGCCACACGACGAGAATAGACAAGGCCTTGCGATTGGCAAGAGATGAATTATTTACGTCGAGAAATGGTGCTCGTGCAAGTATTCCGAAGCTGCTCGTACTTCTTACGGATGGTGCACAGTCGGCTGATGCCGATGCTGTGGATCCTGGTGTGCTTGCAAAGGAAATTCGGCAAGCAGGTGTCAAACTGATTGTGATTGGTATTGGCAGCAAGGTGGACAGCAAAGAGCTACTGCACATGGCTGGCGACAAGTCGAATTTGTACGAGGCAAGCAATTTTGATGAGCTCATATCGCCATCATTTTTGGACAGCGTGTCAAAGACTGGATGTGAACTATGTAAGGCCGATTCTTATATATGCAATTTGTGTGTGTGTCTGTGTAGTGCCACATGTAAATGTTGCCTCGTAGTGTTATGGCCTATTGCCGTGCTGCAATGTTTTGTGTTTTGTGAGTAAAGAATTTGTTTTTGTCTCCGTTTACAGCCAAGAAGCCTTTCCAATGCGATGCTGTTGCAGACATTGGGTTCATTTTGGATTCTGCAGGACGAGATGAAGCAGGGTTTTTACAGCAAAAGCACTTTGTGCAGAGCATTGCAGATGTATTTGGAAATTCGTCAAGAGCCAGTCGTTTTGGTGTGATCACATCAGATAAACCAGGTGGAACGATGATGAAATTGACAGATCATGCAAGGGCAGATGATTTCAAGAAGGCAATAGAGAGGTTGAAGAGCTCTGAAGTTGATACCCTGCAGGTAGATGAGGCGATCAAGAGAAGTTCTCGAGACCTGTTCAGCCCTGCAAACGGAGGGAGAGAGGATGTGCCGAAAATCCTGATAATTGTGTCTTCAAGAGCCACTGGCGACAATGTGGGTGCTGCAATGTTGAGCAAGGCTGTTGGTCAGTTGCACGAAGATCGTACTAAAGTCATCGTGATTGCTGTAGGACCCGCAGCCAGTAATGCTGGTGTTAAGGAGATAGCACGTGAACCAAGTGATGTATATGTTGTGAAAAGCTATCCTGAGCTGGCATCCGATGCCTTGAAGGCAAGGATTGGAGAGTCTGCTTGCAAGTCGACAGGTTTGTATTCTTGGAAGATTTGTTGTTGGCCACGTATAGATGGATGGATAGGCTGTAAAACGGTTTTGTTGACTTGATTTTCAGTGTCAAAGTGCAGAAACGTGGCTAATGTTGGCTTCATAGTCGACTCGTCAGGAAGTTTGCGCAGGGAGTACGGCAAGGAGAAGGCGTTCGTAAAGCAGATTGCCGAGGTGTTCGAGATTTCTCAAGCCGGTAGTCGTGCTGGCGTTGTTACGTTCAGTCATGTTGCTGAGTTGAGCATAGGCATGAATAAGCACAATAATTTGAAGGATTTCAACAAGGCCGTAGACGAGCTTCCACTGTTTGGATTTACAACTAGAATAGACAAGGCTTTGAAAGTTGCAAAAGACCAATTAATGGTTGGTTCGAGGAGCGATGCCCCAAAGCTTGTTTTCCTTTTAACTGACGGCTCTCAGACTTGGGATGCAGATGCTGTGGATCCGTCCGTCTTATCGAAGGAACTGAGAGATGACGGCATTGAGTTGATTGTCATAGGCATCGGTGCCAATGTAAAAGTGGCTGAGCTAGAGAGCATAGCTGGAAAGAAGTCGAATGTTTTTCTATCCAAAGACTTTGACGATTTGCAGTCGCGCAAGTTTTTGGAATCTGTTGCTTCACATGGATGTGAAAAAGGTTCAAACGCATTTCTATTTTCGTTTTTAGTTTATTTGTTTTCTATTTACTTTACTTTGACTTTCTCTTTTTTTTCGTATAGCTGAATTGAAGTGTATTGGAACTGGGGACATTGGTTTTATCGTTGATTCTTCTGGAACCCTTATTAAAGATTACTATAAAGAAAAGGAGTTCTTGAAGAATGTTTTGGTTGATCTGAAAGTTTCTCCAGCGGGATTTCACGCCGGTGCTGTAGTGTTCAGTGATCGTGCTATTCTCAGCATTAAATTTTCTGATTCTCAATCTACTTCATCCATTGTTAAGAAAATTAATGATCTCCCTCTTCTTGGTTCTACGACTCGAATAGATAGAGCACTTCAAGTTGCCTTCAATGAATTATTCACTGTTGCGAATGGTATGCGAGCTGGTGTTCCAAAAGTTCTCGTTCTTTTGACTGATGGTAGGCAAACGCAGGATCCTGATGCTATTTCTCCTCGTGATGCTGTAAAGCCTTTTCATAGTGCTGGCATAAAGGTTATTGTTATCGGTATTGGTACGAATATCAACAGAGCCGAATTGGCAAGCATCGTCAAGTCTAAGGAAGATTTATATTTTGCCAAAGACCTTGATGAATTAAAGTCTAAGCCTTTTGTCAAAAACATTACATCTGCGTCATGTAAGCAATTTGGAAAGGAAGGTAAGGCTTGAATTGTATTACAGTGTTTTGCAAATGATCACAAAATACTACATTCCTTCACATTTGTTAGTATATTACAACTTATGATCTTGAAAGGATGATTTTATGGTTTAAATTTATTCAATTGATACTTGAAATTAAATCTCATTCTACTGCATGTAGAATGAGATTTCATACTTCATACTGCATGTAGAATGAGATTACTGCTTTGTTCTTATGTGAAACTATTTTTCACTCCTAGTTAAAAAGCCTAGCAGTGCTGATATTGCATTCATTATGGATACATCTTTGGAAATCCATGAAAACGAGTTTGATGTTCTAAAAATATTGGTCACAAAACTTGCAGGAGGGTATATTGTGTCTTCTCCAGAGAACCGCGTTGGAGCTCTTCTATTTAGTGATGAAAAATGGCACACAATTCCATTCCATCAATATGCGAATTCAACGAAGTTTGGTGGCGTTTTGAAAAGGTTTATCTTGATGAACTCAGTCACACCCATCGAGAAGCAGTTGAAGCTTGCCTATGAGAATCTGTTCAGCCCCAGTGGTAGCTCTCGAGCTGGTGTCCCAAAAGTGATAGTTCTAATAACTCACGAAGAGTCATTGAAACGCTTAGATCGATCAGCTCTAGAGGAGGTCATGCGTCCCATTCAAGAATCTGGTATTAGAGTATTGGTCGCATCAGTTGGACAAAGCAAGTCTATTCCATTTAATGACGTATTAACTCGAAGGAAAGAAGATGTTTTCATGGTGTCAGATTTCAGAAAGACTCTGAATGACGACTTTTTAAACGCTTTCCTAAACGCATCAATGATAATTATCGGTGAGCTATTTAATTCAATCAGTTTTTAATCTTAAAAAATATTCCATGCTTTTAACTTTGACAATAAAAATCGTTTTAGATCGTTTTGGTTTATGTTCCACGAGTGTCTTGGGTCCTGTCTGATAACAAACAGTTTTTAGTTTTACTTACTAAAAATACAAAATTGTTTTACTTACCAAAAACTCAAAATTGTTTCCGATATATAGGCCCACGGTTTCGGTAATAAGAGACTCTCCAGATAATATTAAAATGATTGCAACCATCCAGTATTTTATTCCTTGTTTGGAGAACTTTCTTTTTCATATTTGTTTTCTGAAACTCTTGATGAATTATTTCGACGTTTTGGTATTAACGTCCTGAATATTTTAAAATATTAGTTCAGCCTGATTTTGAAATTGTTATTTAATTTAAATTGCACGAATGGCGTGTACATTTTTTCCCGCCTCTTGATAACGGTTGGGTCCCCACTCGTACTCAGGTCCCTGATAACTGCAAACCATCAGTTGTTAACAATTGAGGCAATATCTTTTCCCCATAACTGTTTGTTAAGCTTAATTTATTCAACATTATAGTTTACATTATTATTTGATATTAGTAACAGTTTATTTACATTCTAGGCCTACCTCGTGAACCTGATATTCCAACCATTCCACCTCCTGGAGGTCTAACGAAGCCATTTTCTTGTAAAGATCGCTTTGACATTGCAGTTTTCCTTGATGTCAACACAGCTAAAGATCCGACATTTTCAATTCAGTTGAAGTTCTTGACAATGCTCACCAAGTTGTTTGAAATTTCTCCAACTAACTCCAGATTCAGTATTGGTAGATATGGCAAGAATGCCAATGTCATCATTCCTTTCTCCGATGCTTATGCTAAGCAAAGTTCACTGGATAAGGCCATGCAAACGATAACCTATTTGAGTGGTGAACAAATTGACGGTGTGTCTCTAAAAGAGACCATATCTGAACTATTTGGAAAGCAGACAAGAGGGAGGAAAGTAATTGTTATCATTACCACCATCGAAAAAGCATTTGTGAAAAATACAAAGGCTTTAAAGCTGGGTATGCAAGAAGCTATCGCGAAAGGCATAACTCCTGTATTTATAGTCATCGGCGATGGGAGATTGAACCAACCTGCCTTCCTCTCCCGCAGTCTGATTCTGCGTTCAGGTAGTCTTGGAAAGCTATCTACGCCTGAATTTGCGCTGAATGCTGCAAAGAAGATATGTAGTTTAAAAGGTAAGCTTCTAGTACTTAGTGCTAGTTGTTTTAATTATGATATTTTGTAGCTGATAGCTGAGGCAGTTTTTGGCAGCTGTATTTAACTACTTCTGTATTTTGCATTTTTAGATAGCAGAGCTGAAACATGTGCATCTAGCATCGACGTCATATTTTCCTTGGATGCAACTCAAACTGGTTCCAACTCGCTTGCAAACCAAAAGGAGGCTGTGAAGATGCTCATAAAGAAACTGTCTACGCGTGTTGCCAAGTATCGAATTGGCATCGTAGTTTATGGCAGCTATGCGTTGACAACCAAGTCACTAACGCAGCTGATGTCTTCTTCGCAGGTTATTGGCCTGATTGATAACCTTGTACCATTAGGCAACAGTCGTAGACTAGATGTTGCTTTGTCTACTGCTTATACCATGTTTAGACAGGAACAGCCTGCTGGTATGGACGCAGTGCCTAACAATGCCAAAATACTCGTTGTCTTCGTAAGTGGAGCAGATCTTGAGCAGGGTAAGATGTCCCCACGAGATGCTGCAAGACCACTGCATGACTTGGGTGTCAAGACAATAGCTATTACAGTTGGGGGGTCTTCACATGCTGATGCTGTTAAAGAAGTCGTGGAAAGCCCAATGAATGTACTCAGCTTAGCAAAAGGACAACTTGGTATGGAAACTCTTGCTACTTCACTGCTCGACAAGATTTGCCAGGAGGCAAAAACATGTAAGTCAATGATATATGGCACTGCGCATACACACCCACCTTTAGGGCATTCTAGCCCTAACCCAAACCCTAACCTTAACCCTGATCCTAACTGATACACCATGCAGTGTCAGTAGTATTACGTAATGCATACTCCTGCGCAGTAGCCTATATATGGCACTGCGCATACACACCCACCTTTAGGGCACTCTAGTCCAAGCCCTAACCCTAACCCTAACCCTAACCCTAACTGATACACCATGCAGTGTCAGTAGTATTACGTCATGCATACTCCTGCGCAGTAGCCTATATATGGCACTGCGCATACACACCCACCTTTAGGGCACTCTAGCCCTAACCCAAACCCTAACCTTAACCCTGATCCTAACTGATACACCATGCAGTGTCAGTAGTATTACGTCATGCATACTCCTGCGCAGTAGCCTATATATGGCACTGCGCATACACACCCACCTTTAGGGCACTCTAGCCCTAACCCAAACCCTAACCTTTACCCTGATCCTAACTGATACACCATACAGTATCAGTAGTATTACGTCATGCATGCTCCTGCGCAGTAGTCTATGTATGGCACTGCGCATGCACACCCACCTTTAGGGCACTCTAGCCCTAACCCCTAACCCTAACCCTAACCCTAGTCCTAACTAATATACCATAGAGACTTTTAGAGTCAGTAGTATTACGTCATGCATACTCCTGCGCAGTGGCCTTTATATGGCACTGCGCATACACGCCGATTTTTAGGACATTTAAATTACAAATTGATTAAAATACAAAGTAAATGGTCTCATCAGGGTTTGAACTCGTTGTCTCAAGGTTAGTGTGCAGGTAAGTTACCGGTACTCTACAGCAGCGCTTCCTAACAGTAGGGAATAGTAGACGGTCAAAGGAATCAACGCACCAGACATGTGTTCATCCTTCACCCATTGGTCATCCACCGTCATTTCAAAACATATCGTTTTTATTAATTGCTAGATGCTTTAGTTCTGATTATTGGTTTTATATCAGAGCAGCACTCATTTCAACAATGTTAACAGCTGGTTTAATTCAATGCCATGGTTGGCAATAATATTCCACGCTTGTTTTAATATGCTGTTGCTGTATACTTTTCAGATCTCGTCGAGTTGAAGAGATGCAAGACTGCGGCTGATCTTGTATTCCTGATTGATTCGTCATCCAGTATGCGACGTGACTACGCGAAACAGTTGAATGTTGTTGCGAATATTGCAAAGAAATTTGGAATTGGACTTCATGAGAGTCGTGCTGCTGTCGTTCTGTTTGGCAGATATGCTAAAGTTGAGATCCCCTTTAGTTCTGGTCAAAGTTTGGATGCATTCAATGATGCTCTGAAGAAGGCTTCATTTATCGGTGGGCATGGCAGATTAGATAAAGGTCTCCATGTGGTGCAATCTCTACTTCTAGGTAAAGGAGCATTTTTAATACGCTATTCTATGCATGTCACGTATCAGGCAATATGACGTATTAACGATACCTCATGCATATTCTACTGCACGCCACGATGATACTCCGTACTCCACCTTTAAGGAATAGTTTTTTATATATGGAAAACAATTTTGAAAGATTTGATTGGTGAGGGAATGCATGAACTATTTGAAAACAATGTGAGATTCCTTTTTAGAAGGACACCAATATAATATAAAGCCATGTGTATATGAATCTGTGTATATAGGAGTAAATGCGAAATCATGTTTTTTGAAATCCATTTTGCATATTGGATATTATTCATATGATATATCAAGGATTTTTCCCTCTCTATTAATCTTATATATTTTTAGGCTTTAAAAATGGTGCAAAGAAGGGTGTACCTAAAGTTCTCTTTGTTATAACTGATGGCTCACAGACTGGTTCGAACGATAAATCTATCCAGATGTCTGCCGAAATGCTGAAGAATATCAATGTTCCCATCATCATTCTTGGCATTGGAGGTGTTGTAAACGGAATTCAGATGGAGACCATTGCTGGGTCGTCCAGAAATGTCTTTATAAGCAAAGACATTAACTCGCTATCATCGCCTGAATCCGTGGACACAATCGTGATGAATGCTTGCAACAGAATTCGTAAGTAGAGCATTCTTTGTTGCACTTACAATTCCGGTAATTGAAGAATCTCTTTTTCTAACTTTTTCTTGATTTTTATTTTATTTAGATGCTATTCAAAAATTTGGACCTGGTATCAGTAAGTATATATAATAGTTATAAAGATATCTTTTCTCTGTGATACCTAACAAACAAACAATAACAGAGTATTTTACCGATGTATAATACTCTGCCTGTTAGTGTTTACGGTGCAATTTTAAACATTTTGGAAGACGAGTTAAGAAATGCCTTGTTGTTATATACCTATGCTTACGCCTGACTTTCAAGGGTCATGTATACTTCCTATTGTCAGTGGCTGATGATTAATGTTTCGTTTTATTATTTCAGCCCATAAACCATTGGACTACTTGCAACTTCAGGTTCGTTTCAAATGTTTACTTGGTAATTTTAAAGAACAAATTAACCATGCAATCCTGTGTTGAGAGTTTTACATGCAACTGTCATTATTGTTTTCAAAGTGACAGAGACGTTGCGTGCTTCACAATCTTGCCTTTGCGTTTTTAGAGCCACTCATGATTTTGATTAATCCTTTATATTGCAGAATTTGATTGCATATCAACTACGATTGAACGCAATGATTCAACAGATGGCGCCAAATTTTAACATGCAGCAATTCCTCATGAAGTCTCACATCAAAGTGCCAAACTCTTACAGCTGTGCCTTGACGACAAAACTGGACAAGACTCTACAAAGAGCCTTCTCCGGAAGATCAACAGGTACACTTATTATCTCTGATAGACTTTTTTAGTGTCTGAGCTGTTTAATGACTTATTAAGCTGTTCAACCTACTACCTAAACACCTTCGGGACTTAAATGGGGTATCTCTGAATGTTTTCAAGAAAACCTTGGACAATTTTTTATTTCAAATACCCGATGAGCCTCAACGTAATGGTTACATGGCGCTTAGAAAAACGGATAATAACTTTTTTGTTGACATGGTCAAAATTGGACCTTTTCAAGGGATAGACATCTAAGTGTCAATCCTTAAGATGATATATCTTTTAAATCTCGTAATAATAAATAAATAAATAATTAATATCCCATCCCTTCAAAACTGATCTCCATACTGAGTTGAAAAAATCCGGGTTCTATATTAAATATCGATTTTGTGAGCAGAGAAAGAAACTTGAACGTTCAGCGATATATTTTTTGTCCCTTTAGCGAAACTTGTGCCTCATCACTAATCACTTTATCCGATCTGTTGCAGGTTTACACGATCTTTTGCAGACGGCATTGGCATTGAATGCAACCAGTTTTGTTGATATAGTCTATGCACTTGACATGGCAGATGAAGTGACGAATAAAGGAGCTGGAATGACATTGTTCTTACCGTCGAACGAAGCGTTCATGAAGCTGACAGCTGAAGAGAGGAACAGCTTGAAAAATCCTTGTACGTTGAAGAAGATTATACGATATCACATGGCAGAAGGAAGAAAGTATTCAAGCCAATTAGAGAACAATCAAAGGATCAATACTCTTATCAACAAACCTGTACACTACAGTGTATTTAATAAAGTAAGTCTACTTAGAATGTTACTGGGTATCTCTTATCTTGAGACTGACTGCAAGTATTTATGCTATACCTCGGAAGGATGGACAGCTGAGTTGGCTGTCGGCTTGTAGTTCGTTGTTCTGACCATATGTGGATTCGAAGCCATGAAGGTTACCCTTCAAGGATGCGAAATCAGCGCTTTAACCACTAAGCTACACCACCATTTTTATGTAATGACATTGCCTTTTTAGGTCAAGTCCATCGGTGGAGCCAAAGTTATATCTCCAGACAACCCGTCAGGGGATGGAGTCATTCATGTTCTGGATCGGTTGTTATTCCTTCCAGGGATGTCTCTTTACGAAACGATCATTGCAGATCCAAGTTTAAAAATGTTTACTAGAAGCCTTCTTCAATCAGGTAACGACAAATACCTAAAAGGTATCGACCAAATGACGGTATTTGCACCTAGCGACACGGCATTTAACAGCTTACCTCGAGGTATGCTTGCAAGGCTACTGCTTAGGCCAACAATGGTGGAAGAGATCATCCGTAACCATATCCACAAAGGGGTAGTATACATCAGGACACTAAACAATGGTGGTTATGGTGTTCTAACTTTGAGCGGTAGAATCCTTCGTATTAACGTACAAAGACCTAAGCCAGCTACGATTAATCTAGATGCAACATTGACATTTAAAGATAAACAAGCTACTAATGGTGTGCTGCATATTATTGACAAAGTACTACTACCGTAGTATTATTAAATTTCATTTTGTTGATATGGACATATATTCCTATTCTGATTATTCACATATTTAGAATTTTCACTAACTGTGCAACTGTAACCGCTTTTATAGTATTTTAAATTTATTTTTGTCGTTGTTAGGAGCTTTTCATACAACGTATTTCCTAGTTAAACTTCGCTCTCCTTTTATACTCATTTTTATGGCGATATTTTGTATCTATTTTTGCTTCAATTTTTTTACTTCTAATCTGTTTTAGTTTTGCATTTATTGACCGGAGAATATATTGTGCGTGCTTTTTCACCAGACGCATAAAGCCAGATGCAAAACACCTGTTATAGGTCTTCTCCAGTAGTTTCTTATCTATTTAAATCTTTGCTGACTGGCTCTCCAACCGCCCGACAGCATTTGATCTAAAAGGTTGCGGGTTTGTGTCTGCTTCTGTTGTCAACCTGGGCTTTGTTTGATAAGCAAATTATATAGCTCAAGATGTTATCCATCTTGCAACGAAATTTATGTATCATGATAAATTATAGATTGTTGTGCGACAGTTGTTCCCAACAGCCATAGATTTTTAGTGCTAAATGTTTTCTTTTAATAAGATGCAATTTTCAGCAGTTTTCCACGCACGGATTTGTTGCTCGGGAAACAAGCATTCAATTCAACTCAGTAAAGAAAAACTGTCGATTAGCATGTCAACATTTGATATTTGGAGGAGAATATGAATTTGCATATGAACAACTCAAGGATTACAAATGTTTGTTTTTCCTGCGAGCTTTATTATACTTCTGCCTTATCATCTCTGTAAATAGCCTACGTATCGTTCCATCGACTGTTGCTGAATTTATGAAAATCTTTCGCTAGGCCTTGGCAACTAACGAGGTCTAACGTATAGCCTACCACAGCTAGAGAATTTTGACCCTTGGGAGATGAAAGAAGAAAATGACAGTAAAGAAGCAGAGCTCAGGGAGTATCTGGATAATAATCCTGAATTTACGAAGAGTTATTTCATAGAACATGCGACAACAGCTTGGGTTGATGAGTGGTTTGGACGCAGGTCTCACAGAGTTTCAACCATCCATCAACCAGTTCTTCAACCTTTGCAGAAATCATCAACGTCTTCGTCTGATTTTGTTCTCAAGCCATTGAGAACGTCATACCCACTGTCTAAATCACCTACCAGCAGATCGCAGTTGCAAAATCTGTACGGATGCGAGAATAATGATAATTTTTCTGAGCTTGGAGATGACGAAGATGATAACGACAACCTCCCTGGTGCAAACCAGACGCAAGGATGGTGTGCTGCAAGCAGAAGCGAATTGAGTGAACACGATTTGTTCATGGAACTGATCAGAGACATCGCAAACG
Source organism: Sanderia malayensis (assembly GCA_013076295.1). Lineage (NCBI taxonomy): Eukaryota > Metazoa > Cnidaria > Scyphozoa > Semaeostomeae > Pelagiidae > Sanderia > Sanderia malayensis. Next base: position 2,301,082 of record RQOL01000531.1, on the reverse strand, counting down.
AACTTGACATCAATAAACTGTCTCATAAAATCCTTGTCAACGTCAGTTTGTTGACTAATGGAGATCGCTGCTCCTTGTTTCTCGTGAAAGGCAAATCTGATAAACGGTATTTGGTATCTCGTCTTTTTGATGTCACTTCCACGTCGACAGTAGAAGAATCACTGAGACCCGAAGGTAATGAGATTATTATTCCAATTGGTGTGGGCATAGCTGGTACAACAGCATTGACCGGGGAAATCATTAACATCAAAGAAGCTTACGAGGTTAGCAGTGTCTTTACTTCTTACTATGTTTGTTTTATGCCCGTCATTATTTGCATAGGTTTGTGATTTTGAAGTCAAAGTATATACTTATGCTATGCATTTGAATCAATCTTTGAGCCATCAGCATATTTGTAGATTTTAAAGTTTCATGGATGCTTATTTCTTTGAAACAATAATTTGAATATATATTACAGTATAGAGTTTGCATTTTGATAGATAACAGTAAAGCCAAGGATATACTATTCAGTCATCTGTCAACTTGACCCCAAAACTCCACCCAGCTTAGCTTACCCCTACATTGTCATTGGCAGGTTAAAATGGCTAAGGAATGGGACTAACAACAATGGACCAATCGTTCATATTATCATTCGATCCTGCAATAACACAATGCTTGACAACTATAGATATTTCTGTTGAACAGGGAATGTAGCCAGAGGGGGGGGCGAGGGCTGAGGGAGTCACCACTTCCCCTATTTGGAATGATAAGATTTATATCTAGTATAAATTCATGTTAGACATATGTCTGAATGCATCAATTGTCTGCTTTATAGGAAATTCTGTTTAAAAAATTTTTTTATTTGGCTTGGCTATGTCCATGTGTGAACAAAATTCAAAGCTTTTGATTACTGTTTTAATCACGTTTCTGCTTGGCCCCAATAATTCAAAAATCTAAACAATGTCTCCCCTTCTATACCCTATACCCCCTGCATAAAACTCTTTAGGTTAATTAACATTTTGTTATTTTTAGATACACCCTATTCCTATTTTTTCCACAGACAATGATAAATTTGAAGCAAGCAGGCATGGGTCATATTTAATTAACCTGTTCAATGCAGAAGGGCTATGATGGAGACAGTGGTTGTACTGTTCTCAAAAGCAAAATTTAGTTTTTCAATCACAAATTAGCCAAATACATCAAATTATCTTTTTTTTGGCAATAAAACATTGATTTTTGTACAAGTGGAGAAGTTTTAATGATAATGTCAAATCTTTGCAGGTGTGAGCGGCATATTTTTCTTTGCTTTTTGATACCGCAAAGCTTTTTAATCGCATGGTTATCATTTTTAAAATAATCAAAATCTTTTTAATTAATTATTTCGGCACCAGTGACTTGCAGATTTTGCTGATCTTTTAAGCGGATAGATTTAAGCACACGATTAGATATAAAATAGCTATTTAAAACTTGATCACATTGCGGAAGATTTTTCTGCCCAGTTTTTCTTTTATAATAATAACACGAATGAATCGGCGTCTAATTATAGCACGGCATTACTTTCTCTTCTCTTGAGGATTAAGAATCTCTTTGCCCTCATCTCGTGAATTGACGCCAGAGTTGTTAGGTTGGTCATTACGAAGCGATACGTTTGGGGTTTCTTGCGCATGAAACAATGCTCCTTTGAGCTACTTTGGGGTCCCCAGTTGTTGTAATCACGGCTGTGTGGCTTCTACAAATAATGCAGGCAAAGATTTGCTTTGAAATTTCTATACGACGCATTACATCTTTCTAGCACCTTTATAAGGCCCCTTTATTTTTTTACACCAAAACACATCTGGCTTTGAGATTTTTCCAATCTCGCTTTGGGATTTTTCTAATCTAGCTTTGAGATTTTTCCAATCTAGCTTTTGGTATTGTATGCAACAATATCTATAAGGTTAAGACAAACATGTATTCACTCAGACTGAGAATCGTGCGCTTATACTTATCTTTAAGACTTAATATTTATTTGTTTGGCAGGATCATCGCTTCAACTCTAAAGTTGACAAGCAAACTGGCTACACAACTCACAGTATTCTTTGTATGCCTATCAAGAGTCCCGAGGGAGTCGTGAGTAGCACATACACACGTGAATAACATAAACAATTGATTTTGGCAGCAGTCAAAAGTATTTGATCGCAAAATTTCTTCAGAGCTCCATATTGTATTGTCAATTCTTGCTTCGAGATCTTTCTTTTAAAGCTATATATGTTGTTAGAATTATCCCTGCCAAGAACCTGCCTTTTTGCCATCGATCAAAGCAAGTGTTTTTAGCGTCTGAAGTTCTACTTTTCATATTACAAATTTTGATGATTTAAAGAATACACCGTTATGCACCCGATGAACCGAGTTTCTTTAGAATTGCACGAGAAATAATAGACTTGAAAGCATTAACTTTGCTTTCTTCCTAGGTTATTGGCATTGCTCAAGTTATCAATAAAAAAAGTGGAGACCACCAATTTACAAAAAGAGATGAAGAGGTGTGTTCAATAATTGTAATGTTTCTTCGTGATTGAATATTTCTAGCATCTGACAACGGTCAAATATTTAACCAGGAATCTCCGTTATACCGTTAATTTTCAAGTCTTTATTAATATCACAACCTCTATAATATAACAACCAGTAGCATTGTCCATAAAGCTATCCGTTGTTCAAAGTTTCATGTTCACTCGCAAATACCCATCTTTGAATAATAGATTGGTTATTAGCTATATAGTGTTATGCTTCTTTATTTTTCTTTATTTTTGTACCATATTATTTATTTTATATTATTTTCAGGTATTTCGCGACTATTTGACATTCTGTGGAATTGGAATAACAAACGCCCAGTTATTTGAAATCTCCGTCCAAGAGTTCAAACGAAATCAGGTAAGACATTCATAACCCGGTTTCACACACCCCGTATTCTGCACACATTAAAGGCCTACTGCAATCAAAAATTACTTTCCCGTTTTTTTTCATAAAATGAAATTTCAATCTTTACTGATTACTTTGGTGCCTGTTTTGTTTTTATTCGATCACGATAAGTATACTAAATTTGGCTTTGAAATGGGGCACTGACTGCGACATGGTATGACGTCATAACCAGGACACAAATCGACTTTTATAATGGGAGAGTATCGGGAAAAGTTTTCAAATCTGCCCTATGCGTAGCCCCGGCCCTTATTAAAAAATCGCTTCCCAGGGTACAAAACTATAACTTTCCGCGCGTCGTTTCAGCTATTAACCAAAAAAATTGAACTTACGGTATTAGTACGGTATTAAGTAACGCTATAGCGGCGCTTTGAAAAAGGGTACTACAAACCGCGCGGTCAGTCAAACGACATCTTATTCCGCGCGGTTTGATTTCCAAGCAGCTGGAAGCATTCACAAAGGAAGTTTGTCAGAAATCAGGGATGGCGGCGGAGCTGTGTGAGTAAAACTAGTAGCAAACACGATGGCCGGGGTTGTTGTTAGATGAGCAGGCAAAGTAAGTTGTTACAGCAGTTAAGTTAATTAATAAATGGGATTTTCAAGCAGCCGTTTTCAAAACAAATTTGAAATGAAACAGATACGGAGAGCTGAAGGCGTGCGTTTTGCTCACAATACACATAGGCCAGACAGAAATTAAAAACATAAAGCTACGGAGCCACCAGTTTCATTTTTTGTCCATTTGGAATTTTGGAACCATCGTGTTTCAACAAAAAACTTGTAACACATCTGACTATGATAATACATTGCTATGCAGAATATTGCGATTATAGTTCTATTTTATTTCTCCAACTTCTACCCCGATGAAAACACTGTAGCAACTTGGCGTTCCAGCCAGACGTGATGCAAAAGTAATTCGTTTTGATAAGACTGGACTGACAACAACTTAGCAGCATCAGATATATCTTAAAAAGCCAACTCTGAGCGTAAATAGTCCATGTAAATTCTGAAAACATCTCTGCATTCTCTCACACATACATCATATGCGACTCAGTCAAGTACATGTACTGCAAAAGTATATTTCATCTCGACACTGATAATCCCCGTTGTTTGCTTCCGCTCTCGGCCGCGGCTGATCGCCCTCCCGCAGTTTGACGTCACGACCAAAACTGCCCCAATTCAGACCCCAATTACTCCCCCCAAATCGCTTTCTAAAATTATGAAAAAAATTTTAAAATTTGTGAAAACACTTTAATATTTATGCCTTGGGATGCGATTTTTAATTAATTAGTTATTTATTGAGCTAGATGGAGTGGAGCAAAAAGCTACAATACACTTCAATACAAAAACTTGAAATGGGTCCTGGTTATTACGTCACGTTTGTCGCAGTTGAAATGGCAAAATCGACGACTTTGCGGGCTTGTAAAAACAATTCTACTGGATCAATTTTCATTCTGGAAACGGTTTTATGATCAGTTCGAATAGGTTTACCAGGAAATGCAAAAAAATCATATCACTTTTTTTGATTGCAGTAGGCCTTTAACTACGCAATGCCATGTAGATCTTCCTTTTGGACGGGGGTTTTGCATTACAATGCCAGCTGTTGTGAATTACCATCTGATTTGCAGGCTCTATTGTCACTTGCAAGGAACATATTTGAAACAACAGAAGTCGTAGCTGATGTTGTCAAGAGAATAATGCAACAGGCCCAAGAGCTGCTTGAATGCGAACGATGCACTGTTTACTTAACCGAACAGCAAGCAGATGGAGAGGTTCGTAGTCTCGTATTCGTTCGGAGTCTCGTATTCATCCAAACTATTTTGTATTTGCTTATCATCGCATTGCATTTGAATCATGATGCATCTATTACCATTCAACTCCAACCTGTTATATTTCAAGATCTTTTCCCATTTTTCTTGATTTTCACTTGCATTAATATATGCTTCATATGTTATTCTGATTACTTGAAACGTTTTTGGTTGATTCCAATCGCACTAATCCCCTCGTGTGTCCTTTTGTCTTCTATAGGAGGTCACGTTTGGACAGATATTTGACCTGAACGAGAAGACTGCTTCTGACGAAAATGTGAATCAAGGGTATGTTTAATTGACTTACTTCATTGTCTAATTTTATGAAAAATCGCAGTATCAATCATTAGAAATTCGATTCTTTTTTCCAGTTCTGATAGTACGGGAATTCATCAAGGCTTAGCAGCATATGTTGTCAAGACTGGAGAGGTAATACTTCATATATGCATGATGCATTTAGGAATCAAGTTTTCAAATCGTCCCGCTCAATTTTTAATTTTATCGTTGTGTGCATTCATAAAAACTTTTTTCATTTTTCTGCGATTTATTTCAGGCAATCAATACCACAGACGTTGAGAGAACTGCTGGTTTACATGATATAGCTATGGTAATGAAGCGTTTCGTTTGACTGCTTCGTTTAACTTTACTTTTCGTCGCTTTATTTCATTTCATTGTCGCCATTCTTTTCCTCATAGAAACAGCCTCAAAAGAGTAAGATTACATCGATGCTGTGTACGCCAATTTTCAACAGCGAAAACAAAATTATTGGTAAGCCTCTTAGAGTAATCCTTCACAGAATAAGTGACTTTATAAGAATCAATATGCATTTAGTACATTATTACAAATCTGGCTAGCGTATCGTGGTAACTATTAACTCTATTACAGAAGTAACCTCGCAAAGGCTGGCGAATCAGTCTATTGGTGTTAAGTAGTGTCATTCTATTGGTGTCTATTGATATATTCTCGTGTTATCTTTTGAAGGTGTTGCACAGTTGATGAATAAACGAAATGGCCATCCATTCACCGAGAATGACCAAGGAATGTTTGAGGTAAGAGCAGTGGCATAATGTAAAAGTACAAATGATCATTATGCATGAATGATTATATATTGCTAATTCGTTAATATTTTGCAGGCTTTTGCTATATTTTGTGGACTTGGTATTTACAATACTCAAGTCTACGAGAAGACGTATGAATTAATGATGAAACAGAAATTGGCTGTCGAGGTAGTATCTGATGTCACATTGTTTAGATTGTTAGATCCCTAGATTATTAGATCGCTTATAATCACAGGCTATACATCAACAACATATACTATGCACCAAGAAGAACAAATAATGAAGATTACATAGTGATAAAGCAATTTCTTCTTTCAGATCCTATCTTATCATGCAAGTGCCAGTAAAGAAGATACTGATCGATTGCTTGTAAGAAAAGTCAACTGGACGTTTTTCTTATCAAATCTTTTCGTCTATTCTTCCCCAAATATCTTTGCTTCCCTAGTTTGTTTACAAGTCATTACTGTTACTTCTGATCTTTTTTTCTATTACCCTTTTGCAATAGACAAACCAAGCCATGGCGTTATCATATCACTAAGCAATGCATACGTCCTTCGCTTTCCATTCAGATTCATTCAAGCTTTCTATTCATGGTCATTGTTTGCATCATAAATAACAGCTTCTTTGATAGGAGCTATCTTTCTTTGTGCAGGCTATCGAGTTTGAAGAAGTTTCTCGTGTCGATTTGACTTCATTTGCTTTCGATGATATGCCTTTAAGTGATGATGGCACGTGTCTTGCAAGCTTGAAGATGTTCACAGATCTAGACATGCTGTCTAGATTCAGAATATCAAAAGACGTGAGTGTGATTATGAATGTATCATACTGTCCTTAACCCAATCCCTTTCTTTTTTCAAAGTCAATTATACCATCATAGTTTTTATTATTTATTCATTTTTACGCCAACGTCAAAATGTTTCACACAACTTTTCATCTATTCCTTTCCTTTTCATCGTTTGATGTTATTGTTTTTAATGTTATTTCAGGTACTATGCAGATGGATATTGACTGTTAAAAAGAACTACAGGCCCGTTCTTTATCACAACTGGAGGCATGCTTTTAATGTAGCTCAGACCATGTTTGGGATGTTTACCGTACGTATTTCACCCAATACTCCAAATTGTAATCTACAAGTATTCTAGCCAGTTGCTCGCTGATCTCTGTACAATCCTCCAAATACAACCTGTCGAATGAAATTTTTGTCTATTCTGCAAATATCTAATGGAGCCCTGAGGTGTTTTTGCAAGTAAGATTTTGCTGCAGTACTTGATGAAAATTTCTCAATGAACGCAATTTTTTTCCTAGTCTGGTAAGATGGTTGATTGGTTTTCTGACTTAGAAGTCCTTGTCCTACTTGTCGCTTGTCTCTGTCACGATCTGGATCACCGTGGCACGAACAACAGCTTCCAAGCCAAGTGAGTTTAATTAATCACTTTTCACTGTTAACCTGAAATGAATTTCGATTCCTTTTAATCGCAGCCTTGCTCGAGTCTAGCTAGAAATAACTGAAATAGGCAATGAACATGAATAATGAATATAAATAATAAATATATATATTAATGCCATCTTCGTGTCGGTCAAATAATGTTTTCTTCTTTCAGGATTCATTCACCAATAGCTAGTCTTTATTCGACTTCAACCATGGAGCGACATCATTTTGATCATTCAATCATGATTCTTCATAGTGAGGTAACGTTCATCAACACTATATCGACAGGTACATGATATCATGAAGATGTGTTTCCACGATCCCATGAAGATCTCATGATTTATTTTTTTAATTTTAGGGTAATACAATATTTTCCAATCTTTCCGAAGAAGAGTATACGAAATCAATTGCCATGCTAGAACATGCCATCTTGTCCACGGATTTGGCATTGTATTTCAAGTATGTACACACTCGGTTGTAAAGTATTTCTATTTACTGTAAAACAAATGCAGACCATGAAAGTTGCAAATTAAAAGAGGATTAACTATCAGCTGTTATTTCATTGCAGAATTTAACGGTTTTCTTTTTTAGAAAGCGCGATTGCTTTAAGAAAATTTATGAATCTGATAATGGAGATTGGAGTAAGAATGAAAATCGGGAAATTTTAAGGTAACTCAAAAACGTATGAACTAAATAATGCGCTAATAGTTATGTTTTTACTTTTCTATAATTTTCTTTGATTTCTTAATAGGGCAATGATGATGACTGCTTGCGATGTGTCAGCCATTACAAAACCCTGGCCTGTCCAGCAGAGAGTAAGTTTACAAATTAATGTCTTTACAAGGCTAATGCCAGACCTCATAAATGGTTGTATATGTATTACTCTTTGTGATGCACAATTACTTTTATAAGTTGATGTTGAAGATACTGGCACTCTTTTGAATACATGTTTTGATAGCAATATTACATATATTTGTTATCAATTTTATTTGATACTGCCTTTATTTATTATGCTACCATCTGTATATTTTTAGGTTGCAGATCTTGTTGCAAGTGAGTTTTTCGAGCAAGGTGACTTGGAACGAACCCAACTAAATTCGGAGCCAACTGTAAGTTCCAAGATTTCACATGCAATGTTAAAAGCTTGATTTAACAGTCAAGTACTGTGTGTGTGCTATTTGTCGAGTCTGATACATTGGCGCAGCAAAACAGTTTGTGGCTCTTAGTGAAAATAGTGCTTTGCGGCCCATATACCTAACTAAATTTAGGTCTAATTATGTGGGGGCTTAGTTTTGGCGACAAGGTGGTGCACACCGTGTATCATTTCACATAAGCTTCTGCCAGCGATGTGTGTTTTTGCACTGTATTGAGTGGTGTATAGAGTATTTAAGTGCTGTTACAGTTGCTTCGTTCGACCATGTAATTTGTATCGTATTTTTTTACAGGCTATGATGGATAGAAAGAAGAAGGATGAACTGCCAAAGATGCAAGTTGGATTCATCGACTTTGTCTGCATGCCTGTGTATGAGGTAAGCAAGTAGAAGCTATGATAATCAGTCTACCATCAAGGTTACGCTACATCCCCTGAGAAATTCTGTTTATCTTCAAATATGTGTAACAGCGAAGAGAAATGAAAGTTTTTTCAAAATTGAAGAGCGTTTTCGAAAATAATTTAAGATGTGGCTTGTGTTTAGAATGTGAAGCACATAAAATAAATAGTAACTAGGAGATGCGGGATTTTCGAGCTGTTCGAGATGCGAAAGATGAGTTAAAAGTTGAGATGTTGATGCCGCAATTCTTTTGTGAGCCTGCATGTTGTTCAGAAAGTTCTGTTCATAACTTCATTCGTCCAATTATCCACATGTCACTCGTTCTTTCCAGCTGTTTAACAAGATAAATGAAAACCTGAAGCCTCTTTACAATGGAATTGTCGACAACAGAGCAAACTGGCAAAGACTCGCAGATGGATCAACGAAAGAGAAAAGTCACGATTCAATCAATACAAATTCGACAGGTAATTGGAGCTGAATATTCTATTGCTTTACTTGTTTCTCAGGGCTTTGTTTGGCAGGTTTTCTCTTGCCAAGGGCTTCACTACTGTTTATTAGTAAGGAATTAGTTTCTTTCTTCAGTTTTGTCTGGCAAAATTTTCACTTCTTTTCTTTAATATTTACTGCTTTACTACTTTAACAGCAACTTATAACAGGCAAGTTCAAGCCATAGCCAACTTGGCCCCAAGAGTGATTAAAGTCAATTAATTTTAGCACCAACTAGCCCCCTTTGGGTCCTGTCAAAGTTTGGGCTTTGGGGTTTTCCCCCTGCTAACCCCTTTGTAGGGTACTGAACTCAAGACATCTGATATTTCTTCAATTTAGATGTCAAAGATGATGATACTTCTTTGGATAGGAATGAAAGCAGCCAAGACAGACCAAAACCTAAGTCACCAGGGGTCTCTGCAATAAAAGCAAAATTAAGCACAGCCTCTGTTAAGTCACTTCAAAAACTACAAACATCTGACAAAATGGATGCAGAAACCAACCATCGAGGCACCCGAATTTGCTCATTGATGTAATCTCTACCTGCAATTCAACTTTTGCCAATTGTATAAAATAGCCGGCCAAATTTTAGATTAAAAGCATGTATAATTTGAATCATACATCTACATTATTGGTACATCATGTAAATTTTCCAAAGTGACATCCACAAAAAGCCTCTTTCAGAAATAGTTTTGAGACAGGACTTTTTCAATTTTCACAAACATGCTTCCAAGCTGTATCAGTGAACTTTCTAAAATGCTTTTGATTTGTGTATATATCAGTTGGGGAAATGCGCAGTTGTTTTTTAGGCAATGCAAGTTTAACAGAATGGTACAGATTATATATTTTTGATTGAACAAGTGTAGAGTAGTAGCAGAGTAGTAAACTTTATGATTGATCATGGTTCTGTATATTTTCAAATGGCAATATGTATCCAATTCAACATGTACTTCTGTTTTATTCAATATTTGATGTTAGTTCATTTTAAATGATTTAACCAATTGTTTGGGTAAGAGTTTTCTTGTTCTCTTAATGATTCATAATTTGCTGTAAAATTTCAAATTGCAGGATTTACTTGTATTTGATACCATATAAGTATAACCTTATGCAAATGTAGATTTAATGCATTATATGTAAATATCAACAAGGTTATTTATAAAACAGGCTTTCTGTGCTACAAAACTTCAGTTGTGGAAGTTTTATTCTTGACAAACTTTCTTTCATGGTCAAGTAGCCATTTTTTTGTGGCCACTCCCTCAAGCCATGAATAATTACCAATTTTAGCATTGGCTCTTATAACTCTGTGACATGGCACAAGTATTGGGAAAGGATTTCTTCTCATCGCTTGTCCAACTGACTGTCCCGCTTTTGAATTCCCGGCCAAGGCAGCCAGTCTACCGTAAGTTATTACTTCTCCAACTTGGGAAGAAGCCTGCAAAACTTGCCAGACTTTGACAAGAAACCTTTTGCTTCTGTATGGTTTTAGACTAAGGCCAGGCTTCCCAATTTGATTAAGTTTACTTGGGTCTTCAAAGTATTGCTCGAGCCATGTCAAACATGTCTGCAAATGTGGATTTTGTGTTTGTTGTTGAAGAGTTTCGTCTGAATTTTTATCACTACCACCATATTTGATGTTTGTAATACCATTGCCATCGGCGTAAATGCTCAATCGTCCAAGAGGAGATGAAAAAGATGCTTTGTCTAGTTCGTCCACTGTTCCACCTTCAGTTGATGACATGATTTCGCTCCAGATTTTCGCTTTTATGTGTAAAAGGAAGTGTTCAGTTTTAAATTGTCGAGAATTTCCTGGAAATTATACAGTTGCAATGAAAACTGGTAAGTCACGTCAGTGTGTTTTAACACGCATCAAAAACTAGTGACGTCAAACTGGCGAAATTGATACACAAGTGTTGTGTTGTGGTCAAGAAATAAAGATAAAATATCGGTTAAAAAGAATTCATATCACTTTGTATGCAAGATTAACCAATGTACTGATTAAGATAAGAGCTAACATGCGGTTTTCTTTTCTTTAGTATTTCTATGACGTAAAGCTAATTTTAATGCATGCTTTATGAATGCATCCGGCGCTGCCGAACACAGCACAAGACACAGACAAGATCATTACCTTCTTTCGTGGCATTCGACAAATGAGACCAGTAACCAGTGATTAACAAAGTATGATTATTTAATTAACAATATGCCTAGCCATCTTGAAGTTTAAATTTGTGGGCGTATATGCATGCGAAAACAAAGTTTCTTCGAAATGATGACTTTTGCACAAGTTCATCGTCGACCAAGACTTGCATCAGCACTACGAAAAATATATTTATCAAAATACCACAGCTCGGAAATAGCATCAAAACGGATGTCATGGCTTTCTATACAGCGGAAAATAAATTACCATTGCCCAAAAGCTGTTGAGATTCTCAACACTCAAAGGTGACTCACTTTTCACTTTCTTTATATTGAGTTTTCAATAAGACACATTTTGATCCTGGGCCATCTTTGTTTCAGATGGCTATCGTCCTCTTTTCAAATCAAAGACTTGAACAATATTGGCGTTCATGGAGTTACCAGTGGAACTTCCAATGTTTTTCAGAATTTTAGGTCCCAAAATTTAAGTGTACTCTGCCCTTCACTTTCATCAGACGATTACCCATTGAATAGATTCACAAAAAGACAATTTCACTCAAGCACATTTTTAAGTGAAATCAAAGATGAAAGGAAGATTATTTTAGATGAAAAGTCAAAATTGGAGGAATTTGTTGAACATCAGAAGAAAAAGCGTGCAAATAGTATGCAAAAAGCAGATTCACTTGGCTCTCAGTTACAGGATGCTTTCATATTCCAGCCAGAAAAAAAAGCTGTAGAGGAAAAGAAGGAGAAATTGTCTATACAAGAAAGAATAATGAAAGAAGTAAATCATTATTACAATGGCTTTAGGTTGTTGTATCTTGACTGTAAAGTGGCAGCAAAGCTTTTATGGCAAGTTTTAAATGGAAAAACTCTTAGCCGAAGAGAACGAAGACAGGTATTTTGCAACCTTGGTATTTCTCTGGAGTTTATTTTTTCTTTGTTTACATCATATAGTGAGTAATGCAGCTGTGTTATTGTGAAACATTTAATTCTTTTGTAGTTTTTACGTACGGTTGCCGACTTGTTTCGTCTTGTGCCCTTCATGGTATTCTTAATCATACCTTTCATGGAGTTTCTGCTGCCAGTTGTCATAAAACTTTTCCCAAATATGCTGCCTAGCACGTTTGAGGACAAATCAAAGAAGGTATGTAGTTAACTGGAATACATTTGCTTCTGTCATTTTTCTCAAACTACTTGAAAAAGGCATCTTTAGGAAGTAACATTATAGCTTTTTGCCCCATGCAGGAAGAAGCAAGAAAGAAATCCCTGAAAGTAAAGATCCAGATGGCACGTTTCCTTCAAGACACTATCGAGGAAAGTGAACTCATGTCAAAAACCAAGAAAACTGAAAAGAAATTAAAAGAGTTTGCAAATTTTGTGCAAAGGGTATGTCTTCTTTCATGCTATTACAATGGAGTTTACATTTTTAGTCAAAGTATTGAAGACACCTGCAGACAACTTGATGCTTTTTGCTGTAGATAAGAACCGGTAGTGAGCAGCCATCAAATGAAGAAATCATGAATTATTCAAAGCTTTTTGAAGATGAAATCACGCTAGAAAATATGACACATGGGCAACTTAAAGCTCTGTGTCGACTTCTTATGTTGTCAGCTGTAGGGACAAGCAATTATCTGAGGTTTTCATTGAAAATGAAGTTGCAGCAACTCAAGGCAGATGACAAGGTGAAAATGTGATTTTATCTACATTTTAATGTATCCATCTCCAGTTAGAGTAAATTAGAGAATGCTATAATGCTGAGAATGGGCTCAAAAATGTATCATACACACCATTTAGAAATTGAGTTGAGTCTGTTGTTAATGGTATAAGACTTGTTTGACTTCCTTCAACTGCTACCAATGTCTTTGAACACTTTCTAGAAAGATGCTTAGCATGGGTTTTTGAAATAGTAAGAAATGTAAATTTGCTTAATTTTTTTAAATTTGTGTGAATCTAATCATATCTTTATTTTTAGCTTATAAGAAAAGAAGGTTTAGATAAGTTGAGCACCACAGAGCTGCAACAGGCTTGTGTGAGCAGAGGAATGCGTGGATTGGGAGTGCCAGTAGAGCGTCTCAAATCACAATTGAAACAGGTATTATTCTGTACAAGCTATACTACATCAACCACTGCTTGCCCCTCAATGTGATATGACCCATAATTGTTTGCATTCTAAAATATGGAAACAATTTTCACTGATATTTCATTGGGTTTCTATTTCAGTGGCTAGAATTAAGTTTGGATGAAGAAGTGCCTGCAACTTTGCTGTTAATGTCAAGAGCACTTTACATACCAGAAAGCTTAAGCAGCCCAGAGCAACTTAAAGTTACTCTTTCTCAATTGCCAGAGAGAGTGGTATGTGCAGATTTAAGTTTCTTTAACTTTTGCCCCTGATGAAGTATTTGATCATGTTAATACAAGTGTTGTGTATACTGCAAGGCTAATTTACTTTTCATTTATGCCATCTAGGTTGATGAAATGGAAATGAAGATTGCTGTAATTGAAGGTGAAGAAGTTGATAGAAAAACAAGGATTGACATCATAACTGATGAAGAGGAAAAAATCAGAGCTGAAAGGCAGGAGGAATCACGTTTGGAACAAGAGGTTAGTCATAAAATGTTACTTTTTTCTTTTATTACACTTATACTTCTCCAACATTCATTTGTTGGTGGGGAAAAGCTGAGAAGTAGTGCCTTGAACAATTTTCCAGTTATCTACTGTTTAATTTTGGTTGGATTTTGTTTGAATAAAGTGGTTGGATATTGTTGTAATCTGTTACTCTTTTTTCATAGAAACAAGAAAAGCTTGCTGCTGCAGAAGAACTGAAAGTAATTATCTTTTTAATAAGCCACTGCATACTCCCTCTTCTCAATAAAATACAATATGCAGAATAGAAAAGAATTATTTTGACATTTATTTTGACATTTTTGCTGCTTCTTCGCAGGATAAAGCTGAATCATTACAAGAAAAACTTCTTAACGTTAAAGAGACAATTTCTTCACACCGTGATGATTTGGACATCTTGAAAGAAGACAGAAAGGATTATCAAGAGGTTTTCATTCTCACTGAACCAATCTTAATCTTGATTGTATTTTACTTAACAGGTGTTACTTTCCTGTGTATCAGGCCACAGCTTGAGACATGTTAGGTGTGGTAGCTGTACACCTCAAAATACCTTGCAAAGACAGATGTTGATGTTTATTTTAGGGTCTGAAAGAACTTGCAAAAGAACCAAAGGCTGTAGAGGTTACAGAATCTAAAGCAAGTGAACGCCTTGGTAAGAAAGTTGACACATGGATTGAGAAGATTGATGAAGATTTGAATGAAATTGATGAAACACCAATTGATGCAGACAAGTATGTGTGTCCGATCTTTGTTTGCATCTAAACATGGTCACTATTAGAGGTTCAACTGTACACTGTTTCACATATATTCTGTGATTATTTCAAGTTGGATGCTTATCTTTTTTTTATATCAGTGATGGAATAATTACGACTGACGAATTGTTTATTGCCTTGCAAAAGAATGATGGTTTGTCTGAAAATAAAGCCAGAGAAATATGTGAACTTCTTGATTTCGATAAAGATGGCAGTCTTGATCTTGATGAACTTAAACAGGTCAGTGAGCTGTTCTTGCATTCTTGTTCATGGAAGCACTTCCTTGCTTCCTTTTTGACATTGGCCTTCCACGTCATACAATTTGTTATAAGTGAGAGCTGAGTTTTTGCGCCATTGTTTTCTAGGCTGTTGAGCTGATAGAGAAAGAAGACCTTCGCATAACAGATGAACAAGTTATTGAGCTAATGCAGCATATAAAGCGTGGTGAAGATATCTTAGTTATAGAGCAAATGCTGTCAAAAGAGAAAAGCAATGCAATTCTAAGACTGGTTTGTTCTGCTTGTACTAAAAAGGGGTGTGTTTCACGAGTTAAGTAACTACTTAGCAAATTTGAATGTGTACAATAAATAATACTACTAGTCTGTTTAATTATAATACACATCTGCATTATTTTCCATTGCCTTAGCCAATCAAATGAATTCTTTAAGAGGGTGTTGTTTATTTCAAATTCCACACACAGAGGCTGCATGACATTTTGTATTTATTTCAAGGACTGGTAATTATTTTTTATTCACACCTTTTTATTGTAAGCTACATGTGAAACTCTTATTGTTAGCCACCAACTGAATGATTTGATGATAGTGTTGACAATAATACTGAATGTTGATTTTTTTACTCTCCAAATACAATAATATGTTCACAGAAAATATATACCTGATAGCACTTGTTATCATTGTTACTGTTGTGAGCCGTATAAACTCTTGAAATGTGCATTAAATGAATTAAAAACAAAAGGCCCTAGAAGTTATTTGAGATGAATACTTTATACTATTTCCATTTTAAATACAGCATTAATAATCTTGAAAGACATTAGCAAAAATAAAAGAATATATTTGATTAAAAAGTGTTTAATTGGAGGCTGAAGATTTAGCTACAGGTTTAATAGTGAAATGTATAATTCTTCATTGTAGACTCTGAATTGTTTCATTTAACTCTTGAACTCCTTTAGTAATTGGAGCACCTCCACTTCTTACCTGTACACTGCTATATTGAAAAGATCTATTTCTAAACCTGTCAACTTCAAAATGCATCTTCATATTTTCAAAAGATAAAGCATGTTCATCGTCACTTTTTGTAAAAACAATAATAACTGGAACATTTTCAAGCTGTCTCATTTGAAGCACATGGAACAGAGCATCAGACGCCTCTGGAATCTTTGCTTCATCAGAAGAGTCAACCACATACATAAGTATGCAAATATCTTTTACAAAATATTCCCAGTATTCTTTATACTTTTCAGATCCGCCAACTGGAGAATTAAAAGAAATAAAATGAAGGTTAGAAAGTTGAATATATATCCATGTAAAACTTGCAAAGGAAATCGATCCTATTTTAGATAGAAACATGCAGCTTGGTGCTTCTAGCGTAACACCACAAAGCTTACCTTCCATAATGTCTAGTCGAGGTGCAGATTGTGTGCTCATGCAAATGACGTTAAATCCCTGTGTTGGTTCATACGCTTTTGTCTCCTCTTCACTTGAGAGTGCAGCAAGTAAGCATGACTTGCCTGCCTTCTCTAAACCAAGTACGAGTACTTTTGTCCCTGATTCTGATACCTGTGTTTCGGGCCAATCACTAAAATCTGTGTGTTCAGTTCCGCCAAGCTGACGATCACTAGAGGACGTGGTTGGAGTTGCGGCAGTGAGAGTAATAGAAACAGAAGGGTCAGGGTAAGTTTCGTCTGGCTTTTCATAATCTTTCTTTACTAATTTATAAATCACGTATGCACTTACAGCACCACAGACTATTCCAGAGGCAGCCAGGAGTGTCTTTGAAGTTGGCAGTAAATTTTTAGCTTTATCCATCCTTTATTTTCCTAATTAATTCAGAAATAAAACGTCTGGTTGAAGTGTTCTTCTCATGGCGAGCTAAGACAACAAAACAGCAACAACAACCACGTTTAATGGTGGGCGTGTGTTTTGTGTGTGTTACTTCCACATTGCTGGGCTCGAACCAAACGAGCATGCAGATAAATGCAGCAGATCTTCAGCGAAGTTGTAATGACCATTTTTGCTTGAAAAAGAGTGGATAAAAATGGCAAATTCAAGTAAGGAGGTAATATCTCGCGTTAAAAATATTCACATATACAATTACTTTTTCTGTACGCCATACCTTTTTAAGCTAAATTTGTTAGATAGATAGATGGTAGATGATAGATAGATAATAATAGTGACGAATGCATTTAGAGGCATCCACTCCATAGCTGCCATGAACATGAGCAGCTATTTTGTGAACCATGTAAAGTATGTAAACATGCTTGAAAATGCGAATGCATTAAGGGTGTTCAGCTAAGCACCTGGTAAGATAAGAGTTTCTTATCTAATTTTTCTGTTGCTATTTGCAGATGCAGTTTACTGGTGGTTATTCGTCAGATTTTAATGATCAGATAGAAAAGAGGTGCAACCTTACTTGCTTTCCATATCTATTGTGCTTCATTCTGCAGAGCTCGACGACCTCTCCTGTGTGTTATGGATCCTTTTCATATTTATAGATGTTTTTAATTGTTATATTGTTTAATTGTGCACACTGAGTTGATTCTTATCAACTAAGTATTAACTTCTTTCTTTTCACGTTATTGTTTTAGAACATTGAGGAGAGATGACCTTGTTGCGAACCAAGGAGGTGGTTTCACTAGACATGGATCACAAATTCCTGCCAGATCAACATTTGGAGAAAGCTGTGAAAAGTAAGCCATTTCTGCTCCTGTAGTAAACGCACCCATCCGACAAATATAAACCTATTGAACCTATATGAATTGGCTATTTTCTTTACTCCGGGCTTACCCTGATCTTAACAATCTTAACATTATGTGCTTGTTTTGATTTTGAATAACTACTTAATTGACATTGTCGTGTTAAGCTCTAATGCCATTATTTGATGTTTTTAGCTGTCAATGTTTTTGTATTTCAGAGAAGAAAGAAAAAGTCATATGTATCATTTCCTGGCAATGGATGCTGTATCCTTTTTATCTAATTTTTATTTTGTGAACATTTTTTCTGCGTCTCTGCCTTCACCACTCCATTGCTCCAACTGGCCGCCCTTTTTAGGACCACAATGTTATGATTCCATACACATTTGATGCCTACATATTGCCAAGCAAGTAATGTTCAAATGAACTATGTCCTTAATGAAGTATTTCAGTACTCAAGACATAAGAAGCTTGTGAACGATTACCTCAGGTATTATGGTGGAAGCATGGCAGATTTCAAAAGATCCGAGTAGGTTTATCTTGCTTCGCATTTATCAAGTTAGCACATGAAAGCAATTTATTTTGGTGCTTGATTGTCAATGCTTGCTATAGTGATATGTCTCCATGTTTTGTTGCAATTTTTACCATGTAGTCATCATGTAGAATTTTGAGGTGGAACAATTTTTTTCCAGCACCAACGATAAAACAGACTATGATGTAATTCGTGCAAATCACAGGTAACTGCAGTGTAGCTTGAGCATTCACTAATGGTCCAATTGGTTGTATTAACCGGGTGGCTGTACTGATTGTGTTTGATGTAGGAGAATGTTACTGCCCAAAAGTATGTGACTTTGATGATTCATATCAACCAGGTGGTTGTAAGGTCGACTTTCACACATTCAATTGACAAGCTGCTTAATTTGCAGTAGCATGCAAGGAGCGACGCCATTAAGATGATACTAAAGTGGCAATAAGAATGAAAATTTGCCTATGTTATTTCCATGCATATTTCCATGCTCTGTCTAGATTCATTTGGGAGGAAGAAGATTCATCAACTGATTCTTGGTAAGAAAATTCAACATAAAATTGCTAATATTGCAATTGAGTTTGAGCTATGTTATGAAAAATTGTAGAAAAAGAAAGTCCCTCAAGTGAGTGCCCTCTCGGAGGAGCGCTGCAGAAAGTACGAAAATGTACAATGAGGTAAAAATTCAGTCATCCTATTTATGATTGATTCACCAAGCGATGAGAGCATAGTTCTGCTGAAGAGGGTTGTACATCTTTTGTTTGCAATTTTATAGAGTACGTTTTTTGTCGTAGTTTTGCTGATGCGTTGTCAATTTTCACAAGTGCTTTTTTCACAGGGAAAGAACACTTGCCAAGAAATATTACGACAAACTATTCAAAGAATATTGCATTTCAGACCTCAGCAGATACCAAGAAAATAAGGTATTCATGAGGAGGATCTATCCAGCTTTGCTGATTTAGATACATAGAAATTACTTTTATAGAGTTTTCTTTTATATGTTTATCGTTGCACCATCGTGCGAACTAAAAGGAGTATTACTTCAAATCTGTTACCCGTTTTTGCATTTGTTTATTTCTAGTTTGCAATGAGATGGAGAATAGAAAAGGAAGTTGTCGTCGGAAAAGGTATTTTTCTTAACAATCGAAGGCTTATTTTCAAATAGATAGAATGGCCGCAATAATCCCATATGAGTGCGAGATGCGTGTATGTTTTTGATATATCTTCCCAGGGCAGTTCTCCTGTGGCAACAAAATATGCAACGAGAATCACAAGCTACAGAGTTGGGAAGTATGTCTTTATTTTTTCACTGACTGACACAATGCTCATTAGTAACGTCCGCAAGAAGAAAGGGTTTTCACCTCAATTTATGCATTTAGATATTTCCATTAATTAGCAATTTGATCTGTAAGGGTTGGTGTCATATTGGCTTATGTCGTTATGGCCTTATTGGTGGTAGTTATCAAGTAGTAACTTTCCAAATATTTGACCTAGAAAAGTCGAAGTAATCTCAGAGTAATCATAGACTCCGATGTAGACGTTTATGTCGATAATTTTGATGCATTTGATTTTGAAGCGGACGTGAAACTCTTGTGATGAAGGTGTCTGCTTTATAGAACTTTTAATGTACTTTTGCTTTTCTTTACTTATTGCTGTTTCTTTCAGGTCAATTTCGGCTATAAAGAACACGGAGTTAAGAAAAATGCTTTAGTAAAACTGCGTAAGTTGTTCAGAAACTTAACATTTTGTAACACAAGTCTCAGGTTTTGTGGTTAGATACGTTTTCTGATGTTTTTATTCGAGTTACGAATGTTTTAACGGAATATATTTTCTCCCAGGCCTTTGCCCAGAATGCTCAAAGAAGTTGAATTTCCATCAAATGTGCGTCTGTTGCTCATTTAGTTTCTAAAATCATTGATATTCCTTCATTTTATTCAATTTCGAGTTGCGTAAATTGTCGTAAATTATTTTCCAGTTTTTTGTATGAACCTTGCAGGAGAAAGGCTGCTGGAAAGAAACTAAAACACGACGAAGGTGCCAGTCGGAAGAGAAAGAATAAAAGCAAAAAGGAAAATAAGAAGAAAAGAAAAAAGAAAAAGAAGAAACATCGACGACGAAATTCTGACTCTTCCTCTGGCGAAAATTCATCTGAATCTGAGTCTGACTCTGATGCAAGCAATAGTGATGCTGGTATGGTAGTAGAACAGCTTCTTTCTATTGTTAGGCACAATAATGCATTTGCCTAATCGTGTATTACATTTGCATAGACCGCTTGTTTTTATCGTATTATGCGGATGCTAATGCTTCCGTGACTGTAATTAATCCTGGTTGTTTCTACTTCAGAAACAAAGATTGCAGAAAAATCTGGAGAAATTAAGAAGTCTGAATTGGATGACCAATCTCATGCAGTTTGGAGTCAACCTGTGGAAGAATTAGTTGAGAAATCGAGGTACGTTCTACACTAAATATGTCATTTTGCTTTTATGAACTCACTCAGCTAACTGCATTCGGTTCGGTGCTTTCAAAACTGATCATGGACATTTCTGAGAAAGGATCAACTTTCCAAGATCCATACGTTTCGATTTGACATCTTCATCAGTTTTTTTCGGCGAAGTGAAGCTTCACATAGATTATTTTCGCAGCTAAACTAATTAAACATTCATGGTATCATAATGATTCTACTATCCATTGGGATATCAATTTCTTAATCCCGCCATAAATCAATTCCCCCATCTTTGCATAGCCTTGCGGAGTCAAATGCAGTCCATCGTCCCACAGATGACTATTGTTCACGCGGGGAATTGCTGATGATATATCCACGAGCGTGGTCGTGTTTGTCTTTCTTTCATTCACGCGTATAAACTGCAACAGTTCCTTGTTAACCCATCGACGTGCACGAGAAAACGTCCCGTTCGCATCTTTCACATCCATGCGTGTTTCAGGGATAGTCAATGCTACCGTGGCGATATCCTTGTAGTAGCAAGTCAAATGCAATGTTTGCAAATCGTTTGATATTCTGTCAAGCCGCGAGTGGTTTGTCCTTCGGTTTGCCAGATCAATCAGGTCGTTTGTACCTGCCAATATTATCATGAGATCCGCCTTGCCCTCATCTCTTAAAATTTCTTTGAGCCTGGTTTTCATAGTCTTTGTCAACCGCTCCCCGCTAATTCCATAATTCTTCACCGTTATCTTCAACTTCGACTTCCTCGTTGTGTTTTTCAAGTGCAAGTCAATGAGCTGTTGTAGTTTATCTGTATACGGGCTAAACTGCCTCGATCGAGGCCAGTTATACAGGCCTTCTGTTAAGCTGTCTCCAAAAGCTATTATTATGCGATTGTTTGTGTTCTCTAGCCCGAGGTACAAATGCTCGCGTAACTTCTCCACATCCGTGTAATAGGACAAAATTGCCAGCATTAAGAATACTAAAAATACATAATACTTATAGTAAATAATAGCTCGCGGCATTTTGTTTTTAGCTTAGGTCAACGCTGTATATAGGCCACCTGCTCAAATGAAGATGTGTTGATCTTTTCTTGATTTTCTTTCTTGCTCATTTGAATATAGCTGGAAGCGATGTTGCTATGGCAGAAAGAAAAGTCCCTTGCATCGTTGCTAGTAAATACAGCAGTGCTCAGAATTGCTGTTTTTAATTTGTTTGCTGCGGAATGTTAAATTTCGTTTTGTTTTTCTGTAGGGATGAAGAGCTGGATGATTATTTAGAAGACTTGTTCATGTAAAAGATGGGTTTTTCTGAGGAATTAACGACAAACGCCGAGTACAGGTTGGTTCTTGCGCCAAGCTTGTGTTTATGCACCGAAGAAGAGAGGTCAATCTGAATAGCGACTTTGATCAGGTAAACAATACATAAGGGCGAAGAAAAGGCAGCTTTCCAAATGCTGAATGCATTATGGTTCTCAAAGTCAAGCTGCTTAAAGATTAAAGTCCTGCTCACTGTACGACTTGCTCACTCTACGACTTCATGGGTTTCTAATGAAAGGAACACTTCATATGGGTAAAGGAATAGATTTGCCAGAGGAGTAGAGAAATTGACCTTGGCATTACTGCAACTGTGATCAGCATACGTGAGAGACATTTCGTGCTTGCATGACTGTCGCTGCTCAAGGGGTTACAGTACGCAAAGTCACGCTACGTGAAAATGTGTGTAGGATGATACTTTCCTGTCATCTGGGTTTTGAAGCTTAATTTTTGCGGAATGTAGAAGAGAAAACTGTGCGAGAGAACAGTTACCTTCTTGGGCCTGTAAAAATAATGCTCGTCCGTAGCATTACGTACTCTGTTGCTGCGTGAAGCTTGTAGTTAACGTCAGAATGGATGACGATCCTTCTATTGCAATATATGATCCCTTCACGTTTGAAGAGCTTTCTCCTCGTGACCCAATCTCATATGAACTAGAGCGGGTACCAATGGAGATGTTTGCCTGGTCTCATAACTTTACCCTCCAGATAAACACGACTAAAAGCGACTGTGTGTACACAATGGGGTTAAATAACATTGCCTAGCTTATCAAATAGTGGCTTTTATCATGACCACGACTAAGAATCTTTTCTTATTCCAGGATTTTGGCTGTAATCATTGAAACCTTTCTAATATCTCTGTGCACTTTTATTATCCTCACCCACTGACATAACGGACTTTTAATTAGCTATATAACAGTCCCGTATAGTTTTGCAGAAGCTGGTAAATTGTTCATTTCTTAATGCAAAGCTTATATTCCACCTAATTTCCAATGGTGTCTGCTTCTTTTTCATGGTTAACAACCCGAATGACCTTGCTAACAGTTAACATTTTATTTTCGACTTTTGAATAGTAAAGAGACTGTGGTATTGAAAGACGTTTCGTTGGGTTGATGAACTTGTCTTTTCACGATGTGTACATTTTCGTATTCAGCCGGCATCGCCTTTAGCAGAGTATTCATAAAATTTCGAATAATTGATCTGTGGCTAAGTAATGGGATACTCACGCTAACACTTGCCACGACACACAAAACCACTACTTTTCTTATCATATGAACAACGACGGAATATTTTAACCAAATGTTATTTCCCAACACCACTAAGCTTGAACCTGAGGGCAGCAAAAGCCCAAGTTCAATGCACTGCACTCCGTACATTCCCGTTGCATCTCTCTTGAAACAGCAGTAGTATTGTAGCGGCAGAATGATGCAGGAGTGCATGCAAATTGTACCTGAGTTCAAATTATTGCCATTTTCAAGCAACAACAAGACCTGTAATGGTGAAGGGATCGAGAATTTTGGTTACTGGTGGACTGACATTGATGATGAAGTTGCCGATGAGGTATTCACAGTGAACAGCGAGGAAAGGATATCATGGCTCAGTTCCAAGGTGAGTTTGACGTTTGAGTTTGGAAGTTCTTGAATTTCTGTATGATTTGTACTTCATGTTTGACTTTACCTGTTTTTTCGAGGAAAAACCCATTTCTATCATTGCAAACTGTGATTGAAGCAAGTTTTTATTAATTTGCAGTTAAATCTCATTAAAAATCTGTGCCATCATTTACACTGTCCTGGCTTGCTTACACGCCAACTCCTCTTCAAAGTAGTCAGAATTGTAGGGGATTTGGATGTTCCGTTAAAAACAAGGAACCATTAAGGAACTTTTGGAACGAGGATTTGGTCAATCAATAGAGTTCCGTCTGTTATAAGTGAAGTTAAAAAGAATCAAATTTTTGGATAAAAGTAGCGAAGAGTAGTCAGGCTCAGCTCAGCATAAATTTTAGTGAATTTATATTTGGTGTAAAAAGTGACGATTCATTATGCTTATTTTTTTGTTATCTTGAACATATTGTAGGCTTTTTATTAGAAAATATTTAAGAAAGTCATGCTCGGTTCTTCAAAAATTTAAGAAAAATCAGCGCTGGATCTTTGAATCTAAAGAAAGTTGAAAAATTTAGATATTCAAAATTTCAAAGGAAACTGCTGTGCAAAAGTATTCGCAGTTATTCTCAAATGGTTATGAATATAACGCTGCGAGATTGCATTCGCAAAAGATCTTAATTCCTCCCGTGTCTTGTACGATAAATTGTATTGCGGTAATTTCATTCTTTTAACCATCTTTCGCATTGAAGTGTATTTAAAAGATGGTTAAAAGAACGAAATTACCGCAATACAGGTTATGAATATATTTTGAGATAAATTGTTGTCTTGCTTCTACATCCCTCACAGATGTTATGACGTTCAGGGTTTTTGGAAAAATATAGCATATTTATTGCATTTCATCTTAATCACTGTGTATATGCTCAGTATAGTGTTAAGAAGTTTTGCATAAATATCACTGAACGGAATGAAACATTTTCGAAAATACTTTGACTTGACAAGACTTTATTCAACTTTTGTTGCAATTTCAAAATGTATATTTTTTCAGCAACGTGACTGAATTTGTGACGGACATTTTTCATTTTATTAGACTGTCTATCATACATGAAATAGGTACTGAAAAAGTCAAATTTTGAAATAGACTGAAAAATGACTCACAAGGAGTCGAATTATACTAAATAGGTCCCACTGATCACGTTGAGACAATTCCCGGCTCTCTAGGAGTAATGGTTCGTGGACCTACATTTTCCGCGGATAGCTTTTTAAGCTTTCTATCATACATGAAGTAGGTACTGACAAAGTCAAATTTTGAAATAGAGTGGAAAATGACTCACAAGGAGTCGAATTATACTAAATACGTCCTACTGATCACGTTGAGACAATTCCCAGCTCTCTAGGAGTAATGGTTCGTTGACCCAGATTTCCCGCGGATAGCTATTTAAACTTTCTATCATACATGAAGTAGGTACTGACAAAATCAAATTTTGAAATACACTGAAAAATGACACACAAGGAGTCGAATTATACTAAATAGGTCCTACTGATCACGTTGAGACAATTCCCAGCTCTCTAGGAGTAATGGTTCGTTGACCCAGATTTCACGCGGATAGCTATTTAAACTTTCTATCATACATGAAGTAGGTACTGACAAAATCAAATTTTGAAATACACTGAAAAATGACTCACAAGGAGTCGAATTATACTAAATACGTCCTACTGATCACGTTGAGACAATTCCCAGTTCTCTAGGAGTAATGGTTCGTTGACCCAGATTTCCCGCGGATAGCTATTTAAACTTTCTATCATACATGAAGTAGGTACTGAAAAAGTCAAATTTTGAAATAGACTGAAAAATGACTCACAAGGAGTCGAATTATACTAAATAGGTCCCACTGATCACGTTGAGACAATTCCCGGCTCTCTAGGAGTAATGGTTCGTGGACCTACATTTTCCGCGGATAGCTTTTTAAGCTTTCTATCATACATGAAGTAGGTACTGACAAAGTCAAATTTTGAAATAGAGTGGAAAATGACTCACAAGGAGTCGAATTATACTAAATACGTCCTACTGATCACGTTGAGACAATTCCCAGCTCTCTAGGAGTAATGGTTCGTTGACCCAGATTTCACGCGGATAGCTATTTAAACTTTCTATCATACATGAAGTAGGTACTGACAAAATCAAATTTTAAAATACACTGAAAAATGACTCACAAGGAGTCGAATTATACTAAATAGGTCCTACTGATCACGTTGAGACAATTTCCAGCTCTCTAGGAGTAATTGTTCGTGGACCTACATTTTCCGCGGATAGCTTTTTAAGCTTTCTATCATACATGAAGTAGGTACTGACAAAATCAAATTTTGAAATAGAGTGGAAAATGACTCACAAGGAGTCGAATTATACTAAATACGTCCTACTGATCACGTTGAGACAATTCCCAGCTCTCTAGGAGTAATGGTTCGTTGACCCAGATTTCCCGCGGATAGCTATTTAAACTTTCTATCATACATGAAGTAGGTACTGACAAAATCAAATTTTGAAATACACTGAAAAATGACTCACAAGGAGTCGAATTATACTAAATACGTCCCACTGATCACGTTGAGACAATTCCCAGCTCTCTAGGAGTAATGGTTCGTGGACCTACATTTTCCGCGGATAGCTTTTTAAGCTTTCTATCATACATGAAGTAGGTACTGACAAAATCAAATTTTGAAATACACTGAAAAATGACTCACAAGGAGTCGAATTATACTAAATACGTCCTACTGATCACGTTGAGACAATTCCCAGGTCTCTAGGAGTAATGGTTCGTTGACCCAGATTTCCCGCGGATAGCTATTTAAACTTTCTATCATACATGAAGTAGGTACTGACAAAATCAAATTTTGAAATAGAGTGGAAAATGACTCACAAGGAATCGAATTATACTAAATACGTCCTACTGATCACGTTGAGACAATTCCCAGGTCTCTAGGAGTAATGGTTCGTTGACCCAGATTTCCCGCGGATAGCTATTTAAACTTTCTATCATACATGAAGTAGGTACTGACAAAATCAAATTTTGAAATAGACTGAAAAATGACTCACAAGGAGTCGAATTATACTAAATACGTCCTACTGATCACGTTGAGACAATTCCCAGCTCTCTAGGAGTAATGGTTCGTTGACCCAGATTTCACGCGGATAGCTATTTAAACTTTCTATCATACATGAAGTAGGTACTGACAAAATCAAATTTTGAAATACACTGAAAAATGACTCACAAGGAGTCGAATTATACTAAATACGTCCTACTGATCACGTTGAGACAATTCCCAGCTCTCTAGGAGTAATGGTTCGTTGACCCAGATTTCCCGCGGATAGCTATTTAAACTTTCTATCATACATGAAGTAGGTACTGACAAAATCAAATTTTGAAATACACTGAAAAATGACACACAAGGAGTCGAATTATACTAAATAGGTCCTACTGATCACGTTGAGACAATTCCCAGCTCTCTAGGAGTAATGGTTCGTTGACCCAGATTTCACGCGGATAGCTATTTAAACTTTCTATCATACATGAAGTAGGTACTGACAAAATCAAATTTTGAAATACACTGAAAAATGACTCACAAGGAGTCGAATTATACTAAATACGTCCTACTGATCACGTTGAGACAATTCCCAGTTCTCTAGGAGTAATGGTTCGTTGACCCAGATTTCCCGCGGATAGCTATTTAAACTTTCTATCATGCATGAAGTAGGTACTGACAAAATCAAATTTTGAAATACACTGAAAAATGACTCACAAGGAGTCGAATTATACTAAATACGTCCTACTGATCACGTTGAGACAATTCCCAGCTTTCTAGGAGTAATGGTTCGAGGACCCAGATTTCCCGCGGATAGCTATTTTAACCAACGTACCATTGAAATTTTGAAACCCATGATTATGATTATGATTTTTGCTCCATTGTCATAGCCATTATCATTATGCTGATCGCGATTATAGCGATAATGATCATATGCATAATTGATTATCATCGATTGTAACTATGTTAATTATGATTATGGTTGACATAATTTTTATTATTATGATGATGATTGACAGCCCGCCAGACATTCCTTTGAACACATTGTTTTAGCACGTGACTTTTGCGATGTTGTGTTTACAATACACCGCCCCATTGTCTGATTGGCTTTTGGCAAACTTGCTGAGGTTATCTGTAAAAGGGGGAACGGGGAATCAGGGAACGGGGAACGGGGAATAGAGAAAAGGGGGAATATGACGTCACACGGTGTCGTATGACGTCATATTCCCCCTTTTTCAAATCTGTAAAAGAGGGAATCTGTAAAAGGGGGAATCTGTAAAAGGGGGAATCTGTAAAAGGGGGAATCTGTAAAAGGGGGAATCTGTAAAAAGGGGAATCTGTAAAAGGGGGAATAGTTTGCAATTAACTCAAAAATGACGCACTATTCATGTGGCATTATAATTTATTTGTACAGTGCTTTTGTCGTATATTAAGTTATACGTTCTTATCCCTTAAACTGGAAATACACTGAAACAGCAACAAAAGTTAGTCGAAAAATTGGCTAATCATTGTTGTTCCACAATCACGAAACAATAGAAAATTTTCTGAAATTGCAGATTGTTCAGAAGGGCTTAGAACTGTTCAGAGACTGCAAGCAGGCTAACAAACCCCGGGGCTGTCAGACATAAAAGCTGACAGGAAGATAATAGGGCCCTTTAGATCGAGTACGAAAACGAAAACGAAGACGAAATTCGAGATCACAGGGCACCGAGGAACTTCGTACTCGTTCTGGAAGTTTCGTTTGTTTAGATGGCCTAACTAATATTTCCTACGGTAGTCCAAGCCTGTCCTCTTTGTTTTGAAAAAGATTTATGAGGAAATAGTTCGGCAAATAGCACTTCTCGCATGTAAAAATGCACGTGCCTACTTTTCCATACAAAATTTTCTCTTTTCGCTTTACTATTTTCAATTTTAAACTTCGTTGTCTGGAGTACGAAATTTTCCAAAAACTTTGTTGTCTCCCGTGCGAAGACTACGAAATTTTTCGGGAGATTCCCAGGGAGCACGCGCAGAACGACACACGCCATCAAATTTCGTCTTCGTTTTCGTTTTCGTACTCGATCTAAAGGTCCCTAATAACACAGCTGTCAAACAGAGCGAGCACGTTTTGTGAACATAAACATGTAACCACCATACAAGATGAACAACTAACAACTAACCAAAAACAATTCTAGAAGTCTATCTTATGTATTGGAAATAAATGCATCTCACTTTGTAATGGTTTCTATAGTTAGAAATTCTAAAAGTAAACATGAAATCAAAGAACGCACTGGGTCAAATAGCTGGTTCCAGTCACATCAATACTCATTTGATGTATTGTTCAACACCCGTAGGATCCTTTGTATTTTGAATATTGGCATTTTCCTCAAAGGTGGACATGAAAAAGGGCATAATTTTCTTTCTTAATTTTACTGCAATGAGCTATCATCATAGAAAAAGATTTCATATATAAGAAAAATATGAAATTATGCCACACTACCGGTATAGTGCTATTTTACTTCAGGAGAGGTGAAACTTCACCTGGGTGAAACTTCGTTGGAAATTTGGCAAGCGGCAGATTGATGATTGAGGATAAAATGTAGCATGTGTGAATCAACAGGGCGCTAATTACAAAAGTATGCGCTTCAGTTAGAAAAGGAAATAGCAAGTAACGTGAGGAAAAAGTCACTTAGATGCTAAGATACCAGCGTCAAAACATTCGGATTGAAAAAGTCAGCACTCTGGTTGTCCGTATATATGGTTTCCTTTGGAAGGTTTGCCTTGTTTGCTTCACACTCCATGACGAAAGAGAAATTTCAATATTGTTTTTATATAGATTTGTTTGCTGTTATTGCTATTATTGTGTTATTGTGTTGCCGTTTAGAAATGCACCTCATATAAGTTCGTGCTTAAGCTCTAATGATGACAATGATGAAAATTCGGAGTTCACATGTTTTGTTATTGTTTCAGTGTATTTCCAGTTTAAGGGATAAGAGCGTATAACTTAATATACGACAAAAGCACTGTACAAATAAATTATAATGCCACATGAATAGTGCGTCATTTTTGAGTTAATTGCAAACTATTCCCCCTTTTACAGATTCCCCCTTTTACAGATTCCCCCTTTTACAGATTTGAAAAAGGGGGAATATGACGTCATATGACACCGTGTGACGTCATATTCCCCCTTTTCTCTATTCCCCGTTCCCCGTTCCCTGATTCCCCGTTCCCTCTTTTACAGATAGCCAACTTGCTGATTAGTTTTGTTGTCGAGTCTTGTGCATTGAAGTCAAGAATAGATCAAGCAGACTAACACCTGCAGTCGTCTTGGGTTAATTTGATCGTCTGTTGCTTTTTGCACGTTGTTTCATCAGTTTCTACTTGATAAAACGCATTTAAAATAACCTGTTGGCAAGATGAAATCTGTTCTTTCTTTCGACCATGATGATTTGCAAGGCGAACTTGTGCAGAAGGTGATCTATTTGACAACAACTAACAGATCAAGTTGAACAAAACCTGGTCATGTTGTTTTGTTGCAAGGCTTGTTGTTGCTTTCAATTTTGCAGGGACAATATTTTGCTGCACAGAACTGTTTTTAACTCTCGTTTTATTTTGCCTAGGTGGAGACTGTGGGAGATTTTACAGTAACTGTACAGGTAAAGTTGTTATTTTTAATATTGCATAATTAATCGTTTTAAATGTTAATATCGCCCCTCCGACGACAGTTTCGTCGGCCATTCCTAGGTTTTTTCTTGCAAAATTTTGTTTTGTCTCGTTGTTGTTTTATTAACCATCCTTTCCAGGCATTTCCGTTGTGGCTATTCTGGTACACACTTTTTCATAAGTTTGTGAAAATATTGACCCTCGAATTTTGTTAGAATTTTAGGATTTAGTAAAAGTAGTAAACAGGGTCAGGTTTCAACGGGAGTTTCACATTTTACAAGAGTTTTTGAGCAAACAATACAAGCGTGAGTTTGAAATACTTGTATTGTTATGCTTCTAAAATTTAATTGACGGATTTATCAGGGAAGTGCTGTATTAATAAACACTTGTATAACAGCAATTATTTAGATCTTCTTTCTTAAATTCTTCTCAAATCATAGAACTTGTGCGGTTCATGAAAGATTTAATAATTTCGGGCTCAAAATCAGTTTTTCACAAAGGCCTCTTCTTAATTTATCGCAAGAAATTGGTTTTCATTGCCACATTTATCGTTTACAAGCATGCTTTATTTTGAAGAGATGACATGATGAATTTCTACTTTCTTGTTGTTTCAAAGAAACTATGACTTAATCGGCTATTAAATTTCAAATTGACAGTTGCCTCGTACGATTTTTTTATCTTGTCACGATATATTTTCATTAATATTTTACAGAGCGCGGTTATATTTCGTTAATTCTTTCACTAATTGACCAAGAAAAGCTGGAAAATATTTTATAGGGCCATGCTCGTTTTTAATAGCGCCTTTTCTTTCAAGATAAACTGTATACTCGCTGGTACTTTTTTATATTGAAAGAAGCATAGTTCAATATTTAACTGAATTGACCAGATTGACAATTTGAATTTCGCAAATTTTCTTTTCAAGGAAAAGTCACCTGGAAGGAAGAAGGTCGCTTCTTTGATAACATTTCATGATATTGGATTGAATCGTAAGTTTATAAATCCAATTGTGTTTTCCATTTTATCTGTTGAAGTGGCGTAGTTTTCATTCAAAATACGGCAGTGCCAAAATACGCGCCCAGGGCTCTTATTGTATCATGCATCTCACGTTTATTAGAGGGCCAATTTTAAACCGGGCGTTTATTCTAGGCTTTACGGTTTAGTTAATACAAGTCTTCTTTGAAGAACTGCTTTGTTTGACGGCAACAAGGAAACGATTCGTTTTTTGACAACATGGGATAATCTCACCGTGCATTGCTAATCTATGGATGATCCCGATTCAATCCGACTTATCCATCCATGGCTATCTTAAATCGGATTGCGTGCACATGTGTGCACATTGTTAATGACGACAGACGTTGTCCATTGTTGTTAGCATTAGTATCTTCAATCCCTCATTTTACGCTTAGGCCCAGGTTAATCGTTGCTCTTCTCATGCGCCGAATCCAATTGCTGATTTAATTACTCATGACAAGTGCGATGTTAACTTGATAAATAACGACAAACTGTATTTGTAGTCGCTCTGTTTTGTCCAACTGAATTATATTTGATTTGGCATACGAGAAGAGCGACGCTTAACCTAGGCCTTAGCAACCCTATTGTCTTCAAAGTAACATAAAATTTGAAACACTGTCCAACATTGCAAAGCGACACTTTTCCCAGTTTTTTGCAGCGTCAAAAAACAGAAGGTAATGTGAAGAGTTGGGGGGAAGTTTAGTAATCACCTGGGCATGCGTATAATCCATTGTGTTCGACCTGAATACATACCTTGTGTCCAAATTTCTTTTGCTACAAAGCCGAGCCTAACTCGCTTGAACTGTGATCAGATATTTACATTAGTAGGGAGATTTATAATAGAGATGGATGTGCTGCTTATCTTTCGGGGATTTCGCACTGAGATGAGAATTGTTACAAAGTAGAAGTCTCTCTTTATGACGTCGGCATATTCGTATGGCTTATTCTTAGGATTTTTCTGGATTTAATATTAAACCTCGTTAAGTTGCGCAGCCATAGGCAGTTTTTGTTTCTAAGCTATCCAGCTCGATGAATAGTGACTTGAGCCAGTTGTATAGCACAGCAAAGCGGGGAGGGGGGAACCAAGCCGGGGGTAGGGGTTATTCTGAGCTGAATTTGCTTGTGTTTCCTCGAGTTAAAAATATTTTGTGGAGTTGGAAATTCAAGGCCCTGGATTTGGAAAACTAAACTCCCACCAAGTTTTCCCGCCAAAAATTGCTTCTCTAAGCAAGACCGAGGCTATTTTGAAAAGTCCTGTTTTCAACTCGAGTTGGTAATTTTGCTTAGAATAACCCTTGCGCGGGGTTCACGAGAGTCGCCCCCCCCTTCCCTATTTTGAGGAGATCTTCTTAGATTTGAAAAACCCAGTGCTGAACTTTTTGAAAAGCTGAGTAATACTTTCTTATAAACCAGACAATAAAAACCTTTATCTTGATTATTACTTTTTGTCTTTTTGACAGATGGCAGCTTCAAAGAGTTCTTCCATCACGAAGACAATCTTCAGCTTTGGGATAAATTCAAAATTTATCACATTGATGCTCCAGGCCAGGTATCAGCGGCACTTCAATAAAGATTAATGTGTATCATGTAATAAATAGTAATGTTTATGGGTGCGCCGTTTCGATAGATGCGTCTCTCCTCATTAGGCGAAACGAGAATCGTGTAACGATTTTTGTGTTTCTGTCTGACATAGCATAAGATTCTTTGTAGCGCTGAACTTGCGTCCAAGCAGAGCTAAAAATACTATATTCCACAGCAAGACAACATACATGTTGATATTGAATTGAATGACTGGATATTCGCACTGATCTTTATTTTAGAGAGCAAAGTGTCGCATAATACCTCAGCTCTGACTCTGACAATTAACCCCGATCATTTCATTATTTATGCTATTTAACTAAGATATTTTACCGTATCTAAATTTTTTATTATCGTTATTTCTATTACATTAATAATGAATAGTATCACCAGAAGCTTCATGTTAGGAAAACGTTAATTTTTCCTACAAACGACTATATATTCGGTCGTACATGAATTTGTTAATTTACGCTATTGCATTTTAATTGACTCTGAGGATGGTCGTTTGTTTGTACGACCGAATATATAGTCGTTTGTAGGAAAAATTAACGTTTTCCTAACATGAAGCTTCTGGTGATACTATTCATTGTTAAATTGTTTGCCCGAATCGATATTATTACATTAATACTTTTTACATTTTCGTTATTTTTTATTTATTCAATAATCTCTGTCTTTCAGCAAAAAGGTGCCGAGAAATTCTCCTCACAGTATGTTTGAAATTTTTCATAAATAAATTACTTATTTTGGTACCCGAAAGTGCTAGTCCCTTTCTGTTATGAATAGCACGAATTTATTTTTCTTGCGATGGCTTGAGAGTTTATAGGGACTGTCTTCCATATTCAATAAAAAATTCTGTCCTGTTGTCTTTACTCAAAAGTATTCTGGATATTATTTTCTTATCTGATAATCTTAATGTTTATTGTAGATATCAGTTCCCAAGCATTCAACAGATGGCCAAAATGCTTGTGCCTGTTCTTGAACATTTCAAGTAAGTTTCATCTGCACATCACTTTTTTCTCTTTAGACAGCTCTGTATGTCCTATTCTCGGCACTTTTTCCCGTTTACAGTGGTACATACAGTAAAATCGTAAAAACCTCGTTTTGGATAGCATGAATAGGTGCTTAATCAACTGGCTATTGCTCTAAGCTCAAGCTTGCATTTTTAATTACGAGTGGTTGAGTCCATTTCCAGTTCGATCCCCAGTATGTGTTCAATCCCCGGTGCAATGCATGCTATATCTTAACTTCCACCAGTTAACATTACGTATGTTTCTTATCTTCAGTCTTACAAATGATGTGGTTGGCTTTGGCGTCGGCGCAGGTGCAAACATACTAATTCATCTTGCCGTAAGTTCTCTATCTCCATTTTATTTCTCGTAGCTATAAGTTCTTTTCTTCTTACTTTCATGACAGGACCTTTAAGATAACAGTATTGCTACTATTCTGACGGGTTTTCCTGTTATTATTATTAGTTGCTTAATTGCATGCATGTATTGTGTTGTAACCAGGATCTCTCATATATCAGTAGTTGCATCATCTATGTTTCAGTATGAATAGAGCATAGAGCATTCTGTCTTATTTGATTTGATTTGTGTTTTCAGATGGAAAAACCTTCCTGGATTGTTGGGCTTGTTGTTGTTGATCCTGCTGGTGGAAGCGCTGGCTTCCGAGAATGGGGCGAAGAAAAAGTAATTTCTCTTTTTAATTGTTCTCTTGTTCATATGAACATTCTACTCTTCGTAAACCGACTTTGCAACCTCTATTGCCCTGCAATTACCTGTTATATTTATCATCTGGCACCTTTTTTTTATTGGCCCATGTTAGATTCAAGTTCCAAAAACATTTGATATTATAAATACTTGAAGCCATATAGAAAACTGACCACAGCTCACTCATACGTATCACTACACGCGCCTGCGCTTTGTATGCTTGACTGACCCTTCCTCATTTGTAACTGGTCTGCAATTTTTTTATTTATCTTCATTTTTTTAGCTAGCATCTTGGAAATTGGAAACAAAAGGGTTCACGAGCTCCACCGAGAAGTTTCTCATCTGGCATCATTTTGGAAACGTAAATGAAGTTATTTTAATTCGTATATACAGTGTCTTTGGGCTTTGTGCACTCTGAAATGCTTTTATTATGGTATAAATTCGTTTTTTTACAGAAAGCTAAGAAGGTGAACATGGAAAGACTTGATCAGTATATCAAAGAAGTATCAAGCAGTCAGAATCCTCACAACATGGCTCAATTTGTCAAAGCTTACATGAAGTAAGTATTAACTATTTAGCTTGCTGTCACTTTGCTGTTTCATCACTTTATGCACTTCTCAAATTGAGCTCTTGTATTATGACTTGCTTGTTTTGCTGATGTGCAATTTATTTCGAACGAATTACCCAGACTTTTCAATTATTGTATCCTTATAGCCAGTTTGATTTTATACCTCAAGTATATATGTATATATCATTTCTCTTTGTAACTTTTTTTTTCTTACTTTCCAGTCGTAATGATCTGTTTACTGATATTTCAAAGAAGTTGACGTAAGTTTCATTAATGCGTACCTCTTTTCTTCATTTAACCTGATAGTTTTAGTTAACATAGACTGCTTATATTATTACCAGAAAGACGATTGTTCAATCTGGTATCAAAGTTTATACTTCCGATTTCAGATGCCAAATATTGATTATTACAAGTGACCATTCCCCTTACAAAGAAGAGGCTGTGAGTAATTTTCCTATTGATCCATGAACGGTTTTTAGTTATTTTTAGACAAATTTATCTCAAGTCAAATGATAACTTGCAGAGTTCAAAGTCTTCTCCTGCCAGAGATCCTTTCAACCTTTTGCAGAAATCTAATTTCATTCTTATTTATAGATGCGTAGCTAATATCTATGCTGACATCACAGTGCTTGATGTACAGAAGTACAGAGCAATAATAGAGTTAGTAGATTAGTTTAGTCTGTCTGATGAATGCGCAAGCATGAAACTCGGAGTAACAGAGAACTAAGTCTACTTTCTTGCTTTTACTCTAATTTCATTCTTATATTTTCTTTGAAGGCTCGACTTTTCAGTCATCTTCCAAAGCTGAAGGCCAACATAATGGAAGCACAAGACACAGTCAATGTGTTTTTTGAGGATGTAAGTTGAACAAAACTTCCCAAGTATTCCTCTGCAAATAGATAATGATTACGCATGATTATTTTTACCAATCATTCAATTTCAGCCCAGCAAATGTGGCGAAGGGATGTTGTTGTTGATGCAAGGATGCCATCTTGGTAAGTAGCTGCATAATAAAGTTTCTTATCAAATGTTTTGACGATTCGTTTCACGATTAAAGCTAAATTGTCACTGAGGATGACATTATAGACAGGATGAAATTCTGTGTGATTCATTATAAACCATTAAAGCTCATAAAATTTATTCTTCTGTTGCTTTACGCGAACATTTTTCTGAAGAACATTTTTCTGTTTTTGAAGAATTCAACGACCCCCCCCTGTGGAGATCGAAAATTAAAGAACCCACCCGGGGCTTTATAGAGCTCTTAGGCCCCGTTTACACGAGACCGGTTCACTTTTGATCCGTATCAAAAGTGATACAGATAGGTTGCGTTTACATGGAGCCGCACTACTTGTGTTGCTGATGGGCTTTCCGTTTACACAAGTGCGGATTCGCATGAAATAGAGGTGAAAAAAACGAAGTGAGGCTGAGAATCCAAACAAGAATATGCGCACAGCGCGACGGCGCATGTAAACCTGAAAACGGATCAAAAGTAAGCCGGATTCGCTGTTTACACGAGACCGGATCACTTTAAAAACGTCTTGCTAGAAGGATCAGAATTGATCTGGCTATCCGTATCTATTTTGATGCGGATTGCTTGGTCTCGTGTAACGGGAGGCGTATCCGTATCAATTTTGTTTCGGATTCAAATGGATCCGGCCTCGTGTAAACGGGGCCTTACTGCAACTATCGATCTTATTTTTTAGTTCCAACATTGAGAACGCGTACTGCATCAAAGGGTGGACCGGTCCGTGCTGCTTCAATGAATGAGAGCTATTAAGGGACAGAATGAAATGATGTACCAGCAATGTTAACAAAGAGATATTGATAATACACCGGATTTCATAATGGCTGATGGATAATCTTGCTGGAGGTATATGTACAGATCAATTGAGAGTGATGAATCCTTTTGGCAAGTGAAATTATTATTCTGATTTTACTGATTTGTAATCATGGTGTTCAACTGAAGTGATTCTTGACACGTCAGGAGCAATTATATTGGCTGCGTGATTATTCTGCTGTTTGGTAAATTTTTCATTGTTATAACTACAGGTTGTGTTATTTTTGTTATGCTCTCTCGCCACCTCTCATAAACATTCTCCTTTCACAATTCTTGATAATATTTGTTTCAAACTCCAGCCACCATTGATAGGGCATATTTTTTTTCATAAGATACCTCTCTCCCTAAAAATTGGTTATTTTTCCATTATTGGCATTAAAGAGTTCTATGATCTTCTATTTTAAGCCCAATATCAATATATTTTCATATATAATGATAATAATTTCTAGACTCCTCATTGCGTCAATTCCAGCATAGCTTATGCATGTAGAACACATTACCCACAATACACATTTCTTCCTTTACTTCAAATCATTTATGTTATCTTCCATTCTGTTTATGCTTTTGCTCAGTTTACTCAATAAACATATGTTTCATCGTTATTTTCTTTTAGCTTTAAATCGCTGTTCTCTTCAATATATTCCATATATCTCATGTCATTTTATGAAATTTCTGATTCTTATTCTTAATCATATCTTAATAATGATAATTATGTGAGATTTTTATTCTTAGTTTTAGAGTGATGAATATTTGTTTCCAATAATCATATAGTGTGATATATATTTACGATTTTTGAGGTATGTTGTTATAGATACAGCATGTTTTAAGATGATATTCCTTTCCTTCTCACCTTCGTGACCGCTAGATATGTGACTGCGTTTCGTTGTCTTATGCAGCGTGTTGTGTTGTATTGCATATTTATGAACAGCTAACCGTTATTGCACAACTACCACGTGTTGCTTGGCAACCATGGCTTTGATCAACATATTTAACCTCGCTGATTTAATTAGTGTGCTGATCAAAGCTTCATTGCGACATGGAGCTTTGGATGCTTCAAAGGCATCGAGAATACCCCGAACGCATCGATTCATTGCTATGCTATTTTGTCTCTCTTCCGTAGTATTCCCTGCACAGGTCATAAACTACTGCTCTGTCATAATTAAAGGATCGCGTTGCTCGAATGATGCGTTCTGGGCTTTGTTGTACCGCCTTTAGTGAATAAGGGAATTCTCACTTGCCATGATACAGCCATTGCTTCAGTTTTCAATAGCATCATAATAGAGGCAATGGTTTCTTACAAGTGGAAATAGGGGAGCGCCTGCACTGATGGGAAACGGTAATTACTTCCTTGCAATTGCTTCCACCTCTTGATAATAATTCTTTGAATTTTAGTATTAGGACTAAGATTATGAAAATTGGAAAAAGGATTTCAATCTCAAAAGACTCTTTATCTAAGAGAACTCTACTGCTGTATGTACATTGAGAATGTATTTCTTTTAAAATATTTCGAATTTTCCGACTCAAATAGTATTTAACTTATCCACCAGTTGGTCATAATTCCCCGTCATTGACTGGTATGCTGAATTTGAATTTACACGGGCTTTGTCTTGCTGGTAGATACAACTACATACAGCAGGTTGTGGAGATAGATGTAACATTAAAATGTGTTTAAAGTCATGGCAAAAATCGATTCTCATCTGCCCCGATGCCCACACCACACATGAAAAGATATTTCATATACGTGTATTTTCATATTTAATTCTTTTCAGGCGGGTTTCACTTCGACCGAAGCCGTTCTTTCAGGGACCATCCACCTTATAATGGAGATATATGCTCTCGAAACGAAAATAATTGCATTGATACGGACGTATTTTAACTGGCGAACATTTGCAACGCTGAGGCCAGATTGCCTATTGTTCAACATGTGAAAGTGATTAGAATATATAACAGACAACATGCTGCTGTAAACAATACGATCTTTGACGATATTACAATAACCGGCCTGCACTGAAGTCGTTTTAGCGCCTCTAGGGGCTAAAGTAACGGAGCGTTGGATGTGATTGGATAAAAGGTGAGGATAGAGTATTGGGAAGAATACTACTATGATAATAACGATTTCTATCTCTTTGCCTCTTGCCAGCCTGCCGCTTCTCTCTCTGGTGTCTGTGAATCGGAATCAAAACTATTATTGTTGTTACACACATCCAACGAGGAGTTCGTGTTTTGTGGCGGCCGAGAACTGGTGCAGTGAACTGCAAGTTTCAGAGAGTTATTCGCTTGCTCATTTGGCGTATTTTCGAGAAGGTAAGTCCACGTTTTGTCTCTTTTTCGCGTCCATTTCATGCCGCTATTCAATTGTGTGTTTGGGTGCAGCCGTTAAAGTTGGCCTCCGAATCTAACTTTGTTCAATCTCGTCTATAACTTTCTTGCCAAACAATGCGTTCGCTTTGAGTTGTTTCCCTGCGAATTCTTTTGCAGACCAATTTCAATCCCTGGTTGATTTAGTACACATATTTGTTTGCTTTGTGGCTTAATTACATATGGCAAACTCGTGTAAGTTTTTGTGTGGATATTATTATAGTTATCAATCATTGCCCGGCCCTGTTTGCAACATAATGACCAGGGTAATCAATATTGTTGCATTACATTTGGTGGGATTCTTATTTTCAAGTTTCATTTTTGCTTACCATTTTCATTGTGTGTTGCAAACTTTATGAAACATGCAACTTATTCCCGCAAAGTTGAAGTTCACGATGCTCCTTTGTCTGTAATCTTTATTTGGGTTCTTTTCACTTCGCCCCAAGGTAATAAAAAACTGCATATGTGGCAATTTATCAATATGTGCTATATTGCGATAGTGCTTTTCGCTTTGTACAGACTCAGAATAGCAATCAAAAGGGGCCGAATTGCAGCAATAAATTCTCAATTTGCCCCGAGTTTATCTGTCTCAAAAGAATAGACCGTATTTGTAGAAATCAACGCATGTCAACCATATTTGTCTCATGTGCGCATAAATCGCAACATTCACCAACCAAGTGTCACTGGTTATCTGCCTTAACAGGGTCTTGGCTGGTTGATTACAGTAAGAGCCTGTAAATTTTGGATGCAGCCTATTGTTAAAAAGCAATGGACTTTTCTATTTCTGAACAGAAATATCAACCTGGAGTCTTTTTATCCATTGGTTCTTACATGCGCCTTTTTACTGTAACAGTAGTTGATCTGCCAAATGGTTAAATTGCCGTCTGTTTTGTTCACGGCTGCATTATAAATTTGATACATAACTTGCCGATACTCTAACATCTCTACTCCCTCATATCTACTTCCACATCTCTGTTTCCAACTCAGCTATTCATCAAATCATTTTCGCAATGCGATGAAATGATAACGAATGCTACCTTGCCATTGTCACTATTTTTTGCTATACTAGAGAAGAACAAGGTCTTTAAACGCTCAATTTGTTGATTACAGAGAATCATAGGGAATTACCGTTAAATGTTAGATATTTTGCAAAGACCTGGTTATAAGAGCGAAATAGGAGAAAGTGAAACATCTGCATATTCAAATTGGTTGTGTGAAATGTCCACCTGAAGTATGTCTCCGGCGAAGCTTTTCATAGCTGCGTGCTGTGTTGCGCGGTCGGCAACCTTTGGACTGTAACCTCCGATATTTTAAATAAGCGCACCAGTATTAATAGCCACATATGGTAAGAGAACCATCTAACGCTCGCGACTAATTAAGCTTCAATGTAAAATTTTATCAAGGTTGTTCTTGACTCGGTACTGCTTTGGTTGTTCGTAAATGAAGCACGCCTTGACACCTTGTTTTCATCTGGACCTTAACAAAAGTATTTAAAAAACACCTTCACGTGCAGTTTTTGAAAGTTGGGCAAGAACCACACGAACATACCCTCATCTATTATTGATCGACAAGCAGATGTAATGCCGTGGAGAGAAAATATGGCTTTAATTGCTGTAAGAGAGCGGGACTGTTTTTCTCGAAAATCTGCAATTGCCAAACTGTTAGAGCTGTTAGGTAACACTTTGTTCAATAACATTGGCAACAGATTGGCATTTACGTTGTCATGTGTTTGACTCATCATGCCATTAATTTCAACACTTTCTTAAAATAAAATTAAAAAAATTTACGTCACTGAGCATACGCAAGATTAAGAAGATATAATGCAATAAATATGCTATATTTTTCTAAACTGAACGTCATAACATCTGTGTAGAACGTAGAAGCAAGACAACAATTTATCTCAAAATATGTACATAGTAAACATGATATTAATACGACTATTAATTACGATTATTGAACGGCAATTTCACTTTTGCGCGGTAGTTTCCTTTGAAATTTTGAATATATAATATGAAATGAAATTTTGGTTTCAAAGACCAAATCCTGAGCTTTTTTAACTTTTCAAGAACTGAGCATAACTAACTTTCTTATAAAATAAACTAGCTGTTAACATTGTTAAAATGAGTGCTGCTGTGATGTAACCGGTACTAAAGCATCTAGCATTTGATTAAAACGATATGTTTTGAAATGAGTGCTTCAAAAAAATATGGAGAGGGGGTGTTTAGCGTGCTTGGAAGCCTAGATATCTTTTTTGGTAACAGGTCGTTTCTCTATATTTAATGTGTGTGAATGTTGTCATTTGTATTTGACATTTCTTATTCACATTTACGTTTCGTAGCTGGATTTTGGGATTTCAGCAATAATAGATTTTAGGAAATTATTCTATCAAGAGAAGGTGTGCGCTCAGTTGGAAGATCAAAACTAAAATTCAAATCTTTGTTGATGTGACTTTACCATGTAAACAAAACAATACCAAAAACAGGGGAATAAATGTAGAAAACCCCTTGAAATCTGAAGTCAGGATTTTCTGGACCGGGGTTACTTTCAATATCATTTTTGTCAACTTATCCCCACGACAAGAAAGCAACTCTTGTGTTCTTGTCGAAATAAAATTGGCCTTTTTGGGCCTTCTCGATTCTGGCCACGAATAAAAGTTAATAACCAGCAGATAAGCCAACCAAATATCGTTTTCCCAATGTTTCTAAAACGTCTCGCTGCTCTGCAGCAAAAAGATGACCGCCATTGATGAATTGATAATAAAACAAGCATGTGGCTGAACGGAGGAGGATTTGAGGCCACGCGCAGGCTAAAATCCGACAAACAAACACATATTCACAGACAGATTTTTTCTCGAGAAGGACTCGATTATATTCTGCTGCGCAGCCGCTTCACTTCGTTCCGCTACGCAGCAGCAAAAACGTTTACCCAAACATACGTAACCTTATGATGAATATAGCTATATATATACACGCAATTAAAGAGATCTACAAGAAAAGCATTCAGCAAAATCATATTGTTTGTTCTCACAGGGGATCGTATAAGAACTGTTCACTGTTGGGGAATTGACGTAAACAAGCAATTTTTATTAATGTGATTCAACTAAGGGTAAAATCACGAAGGAACGGGTATGCACGATTGAAATGCGATTGGTAAGGTATCTGTGATTGGTTGACACTGATAAGGAGCCAAGTCAAATTAGTTTTAAAGATAATTGTCAACAAAAAAACACTTTCCAGTTGGGAATTATGGACCAACTGGTGGGAAAGGTGAAAACCCTTGTGAAGAACTCCTTGCTAGTTTGTATCTTAACAGATCTCTTTGTTTTTCAAGATCACAATTCATTTTTCCATCCTAGGAGAAGATTTTTCTAACAATGGACAATCAGCCACCTGGGCTAATTTTGGACAAGCAGCCACCACTGCGAAAGGGTTATATTCATACATTTACGTCCGAAGATGTGGATGCTGTTCTGTACGGTTATTTACTTGCTCAACCAAACAAAGACATGCCAATGCATTCCATATCTGGTATCAAGTTCATTCCATACAGCTATCCACCAGGTAATATCACCATTAACGTAATCATTTTTGAAGGCTCTGTCAGCAGACATGCATTGTAGCTAAGGTTACGTTTATCCAGGGAATGTTCTATATCTAATGGAGGTTTCATATGGGAAAATTCCCGGCCTTCTTGCCGGTATCTCGGGGGTGCTCCAGTGACATCTCACCTACTGAAACAGCACACTTTCTCACTTGAACAAAAAACAAATTTTGTATCGGAATTAGGAGCAGGTGAAATCTCGCTTAGGGATCTGGCCTCGTAAGCAGGTTCATATGAACAGGCCTTAACTTGCTCACTTAATTGACCAATACAACCCAATGTGTCGTCCTACAAGAACCGTCGGTTTTATCAACTATTGTTATCGATCTCCATACAGCAGATCTCTTGTCACGACAGACAGTGTGGCTGGTTCTAAAAAATGTTATTTCTTCTACGCAGATGCTACTGCGCATGCCCCATCAATTTCATTAAAACAAATGCCCAGTGATGCGTTTAGCTTTCTTTTTTGTAGTTGCTCACGGAATGATGACCCCCATAAGTCCGATGGGGCCGCCCCAGTCACCCTGGCTAAAGGACAAGAACATGCTTCAAACGCCAAGACAAAAGCAGAGTTTTTTCCCGCCATCTCCAATTTCACCGGAAAAGAAAACAATGGAATTGCCGTCATTTTTGACCATTCGTCATTTGCAGCTCGGGAATCTATTTCATGTTGGTGTATTCTCTACTGATCACGTGCGTCAAGGCTCGCGATTTGGTCCATTCACAGGTGCTATGGTTCGTGCGGAGGAGCTAGATCCAAGACAGGACAATTCTTGCGTCTGGGAGGTATGAATTAACAACTCAATTTAACTGCTCATGGACTCATAACTGGATTCTCGATATAAGAGACTTTAGAAGCAGCCAATGCTTGACTATGGAAGTGAAATTTTCTTTCAGTATGGAGTAACTGTTATTGCATTGAAACCCTTCATTCTATAATCAATTGGGAATCTCTTAAGAATGCATGTTTTACACAGACCTTTGCAAGACTGCTTCATAGCAGCTGTAATTAGTATTATGCTCTATTGCTCGATTACATACTACATATAATAATTTTTATTACAGGTTTTTTCGAATGGCAACCTGACGCATTTTATCGACGGTACTTTTGATGCGCAGAATTGGCTGAAAGCTGTGAATTGCGCACGTTATAAAAAAGAGCAGAATCTGGTTGTTCTGCAGAATGGTAGTAAGGTGTACTACGAAGCAGCCAGGGACATTGCTCCTGGGGAGGAACTACTCGTCTGGTATGGTCCTGCCTACGAGAAATTCATGGATATACCTGTTTGCTTCAATTCCGCAAGGCCAGAGAAAA
Organism: Sanderia malayensis; assembly: GCA_013076295.1. Taxonomy (NCBI): domain Eukaryota; kingdom Metazoa; phylum Cnidaria; class Scyphozoa; order Semaeostomeae; family Pelagiidae; genus Sanderia; species Sanderia malayensis. The sequence continues at coordinate 2,256,806 of RQOL01000531.1, read as the reverse complement.
GCGTGTCGGGTGATATGGGTCGTAAGTAGTGGCTATTTGTTGTTTTTGCTTCTTTTTTGATTCTGGGTATGAATGCGGGATTTGTTATGATACGTGGAAAAGTATTTCTACTCCCCATTCCCAAAGAGGTTGACTAGGCCATACAGTAAATACATTTTCTGCAAAGTAAAGCCCCATAGCCTTATGGGTAGCATTTTCTGAGCTTGGAAATTTTGGATATTGAAAATAGTGAAGGTGGACTAGGTGCATTCGTGTCTCGTTGCTTTGCAGCAAATGAAACATCTGGTACATATCCGTGCGATCAGTGTGGCAAGGTTTTTTCTTACAAGTACTACAGAGACAAGCATTTGAAGTACACCCGTTGTGTTGACCAGGGCAATCGTAAGTTCCCTTGTCACCTGTGCCAGCGGTCTTTTGAGAAGAGGGACCGTTTGCGCATACACATCCTGCACGTGCATCAGAAGCACAGGCCACACCTTTGTAACGTCTGTGGAAAGCGCTTCTCCCAGTCGAGCAGCCTCAGCAAGCATCAACGCGTGCACAGCGGCGAACGGCCGTACAAATGTCCGCACTGCGTCAAAGCGTTCACCGCTTCGTCCATTCTTCGCACGCATCTTCGTCAACATAGCGGTGAACGGCCGTTCAAGTGTAAACATTGCGGCAAGGCGTTTGCATCGCACGCTGCACACGATAGCCACGTAAGACGCACGCATATCAAAGTCAAACCGTGCGTGTGCCATGTCTGCGATAAAGCCTTCTCACAGTCGTACGAATTGAAGTTCCACATGAATATTCACACGGGACAGAAGCCGTATTCATGCGAAAGATGTGGCCGTTGTTTCTCCAGCCCCTCGTCACGCGACCGCCACAGTACCCATAACAACTGCGGCCCAGCCACCACAGGTAAGATCACTGGCAGCCCCTCCTCTTCAACGTCAACAGTTATGGCATTGGCAAGTCCAGATTCGAAGATCTCCACTTCTTCATTTGACATGAATAACAATGAAACAAATGAGGTTTTTATTTGAAAAACCTCATTCCAAAGTCTTATTGCCAAAGGTTTGTGAGAGTTCTCTCGTTGTAATTATTGCCCCGTCTTTTATTTGTTGTCGAGTATTGAGCTTGAGCTGTATATTATTGCAATACAATGCAACCTTGTATAATACAAGATTGCATTGTGCAGTACAGAGCCTATTGTACTATAAGTTGTATTGCAAAAAACTCTTTGGTCCTTGCTCTTTCAGTTTAGAAAAGAGAAAGTCTTGCAGTTGTTTTCATTTTCTCGTTCTAGAGTGAAGTTATTTTTATTTTGGGATTAGTTTGCGTGTGTTTGTACTACATCTTGGTAATTAAGTGTCGCAGAGTGTATCGTGTGTTTTATTTCGTTATGGGAGTGTATGGCGTGTTATATTTATCATAGTACAGTGTTAGCTAAAGTTATAATCCTTCCTTTTTAGCTTGAGGTATGAGGCGGTTTTGCTATATGAAAATGTTGTAAATATAATTAGCATATTCATCCGAACTCTTAAATTCAGCTGGTCTCTTGACCAGGGAGAGTCTATTACTCTCTTCCAAATAGTAGCTAGTTCTGTAATATATATTATATCAGTATTATATCAGTGTAATGCCATCCAATTCGCATCGACAACAATCCAGTTATGTACATTTACACTCAACTGCTGTCACCCAGTAGCTCCAATACCTGTATATCTGACGTTTCAGTCATTCGTAGACCTGCAACATACCGTAATGCTTGGTATAAACCCTCGGGCGTTAATTTATTTCTTCGAGTTTAAGATGCGGCGTTTGTTGCAATTTTTATTGAAATGAGGCGGCGTTTAAAAAAGGAGGCGTTTGTTATAAGCGTTACGGTATCTGTATATTTATGTCACCCAGAGACAAATCACTGGCCAAAATATATGCCCAAGAATAGTCGTGTCTCCATTGTGATAACAATTTTCAATTCGTGCACCAACACCTCGTAGCACAAAGTCCCCTTCTATTAACGTCTGAACCAAAAACCTGGACCAACCATGCAATGCATTGATATCCAAAAGCAAGTGAGACAGTATTTTCAATCAGTGGTTTGTCCCTTTGTGGGTTCAATTGATCCCTCTGTGCCTGTCAATCATCCAAAGATTTCTCGTAGTTGGCCTTGTTTCCATTTTGGTAGCAAACTCTACCCTTTAGTTACGATGGTTCAATTCCCATACACATACACCAATGTAAATAAGTTTTTAAACGACGAACAAAAATTATTAATCTCGTTCAATTTTATTCATTTATCATGAACTGGACTATATGTGTAAATAAATTAAATGCACCAAATGTATAAATTGCATCATTTGACACGTTTTAAACCAAAGTGTGACTGAAAATACAAAAAAATACATATAACTACATGTATCATCCCTTCTAATTGCCCTGTATCCTGTAACTGCCTTGCGCAATCTCTAATGTTTTACAGAGTCTCCCAATCTACTTGCTGTCTGAGGGAGAATAGCATCGTTTTGGTTTGATCTGCCTTCTTGTTCTCCTTGCATCTTTATCTTTTGTCGCATCGGTCATTGAATCGGTAGATGCGCTACTTTCATTGTCAACAGATGTTTGCCTGGTGACGTCAGATTTGTATAGAGCCAACTCGTCTTGTTTCTTCATCCTACCTTTCTCTCTGCTCCTTTCTCCTGCTGTAGATTCGTCAACAGTTTGATGCATCTCGGAGTCACCATCTTCTGCCCTCGCTGTCTTCTTTGGCCGTCCTCTACCTCGTTTGGCTTTGGGTTCATTGCTGTCTACCGGATTAAGCCCATCTGCATCACCGGTAGTGACACTATGATTGTCTTCGGCTGGTGATACATCGTGCTCAAGTGTTACTTTAGCCGATTTGCCTTTGCTTGCATCATCACCCGTTTCAGAAATCAGTCGCTTTCGCCGGCGTAAGGTGCGCTGGCCAACACCAAGACTCGAAGTTGGGTCAGCATCTGTTGCAATGCTCTCAGAACCCGATCCAACGTGCACATCAACTTCATCTTCTTGTATCTTATCCTTCTTGATTTCTTTGACTTCATCTTTAAGCTTCACCACGACGTCTGGCTCATTTTCAGTGCTTGCAGTTTGTTTGGCTTCAAGTTCTATCACGCAGCTCTCCATCAAAGACTTCTTACTTTCCTTGGCAAGATTTTTTGGAGTACCTGTTGTCGCAACAGGCTCACAGATTGCTTTATCCTCCGGCATCATGTCTTCAACGACATGATCTTCATTCTTCTCATCCAAAATCGTTGATGCTAATATTTCTACATTCTCACCACCAGTTGTAATGGCACTTCCATCATTCGCATTAATATTATTCTCTTCAGTAATCTCAAATTTACTCGTTTTTTCTATTGAATCGCATTCCCTTTTAACCTTTTCTGTCTTCTCATTCACCACTGCCACACTTTCGCCATTGCCATCACCTGCAGATATTATTTGACACCCGGAGTTATTCCTATAATTCCCTCCTTCACACGGTCGATTTATTAAGGTTTCATCTGCCTGTTGACAGTGATTTGTTTGGCATTCTTTGGAACTGGCTGCATTTGCAACAACCTTGCACTGTAAAGCTACAATGTCATATACAGGGCTCACAGCATCCATATACTCATTTGTATCATCTTTGCAATTATCACTTATTTCAGTACAAATTACTTCTTCTTTCTCAATCACAGCGTCCACACCAGACAGATCTTGCTCATGACTTTTGTTGTCTAATACAGTCTCTCCTTCCTCCTCTGAATTTATTGCTTTTGACTTAACATTGATTTCAGTTTCCGTTTTCAGTTTGGAGTCATTATTTGCGCTGTCATCTGGTTTATCAGAAGTTTGATTGGGCTCTACATCAGTCCTTCTACTATCCTGAGAAAGAACATCAGTCTCCTTTGATGTTTGTATGTGACTGTCAGGTTCTTGTTTTGTTAACAAATGTTTAGTGCATGACTCTATTGATCTATCTTTGACAGAATCAGACTTTGTCACAGAAGTACCTTGTATCTCATTCATAGTTGAGCTATCAGATGTTTTTGTATGCGTTAATAAGTTTCCAAAATCCTTCTCAGGATTTGGAGCATCAGGCTTTGCCTCGTCATTGCCTTTATCAGATCCATTGTTCTGGGCATGATCAGAAGTGTCAGGTTTAGAGATTGAAACATGTGTGGATTCCTTACCACTATTGGGTTTATCATCATTATTACTTTTGCATTTTATGGGTGTTACTTTTACAGCTTTGGTTTGCAAATCTGTTTGCTTCTTACTTGACAACAAGAGGCTAGACTTTTGTTCTTCACTGGGTTTTGGAAGACTACTTATTGTAGAGATAGTTTCTTTAGATTGAGTATGTGATTGTGAGGCATGATGAACAGAGCTATTGCTGGGTAACTTAGCTGTATTTATTTGAAAACTCGAAGATGGTAAAGAAGAAGGCACAGTATTTTCACTTGGGCTAAGATTTTGAGCTTCTTTCTTTTCTAACCCAAGGTGCTTGTCCACTTCTGGACAGATTCTTTCGGCAAAGCTATCTGTTTTGCTTGAAAGAATTTGATCGATGATTCTGTCGATTCCGTTGAGCAGAACTTCAGATCTGAAATGGAATGGTTGAAGATAAGAGAACAAGTCAACAAGGGGCATGAAGCTGAAGCATATGAACCATACATCAAAATTTGCACCCACCTATTAATGTTAGTTCTCAAACTGTCCCTTACACTGTTCTTTGATAGCTTCTCCGACCACTGATACTTTGACAGAAATGAGGCGACGTGGTTTTCCACTCTCTGTTTCAGTAATCTATAGGACTCCTGCATTAAAAAGCATAGGAGCGTTGTGGAATTAGTTCGTATCAATAAAACTGGCCTAAATTAAAAAACAACTTAATTATGCTGCGCTTACCATATTTTCTAATTCTTCAAGACATTCCTTCCGAAATTTATCAAAAAGCCCTTGAGATTTCAAATTACTGACAACTTCATCTGCTACTTTAGCTGGATTCTCCTGTGTTTTGCTTCCACGCGCAGCTGCTCCAGTTTGGTCCGCCATTACAGCTTTATCCTGATCGGTAATGTTTTTGAGGTCAACATTGATTGTATCGTGCTTCAAAATCCTGTGTTTTCATTGTGCTTTTCAGCAAAATGGATGCTGTGATGAAATAAGTCTAGAAAGGTAGGTAGATAATTTACGAAAAATACTATAGTCATAATACAGCAATAAAAATAGGCAAATTATTGAATTGTTGTTTACTTGTCACTTGCTTTGCCATGAACTTGACTTTCATTGGATTAAGCAGAAGATAGGCAAAATTTGACAGCGGGCCTAAGTCCCGATCAGATCAGCAGAAGAGCAGAGGAACTCTTGAAGAATGAATGAACGAGTGGGCCTACGCCCCGGGACTGGATCTCCTATTCCACCCGGTTTGCAAGCTATTTACAGCATCTTGAGGCGAATTTATCCGGATCAACCAAATCCATTACAAGTGACGGCTCTTCGTAAATATTGGTAAGGTTTTCAAAATATTTATTGTATTCGTTTGTTTGTATTATGACCACGCTCCGTATTATTGTGTAGCATGTCATTCATAAAAAATTGAATCGAAATTGAAATTTTCATGTTTCATATTGATATTGACGTGAATGTTTTTCGTTTTCCAATAAGCAATGCTGTAGCCATACAATTCATTTGAAGAGGCTTGTTTTCATCTCTTGCAGGCTAAATGGACCAGATCCACTTGATTACGTGACTATGTTTGCAAATCCAGGCATTCCACAGGAAGGGATACCAGCACATTGGCATTATGTTAGTTGTGGATTGTCTGACTTGCACGGTGATGGCAGGGTCCACGAGTATGTAAATTTGATAATTTTACCAAGTAGCACTAGCAAGTCTTCATTTCTATTGACCTACAAGCATTTGTGCCTTGATATGTTTACTATCCTGTTCGATTTGTCCGTATGTGGAACATACTACTGATTAAGAACATAAAATTTAAATAACTTGTCCAGATTTCTTTTCCCTTGGATGTGTGATTAATTGATGGTTGCTCTCTTGTTATATATGGTGATAGGGCCTTCACAAGATCGGGACCAATTCTCTGGAATAAACTTCCCATCGACCTCAAACATACACAATGCATTGATGAGTTTAAAAAAAGTTAAAAACACTTTTTATGACAACAAATTTAGAAGATTTTTATTGCAAAAATTAATTTACTTTGTTCACAGTTGAGCAAATTGCTTGTCAACATGACGGCAATAGAAACTGTGAGTAAACTTTAATATTATTATTATTATTATTGTTAGTGTCACAGGTGATGACGGGCCAAGTGGGTTTGGATTTGAGTTGACCTTTCGTCTAAAAAGGGAGCCTGGTGATTCAGCTCCTCCAACATGGCCAGCAGAACTCATGCAAAGTCTTGCAAGATATGTTTTCCATTCTGGTATGTTTATCTATGTGTAGTTGTCATCTGTACTTCAGAGCATTGTTAAACACATTTGACTCTTTCAACTATTGCAGTTGCTCTTCCAAATACCCCAACAGTCAAACATTGCCATTTTGATACTAAACCTGGTTTCTGTAATGTCTTCATCATTTGTTTTTCATCACTCATTTTGCCTTTCTTCTCCATATGCCCCAAGTTTGATACCTAAAGTCAAGAAATCCAAACTTCAATAACCTGTGCAATTTCTTATTCTTTCGATTATTGAGTTTATTCAAGCTTAGCTACATAGTTAAAGGAAATTCCGCACTCTTTGCAATCAAACTACTTTGGATGGCTATTTTGTTTTTTTCTAGAAATTAAGGAATGCCAGTTCTTGCCTGTTTACTGATCCTATTGTATTTTTCTCCATTTAATGCAAAAGAATATAGCATTACTTTTTTTGCTAGATAACAACCTCTGTGGTGGTGACCACGTGTCCTGGCATAATGCTTTGGACTTTACGCACAATTTTATCCAACAAATGCTGATGGCTGCTGATCCACAGGTTCCTCAGATTAACACACCATTTGGATTTGTTAATTTTGTTCAGGTATATATTTCAGGCATGTATGCTTTGGACAGCTAAACACTTCACATCCATCAGATGCATTTTATGCTCAGCTAAACTTTATATGAGTGCATTTGATAATTCTGATTTTTCACTAACATCTTTGGACAGAGAAATACCTATTCTGTTAGTATATGTTATTGATGTTATATCGTATTTGCCTGTGTCATAGATTGTAGGAGTTTGTACTCAAGAGTTGCAAGCAGCACAGCACTGGAATGGGCCAGCCATTCTTGATCTCATGAAAACGTTGCCCGAGTGAGTTACTTTATTTGATTTTGTTTGATTATCAATGAGAAATATCCCACACATCTCCAACTTTGATTTTTAGCACAATAATGTTTGTTACTATTTGTTTATAAGCTGACACGTTTTCAAGATAGCAATTGGTTATAGTGCAGTCTTGATATAACCTTGCATGTAATGGGACAACCCTTTTGAAGAAAACTTGGCATCCAGTCCTTTGTTTCTCTTCGTGGTTCAGTTTTCCTCAAGTTTAGCAACAATCCTCTGTTATAGTAAAGTATATATGCCTGAAAAATAGTTATATGTAACTGATTTTATTTCAGAACTGGCAGCCAGTGGTTGATAACTGATATGGAAAGAACTAGAAGTATTTTCGATTTAAAATCAAATTTACAGGTAGCTATTTTTGTCAACTCATCCTATTCTTTGCGAAAGAGTATCTGTAAAGTGGAAGACATTTCTTTCATAAAGAGATGCTTTATTTGTCAGTTTGCATGAGTCTATAAGGTCTCAAAGTCAATCCCATTATGCAATGGACAGTTAAATAGCAAAAACACTTCTTTATCTTTCTTTGGAAGTTTACTGTTCAAACAGTTGACTGTAACAGACGGCTTTTATTCCACTGACTCTTTTTAGTGATTTGTTAGAGTTTAGCTATTCGTTATTTCTGCACTTACTTGTTTCGACGTTTAGAGCAGTTCAGCATAGGATTGAAATGTTAAAATGTAGATGACGACCAAAAAACAGACATATTAGGTGATGAAATTGACGATATGATTGAAATGGCATGGCAGTAATCCTTTGATGTTTTTGTTTTTAGCAAACCGTTGAAGAAGGGATATCGAAAGAGGGCTCGAACTTGAGCGGTGTCAGTGCGAAATGCTGGTGGACCGGATGTGATCCGGAAACGATTTTCAATGCTGGGCACAGAATGGAGAATGGTCATTTCGTAGAAGCCGAATCGAGGCCGACCAGTTCAACGAGGACAACCAGATTGACGGAGCCATCGTTTATGTAAGTCTGGTAAATGTCTCATTACACTCGGAATGAGGCTATTACGCATACACACGTTGATCTGAAAACCTAAATATTGAACTGCGCATGTGTGATAACAACATCTTGCGACAAATACGAAACGATACTCTCGAGGTATCTTCCAAAACAGTCATGTTAGTCATATTATGTTAAAGAATCATTTTATAGTCAATTACATTTATCAATATAAAAACAGACAATATAGATTTGATTTGCTCAACCACCCAGCCCTGTATCCAAGAAAGATACAAAGCTGGTAGTTTGGAAATTTTAAGAATGTAACGAAATGTCTTTATCTGTAGGGATAGCGCCGTAAACTATGTTAAGTAGATCGACTTCTGATTAACTGTGTGAAACTCTGAGTAACAACCAATATAGTTTTTATGCATTATTATAAATTACTTACTTAAATATCCTAATTGCCAATCCAATTTGTTTGCAGAAGAGAAGATTCTGAGCTTGGCGATGGGCCTGATAGCAGATTGTCCAATTATAGTACTGTTAGTGAACTTGTGCGTGCTAAGTCACTTGATGCTGTTCAGCTAAGATTCAATTTGGAGGCAGCCACATTATTACCACTTGTCTTACGGTATTACATACTGTTATATCAATTCTTAAGTTAAACAGTGCGGACTATGTAAAGATACTTGTGCCGATGCAATTAAACAGCATATACATATCTACTTACGGAACATTGGATTTATTCGTGAGATGTACGGGCTATTGCAATCAACCTCTTTGCAACAGATGTTTTTAAACAACGGACAGTAGCACTTGACTCATAGGTTATACGGAGGCTCCACTCCACTTAACAACAGAAATTATCCTAAGCTTGATTCAATGTAGCTATACAGTAACCCAACGGTGGACTTTAGTTTGCGCCACACATTGTAGTATTTTGGTATGACTTAAAAACAGAAGAGAATATGGGATTCTTTTAATGCTCGAATTGGTGCTACTGTCTTGGCAACATACCTGTATAATGCTATCTTTATTCAACTCACTCGAATATTGGCTACAAGCATCCAACCATTGACTTGGTCTTTACATATCTTCTTCTACCTTACATCATAGTAAAGATTAGAGGAACAGTGTGTGCTTTTGTTGCAAGTTTTTAACTAATCAACCTTACTTGTTCTTTCAGTGGACGTTTGGCGCATGGTAGGCATTTCACCTTCAAAAGCATCATCACGGATTCAGCAATTACTTTGGTATCGAGTGACGTAACTGGAACAAGTGTGGATGACAATTCTCCTTATGCTGCATGCGGTAATTGGCTACAGGTATATTTCAAAAGCTATGACTGCTTTCATAACAATTTTGTAATTAATCGAAGCCCTTGCCAAGGCTCAATAATGAACAGGCATCTTCTGAAATCAATAGGAACATTTTTGCAAGCTCAATTGATGCTCAAAAACAATTCTTGCATTTACTTCTTTGTAGATATTAATACCAGATGATTTCATGGATCTTTTGATGAGAGATCTTGACGATTTAACACGACCTGATGAGGTAAGTGTCATTAATGATGAATTATTTGACAAATCACAACAGAAACGTTTTATTTCTGTATTGTATTGTTTGATGGAATACCAGAACTTTACTTTTTTGTATTTCGACGAGGTTTGACGTCAGCGACATCTAACAACAGGCTAGTGATAATAAGAGGTGGTTTGAGCCATTGTGAGGCTTATTTTTATGTGAGACTTTTGTTCCAGTCATGAATAGATAGCTAGCCACCATGCGGATTATTTGCTCAGGCTTTAGACATTAGTCACGTCTTCTTTAGACATTGCACTCAGACAGAATGGTACCATGCGTCCTTTGCAAGTTTGGCTTTTGGTAATATGCATAGAGTTGGAATATTAAGACACGGCATTAAAATGTTTGTCTCCACGGTATTATTATGACGTAGCAAAGGCTACGAATGAGTCGTTTGTTTTAGGTATAAAGTACGTCACACTTGATAGTGGTCTAGTTTTAATAGATCTGTGACACCTACTTGCGTTCTGTCTTCAACAGATGCGATTGCCAAAGCAATACGTTTGGCCTGGAAGAAATGTGATGATCACAGTGGTTGATGATGCCGAATAATGCTGTAATGATAATACCTTTAAAGACGTTGAACCCTCATTTTAATGTAAGTACATATTATATTATTATTGGATTATTATAGATAGAAAAATTATTTTTAATCCAGATGTCATTGTCAATGTCTTACATTGATGTAGATGCTTTGCTGGGGCTATACAAAGAGTTTATGTTTGAGTTTTCAAAGCTATGTAAGTGTTTTTGAACGTTTAAAGGTGCATTTCTGTGAAACACCCAATGCCAAAACTTGTCAAATTTTGTAGATAATATCTCAAGAGTTGCTGATTATTTTAAGTTTCCATTTTTAAATGCTATATTCTTAAGCAATTATAATTTTAAAACATAGATATTTTTATTTGACGAAAATTGACATATATTTTTAGGTTTCATTGATAATTTTTTTATTTTGTTTTTTTATTATTGTTGGAACTTTTTATCGTATGGTATTGTTTTAGCTTTCTTTTTAACCTATACTAGTTTATATGTGTTGAACGTCATTTCAGAGACCATGCCTGAACTGGGAGACGCGATTGTTTTATCTTGATTCCCCCCTGCTGACTACTCCTCCCCCCAATCTCATTCAGTTCCACAATCCGGATGTGAAAAGCGGAAGAGGTTTTTGCAAGCTCTTTTCCTCCCGCCCGCTGCAATCTGCAGAAACTGGAATTGAATTTCATCACAAAGTATTTGAATATTTCCAAATCACGTCGTTAAATCAAAGTAGCACAAACATGATTCTTATTCTTTTTTGCATGTTGCCTATTATGCAAACCACGTTGACACAAGCTGCAGATTTTTATTCGAGCAGATTTGACTGTCTTCCCGGCGCAGCACTGAATGGAAATTCAACAGATTGTCATGCGAGAGGCTGTATTTGGCAAATTCCTTCAAAACAAAGCCATGTAAGCTCTAAATTTACTTTATTAATAATTTATCTCATTTGCTTAAAACTTCCACTCGCCTCTTCCCCTGTATTGTGCTGCATGTAGCATTATTTTTGGGAGGAAAGTTTGTTGTTATGGAGGGGGACACTTTCTTTTGCTTCCTGTTTTGAAAGTTTTCTTCGTCGCATTCCATGACTTGCATTCAAATGTGCTCAGTGGATGTTGTAGCCGCGCTGATATTCTAGAAATAACGAATTTGAAGGGAACTAAAAATGCTTTAATGTATCGAACGAAATTTACCGTCCCTTCAAGGATCACTAATGAACCAACTCTTATAAAACAAACCTCTTGGAACTTTTTGTAATTCGACAATTTTCACGTCCCCCCCAGGGTGTTCGAATTAGACAGAGTGAACTGTATCTCAACCGATCTCCCAAACAAGTACCCTGGTGGCTGTATGGTGAAACAGTTTAGCTTGCTGTAAACGAGCATTCAATTTCAACAACATATGACATCAAATATGTGATTCCATTTCTTTCAGAGTGGCGCTCCAAGCTGTTTTTACCCAGCAATGTACGGCTACAAGGTACAGTCGGCTGCAGTGAAGACAAAGAAAGGAGAATACAGCATCAGACTCGAACGCATTAACACGCCTATGATCTATCGAAATCACGCACTGACTCTTCATGTCTTAATCAAGTCTTTCAAAACTCATCTGCAGATCAAGGTAAACGGGCCAAATTAACGCCCGGGTTGCTTATTAATTACGAAGGGGGTACTCATTGATGCGGCCAATAAACGCAGGTTACGCATAGTATATTTGTAGGGTATCGTAAGGTCGTATCGTAAGTTTGTTATATAAAGATTTTACTATCAATAAAACATGGCACATCACACCCTGATTAACGTCTTTATTTTATCAACAACAGATTTATCAGCTGAAGAAACGCTATGAAGTTCCCGTGAGCCTTTTCGATGGCTTAAAACTTGCACCTTTAGACAAAGACAATAACATGTACAGCTGGGAATATAGGGAGAATCCATTTGGCATTGTCATTAAGAGAAAGACAACCAATGCTGTCATGTAAGTGAATTTAAAGAATTGGATGAATTTGCCAAGCTTGGACTGTCCAGAGCAAAGTATGTGCAGGATGGTGCTGGTAAAGGTTGATTTTCTTTTGGAGAGGAGGGTGGTACCATAAATAGCCAACATTGCTAGATACATTGTTAATACAGTGTTAGATACATTGTTAATACAGTGTTAGATACATTGTTAATACAGTGTTATATACATTGTTAATACAGTGTTATATACATTGTTAATACAGTGTTAGATACATTGTTAATGCAGTACATGAGTGACATCAGTATACTATGTATAAAGCATTCTTTAGCTGGAAGCCCTGCATCAAACACATCCGTGTAATTTAAAATGTGTTGTGAGGTCCATCTATCTTGCACATCAACTTACTGGTGATAGCGGTGAGAATTTCGCGATTTGCTGCTTTCCATGCAAGATGTTTCCAATTGTTGAAGTTGCGTTTATTTCATCATAGATTCGATACAACTGTTGCTCCGTTGATCTTCGCCGATCAGTTTCTTCAGATTTCAACTAAGCTACCCAGCAGTAATGTATATGGATTTGGTGAGCATGAACATCCAAGCTACCTTCATTCTGTCAACTGGAAAAGTTATGGAATGTTCACCAGGGATCAGTATCCTAAGGTATCTTCACATATATATTTACCCCGTTATGGGTTTTCAAAGTAAGACATTCTTACAATGTAGTTTGATGTTCCTCACACCACACAAGTACTTGTGATATTTAAGTTCAACTTTTCATCTTCTTATTATTTGTAATTATCTGTATCTATTTTTATTTTATTTATGTAGCTAGGTTTAGCTCCTTATAACTCGAGGAATTTTGTCAACAGACTAACTTTTAGCTCCCCAGATTTGTTATTTCTAGAAGCTCAGCTCTGTTATAGATATATTTACAATATATTTCAAATTTTGGGGCTTTTATTGTTTCAATTTGCTGTTTTTGCAGCCTGATGCTAACTTATATGGACACCACCCATTTCACATGGCATTGGAATCGGATGGGAATGCCCATGGAGTCTTGTTACTGAACAGTAATGCTATGGGTAATACTACTGCATCTATCTTTTGTTTCAACCCCATATAGAGTGGTGTTCAGTAGTTACTCTCCTTAGCTACTTTTCTTTTGGGAATAGTTCCCTCGCTCATCCAACTCTCTTTTCTTATTGAATTGTTTCGGGTTATGGAAGATGCTTGGTGTCAATGTTGAAATTGCGGGTAAAATGTATAATAGAGGTGCCTGTTTAAGGATTTCTAGATCTGCTTTGAGATTGCATAATCTGGTTCGAGATGCCTTAATCGATTAACAGATGCCTAAGCCATCAGAAGTCCGTTCAAGTTCAAGATAAATGTCTGCAAATTGAATAAAGAGAGAGCTTTCAATGCAACTTTCATATTTTGAAACCGAAAGACAGCTGCTATTAAGTTTTTAATCGATTTTATGCATTTCTGTTTCTTATTTGCTCAGATGTTACACTGCAGCCTTTGCCAGCATTGACATACCGTGCCATTGGGGGGATCTTCGATTTCTATGTATTTTTTGGACCAACACCTGAAGACGTTGTAAAGCAGTACACTTTGGTACGCAAAACATATTAATGCTTGCTTATTGCCCGTTAGCTATTCGTAAATTCATCGATCATGTCTTTCGTTCATTAATAGGTGTAGTTGTCTTTATTTGTCTTTATTTGTCTGACGTGTTCAATTTTATTTGTCTGACGTGTTCTTTTATCTTAGGCTATTGGCCGACCATTCATGCCTCCGTACTGGAGTCTCGGCTTCCAACTTTGTCGTTGGGGCTATAACAGTTTAGAGCGCGTGAAGAACATTACTGAAGCTATGCGCAAGTATGGAGTTCCACAGGTATTATTCACTTTATTTATCACTCCCATAAGCCCTTAGTAATTCTCAAACAACATACAGCGAAAGTTACGCTGAAGTGTTGCTTAATTCCCTTCTAGTCTCCTTAAATCGGGATTCTACTGTGTTTATTTTTAACTTTAGGATGTTTTGTATGGGGATATAGATCATATGGATAGGCATATTGATTTTACGTATAACAAGAAGTCTTACCAAGGCTTGCCTGATTATATTCGTTCGATAAAAAAGGATGGATTGCGTTACATTATCATTCTGGTGAGTGTTATGGAGCTTTGCCTGTTTATTCATATTAGATTATTTTGCTATTCGCTTCATACTAATAACATCCGTTAAACTGAGAGTTATCTATACAACACGGCAACAGAAATAACAAATTTCTACATACACTACTTTGAAATTCCCAGTATAACGAACCAGTGATCTTAACTTCTTCATAGTGAAATTACCCTCGATTTAAGGAATTCCTTTGAAGCGAGCTGATTTTTGGCCCCTTTCACCGCTCGTTATATTGGTGTTCCACTGGACTAATATATGTAAGGCAGTCATTTCTGCTGCATGGGTGCTGCTACGCGTTTTTGGTCTGTGACACTTTTGTATTTTGTTTCATGTCAGGATCCTGCAATAAGTGCAAATGAAACAAAGCCATACCAGGCGTATGACATTGGTGTAGAAAAGGATATTTTCATGAAAAATGAAGATGGTACTACATTATATGGCAAGGTAATATTTAAATCCTCTTTTTAAAGGCTGAATTTGTTCATGAACGAATTATACTGGCATTTGTATTCTAAAGTATTTTAAATTTCTCTACTTCTATGATGCAAGGAAAGTCATTTGATATTGGAATTTGATGAATATTATAGGTATGGCCTTACTATCCCAACACTACCATTGGGATTGACTATGACTGGGACAACCAAACTAAGGTAAATATCCTTTTAAGACTGACTACACACTGAGTGCTGTCAATCTGTGCTTATTTACTAACGAAGGTAGAGATTTAGATTTTCAGCTCTATCTATAACTAGATATCTAACAACTTGGCAATTTATGAGCAGCATTTATCATTAAAAAATATAAACTTTTCGAGTTTAACTGAAGAGTTAAAGTAAAAATTATAGTAAAATAATATGGTATGGTAAAGTGTAGTAAAGAATGAAGTTGAAACTAAAGCTCGGTCGAAAAGAACTTCTTTTATATTCAAAGATGGTTTCTCACTTATGATATGAACCTGATAGATAATTTGCTAGGAATGAAATTGTTGAGCTATTCTTGCATTTGATGTTTTCCTTTTTTATTAGTATTACAGGGCATACACGGCATTTCCGGATTGGACTCATGTAAATGCCACAGCTTACTGGACACAAGTTATCAAAGAACATCACAAGATTATAGAATTTGATGGGCTCTGGATAGTTTGTAGACTCGCCATTATCTTGTATTTTCTATACTTTTTTATACTTTGTATACATATCTTGAGGCTCATTTTGATTGTCAATATCTCTTTTATAGGACATGAATGAGCCAGCCAATTTTATAACTGGCAGGGTTCAAGGCTGTCCAAGAAACAGTTTCGAGAACCCACCTTACTGGCCAAGTTAGTAATTTCCCAATGATCTTGAAATACTCGCGAAAGTATTGCCATGTCATTTTAATTATTTCCATGTATATGGTACTTGTAAAAATGATTTTTACACTTATCACATACATGCGAAATGTTTGCCTAAGGGAATGAAGTGATTCCAAGGCCTCCGCCTGAACTAAACCTCAGAAAACGTTTGTAATGTGTGCCTTCGTTTTCCGTGAAAGTAAGACTGGTAATAATAATCATGCACCAATAAGCTTAATTCTCTCCCCCGCGTGGCCTTTGCATTGGTGCTTTGCATTCCTCTCTATGGTGCTGTCTATACAATTATTGCACTTCAACCTGAAGGTCTTTATATGCCAGTATGCTTTCTGTGTGTTGCGTCCTGATCATGAAACGTTCATTTCAGATTTAATTGCTGAAAAGTCACCGAAAACGCTCGCCGAAAAGACAACGTGCATGAGTGCTAAAAGCTATCGTGGTGATGTTCAATACAACGCTCACAGTTTATATGGACTGAAGCAGTCAGAAGCAACATACGAGTAAGCAACATTCTGAAGTAATCAAATAATGTTCAAGTGTTCCAAATTTTATGCCACTAACTATTTTGTTATTAACTTAACTAACTTCACAATTAACGTTAGTGAAAGAAAGAAATAGTGGACTAATTTATCTGAGGAACTACTAAGAAACTCTCCGATTAATTATCTAATTTCAAGTTACTCAGCTAATTGAATATGTAGGTTGATTTATTAACTAAGCTACGGACATATCTGATAAGATAATTTTCTTACAAGCTAAGGCAACAATGTAACATTTTGCCTGACAATTTTGCTGATGATTTCTCGCTAAATTAAATGACTAGCATCCAAACTAATGACTGATTACATAATACAGTAATATATTACAGTAATGTTTGTTATCATTTCATTAAGTAAGATAATGCAATTATAAATTAAGGCACATTTTTTATCTTTCATAATAATTACTAATTCGTTTTTATTTCCAAGTGCTATCAAGGCTACTTTAAAAAAGAGACCATTGGTTTTATCTCGATCAACGTATGTGTCAAATGGAAAATATGCTGGTCATTGGCTTGGTGATAATCTCAGTGCTTGGGAACAGATGCACAAATCAATAATTGGCATGTTTGAATTTGGACTATTCGGCATTCCATATGTAAGCTATGCTATCTTATGTTATGAGATAATATATGCAACTCTCAGTGTAATATTGATTTGATTGTTTATCATGGCATAAGCAAGCTATGCCATCTTTAAAAAATAGTGTCCTTTGAAGTATATGCTCTGCTGATTTTTGTTCAGATCGGCGCAGACATATGTGGCTTTCGAGACGACACAACAGAAGACCTCTGTCGGAGATGGATGCAACTTGGGGCATTCTATCCCTTCTCAAGGAACCACAACTCATTCTGGGCCAAGGTAAAGTGCATTGTACCAACTATGGTCTAATAAGTGTCAACAGATCAACAAATTGCTATTTATATTGAGCTTATTGCTTAAGATACAAGTCCGTATGTAGCCAGAGGCTGTGGCATAGGTATAGCTAATGGCATAGTCACAAGCATTAGTACAAGTGCATAAGTGTAAGCGTATTAACAAGACGTAGGTAGAGGTATTGTTATGTGTATTAATGCAAGTACATTGACATAATCATGTGTAATGGGCAGATATATTAGTATCTTGTCTAGTTACATGTTTAAATGTATGTACAGGTATAGTTATCGGTATAGACGTTAGATGTGTAGGTATTTCTGTATTATCTTACTGTTGATTTTTTTATTTTAGCCACAAGATCCGCCTTATTTTGGTGCAGAATTTGCTCGAAATGCCAGTGAAGTATTGAAAATTCGCTACAAGCTGCTTCCTTATCTGTATACATTGTTTTATGAAGCTCACACCACTGGCTCTACTGTTGTCAGACCACTGATGCATGAGTAAGCCAACCTGTTTACTTCTTCTACAACACACTATTGATTCAATTGCTATTCGATGTGTTATGTCTAGGAGGCTATGAATAATAGGCCTACACATTATTGTATCTACGGCTTTTAACAATATGGGCCTTGTCGTTGTATTATAATTGAGCATTATACCTTATAGATTTATTCAAGATAAAGCAACATGGTCAATAGATCGCCAGTTTTTATGGGGCTCAGCTTTGTTGATTAGTCCTGTGTTGGATAAGGTAAGTGCATAATGCATGAGGCTAATGGATCTTCGTATTACGTATTACCGATGTTCTTATTTTTTAATTCATCTACTGATATTTCTTCATAGGGAAATACTTCAGTTAGAGCATATTTTCCAAAGAGCCGCTGGTATAGCTATTACACTGTGAGTATAGCAATATATATCATTTTCTTTTATTTGTATTGCAACCATTCCATCCAACTATTCCTCAGTTCACATTATTTCACGGTATTTCATTCCATCCATTGCGTTCCGCCATTTCTCGTTCCAATTTATTTGCTAAATGTGTTTGTTAGCCAAAGGTAACGATCCGCAGAGCTGCTCGACTTGACCAGTAATAATCAGGTTTTTCTAATTTTACAGGGACAAGAGCTGAAGAAGAAGCTTACAGAATACGTACAACTATCAGCACCTGTGAATTTCATCCCATTGCATGTTAGAGGAGGATTCGTTATACCAACGCAGGAGCCTGCCAATAACACCATGTTTAGGTAATACTTTATGTAACTATAACCCCATATTTTTCATTATAATTTACAGTAATATGTTTTCTAAGCTATCTCATTACTTTTATAATCTATCAGTTATAGGCAGTTCAAAATCTTATGTAGTATGTTACTTATTTAGTCGGTATTCTAATTTGCTCTATGTACATAGCAGTTGATTGTAATTATCATTTTGCAGTCGAAAGAAGCCATTTGGTTTGATAGTTGCTTTGAATAACAAAGGAAAGGCTGTTGGGAGTCTGTTCTGGGATGACGGTGAATCGGATGGTAATATTTATCTCTGGAAATTAGTTAAATCTCTTCATTGTGTAACTTTTTCAGATCATACAGTAAGCCTCCCTATATAAAAACTGATATGTAAGAAATATAATTGTTTTGTTCGCAGAAAACGATAGGAAGGACAATGTTCTTTTGTTTGAAAACAAGAAGACTGTACCAAAATGCCTTGTTTCTTATATGCGGGGGCATACTGTGTCTTTCTGTAATGGTAGCTTAGTTGTTGTGTATCTGTATTATTCTGTATATACATTTTATTACAGGAACTGTTAAAGATGGAAAATATTTGTTGGTGAAGATGAATTTTGATCAGGTAAATGTTAAATGTAAATTTATATTTCAAAAACCTCTCAAAATTTACTTCCATGCTCATGATTTTCAAGTTAGTATAGGTTCAAAATATTAAATCTGGGCTCTTTTATTTCGTAGCACATTTTCAAGATAGATGTTGGGCAAAACGGTTATCAACAGCCAAATGATTTGCATTTCAATTCGTTAACTGTATTCGGTATTTGCGGCAATCGCGTGAATAAAATTACAATAGACAATGTCGATCAGATTGCAAAATCCACATACAACAGATCTTCCAAGGTTTGTATTAAAACAAATTTCATTTCAATTGTTTAAGTATTATTAGCATTATTTTTCCCCCTTAAATTTGCTTACTCCTTAACTATTTCCCTACTTGTTTTTGTTGGTACTCTTTCCTAACAGTTATTTAATTAACATTTAACATTTATTTTAAGCTTCTTTAGATAGATTTACTAGAGGCATTCAGGGTAGATTTACTGTCATTTTGTGTCAAATTACTTCAACTAACCCAGTGTTTTATATACCTTTGAGTTGCATGAATTTCTCTTTTAGGTGCTTAACGTGGATGGCATGAGGCTGCATATAGCCAAATCGCACATTATCAGAATTGATATGGATATGAAGAGCGTTAAAAATTGCCCTTACACGATATCCTCTTCTGCACCCAGGTTAATCCCAGCGATGGCTGTACAGGTCGTATGTATTTTTATTTTCAAACAATTATTCATTGCTTAGCACTTGATAATCTCAAGAATTATCTTTGCACTCTTCACCTTAATCGTAATAATCCAGGAAGTATGTTTTCATTTATTTTTCACTACCACTTCGTTGCAATTATTTTGTTTTCAATTGTATCAACGGTTT
This sequence comes from Sanderia malayensis, assembly GCA_013076295.1. Lineage (NCBI taxonomy): Eukaryota > Metazoa > Cnidaria > Scyphozoa > Semaeostomeae > Pelagiidae > Sanderia > Sanderia malayensis. The sequence continues at coordinate 2,236,742 of RQOL01000531.1, read as the reverse complement.
ATTAGACTCTACGTGTTCTATTTCGATTGATAATTTTCTATTTCTATGATAATTCATAACTATATTTTATGATCCTGTATATTTGTGCAGGCAAATATCACATAGCCAATGAAAAATGCGATAGTATGAATTTCCCACCGAACGTGCCATTGCAGCCATTTTCTGACACACCAGAAATATATTTATGATTATTATTAGACTTATTACACAGAGTTAAATGGAAATATATACAGTGTATAAATAGTGTAAACAAGTCCAAAATTTTTCCAAAATGAAAAAGAAGTAAGATCATAAGGCACTTTGATGCCAATACGTCCTGGTTTTAATTTCTAGCCCAACAACCTCGTAATCGTTATTTTTACAACCGAAGGCGTTGATTGACATTTGAATTTGACACCTGCCTTATTTAGCATTTTTGATTGGTCTTTTCCGAACAAATATGGTATGATGTGGTGTCCAGTCTCCTTCGTATACATCCCTTGAACACGTTGCATGCGGTCTTTTCAAATCATTTCGTTTGGAGGAACAAGGAGACCTCGATGCTGCAAGAAAAAGCCATCGAAGTCTGTTAGGCCCATTGATGGATGAACTTTGCTTTGACATGTTTCTGTTTATGGCGTTCCTATTGATTGCAAGAAAATCTCATGGCCTTTCAGATCACGTTTGACAGTTCTGCAAGATGTGCAAGATATCTGTATGATATGGCTGTCTTTTTTACAAAGTTGAAGAAAAGAGAATTGATGCTATAAGAAGAGCTCGAAGCTTGTTAGGCCCAATAATGGACGAACTTTAATGCAAAAATTTATTCCCATTGCTGTTGGAGAAATAAAAATTCCACGTTGCAAGAAGAACTCAAAGTTTTCGGCGCTTTATGACTTTGCATAAGAATATTTGTGACAATCGTTCTTATCTCAGTTGGAGGAAAAAGTTGGCACGTTAAATATTGCAAGGATTGCAAAAAGAGAAGAAGACCAAGAGTTAGGCCCATTGTTCAATGGTGTTTGCTTCGACCAAACTCGATGGCCACGAAGGTAAGCTCTTACTTTATTTATCTCTTTCAATAGTTTTTAGCCTTAAGTTTTCTCCTTGCGTCGAGCTCGTGCCTCTCTCGCCTTATTTCGATAAATTGTAATTTTATAACAAACATGAGTCAGTCAAATATTTCTTGAAAGGCAACAGAACTAAGTTTACGCGATTTATAGCCAATTTTAGATGGTTTTCACAAATATATTAGCAAATGAAATACTTCTTATAGGTAACTTCATTTAGGATTGAAATTTACTCATTTTATCTTATTGGGGCGGTTTTATTTAGAAATACGTGCATGAATGTTTTAGATTTGACCTTTAATTGCTTGAACTAATACCTATATGCAAAAGGCCTTGGCGATATATAATCTTTCGAAGACTTAGGCCTGGCTTTAATTATATTTCGCTTCTTTTTTAAATTTATTTTTGAATTCTACATTTGATAAGATTTTAATATGCTCTTTTTATTCCTCAGGATATTTTTGAACTACCTCAAGCCGTAAACTTGGAGGCTGGTATATAAAGTATTTGGTAACTTATATTCATCAATCAAGTGTTTGGTAAGTTACTTATAGGCATTTATTTTATTTCAAGTTACTTGTATATTACTGCCAAGAAAATCAGAAAGAGAAGACGACAAATAGAAATGAAGACCCTTTCAATGTTTATTTATTTACTTATTATAAATTATTATTATTATTGTTCATTTACTTATTATTATTTATTTTACTTGCTGCTGCTGCTTTAGGAAACTCCCTAAAGGAATGGCAGCAGAAGTTTTGTTTCATTATTTATTTTTTGCAATTGGTTATATTGTTGATATTCAGAAGAGAAGAAGACGACGAATTGAAGACATTTTAATTTTCTAATTTATTTTTTTTGTCTTAATCTATTTTATTTTGTTGCCGCTCAGAAGATGCAGAAAAGATTGGGAAAGAAGATTATTTATTTATTTTGTTTGTTTGTTGCCTATAATAATAATAATAATAATAATAATAATAATAATAATAATATATTCATTTCTATTTAGAATCGGAAGATGACGAGAAGAAATGAAGACGTTTTATTATTTTCTTTATTATGTTTACTTTACATATTTATTTTAATTTTGTCGCTGTTCAGGTTGGAATTTATTACCGTATATATTCTAGTAGTATACAATATTTTTCTAATATGAATTTATTTTCTAATGGCTTAATGGTATATTTTTTTTGCAGGATAATTAAATCCCAAGGGAATATCATATTCCCGAGGGATTACATTGCCACGGGATTCAATTCCCATGGGATTTAATTTTCCCATGGGAATAGTGTATTCCCAAGGGATTACATTCCCACTAGATTCAATTCCCTTGGGATTTAATTTTTTTCCAAGCTTACCGAAGAAACTGCGAAAGATGAATCCCCATGGGAATAATAAATTCCCAAGGGATTGCATTCACACTGGTTCCCATTCAAATTATGTATAATATAATAATGGGAATAATACATCAGATTTAATTCCCAAGGGTATAGTATAAGAAATTTAGAAAACTAAAAAGGATAGTGGAGGTGGAGATAAAAAAGTAAAGTAAAAACGAAATAAAACTATCTTATTTCAGAATTTTCGAAGTAGCTGTGTATATAGATAAATATAAGAAGTAAATATATAAGAATAAAAAGACGTCTTCTTTTCCATTCGTTGTCTTCTGATACATTCTTGTCTTTACTTCGTCTTCTTAACAGCAACAAGTAAAATAAATATGAAGAAGTAACTAAATAAACAAGACATCCTACCCATGTCTTCTATGTTTTCTTTCCAAATATATCCAGAGTCTTCTGAGCCACAAGAACATAAATAAATACAAGAAAAACATAAACTTGAAAATGGAAAACCGTAGCAGCAAGTGGATACAGATAAATATAAGTAAAAATATAATAGTAATAAAAAGACGTCTTGGTTTCCATTTGTTGTCTTTTGTTTCTGATACATTCTTGTCTTTGCTTCGTCTTTTCAACAGCAACAAAGAGGTAGAATAAATATAAAGAAGTAAATAAAAAAGAATAAGTAAACGTCTTCCTACCTGCGCATCGTCTTCTGATTATGGAAGTAAATAAATATAGGAAACAAAAAATATATAATTAAATAAATGACTTCTTTCCCAGTGTATCTCGCATTTTCTGAGCCGGAAGAAAATAAAGTAAATTAATACAAGATTAATGAAAATAATATCGTAGCAGGAAATTAATATAACAAACAAAAATATATGAAAAGAAGAGTAAAAATATATAAGAATAAAAAAACGTCGGCATTTCCATTTGTCGTTTCTGAGCAGCAGCAAATAAAATAAATAATAATAAGTAAATAAATAATAATAAATTATAATAAGTAAATAAATAAGAATTGAAAGGGTCTTCACTTCTATTTGCCGTCTTCTCTTTCTGATTTTCTTGGCAGTAATAAACAAGTAATTTGAAATAAAATAAATGCCTATAAGTAAACTTACCAAACACTTGATTGATGAATATAAGTTACCAAATACTTTTTATACCAGCCTCCAAGTTTACGGCTTGAGGTAGTTCAAAAATATCCTGAGGAATAAAAAGAGCATATTAAAATCTTATCAGATGTAGAATTCAAAAATAAATTTAAAAAAGAAGCGAAATATAATTAAATCCAGGCCTAAGTCTTCGAAAGATTATATATCGCCAAGGCCTTTTGCATATAGGTATTAGTTCAAGCAATTAAAGGTCAAATCTAAAACATTCATGCACGTATTTCTAAATAAAACCGCCCCAATATGATAAAATGTAAGTAAATTTCAATTCTAAATGAAGTTACCTATAAGAAGTATTTCATTTGCTAATATATTTGTGAAAACCATCTAAAATTGTCTATAAATCACTTGAACTGAGTTATATTCCCTTTCAAGAAATATTTGACTGACTAATGCTTTTCATAAAGAATCATAACTTATCAAAATAGGGCAAGACAGATATAAGCCCGATGCAAAAAGAAACCCAAGGTTATGCAAAAAACTAATGAAAGTTACAAATTAAAAAAAGCTTACCTTCGTAGCCATCAAGTTTGGTCGAATCAAACACCATTGAACAATGGGCCTAACTCTTGGTCTTCTTCTCTTTTTGCAATTCTTGCAATATTTAACGCGCCCAATTTTCTCCTCCAACTGAGACAAGAATGACTGTCACAAATGTTGTTCTGCAAAGTCATAAAGCGCCGAAAACCGTGGGTTCTTCTTGCAACATGACATTTTTATTTCTCCAACAGCAATGGAAATAAAGTCTGCCAAAAACTGAACTAAACCAAGACGAAGTTCGTCCATTATTGGGCCTAACAAACTTCTTTGACTTTTTGTATCATCACATTTTCTTCAGCTGTGAGCTTGTAAAAACCATACCGATATCTTGAAGAACTTTCAAAACTTGTTCTGATAAACCATGAAGTCTTCTTGTAATCAAAACGAACGCCCTAAAAGAACAAGTCAAGGCAAAGTTCAGCCATCGATGGGCCTAAAGGCTTTGGCGTCTCTTCTTCTGTTGCAGCATCGAAATTGCTACCTTCCTCCAACTAAAATGATTCAAAAAGACCGAATGCAACGTGGTCGAGGGTTTTGTACGAAGGAGACTGGGCACCATATCGTACTATGGTCGCATCCTCTTCCGGATCGCGCATGCGACAAATCCGCATGTGCGTAGCCCCAACAACTCCCACATGCAATACATCAGAACAAGTTAATGGCTCAATCCAATCCATCTTCACCGATTTGAATTCACATCTGTTGCAGATGATCCAATGCCTCCAAAGGTACCAATGCCTCCAAAGGGAGAAGTCTGACTGTTGGATGAATGGCAACAATCTAGACTTCATCTCCGAAGTTTTCACTTTGACTTCAAAAGTGAGTATAAATAGTAAAAAATAAATAATGTTGAAAAAAGAAGACAACAGAAATGAAATACAACAAACAAGGGAAGAAAAAATTTCGCCGAAACAGCGAAACCCTCTCTTCCTCATGCGGGTCAGTGCGTCCCATGAAAGGCTGCTACTAAGCTCCCCACCCCTTTTAGATCGTTTTGCCAGAACATCGAGATCAAGCCAACGAGGCCGAAGCTGCGCTGGACGAGTGACCAGTATTCTATCCCCGGCCAAAAGAAGTGTTGTTATGAAGCCGTCTAGAAACACCCAGTAGCATTTGTCATGGGCAGCGACCGCCGTCGGAAAGAACGTTGACGCTCATTGAAGTCCACCTGTTGAGTCTGCAATAGATTGCATGTGGGAACACACATAATATCAAACATGCGCGTTTATCTAACAGAAATGAAAGCATGGTATACCGCAGCAACTTACCACATGATGTGCCAGTCACCTGCTTTCAATTGTTGATATCAATCATCAACCAATTGGCTTGCGTCGGTCTTGCCAATTTCCTTCGTTTGCGACTTTTGTTTTCTCTGTGACAATCTGGAAAAATTTAGAGTTAATAATTGTCAAATAGTCTTCAAACAGCCTAATTCTTGAATTCTCCCAAGCAACTTACTGTAAAAAGTTCTTAAAATACATCAAAACACACGGAAGTTGCTTAAATGCTAAAAAAGTGCTCAAATCGGCTTTCCCGAGCTTCAGTCCTAATTCTTGAGCAACAAATTACCATGATTAAAAATAACATACCAATTTCAGGATTAGCCCCAAAACAATATTCATAAAAAGTGTTTGAAACTGAATTTTATAAATTGACAAAGCAAAATTCATTTTTGAGGAGTACAACAATTAAGTATTTTGGGTAAATTTTGCCTTCACGGTGTAAATCGTGTAAACAACTAAATAACTCCTCCATTAAATCTAAAAACTACAGATAAACTTAAACTTGATATTATCACTCGTTTTCAAAACTTTAAGTCTCAAAATAGCAACAAATTAGTCCAAAAATTATATGATTAGCGATTATAGTATATAGGCCTAGGCGCTGCAAACAGGCCGAAGATAATTTGGAAGCAAGAAAAGCAATCACCTGTTGATATTTTTCTCCTCTCATCGTCGACACATCTTTTAACTTCTACTTAAGGTCTTACTGGTGAAGCAAAGTAACTAAAAAACTTTTAGAGTCAAGTTATCTCTCACATTAATCTGCACACTTTCAATGTTTTCCTTCTCTTTCTTGAGTATGGAATTCTTTTGAAAATCCCGGGGTACCTGATTTACGCAGGTTTCCATTGTCACGTCACATACGCTCCTGCGCAGTACCTATATATCTGCTACTGCGCATGCTGACCACCTTTCTCCTCCGCATGATGTGACCCTAACCCTAACCTTAACCCTAAGACCAATGCATCAACCAACGTCACGTCACATATGCTCCTGCGCAGTACCTATATATATGCTACTGCGCATGCTGACCACCTTTCTCCTCCGCATCGCGTAACCCTAGCCCTAACCCTAAGGCCAATGCATCAACCACTGTAACGTCACGTATGCTCCTGCGCAGTACCTATATATATGCTACTACGCATGCTGACCACCTTTCTCCTCCGCATCGCGTAACCCTAAGCCTAACCCTAACCCTAAGGCCAATGCATCAACCACTGTAATGCCACATACGCTCCTGCGCAGTACCTATGTATATGCTACTGCGCATGCTGACCACCTTTTTCCTCCGCATGACGTAACCCTAACCCTAACCTTAAAGCCAATGCATCAACCACTGTAACGTCACGTATGCTCCTGCGCAGTACCTATATATATGCTACTGCGCATGCTGACGACCTTTTTCCTTCGCATTCCGTAACCCTAGCCTAGACTTTTTACATTGCGTCCCTGTGCCTCACTCGTTTCTGCTTGCCCAGTTGAGGCAAAGTTAGAAATTAAGGTTTATTAAAATTTTTGAACTTACCTTTGGATACTTTTTCTTTTTCCTTCAGCTGACCTTCAGCTGACCTGTGGATGCAACAATGAAAGTACTTAAATTTTATTGTTCCTAAAATATCCCAAAAATAATTTGGTCTACTCATCAATGGCCTAGACATGTTTATCAAACAAAGCAAAGCAAGTTTAAACAACCGCTGGTAACTTGCAAAGTCCAAGGAGAATTAAATTGGATACTGAAAATGAAACTTACTTGTTTCTATTCTTCCAAATAAAAGTCTTTCATCATGCAACCATTTATATCTTGCGTTTAGAAAATGAAAACTTGTTCAAAGCAGGCAACAAAGCAAAATGTTGACATTTTTGAGTCCTCCCGGGCATTTTCCAATTTTTAATTTTGTAGCATTACATCAGAGCGAGGTTCTAATTTTTGGCCTTTTATTGAATAGTAACTCCATAAGTCCCTTGTGTTTAGCGAAGCTCGAGTGAAGCACAGAGACCCAATGCAACCAGTCTACATCCTTGGCATACTATACAAACACTATACATGCCCCAATAATTTTAAAGACCAGAGCTTCCGACACCATATATAAGCGTAACTGGTTAGCCTTGTTGGTGAGGCGTCGGCGTGGAAGGCCGAAGGTCGCGGGTTCGGACCCCGCATCAGCCACATTTCGTTGTCAATATGTCGGGTGAGAGACCAGCTTTTGTCGTTGGAAGTGAGAGACCAGCTTTCGGGCAAACACAACCTTCGGATTCCAGTGGCTCCACAATGATGCTTGAGAGTTGACTTCTAATATATATTTAATTTTAATTTTGTTTTAGCTTTGATTGGTTGCATTGAAAAAAATTGTCAATTAAATAATTCTGTAAAAACAATTTTATCAATATTAAGGTACTAAAAAAGTACAAAATATACTGATGAGCTTGAGTGGAAAAGTTTGTATTTCGTTTTAGACGAGGAAGATATTGAAAATAATGTTTTGTTTGATATCGAGCCCCATCAGATAAGAGTGCATTGGTGGAACGAATCAATTGAAGTGGTTGGATTGTTTGATGATAACATAATAATAAGTATTGAATTATGTGGTTGATGATTGCGTGTGCTATGAGGGGGAGTGATGCAAATTGCAAAATTTCAATTCAGTATCATCAACCAAGGCAATTTGATACCAGATCGGTTTTCGTTCGTCTGAACCTTTCAAGACACAAATAATCCACGCATTATCAATACTGGTGGCTATCTTTGTTTTAACAGGGAGCAGCTGATTTTTCTGAGCTTTTTCGCAGCAAAGAGAACAAGTAGATGTTATGATAATTTAATGTGAACACTTTTGACTTTCGAATGAAAATGGCTTCGCGACATTAATTTTCAATCGAGAAACCTTGGCAAAGCGAAACAATTATATTCCGCTTCGAATTTCGTGTTGAAGAAAACCATGGCTGAAAAGTCTGACTATCATGAGTCTGAGAAATTGCTAGCAGGTGAGGTTGTCATCATTTTGAGTATGATAAAACTTTTGTAAAAAATTTCTATTCGCATATCAAATGATCTGAAACCGATATTTTTCTTCGCGCTCCCGTCGAGAAAAAAGTATCGATGTTGTGAATTTTTTTAATCTTTTCTGATGTTTTATTACGGAAATTATATCACATCCTATAGAAATTATATCAAAATCTGTTCAAGAATTGTTTTCTTTTTGTATCTGACTTTACGAAAAAAGAAAAATGGAATAGCAGTGTTAAAAAAGTAGGCCTTGTCTTTTTGTTTACGTTTTTCGACGGGACAAGATTTTACACAGGAAGATTTGTACAATGAACGATACTCGTTACAAATAACTTACGATATAATGTCGTCATAAAAAACAGCATTAAATCGGCGAGTATTTTATTGAATTTAATCTTTTTATCAATTGCAAATATTCCAAACTCATTTCATTCATTTGAGGAAAAAATGACGTGGAAAGGGAAGGAGAATTACTTCTCTTCTCAATTTGTGTTCCACCCTTTCAGAGATAAGAACTCAAAAAACTACTTGACTTATTTTTCAATTGTCCGCCGAAATGTAAAAAACTAATACCGAGTTATTTTCTGAATTATTTTCATATGTACCATAGTTGCAGCACGTTTTTAAGACCCCTCCCCCAAAAATATTCCTTATGTATTAGCTTTGCTTGCATTAGATTTTGAGTGAACCAGTGTTTAGTTGAACTTAAACTAACGTTTCTCTTCATAGATGAAGGCATTTGCAAAGAACAATTTGAAATTGAAGAGCCAGAAAATGGCACATCTGGAATGTCCACCTTTGCTGCCATGTTTTTTGTGGTTGGCAATATTCTTGGTGCTGGAATCGTGTCTCTGCCATATGCTGCTAGATTGGCAAGTTGGTACAGCATACCAATCTTGATCATTGTTGCGATTGTGACTGCATTTTGTGGCATCTTGCTTGCATTATCTGTCAACCAGAAAGTTGTGGGTGAAAAGGAAGATGGTGAAGTGACCAGAGACCCATACCCATTGCTAGCTGAGCATGCTGTGGGAAGTAAGGCTCGCATATTAGTCACTGTTGTCATGAATATTGGGTTAGTAATGTCTTGCATCGTCTTTCTTCTTTTGGCTGGTGAGATCTTATCAAAACTGGTTCCTGTCAGCATAGTTCATGCTTCCTATCGCAACCAACTGCGAATCTGGTTCCTTATAACAGGCAGTGTTTTGCTGCCGTTTACGCTGCTTGGCTCACCGAAAGAATTCTGGGGCATTGCATTTCTGGCCACATTGACAAGCATTGTGTCTGCTGCTCTTATGCTGAGCTGCCTTGGTATCGTTCATTATAACAACACAATAGTACCATTCTATCAAAAGACCACTGCCCAAAATCTGTTTGCATCATTTGGTACCTTTCTGTTTGGCTTTTCTGGAATTGGAATCTTCCCAACTGTGCAGAGTGATATGAAGAACCCTGTCAAGTTCACAAAAGTTGTTGCCGCTGGTTTTGGTATTGTCTCCGCAATTTACATCATGGTTACCTTGGCTTCTTATATAGTTCTTGGCAATTTGGTTGGAGAAGACTTGCTCACGACATTTGTTGGCTTGCCCATATATCATCATAACACTGCATATCGTGTCATGGTAACAATAGCACAGATATTGATCTGTGGACACGTCTTATCTGCCTATGTTCTGAACATCAACCCTGTACATCAGCAATTTGAAGGATACATTGGAATTCCCACTGGTATGTTGATCTTTACAAACATTATCATTCATGATAATCGAGAATATAAAAATGAAATCGATTATCATTATCATCATCATAGTTAATATAATCTCAACAAAAAAATGTTGCATCAATGCTAAAGTTTAGTCTTGATATAACAAGCTCTTGCAAAAGAAATTAAATCTTAATCCCTTTATCTGCTTTATGGAAAATATTACGTTTGGCATATAAACTTCTGATGTGGTACATTTTTGGCTCCTCTTGAGGTTTGACACAGAATGGCGATACTGTGTTGCTCAGTTAGTAGATTAAACTTGCATAATTATTATTTCAGGATTTTGTTGGCAAAGATGTCTGATTCGAAGTGTCAGTATGATGCTCATATTAGCATTTTCAATGTTGGTGACGAATTTCGGCCCAGCCCTGTCTCTGCTTGGTGGCACATTAAACACAATGATGTGTGTGATATTCCCAATCTGGTTCTACGTTGCAATCGAGAGCAAAGTGAAGTGTGGGATGAAAGTCTTTCTCAGTTTCATTGTCTTCCTGGCGCTAATTGCCGCGGCTGGCAATTGCTTTGTTGAAGTAAAAAATTTAGTCAAAGTTATGCAGGGGACATATGGTAAACATTAGAAATCAGTCTTTTGATTGTATCCCTCGAAATGTATTTTTGAACCCCTCCCCAACATTTATTTAAACTCGTTGTATTTATTAGCTAGTTGACAGACCTTGGCACGTTGACATGTCTAGAAGTCTAGAGTCTAATTTTAATAAGTCATTAAAACAATCTGAAATGATCGTAAATGGCCATCTATTTATAATTTTTAATTTGCGGGTATCTTTGTAGCGTGGAAATTTTAAGTTGTAACCCAATAGAATTCCGAAGATTCCCGTTAAACATGGTTCTTCTTAGGTTCTGCTATTAATATTCTTAACTAACATTATTATTTACCTAGCTTTTTCCTTTCTTTTTTTTCTGGAATTATGTAAACAAGCCTTGTGCATTCTGAATTTAAATCACAGACCGACTATTTAAGCTAGCTTAGCCTTCTGTGTTGTATTTCAGACAGCCGCTAATTTCTACAGATGGTACTTACATGTAAACAAATAACTTATATATAACATATAAATAATATTACGCAAACAAGGTTTTCCTCAAAATCCTGTCATGTGTTTAGTTTCTTTTGTTTATCGTAATTTCCACCTGTGGCTACTTGATTGCATTTCCTGCATGTTCTTTATGGATGCAATTTCTGCTTGCATCTTAATTAATTGATTTATTATCTTTGATCGTGTCTGTTCATTAGCAAAGCAATATGTGATTATGGCTTGGTTTTATTTTTCCACCCAAGAGTCTTATTAATTATTTACATTGTCAAGTGGATCTCCTTTTTTCATTCAATTATATAAAGCAATTCGTGAAACGATTGTTTCTTAAGTCTTCTCTCTTTTCAAACTTGAAAACTATGGTACCAGTAAAGCAGTTTCAGAAAAATGCTTTTTATGTGTAATTGCATGAGCTTTCAATCCAGACTATATTTCAAAACAAGTGCATAGCAGATGCCTTTCCCGGTAAATTCAACCAAGGAAAAATGGCTGTAGTTTCTCGCATTTTGATTTCACTTCTCATTGTTTTTCAAAAAGTTGATGTTGAATGTAAGTATACAAGCACGCCACAATTTTCTCTAAACTTTAAGTGCTACAATATTGAGCATGATAATAAGTATTGGCGTTTAACGTCGCTAGAGAGCAACGTTAAACGAATCTTTATAAATGGATGCTTATGCAATGGACTATTTAAACATTAATAATGTTAAGTTTATAAATGTTTACACCTCTAAGTTGGAAACTTTGAACGTCTCCTTAAGGCCTCACTGTGCAAGGAAGATTAGTAAAAAAACTCTTCGAGAACTACAGTATGAAAGCAAGACCTGTTATCAATGTCGCCGCAAGTGTCCAGTTGAAATTTGGCATCGCTTTAAAACAGATTCTCGATTTAGTAAGTGTTTATTTTAAACCGCTATCTGAAAATCTTTCCTGAATGCCTTCAACGAATGAATATAATGCAGCTACAAGTATCGCAGCTATATGAAACAATTGGTTTCATGTAAAAACTGTAGTTTTAAGTAATTAATTTTGAAGGACGAAAGAAATCAAATCATCACAACAAACGTTTGGATTCGTCAGGTTTGTACATATCAAATTGACAATTCTTATTATCTTATCATTCTCATGATGATTTGCAGCCATTTCATTTTAGTATCATCCAGCATTTGAATGACGGAATAGAAATCCTATGATTTGATTGGCTATCAAATACGACTTATGTTTTCAGTATTGGAAAGATGAGTTTCTGAAGTGGAATGAATCAGAATATGGAAATATAAATACAATAAGGGTGGAGCCTTCTCAGATTTGGACGCCAGACTTACGTTTGATTAACATGTACGTCACTTGCAACATTTGTTTATATGTAACTATGCGACACTGTCTTAAATGCTAGCCACGGTCATGTAAAAGTCTGATGCGGCAAAGCTTTACTAAAAATAATCTTCCCTTTGCAGCTATTCAATGCTATAGCTACTTTCCTCCTCAAACAAGGCAATAATCTATGGTGCAGTGATGACAAATTTGTGCAGGGATGAAACAGTGACCTTAACATTACCTAGGGCAAAAATCTACAGTCAAATGGGGACCAAGCTTTTAGTTCTTGGACTGGGAGCCACATTTTCCAAAAATGTTCCAATTTTTTTCGAGACTCCTACCATTGGTTCCCAAACAGAACAAAAATTATCCGGTCTCTCTAGCATAAATACCTGGAGCCCAAACCTTGAATTTAGCAACCTTAACATTAGCTACCTAAGGCAAATTTTGCAGTCTGATGACGACCATTGTTCTAGTTTTGGGACTGTGGACCACATTTTCAAAAATTATCAAATTTTTTTCGATATTCCTGTTCACGGTTCCGGCAAAGAAAAAAAGTTATTCGGTTTCTAGTATTAAAAAGGAACATGTCGGTATTTACATCAAACTAAGTGACATTAGGGAAATTGAAGTCAAGACTGTTTTATTGTTGTTTTCCAAACAGAGCTCAAGAGAAGTTCAAAGGCATTGACATTGAAAGCAAAACTAAAGCAATTGTCTACTCAACCGGCCAAGTCGTTTGGCTCAGTCCCCACATTCTCAAGAGCGTCTGCAAAATGGACGTGACGTATTTCCCATTTGACGACCAGTATTGCAAGATGCATTTTGCCCCATGGGCTTATAATGGAGGGCAGGTAAACATAACAAACAGAAGCGACCGTGGTGATCTATCAAGCTACTCGGCTAGCGGAGAATTCAAGCTCATGAGTATGTATAATGACAACAACAACAACGTATAGAAAAATGCATTGTTTTCGCTTGCGACATAAAACAGCGCGTAAAGGAATCGCTAACAGGATTGTTGCAACGACTCCTTGCAATGCACTTGTTGCAATTGAATGTGTCAACATTTCGCTAGCTTCAAGTCCGCAATTTCATTTCAGGTTTCAATGCTAAAAGAGTTGTACACAAGCATGCATGCTGTCCAGAGCTATACCCGGAGCTAATCTACACGATACACTTGAGGCGCATGGGAAGGTTCTACCTGATGAATACGATTATACCGAGCACACTGATTTCATTTCTCGCTTTTTTATCATTCGGGCTGCCACCCGATTCTGGTGAAAGAATCAGCCTAGTCATAACAACACTACTGTCGCTTGCTGTATTCATGACGATAACATCAGATCAAATTCCACAAACCTCAGAAGTGTTCCCATTGCTACAGAAGTTCCTGACGGCAGTAATGCTGCAGATCGGTATTGCATTGGTAGCCAATTGTGTGGTCATATCATGGGCTTCGCGAGGCCAGCCTCCTTCTGAGTTCACGAGAAAACTCTTCAGTTTTGAATACTTGAAGTGCATTTTGCGATGCTACCAGAGAAAGACGAAGATTTCTGCAGAAGATCCTGCAAGGATAAACACAGGTAGTTGTAAAAACATCGCTAAACTGCAGTAACATTATGAAAAAATAGAATCTACGTAAAACATCACCCAGTAAATCAGTTAATGCAGTAAAGCATAAAGTAAACAATTAGAAAATTAAAAGAAATGAAACAAAATGGAGCTGTGATGTATTTAGGGGTTTGAAGTAAACAAATAAGCCTGTTTGAATTTCACACCTTTGCAGTTTAAGCGATAAAAACTGTCTATCTTTTGCACTTTCTACTGCTTTTCATACCCCTTTCGTTTCATTACAAACTATATTGCTATCTCATATGCACTTTTTCTAAACAGATGTGCCTTTAACTGTATTCTTCTCATAAAAAAATCTCTAACTGATTTGCAGAAAACAATGATAAGCCTAAAAGAGCTGACGCAAGGATGAAAAACAATGAAAACAAGATGCAAAATAATGGAAGATCATTGCAAGAGAGGGACTCAAAGAAAGTGGAAATCAATCACTGGGAGAAAGTAATACTGAAGAACTTAGAGATCATTGCAAATGCCACAATGTTGAAGAAAAAACAGCAAATCAACGCAGAAGAATGGAAATTAGCTGCCGCCACATTGGACCGACTCTGCGTCATGTTATTTATCACAACCGTTATGGCTACTTTGGCGTGTATTTTTCTTTCAGCTCCACATATCGTGATGTGATATGCCGTGGGCCTATCATTATAACCCGAATAGTAGTAAATTAATATTTATTGATGCATTTAGCTGGTTTTGAACTGTTGATATCTCAATATGCAAACAAACAACATATAGCCATGTATACTTTGAACTCATCTCGTGTTTAATTCTGTCTTTCTTACTGTTATTTCTACCTGTAGTAGCAAATCAATGTTGTCCTCTGGACAAAATCCTACATATTAATTATTTCCATTGTAGAGTGAATCTCTTTATTTCATTCAGTTATAGAAAGCGATTCGTAAAATGAATGCTTTTTTCTAATCCACTATCTTTTCAAATGTTGACAACTATGGTACCAGTAAAGCAATCTCAGCTACACGAGAAATTTTAAAGTTTTTCAAAACATGCTGTTTCAATATTGTGGACGCTAGCCAACAAAGAACCGGGGAGCATAACTTCTAATGAAAACAATTTGTTTGAGCCTCTGACGTCAACTTCTCAATTTTCAACCCTGAAACAAGATTTTCTCCGCACAACTAAAAGGACTTTACAGAAAACTGCATCTGAGAAGAGTCTTCAAAAATCCAATGAAGGATGGATGATGCATTTTGTATTTTGACTTTGCTTCTCGTTGCTTTTCAGACAGTTGAATGTAAGTACGTTGAAATTAAATTGTTTCTTGTTCTGAGAAACACATTCTGCAAAGGCAAGCTCTGACTTGAACATTTCGTGCTTATGTCAGCAATGCTGAATATACAAAGAGATCAACATATTTTTACAGATCATAAACTTAAATTTAAAACATTGTAGGCGGAGATTACTAGTTTGTTTTCTCTTGGTGAAACGATAATACATTGCTCTTGTTCCATTTTTAGATATTATTTAATCAAATACTAAACAATTTTTCAATAAACAGGTCGCAATGAAGAGAGTAGATTGATTGATACAATCTTTCAGAACTATGACAATAAATCGAGGCCAGTTCATAATGAATCAACTATTGTGCAGTTACAATTTAGACTTGCTTTGAAACAGATTCTTGACGTTGTAAGTCTCTATTTCACATGTTTATTGAGAATTACTTGATCTAAAACAGCTCTAGCCTGTCTACTGCGTGAATCGTAGACTGAGCAAACTTGAATTTCAAGCAATTTTAATTTTGAAGGACGAAAGAAACCAAATCCTTATCACAAATGTTTGGCTCACTCAGGTTTGTAGCCACATAAAATTGAAAATATCATATCCTTATTCAATAGTCCAATCTTGCAATAACAAATCAATGAGCAGCATTCTGGTGACACTATAGCAACCCTGTGACGTTTTGGCTTCCATTTTTAGTATTGGAATGATGAATTTTTGAGATGGGATAAATCAGAGTATGGAAACTTAAGTTCAATAACAGTCGACTCCTCTCTGCTTTGGAAGCCAGATCTACGTTTATATAACATGTATGTAGCAATTTTGATATATATTTCTTTTATATTTTATGAAAAAAGCGACGGTAGTGAGACCCAAAGGAGTAATATTTGACATAAGTTCGAGTTCATGCAAAACCGTATACATCCTATTCTATCAAAACATTAGCCGTTGCTTCACTGAAATTTATAAAAAACGTTGAAAAAAGGGTCAGCGTTTGCAACTTCCCAGCTCTTCTAAGATATAGCTATTAGAATTATTAAAAACTATTACCGTTATAAAATATACTTGTGAGTGAGCATAATTTAGGCTGCTTATTTCCAATTCACTGTAGAGGTCAAGAAAAGTACAAAGGCATAGACGTCGAGAGCAAGACCAAAGCAATTGTCTATTCAGACGGTCGGGTGGTTTGGCCTAGTCCCCACATTCTCAAGAGCGTCTGTAAAATGGACGTGACGTATTTTCCATTTGACGACCAGTATTGTCAGATGATTTTTGCCCCATGGGCCTATCACGGAGGACAAGTAAACATAACAAACCAATCAGATGGTGGTGATCTATCTTCCTATTCGCCAAGCGGGGAATTCAAGGTCATTAGTAAGTATTATAATTTAGCTATATATGAATTAATGTCTCACTTTTTACATTGATTACTTGTCAAGACCATTTACAACGAGCCAGAACTTATCTACCATTTATGTAAATCAATTCTTACGGAGTTAGATTATCAAATCAAAACCGTCTGTTGTCTACGTAGACCCAAGGTGGGACCGATTAAATCATTTTTTCAGAAAGACCAGAAAATAAAGACCGACTAAAACACCAACTAAATAGCTACATTTGTGTTTTGCAACTGGGAGTTTCACACTGCGGTGCGGTGAGAGGATCTTTGTTTTGAGATTATTTTCTCCACTTTCATTTCTCTTGAGGTCTAAATGTTAAACGTGTGGTGAATGAATACGCGTGTTGCCCAGAGCCCTACCCGGAGCTAATCTACACGATACACTTGAGGCGCAAGGCACGGTTCTACCTGATGAATACGATTATACCAAGCACACTGATTTCATTTCTTGCCTTTTTATCATTCGGGCTGCCACCCGATTCTGGTGAAAGAATCAGCCTAGTCATAACAACACTACTGTCACTTGCTGTATTCATGACGATAACATCAGAACAAATTCCACAAACCTCAGAAGTGTTTCCACTGCTACAGAAGTTCCTAACGGCAGTAATGCTGCAGATCGGTATTGCATTGGTAGCCAATTGTGTGGTAATATCGTGGGCTTCGCGAGGCCAGCCTCCTTCTGAATTCACGAGAAAACTCCTCAGCTTTGAATACTTCAAGACAATGTTGCGATGCCATCACAGGAAAGCGAAGATTTCTGCAGATAATCCTGCAAGAAGAATTACAGGTATTTTGTAGAAGTATGTAATAATGCTTGAGTAAAGTTGAGAAGTTATCAATGTGCACAAGCATCCCGAGATGCGGCTATTACTAAAAGCGGGAACGGGGAACGGTCGGGGAACGACCGGGGAACGGAATAACCTGGGAACGACCGGGGAACGGTCGGGGAACCGTCGGGGAACGGTCGGGGAACCGTCGGGGAACCGTCGGGGAACGGAAGTATGAAACCGTTTGAAATTTACAAGTTTTTACACGTTTATAAAACGTTACGAAACGTTTACCTATCATAACTGTAAATAAAATCTACAGTCTTAACAGGTAAACAAGGTAAACTTTATAGTTTTAATATGTAAACAACGAAAGACCAGATGCATTTTGTGAATGTTAATATCGCCCGCTTTGATGACTTCCGATTCGCTGTTTGTATCATCACTCCGTCCAATGCGAGCTGTCAACGATGTCAGTTCAAAACCAATAATTTAGTGGTCAGGGGGTAGACTGTAATTCAGAATTAATGACTCATGTAACCAATAACATATAATGAAAAAATATACTATGCCCCATGAAACAAACTCGAAGAATGAAATAACAAGAAATACACATAAAACAGAGAATATACAGAATTCAATATATAAGAAATGTAGAATTAAAAAATGTGATTGAGTATCATGTAAGATATATAGAATTAGAATATAAGATTTTTGAAAATTTATTGAGATTTATTACATAAGAAAATGTTAACAGAACAGAACAGTATAATAAACGAAAATATGAGTAACCAGAACATTAGATTAAACTTACACCAGAAAATTAACATCAAACCCAAAGTCAGAAGATAACCGTTGAAAGTGTTTTGCCGAAAGAAATGCAATGCAATCTGATTTTCCCTTCATCGACAACTCTAACATCGAAGTTGGTCATCATTTGAATCGCAGTGGGCTGCACCTAAATCGTTTTGGGGATGCGAAGTTAGCATTTAACATCATATCTGCATTGCGTAATTGATATTTCAATCGCAGAAGCAAGGAACAAAAACAAACGTTTGTTGATATTGAGGTTGATAATGAGGTAAATATTTCGCATGAATTTTTGCATGATAGTATATGTAGAGATGATCTGAGAGGGGATGTAGATGCCAAATCATTATTAAAAAAAATGAGACTTACTAGCAAAAATAATTTGATAATTGCGCACCTGAATATAAATTCAATAAGAAACAAATTCGATCTATTAAAAGAACTGATTTCAAACAACATCGATATTCTTGTGATATCAGAAACCAAGTTAGATCCAAGCTTTCCTCCTGGCCAGTTTTATATTGATGGCTATATGCCGCCTATCAGGGCTGACAGAAATCGGCATGGGGGAGGATTACTGATTTATATTAAAGAGGGTGTGCCTGCCAAAGAGGTCTCACTAAGTAACTCAACTGCAAAGGATGTTGAGGCAAAAGCTATTGAAATAAATCTGCATAACATCAAATGGCTGCTTATTGGCATCTATCGCCCCCCCTCTCAATCTAAAGAATTTTTTCTGGAAGAAATGCGAAAAAATTTTGAACAATTTTGTACAAAATATGAAAATTTCTTAATGATTGGTGACTTTAATCTTAGTGAAGATGATGATTCATTAGATCAGTTTATGCAGGATTTAAACCTGGAAAATGTCGTCAAGGTGCCAACTTGCTTTAAATCCGACAATCCAACTTGCATTGATTTAATACTTACCAGTGACAAGAGAAAACTAGCTAATATTAGTGCACTTGAAACAGGACTGTCGGATTTTCATGCAATGGTGTTGGCTGAGTTGAAAGGCAGTTTCCATAAAAAAGGCCCTAGGATTATCACTTACCGAGATTACAGTAAATTCAACAACCATACTTTCAGAGAGAAGGTAGGAGAAGAGTTAAACTCAAAGCCTTTAATGACGGAAGATTTCAGCACTTTCGATTCAACTGTTAAGAGCATACTAGATAAGCAAGCACCTCTAAAGAAAAAATACCTTAGGGCTAACGATGGACCCTTTATGACCAAAGAACTTAGAAAGGCAAATATGAAGCGCACACGGTTAAAGAACAGTTTCAATAAAACTCGAACAAATGAAAATTGGGCTGCTTATAAGAGGCAAAGAAACCTGTGTGTTAACATTCTTCGCCAGAATAAGAGGTCTTACTATGCTCAACTTGATCCAAAAATTGTTAGTGACAATAAGAGGTTCTGGAAAACTGTAAAACCCTTGTTTTCAAATAAGATTCAAAGTAGCTCTTGTATCACCCTTTTAGAAAATGGTGTGGTTGAATCAGATGAGGGCAAAGTTGCTGAAATTCTAAATAACTATTTTGTAAATATAACGGAAACTTTGGGTATCGCCAGTGAGCATGAGCATGAGCAAAAGCCTTTGAATGATCACGAAGATGATCCCTGCTTAACGATTGTAAAACGTTTTCAGTCACACCCCAGTGTCCTTAGGATAAAGTCGTCCGTCAATAGCACCATAAACTTCTCATTCAGGAAAATCACAGTCGAAGAAATGCTAGAACAGCTGCAAAATTTAGATCCTAAGAAGGGTTCACCACAGAATGCAATCCCTGCAAAAATATTAAAGTACAACGCAGATTTGTTTTGTTTTCCTCTCACAGAGCTTTTTAATAAACTTGTTGAGGAAAGCAGCTTCCCAGATAATATGAAAAATGCTGACGTTTCTTCACTCTTCAAGAAGGATGATAACATGAGCAAAAAGAATTATAGACCAATAAGTCTCCTTCCTACAATCGGTAAAATATTCGAGCGACTAATGCACAGGCAATTATCTGAATTTACTGCACGCTTTTTTTCACCGCTATTAGGAGGATTTAGACAAGGGTATAACACGCAGCATGTCTTGTTAAACTTTTTGCAATACTGTAAGAACATCATTGATAATAAGGGACTTGCAGGAGCAGTGTTCATGGATCTTTCAAAGGCTTTTGATTGTGTAAACCATGGTCTTTTGATAGCAAAACTGAGTGCCTATGGACTTAACACGGATGCCCTTCAGCTCATAAGAAGCTATCTATCCAATAGACAACAGAGAGTAAAGATCAACAACTCTTTTAGTGATTGGAAAGAAATCAAGATTGGAGTACCCCAAGGGTCGGTCCTAGGGCCTTTATTATTTAATGTCTTTATAAATGACATATTCTGGTCTACACATCGCACAAAGATCTGTAACTATGCTGATGATACCACAATCTTTGCATGCCAACCGGATCTTGATACTATTATCAAACAATTAGAAGAAGACAGCTCTGTGATAGTAAAATGGTTTTCCGACAACTTTTTAAAATTAAATGATGACAAATGCCACCTGATGATATTTGGCGATAAAAGTACGGAAGCAACAGTTTCAATTGGAAATTCAAGGATTAATGAAAGTGAATACGAAAAACTGTTAGGTGTGACCTTTGATAAGAAACTAAGCTTTAAAAAACATGTTGATGATTTGTCAAAAAAGGCCAACCAAAAGCTTCACGCGCTTGCTCGTTTGTCGAATTACATTGATCCTATCAAATTAGAAATTTTAATGAATTCTTTCATCCGGTCGCAGTTTAATTATTGTCCACTTGTATGGATGTTTCATGACAGGGCAACTAATTCGAAGTTAAATCGCATTCAAGAGAGAGCATTACGGTTGGTATGCAAAGATAGTGAATCAGAGCTAGAAAAACTAAAGAAAAAATATGGCACTGTTCATCAGCACAATCTGCAACTGCTAATGATTGAAATATTCAAAACAAAAAACAATCTAAATCCAACATTTATGAAAAAAATATTTACAGAGAGAAATATTAAATACAGTTTGCGAAGTGAAAATCATTTACGGTTGCCCGAAGTAAGGACAAACACATACGGAATAGAGAATATTCAGTACAGAGGCTGTCATTTATGGTCCTCATTACCAACCGAAATTAAAGACTCCAGCACACTCGCTGAATTCAAACGAAAAATAAAATCATGGAAAGGAAATACTTGCATCTGCAGATTGTGCAAAGTCTTTATTAAAGATTTAGGGTTTTTGTAAATTTAATTAATTAATTTATTTATTTATTTATTTATTTGGGAAATTGTAAAATAGGTTTTAAACTTTATCTTGTTGGCGTTAATTAGCTTATTAGCTATGTATATATATTTTTTTTCTTGCCAACGTAAAATAAATTGTTAATAATAATAATAATAATAATAATCTCTGTTTATGGCAGTCATTTGACCACAGAAATTTGGGTATCTTAACAAAATGCAATTAATTTTAAAATGAAAATGAACATTTTGCGGATGCGGGCTGCAAACCAATTGTCCTGATGTTCGGTCACGATAGAACCTGTGGTCTCGGCAGAATACAACAATATCAACAAACGCAAAAAGTGGAAATATGAGATTAAAAACCCAACGTCCGGTCCGCCTGAAGATGTTGTTGTATTCTTCAAAAATCCTATATTCTAATTCTATATATCTTACATCATACTCAATCACATTTTTCTAATTCTACATATTATAAGATGGCCCAGAAAAGATAAGATGGCGCATCCTTTCTACATTCTTCGAGTTTGTTTCATGGGGCATAGTATATTTTCTCATTCTATGTTATTGGTTAGGCGAGTCATTAATTCTGAATTACAGTCTACCCCCTGACCACTAAATTATTGGTGTTGAACAGACATCGTTGACAGCTCGTATTGGACGGAGTGATGATACAAACAGCGAATCGGAAGTCATCAAAGCGGGCGATATTCACATTCACAAAATGCATCTGGTCTTTCGTTGTTTACATATTAAAACTATAAAGTTTACCTTGTTTACCTATTAAGACTGTAGATTTTATTTACAGTTATGATAGGTAAACGTTTCGTAACGTTTCATAAACGTGTAAAAACTTGTAAATTTCAAACGGTTTCATACTTCCGTTCCCCGACCGTTCCCCGACGGTTCCCCGACGGTTCCCCGACCGTTCCCCGACGGTTCCCCGACGGTTCCCCGACCGTTCCCCGACGGTTCCCCGACCGTTCCCCGACGGTTCCCCGACCGTTCCCCGACGGTTCCCCGGTCGTTCCCAGGTTATTCCGTTCCCCGGTCGTTCCCCGACCGTTCCCCGTTCCCGCTTTTAGTAATAGCCCCGAGATGCTTCTTCTGTAAAAGACTGAAATGAACAAGTCTAGTAGCCCTTTTGTATTAATCTCGTTTGGAGTGATAATCACCCTGTTCAACAATAGTTTTAGACACCTATAAAATTCCTTTCACTAGCTGTCAAGTTAAAGGCAATGAAGATTTTTTCGAGTGCCTTGTTTTGAAGACTTTTCTTCATAAAGTCTTTGTTATTTCCAGAAAATTCTGACCAGGCCAAAGAAGCTTGCAAAAAGAAAAGCAACAACGAGAACAAGATGCAAAACAGTGGAGCATTGCAAGAGAGTCATCTAGAGAAAGAGGAAATAAATCACTGGGAGACAGGAATACTGAAGAATTTAGAGATCATTGCAAATGCTAAAATGTTGAAGAAAAAGAAGCAAATCAACGCAGAAGAATGGAAATTAGCTGCTGCCACATTAGATCGAATTTGCGGTGTTATATTTGCCTCAACCATGATGTTTACTTTGGCATATATTTTCCTTGCAGCTCCACGTGTTAATCTTTAAAATTGCGCTCTCCAGTAACGAGCTGTTAATTATGAAATACTTGTATATATGTATTAACTGCCACGTCATGCGTTTATTGTTTATTTTGCTTTGCTGTGTGAAGAAAGGACTATGTATACAAGTAAGCTTTATCTATTACAATTCATTGTCAAGACGTTTCATCGTTTAACATTAAGACGTTTTTAATCAGCAATCATTCAGAAAATCATAATGAAAAATTAAATCTATAACTTCGCAACGAGGCTGTGTTGGGCCGAAAAAACGGATCAAATTTCGCAGCTTGACAACTAAGAGCATTTACGTTGCTTCTTATTGCTATATTTTCTAAATTCAATTAGTAGAATCAATTATATAGATGAATATATGTTTCTTTAAACCAACCATTTCAATCAGTTTCAATTTGTTTCCATAATGGCACAGAAATTTAATACAAAACTTTTCCTCATTTGTGTCCATTTGTTGTGAAAACTTGTACTTGATGCTATAAACCTAAAGAAAACTGCCGATAAAAGCGTATTGTTGCTTCGATAGAAGTTGTGATATAAAGCAATCTTCTTCTCTTTGTTATCATCACCCTAGACGACCAGATTAGTTGGGCAATTGTCACGAATCACCGAAAGCCAATTTCATATGCTTGTACTGATGCAGAGGTACTTCACTTCAACAAATATAGCAAGAAAGAGATAAACATGAATTCAATCTTAACATAAACATCCTTACTAACACCCAGCATTACGAATTAATTATTGAATAAACCAATAGTGCTTTGCATTGTTTGATTAATTAAACATATCAATATACTTGTGTATTGTTTACTTTAATGTGTTCAATCATCTTCTTTGATCGATTCACAGCTGTGCTGGATTATCAAAGTGTTCACCGAATCCAATTGAATGTTTTGATCAAGGTATTCTGATCTTCTAAGACACATGCAACAGAAAATTGTAAACGGTGGACGCTGATAGTCATGAAGCACACGAATTCGATTTCTAAGTATATTGCTTTCTTCACAATATTGACTGGTAAGTATAAAGAAACTTTATGAAAAATGATATCGCACAAACATCACTATAGAAGAGTAATACAACATTGATAACCATTTTTAAGAAAGCCCCTCTTAATCGTTGGATGTTTGTACTGTATAACTTAAACAACTTTGTTTTTTATCAAACTGTTGTGCTTTAATTAAATTTTACCTATCTCAAGTGAAATTTTTGGTCCGGAATATTCTAGGTTTAGTTGTCCGCAATGCAAACGGTAATGCAGAACTGTTAGAGAAACTTCTGGAAAATTACAATGTTAATGAAAGACCTGTGCATAACTACCATGATTCAATCCCTGTCCAAGTGAATGTTGGTCTGAAGCAACTTATTCGACTGGTAACCAGTTTACTTACTTCTAGAAGAATTGTATCGTGACATATTGTTATATAGCTCCATACATTGACAGATAAAGTTATTATGCTCTTATTAGGACGAGAAGAAGCAAGTTCTTGTATGGAATGGCTGGATAAAGCAGGTAATACGCAAGTTTGTAAATATACAAGTTATGAATATAAATATACAAGCTTGTAATTCGCTTGTCTCTATTGCTTACATTGTTTTTCCATGACAGTGGTGGAAGGACATCTACCTTACGTGGAACGTGACAAAGGAGAATGGTATCAAGTCGATAGTCGTCAACAAACGAGATATTTGGACACCAGATCTTGCCGTTTACAACAAGTGAGAGCTTATGGTAAATTGCATGCTACAGGGGTAATGCTGTCCAAACCGCAGTGAAATTTTTAGAGAACTTGACTCATTTCAACAAAATCCTTTATTTAAATGAGTCAGCGAATTTACAACGATGTTATATACTGCTAAAAACACCTTGAGCCATTTCAAAACGAGACCAACTTGCTTGGCAAAGCAAACTGGTCTCTACAATTAAATTAACCAGCTTAAAAAACAAAGCGTTCACCATACGAAGAAGACAAATGCAATTTCGTTGCTAATTAAGCGTTCTGTTTGTCGTCATAACAACAGCAGATGAGAGCTTCGTGCTATCAGAAATTTCATTCATTAATTTCATTTGACCTGCTAGCATACTAATCAACCTCCAGGACTTTGAATGAGTTAACAAACTTACTCAATGCATTTGCATTAAACTCACGGAGTGCAGCTCCTAAGTTTATCAAAAATGTCGAATCTCCATATAATCTATAACCTCAAATGTTTTACAAAAGAAACATTTTCTGCTGTAGCGAACTAAATATATAGTTCCTTGAATTTAGTAGTTTTCGGTTGAAAATCCTTGATACAGCAAATCGTGTTTTGGTTGCTTAAAATCCTAATGACTCGACCATCCAAAGGATTAATGAAATTGGGTCGAGTCAAAGAATGCTTGAGTTATCGAGGGTTAGAAAGTACTAGCAAAGCTTTCAAGAGAAATACAAAATTTTTTGAGTTATCCGAGGTTCGAGTTATTGCGGGCTCGAGCTATCGGGGGTTTGCTTTGCTGTAGCTATATCTTTGTAAAATCGGAATCTCAAAGCTGATTACTCCCTTTTTACACAGCGCACAAGTCGGATTCCAACTCATAAGCGACCAAAGTGAAGAATATATCGTCGTAGATAGTACCGGCCAATGCATTTGGATGACAACCCTTATACTGAAAACAACCTGCATTCTCCAAATGGCCAATTTTCCATTTGATAAGCAATCATGCGAATTCGAGATGGGCTCGTGGGCCTACACTGGAGACAAGCTTAACATCAGCTACAAGGCATTGACAGGAAATGTAGTTGGCACAGTTACAGTAAACGGAGTCTGGGAATTGCAAGGTATAATGCTGTAATATTTAATTTTTCGACCCGCTACAGAAGCATTGCATTGCATTGCATGCTTAACCTTGTTTTTATTTGACACATGCGCACAAACCCTTCTGCTTCTTTCTTACTCTCTGAACGGGTGTAGAGATATTTTCTTTCTCGGAAGTGCTTGAAATGATGATTATATTTCATTTTCAGCTGTGCAAGCACGCCTAAAGATAGGTTACTACTCGTGCTGTGTTGAACCATACCCCTCAGTAATCTACAAGCTGTCGCTGCGGAGGCGCTCCACGTACTACATTCTCAACTTCTTTTTGCCAAGCTGCTTGATTTCACTGATGGCAAGCGTCTCTTTCTTTTTACCCGAAACATCAGGCGAAAGGGTGGGACTCTTAATAACTAACTTGCTGTCGCTGGCATTTTTCTTGATGATTGTGTCTAACATTGTTCCTCCAACATCCACCGTCACTCCACTTCTCGAGGTTTACCTGACCGCCATATTTCTTGAAATATGCATGGCATTGGTGGCCAGATCGTTCATTGACAAAACCAAACGACGATTCAAGAAACCAGGACGGATAACAACCTTGTTTATCAATAAATACCTTGCTAATCTGCTCAGAGTGAGGCCTATTAGAAACGAGACAGAGAACTGTCTTGCCATTCAATCTCAACCAAGTATCGAACCTGATAAATTAGAACTGCAATTCCTGCCGAATGATTCTCAGACCGACATTCAGAATCACATCAAAGAAGACAGTAAAGATTCATTCAGCCAGCACGACTCGGAAGAGATTTCATGCAGTGAAGTAGAAACAAAACATATAGTCAACACTTTAACTACAGCAACAACACGACATAATATCCTCTCTACACTGCAGAACATCACAGAATCAGTTGAAGAGGAATCAAAAGCAAGAGCCGACCAACATGCATTGGATTACTTTCTCTTGAATCTTGACGAGTTTTTCTTTTGGCTTTTCACCATATCATTGTGTTTGTCATTGTTAATATTCTTCCTGATGCCACCTTACTTTGAACTGAACTAGGCACTATCGCACAAGTGATTAGTACTACATTGCCGTCTTAGTTGTAAGGGATAGTAGGGTCTGACAAAAGCAAACGGCAAAATTCGCCATCGTATAACGAACTAAGCCCATAGTCGCTCCCCTGACTGCTTCATAGTAAAATTTTAACACTGATTTATCGAGTTCCAAACATAGTGACATATGGTTTGATCAAAATATTCACTGTTCTATTCTCCTTTTAACTAACGATGTGGCGATATTTGCAAGTCAGGTGGTTTATATAAATATCCAGATAAATCTAAGAAATATGTGAATATGTATTTTATATGCTACATGAATTAATAAAAGCATTACGCTTACTTGAACTCTTCAATACGTAGAACAATTGGGCACACTCTTTTCTGCTCGACCTGAAACGAATAATAAATTTAAAGTAAATTAATTTTTTCACAAAGCAATTACTGTATGCATGGCTTGTATTTTTAACAACACATATCTGAATAATTTCGACAAATTTTCTGAATAATCTTCTTCATCCGATTTATAGTTAGATTCGTTCGCTCTCGCTATTGAATCAAATGTAATTTGGTCAATAACTTGTTGAATCGCTGAGCTGAAGGCTGGCCACTAATAACATGCATTGTTAAGATAAGTGACGTCAGATCAATCGAGCAACTGCCATTCGAAAATTCTGAAAATTATTCGAAGTTTGCATATCGTAATCACTGATGGATTGAGTTCTCACAAGCAATCAACTTGCAAAGAAAAACTGCCTGTTTGATAATAAAACAAAACAGAAATGAATGGAGCAGAGTGGAATCTGACTGGGTGCACAAGTTATTTCGGACAAGTCATTGCAACGACCATGCAACAAGAAAACATCATGAACATGAACTGCAATTCAAATCAAAATATAAAGACAGAAGAGGAGAAGATTTTTACGGAGTTGCGGCCTGCCAACACCGCCGTGAAGCATGAAGGAAGAGAAATGGATGGTGGAATAAGAAGCGACGAACAAAGTAACGTAGAGTATTGTTTGGGTGGGAGCCACAGAGATATGATGGTGGAACAGGGTAATGTACCCTGTACAGAAGAAACAATAACATGCATCGATTCTTCAAATCGAATGGAAGAGAGAAGCAAATACAACAGATTGAATCAAATGTGTGCTCACAGCACAGCTTCTCCCCAAGGAATCATGCAGCAACAATTTCCCTTTGATATGAATTTGCTGAAAGCATTTGAAACAGTGCCTTTTGGTAATTTAACGCAGCAGTGTCCAGGAACAAGCAATGCAGATGCAAACGGGTATGGCGAAAATGCAGAACACCGTATGATTGATGACTTCAAGAATTACTTGCGTATTGGTACAGAGGACTTCGAATTCGGGGTTGATGGAGATGGTTTTAAATTTCCTGCATGCGTGGAGGAAGAGTACAGAAAATTGAGTCAATGCGACGGGAGAGTTAAACAAGAAGAAACAAAAAATCTACCCCATTTTGAAACTGTATTTAACACCAAGTCCATGAAATGCGGAATGGAGAATTGGAAAGCCGTAAACAACAGGATGGAAACTTCTGATAATGAACACAGTGCATCCACGTTGCCGCACTGCAGCTTTGAAAAACAACCAAATATTAAAATCGAAAAGCAGGATCTGTTATCAAATGATGTAAATATCAACAACAAAGGCCGTGGAATACAATCAGAAGTAACAGCAAGCGTGAAACAGGAACGCGTAGAAAGTAACGAAGTTGAAAATCTAAATGTCGAATCCATATTGGATTTGATCAGCCCGACTAAAGACGTGATGGGGAAAACGTTCCACAAAATACCAAGCACACAGCCTATTTATAGCGATTTTGAAGCAAAACAATATGACAATGACTGTGATGATGGTGATACTGATGAAAATCGAGTCAGACGTCCAATGAATGCATTCATGTTATGGGCAAGGAAATACAGGTGAGATAAATCAACAAATAAACGATCTATAATTTCTGTCTCTACTTTGATTCAAAAGCAATTACGGTTGAGCATCGATTTGTTAAAAGTTAGGAGGAATAGAAATTTGCCGAACTAGCAATGATTCGCGAGGATCAAGTATAAAGACATTTAAAGATCTTGGGAGTTGGATAAATGCCGGAGACACTGAGAACTTCGAGTAACAAGGCTCAACTTCTGTTCATGTTGCTTTTGAATGCAATAGGGTGGTAGCTACCGATGAAATTAATTTAAACATCCCAATTTGCTGGTCAAAAATCGAAAGCTATCAATAAACTTGTCAAACACGTGTCTTGTCCCTCAAACTAGTGCTCACGTTTACTGTTTGATTTGAAAAGTTCACTACCTGCTGCTTATTTTGTGATGTCTATTGCTAAAAAAATGTATTGAGAAAATAAGAAAGATAAAACTTACAAAAATTTGCAGTCACGCAAACTTTAAAGCATAAAATAAACAGCAATAACCATGACTTGAGAAACTGCCGATCCAAAATGGCTGCCAAGCGAAGCACGGCAAAGTCTTCCTGTCAAAATACAGCTGAATTGGCCTTGCTTGAATCGCAAGAATAACAATTTCAATTAGTTGCGCATCAATGCCAAAAAACAAAAATCAGCTCGCATAAAATGAGTGAAATTGACTTTGAATGACACAAGAAAAAGTATAATTCAATGTTTCAAGTCCCAAGGGAACGGAATCTTCCATTACTTTTCATTTATGTTAAAAGAATAACAATGCTTCTTACATTGTACAGGTCTTTCGTTGCGAAAGAATTCTCGGATGCTAGTAACTCCGAGATCAGTGTGAAACTCGGCGAAATCTGGAACGAGCTTTCAAGCGAGCAACAAAAACCGTATTTTCAAAAAGCAGAAACATTGAAAGCCGACCACAAACAGAATCACCCGAACTATGTTTACCAGCCAAGGCAAACAAGGTTCAGACAAGGAAAACGTCCCAAGATCGTCAGTAATCAAAACACAAAAAAAGACTGCGAAGAGAAGCGAGCAGTTGCAACGATATCTCATCGACCTATGTTAACAACATCAACAACATCATCATCTAACTCCAGCAGTCAAATTGCTTTCAAACGTGTTTCGAATCTAGAATGTAAGTTTTCTACCACCAACGTCCTTGGCCAAACACTGTTCGCTTTTTAATTATAACATACAATGTTTCAAAACTTCCCTTCTTGTCCTACTCCTCCATGACCCACCCCGCTATAGCTCTAGCTCTGAAAGGAAATAAAGTGCTTTAAAAGTTAACGCAACCAAGCAAATTCTGTAGCAATTTATAATCATTTGTGATATCACGAAAACAATTCTGAAACATTGTTTTGAATTTGAAACATTGTTATTAATGTTCCTCTTGCTTTTACAGGCATGCAAAACATTGGTCACGTCGCAAGCACTGTCGTTCTGGAACATGACGGCACAGAAGTGGACCTGGCACAGCATGTGAGCAAACCACCCCAATTACTTGTCCCAAAACCACAGTATCCCAAAGGCATGCAGCGACAAAGTGATCCACTAAAGGAGGCCATCATAAAACGCGAGGAAACTACCACAACTGACTTTGCATTAACATGCAACGAAGTCAAAAGAGTTTTGGCGACAGAGAACCAGCTCTACGAAGTACCCTATGATAACGAAGAAAACAACATAGGCCTAGTTAGGGATGCGATGCTGCCGAATTTGAATAAGCATGCTGATGGTGAAGGTGACTACGTTGATGAAGATGGTTTGATATTACCTGCTAGTGCGGGATTTTCGTCATTCAATGTCATGGAGTTGGATGCGTATCTGGCGGGAAAGAGCTGTAAATTCGAAGAATACTTTGAGAAACACACAATATTTGACGGCGAGCAAATTGTGCTGAAAAAGAAGAGAGCAAAGGGAGAGAGTTTACGCGGGAAAAAAAGAAGAGCAGTTGGTAGCAGTAATAAACAGAAAGAGAAGAAAAGTAATAAACAGAAACAGCCAAGAATAACTAAAAAAGTGTGTAAAGAAATTGTTAAAATAAACATAATCTAGTTTCAAAATGATATAATTTCCATACAGCAGTAGAATAGCAGCAATTTGTTTCACTTCCTTAGTTGCCAGATTAATCAACGTGCTTGATATTCCCCCAAACGATTAAAGCGCTTGACACTCCCCATACGATTAAAGAGCTTGATATTACCCACATAAGGAAGCTTGGTTTTGTTTACGTCAACCCGTGTAAATAGAACATCTGCTGATTAATAAATAACTACCTATAAATAAAAGAAGATTAATTAAATGAATTTGTCAACAAAACACGTGTTCATTGATCACGTGTCATGAAGTGAGCAGAGATGCGGTTACATTGTCTTGAGTTTGATTGGCTAAATTGTCCAGCACATGTGACTCGTTCTGTCCTGGTTTCATGAGAGTGTCATTCAATGCCCAAATGCACACGTCGCCATTAGCATCTCCCGTTGCTACTAGCTGGGGCCTAGATCAAACAAAATAATATTTCACCATTATCATTATCATTTCAAATCAAATATAAATGAAATTATCTCTCTAGTTGCAAGCCATGTCATAGGACTCAGCTTTGACACTGGAAAATATCTACTATAACTTGCCTTGTCCTATAGTTAAATATTACCAACCCTCACTATGAGGCTATCGTAGTCTACCATAATGATAGCTCATATTTTGGATGTTGTATTACAATCTATTGCAAATGCATTGTTGAGTAGTGAGGTGAGCAATCAGTTTCAGACAAATTTTCACAAAATTTCGCGGGGGCTGAATTGTTGGGGGCCCTTACTTTTGTGCTTAAAGGTGCGCACCGTGCGTTACGCCACTGTTCTACACACTGCAAAGCTCTTCAAGTAACTTCGTCACTCGCTAAACTATAGACTTATATTTACGAAAATTCACGAGTGGGACATGTAATGTTATAATACCTCTTTGGATTTAGTTCCAGTGCGTAAACAGGCCTCTGGCTTGAGTTTACATCAAGAACATTGCATGGTTGAAGTTGGTTAGCCTTCAAAAGAAATGCGTAATTGGTTATAGCTATAAAAACATCACTCATTCAATATATAGCACACGTGTAAGGCTCATGCCAAATACATGTGCTTGAATAATAAAACAACTATACCTTTAGGTCGTAGATCAACAACTTTCCAGTTTCAGTAGATAGAAATATGACCATGGGTCTTGTCGAGGACCATTTTGCATCGAATAAGTAACCAAAATTGGTCTCAAGGGTGAGAAGTGGTTCTACCTATAAGATAAGAAATTGGAATTTCAACCATAACACAATAGCTGTCAATGTTTGTTTAAAACCATACAACAGTTGAAGTTGCAAGCTTCTATTTGTTAAAAAAACAAACCAAGCTTAATTAATAGTTTATTATGTTGATAATTGATAAACTTAAAATTAAAGCATATAATTATAACTATTAAGATCATATTATTATTTTCGATAATTTATTATATTTTCTTTTTTATAGAAACGGCACCCGTACAAATCATAATAATAATCATAGTTGCATGATCATAAGTGTAATAACCATAATTGTCTTGATATCAGTACAACCAACATTAGCACAATGAAAGCAGGAATAATGACAAACAAGGCGTAGAGAGGAACGAACTGTGCTTTTGTCGATATTACTGCAGATGCATGCATAGGTTTAGAAAATGGAAATTCGTATTAAATGTCCGAAATAGCGCGATAATTGCTTACGACAATATCGATTGAATCTGCCTCTAGCTGAGAGTTTCTCACATCCAAACGCGTGGACGTGGACTGTTGGAAGTACTTTAAAATTTAGATAGGCAGCCACACACGTGCTACGAATATAGAGTCGTATGCAGATGTACATGATAAGCAAGAATAAGCTTCGAATAAAGACAACCGATAGATAAACAGACGAGATTGCGAACCACATGGTATTATATTTATGCTTGAATATTTGGGAAAGACAATTTCGCAATTTTCAAATAAAGTTCTGACATGTTACCCAAAATTTAATTCTTACCCCCACAACAAAACAAAGTAAATTCGGTGTAAATTGCTTCAGACACTGCCCAGAACTTTATGTTAAACAAACTTTATTTATAACCAGTGACATTTGTAATATAAAATCGAGCGTTTAAATAAACGAATTGTCTTTTAAAGTGTAAAAAAACTGGAGGGAAGCAAACCTAGAGAAGAATAAGCACATATAATAATAGGAAGAGTTTCCATTCGTATTGATAGCAAATAAAATAAAATAAAATGGCAACATCAATACAGCACTCTTCTTTTAAGATGGGATGGCTGCAATAACCATGCAGCATCATGTTATTGAAAAAAATAGAGTGTGTGTTATTTCTCGCGAGCCTTAAACCCAGGACATTGCTGAATGTGGAAACGAGTATGTGTTCGAGAATCTTACAGCTGGCTATTCGGATTGCTTCGAGATAAGGATAAATAGCCTTGACTGTAAACATGGCTGAAAATGTCCACGAAATACAGGGCGGTCTGTTTGATCCTTGTGGTTTGGGCCTAAGTAAAGAGGGGAACAAATTTTCGGTTCCCTTATAAATAAATCATAGTAATAGGATTAGTAAACCCTTCAGGAACCCATATAAACAAGGCTGCAAGGAAATAATGTCACTCCACTGTCCTCAGACGAGAACAGAGCTATACTGGTGAATACTAAAATTACAGTCTAGTAGCAAGAAAGAGATAAAAAAGCAGGAATGAAACTTCAAAAGAGTATGCTCATTAGGTACAGTACTCTGGTGTCGTTGCTAATGGTACAAATGTTCAATCTATCAGCTTCAGTGTCACACGGTGAGCCAAGGAAAGCCATGGTGCAGGAAAATGAAGGGTTATTTCAAAACACGCCCTTTAACAAACAATTCTCCTGGTGGAATCTCGGACGCGGGATGACGACAAAAAGTAGAGCCGAGAAAAGAAGAAGCCACGCTGATGGATCAGAGGCCGAGGGCGACAATAATGAAGCAAAGGCAATCAACACAAGATCTCAGCCGGGAATGTGGGGCAAAAGGGATTCCAGTGATAGCAGTAGCAGTGATGTAGATCGTGTCAGCAAAGTATACGACAGCCCGAACTCGGAAAGGATGCTGAAGTACATAATAGGAAAAGCAATGCGGGGCATGTTGAAGTCGATCGCCAAATTTCGAAAGGAAACGGAGGAGCAAAATCACAAACCAATCGTGACGTCAAAGATTGGAAGCGAGGATAATGATTGCAAGCAATACGCAAGGTGGAAGTCGCAATAGTGCCGCATGGCATTGTTCAAGAAGAAAACGAATAGATATGGGATATATTTGCAATTTAAACGATTAAAAATAAATTGGCTTTATGCACGGTGCTGGATAACACGATATTTGCTACGGAAAATACTTTCACGTGGTTTATTGTATGTAATGTGTTAGTTATAGGTATGATCATACACGAGTATGGTAGATTAATGAGCATTAGATAATTGACGAAATGACATTTGATGAAGCACATTAGTCGCCTGTTTGTTTAACCATTGTTAACCACCAAAACGATGATGATAATAATAATAATCATTATCATTATAATCACAATGATTGTGCAATTATCTTTGCTATAATACGCATGCGCAGTCGTGTGTGGGCTCCTTCATGGGCGTGCTTGCTAGATTTCAAATCTTCATCATTCGCTGAAAAAATTAACAAAACTGCGGGGTTTCACTATACACTTAGCTCACCCGCACAACACATGCATGTGCGAAACAGCGCTGAGCACAAGTTTGTAGCCTCACAGGAAACACAAAGCTCCTGTATTCAGTGTCGTGGAGAAAAGGAGCAATGGAACAGTATAGAATAGCACAGATTCGTATCGCAAGATAACGCAATGCTCTCCGTTGAATGTCCGTTTCAAAATTGAAAGCTGGCGTGTAATTGAACGAGAATAGCCTGCTGCGTATCCTTACGTAAACCTACCTCCGCCCTGTATTCGCCAATTTGCTAAGAAACTAGCACATTTTGCGCGGCAGGTGAACGCTATCTGATGACCCAGCCCCGATGGACAAGCACGCGAAAAAGAGCATAAATAGCAGAGCTGAGACACAGTGTAAGCATACACACAAAGCATCTATCGAAAGAAGCAAGCGTTGAACTGATCTGGTGGTAGGGCAGTTATCAATTGCATTGCACCAAGGAGACGTGTACATTCACAAACATACATACACGCACACATATATAAGTTCATAACATATATACGTGTTGTGCTATTGTTTAATAGCAGCAAGTGTATTGTTTAATAGCAGGAAGCAATCAACGGATTATCCTGCGACTGGAAAGGCCCGTGTTAAAGCAAAGTTGTTCAGAAAAGGTACGTGGATGAATAATTTCTATTCAGTAAATGACACTATAATCGATTTCAGAATTACGCAGTTCCAAATGTATGTCGAAATGATATAATTCAGGTCGAAATTGGCAGTCTAGTTTCATATACACATTTGGTTACTAATATAGACACTGGTTTATAGACAAATCAATGTTCCAGAAAGGCACGCTCACGGGACTGAAATTGGGAAACTTAATAGCAGCATATTTAGCGACGTTTGATTTGTTATTCTTTGCTTTTGAATGAAAGCTTTGTCTTTCGACTTGCTTGTTTGGGTAATTGCTATACCAGCCGCAATTAACTATGCTGTTTCACGCTTGAAGCGTGAGCATAAACGCAAAGCAGAACGTAAAAAAGATCAAAATAAAATGCATCTTCTTCGGTGTTGTAACCACAAGCACAAAAAATCGCAATTTCTAAAACAATTATAAGTTGGAAACGAGTATTAAAATGTCAGTACGTTTTTCTGCCCGAGGCAAAAAGTACACAAACATCTGCTTCAAAATTTGCAGTGCTAATTTCTTATTTCTTACGAAGTTTGTGATGCGACAAGAAAACTTGCAATAATATCTGACACGCATTGAAAAACAAAGAATATTTGAATGGTCAAAGCGACTAAAGTACACATGTATTTTTGAATAAAATTGCTTGAAAAGAAAGTTATAATCGGCTAGATGGAAAGATAAGACAATTCTAGAATTTCCAATATAAATAACTTTCTATCAGATGAAGAAAGCTCACTTTCTTGGAATAATTTCAAATCTACCGATGCAAAAGATTATTCTATTGCATAGTTGAAAATCTCATTAATATTGCTTTCCACACTTTTTACAAGAAAATATTTTCAGAGCAGTACATAGCTACTCAAACGGTTTTAGAAATTTCTTAATTCCGTACTAAAACCTTCCCAAAGCTTTCCCAGCAACGATTGAAAAGTTTTTCGTTTCCAAATATGCCCGCATGGAGGAAAATGCAATGTTATGTTACGATAAACATTTATAGCATTATATGTTGATAGATAATTATATTATAGCTACAACATTTAGCATTTCATACTTTCAAGGCAGTTTCTCCATGAAATCTTGGGTATTTATATTTTTCAACATTCTCAGGGCTCAAAAATTATTCAACTCTTTGACGAGCCGAATACCGATTTCTTATAAGCAACTTTCTTACAACAAAAACGTGCACAAAATCCAGTTCAGAAAAAATTTGTTCCAATCGGATCATTCAAAAATTAAACGATTATTGAAAAAATTGTAAATCATCAACCAATAAATTTCAAATGTTTCTAAATTTCTTCTAAACGCTACAATCAATTTGATCATCAAATAATGTAAAATTATGTTTGTTATGAATGTTATGAATGTACAAAGCGCGCATTGGCAATTGTAGATGAATAAAATTGATAGAAAAACGAACAAAAAAGGAGTTCCTTAGAAAGAAACGTAAACATGGGCAGTGACTGTGCATAATGGCGAAAGCAAACTATTGAAAAATCTAGTGATTTAAGGCTACAAGCTCTTCAATCAATTTCCTGACAATGTGTTTGAGAGAAAACGATATTTACTTTGCACGTTACACATAGAAAGAAAATGTGATCAAGCGATGCAACAAAATAAAAAGCAGTGAGAAATTGAAACTGAAAAACAATAGCTTGGATTACCAGCTGCAATCCAATTGAAGAAAAGCCTAGTCTGCTGAAAAGGATAGTCGATGAAAATCCATAAATAGCGAGGCAAAATTCAGTTTGATCACAGAATTGTGGGCAAGGCAAGTGCGCATATGTCTAAACACCGATTAGGATTTTCAATTCTTTTGATAATTTATACAACGAAACACTCGCGACGAGCCAAGTGCCACACTTGAAATTGTTTACACATATCGAAGGTGAGTGCAGGTTTATAAACATTACTGAACATTGACCAACTGAATCAGTTCCATCAGACTGAATATACAAGCCATAGGCATCAATGGGTCGTTATCAATTAGTTTAATCCTTTACTACTAAGTAAATGGTGTCGTTGTTATCAATTAGTATCGGGTGCGGTACCATAGAAGGTAGACATGAAGAAACGCCCACGGCGTTATCACGTTATCCTAAGTAACAGCTAAGTAAAATGATTATAACTCGCTGGCAGAAGCACTCTATGGCTGCTAGGGTCAAGCAGAAACGATACTGCTGTTAGTTTCACGAGAGCCAGGACAATAAAGCCAAGCTAATCATCCAAAATAATAGCGTCATATAAGAGATAAAGGTATAAAGACATAAAGGTATCATAGAGGATATCGCAAGAACACCATAGAGACAGCTATAAGGGCACTGTTAGGAGGATCATAGAGACAGCAATAAGGGCACTGTAAGAAGCATCATAGAGACACTGTAAACGCACTGTAAGGAGCATCATAGAGACAGCAATAAGGGCACTGTAAGAAGCATCATAGAGACACTGTAAAAGCACTGTAAGGAGCATCATAGAGACAGCAATAAGGGCACTGTAAGAAGCATCATAGAGACACTGTAAAAGCACTGTAAGGAGCATCATAGAGACAGCAATAAAAGCACTGTAAGGAGCATCATAGAGACAACAATATGGCATCGTAAGGCGTATTATAGAAAACACTATTCGAGGCCAAATGGCGAATAACAAGAGTCAGAAAAGGCATCATAGAGGACACCCATAAAATAGAATGAATGAATAAGCGAAGGAATGAATGAATTAATGATTCATTAAAAAGTAAGGAAGCTCTGAATGTATTCAATGCTTTATCATGCCAATACTGAGGAGAAATAACCATCATGGATTAGAATCAAGAGAGTGCAGATATACAGAACGTGATAATAAAGGTGATACGACAATGTAGGTCGCATGAATAGAGGAAAGACTATTTATGTACACACGTACGAACGTTGGTGGGTATCTAGATATTGTGAGTGGGCTGGTGTTTTCTATAGCGGCAGATGCTTCTATTGACTATATGCATGAATACATTCGCGAGGCCGGTTTAACAAGGACACATGAATTGCGTCAAAAGTCTTATCTAATCCGAGTTGATTCTATAGCGCAGTCGACCTCTGCTAATAGCGAGGGCTTAATTTTTAGAAATCAACAGAGTGATATTCAGACGGAGATTCACGTGTCGAGTGAGGAGAGATTCACTGGGTGGCCAAAAAATTATTTGATGTGGTGAGACTGTGCGTCTAATTGTTAAACCTCTATTCCGATTTCCACCCAGGTGGTATAAATACGAGTTACAATCACATCAACAAGTAATTATTCCTTCTAAAAATAATAAGGACTTGCTGAATTAAACAGTAAATAAATAAATTGAACAGACTCAAAGTAAGAGAAAGTACAAAGTAATAAAAAATTTCAGAGAAAATAATGCGAACAGGTAGATTTCATCTGCACAAAAGGTGTTATTACCAGCAGGCTACAGTATTGC